>CM030366.1:82722158-83922158 GCA_017893485.1 Hemerocallis citrina
ATGCTCGAGATGCGCGCCAAGATGGACCGCCCAGATCCAGCCACGCGTCCCTCCTTGCTGCCTGCCATCGGTTCGCCCAGCCGAGCTACCGAACAGCTCAGCCGGGCCACCGAGCCACTAAGCGCCGAGGAGGTGACCTCTCAGGAAGCACCTCCTCCAAAACACACAACTTTGTGCCTCGGCCAGTCAACCTCGATGCGCCGAGCCGAGATACCGGGGTACCGACCCTCGTATATGGCAAAAAATTGCTCCGAGGCGAAGTCACCGTCGGATCTCCTTAAAACTCGCGACAAAATCTGATGGACGGTTCAGATCGTGCCACGCCCACAAAACGACAAGATAGCGTTTTCTCGTGATCTGAACCCCATCCTCGAGATGCGTGCCAAGATGGACCGTCCAGATCCAGCCACGCGTCCCTCCTTTCTGCCTGCCATTGGTTCGCCCAGCCGAGCTGCCGAACAGCTCAGCCGAGCCACCGAGCCACTAAGCGCCGAGGAGGTGACCCCTCAGGAAGCACCTCCTCCAAAACACGACTTTGTGCCTCGGCCAATCAGCCCCGATGCGCCGAGCCGAGATACCGGGGTACCGACCCTCGTATATGGCAAAAAACCGCTCCGAGCCATATCAGCCGTTGGATCTTGT
This sequence comes from Hemerocallis citrina, assembly GCA_017893485.1. Lineage (NCBI taxonomy): Eukaryota > Viridiplantae > Streptophyta > Magnoliopsida > Asparagales > Asphodelaceae > Hemerocallis > Hemerocallis citrina. Next base: position 82,722,801 of record CM030366.1, read on the forward strand.
CAAAAAGCGCGCTCATCATGATGGACGGTCCAAATTTGGCCACGCCCACTAAACGACAAGATAGCGCTTTACGGGGATCCGCGCTGAGATAAACGGCTCAGATGATGTTACGTACCTCGGAACCGTCGAGCCGAAGCACCGACCCAACGAACCGAGGCACCGACCCTCCGAGCCGGGGAACCGGGGTACCGACCCTCGTATATGGCAAAAAATCACTCCGACCCATATCAGCCGTTGGATCTTGTCAAAAAGCGCGCTCGTCATGATGGACGGTCCAGATTTGGCCACGTCCACTAAACGACAAGATAGCGCTTTACGGGGATCCGCGCTGAGATAGACGGCTCAGATGATGCCACGTACTTCGGAACCGCCGAGCCGAAGCACCGACCCAACGAACCGAGGCACCGACCCTCCGAGCCGGGGTACCGGGGTACCGACCCTCGTATATGGCAAAAAATCGCTCCCACCCATATCAGCCGTTGGATCTTGTCAAAAAGCGCGCTCGTCATGATGGACGGTCCAGATTTGGCCACGTCCACTAAACGACAAGATAGCGCTTTACGGGGATCCGCGCTGAGATAGATGGCTCAGATGATGCCACGTACTTCGGAACCACCGAGCCGAAGCACTAGTCATCCGAACCGAGGTGCCGAGACGCCGAGCCGGAGTATCGGGGTACCGAACCTCACATGCGGCGAAAAAGCGAGCCGAAGAACAGGGACCGCTCGATCTCTCTGAAAATCGCGCTCCGCTCTGATCAAGGGCTCTGATGACGCCACGTCATAAATGGGTATTTAAAATTAGTTTTAATTTATTTTAATCATTTTATTTATTTAGAAATTGCGAAAAAATTACCAAAAATTCGGGAAAATTCACTAGAAAATCTAGAAAATAATTATAAATTCGGGGCAATGTTTTCGAACCCCTGAACAAACAATTATTGCCTAGAATGTATCGTGAGGGCCCCCGGACGACTGGCTAACACATCGCAAAATTAAATAAATAATCCGAAAAAGTAGATAAAGACCGTTGGACACTCAGAGATGCTTAAAAACAGATTGCAACTTCAAAAACACATTACTACCCCCTTCAAGATTCGAAACCCTCCATTTGGACTCCGATACAGCTCCGCTAGCCATTAAAACAGTTAAACTACTCCTCAAAGGCTGATCGAACTCAGTCTTTAGGAGTGGGGGGCTCGTGATATGGCTAAAAATGGGGTTAAATCGGAACCGTCCAGATGGATCACGAATCTTGAGGCACAGGGGTAGAGCGGTAATTTCACCTTCTGACGGGTCTGAAGCGGGTACTGGTTATCTTCCCCGAAAATCCACTTACCCGCGAACGGATCCACCTTAATCGGGTACGGGTTTCAACCCGCAGCAAACCCAGCTCAGAAGGGATAGAATTAGGGTTCCTGATTCATATTAATCAACGGCCCTGATTCGTGCCTATCCTTTCACCGGGATTTGGGATTAAATTCTTTATCTGATTACAGGGAATATACCTTATCAGATTACATTCCTAATCTGTTCACAGGAAGAATATTCCATATCAGATCACAAGGATTACATTCCTAATCCGTTCCCTAAGGCGCCTATAAATACCCCCCCACCCATCTCCATTAAGAGGTAATCAATCTTTCACCAGTTTTTGCGCTCTTTTATAGTCTGCCAGATTACTGACTTGAGCGTCAGAGGGTGCGTCGCCGGGAACAACCCCGGTGTCTCGCACTTTTTGCAGGTGCACGGCGGGAACGACGATCGAGGCCCGACGGAACAGGTACACAGGTTTTTCTATTCAGTTTCCCCAAGAATCCACAAGTTCTATCTGTGTGCCCCCACACCAAATTTAGCGGCAACACTAACCATGAAGCCCAGGAATTTCCCCGACGAGACTCCGAATGCACACTTGTTCGAATTGAGCCTCATATCATGCTTTCTTAATACATCAAATGCCTCCTGCAGATTGGTGACATGGTCATCGCCATGGATGCTCTTCACAAGCATATCATCAACATACACCTCCATGTTGCGGCTAATCTGATTTTGGAAGACATTGTTAACGAGGCGTTGATAAGTGGCACCTGCATTCTTCAACCCAAAAGGCATCACCTTGTAGCAGTAGAGGCCCTGATCGGTAACAAAGGAGGTCTTCGGGATATCCGGGGGAAACATGCGGATTTGATTGTACCTAGAAAAAGCATCCATGAAGCTAATAAGCTCATGGCCCGAAGCGGCATCAATCAGGGTGTCGATGCTTGGAAGAGGGAATGGATCTTTGGGGCATGCTTTATTCAGGTCGGTAAAATCGATGCAGATTCTCCAGCTCTCGTTGGCCTTCTTTACCATCACAACATTTGAGAGCCATTCGGGATAATTGACCTCCTGTATGAACCAAGCCTTAAGGAGCTTGTCCACCTTTCTTTTATAGCTTGTTGGCGCTCGGGAGCAAATTTGCGTCTCTTCTGTTGAACCGGTTTGGACCCCGGTGCAACGCTCAGGTGGTGGACGAGGAGCTCTTCGGAGATTCCTGGCATGTCGGCAGCCGACCATGCGAAGAGGTCACGGTTCTTTCTAATGCATTGGACTATGTCTGGGCTTGGGGCAGATGGGAGGGTCTTATTGATGAAGAACTTGCGGTTCGGATCTTGCTCAGAGTAGAGCACTTCCTCCAATTCATCCACCGGCTCGGACGTTGATCGGACACCGTCTTGGGGGATTTCAAGAGTTTTGAGGGCGAGGACTGGACCCCCAGTAGAGGTCATGTAGCATTTGCGGGCCATTTCCTGACTGCCTCTTACTTCCCCTACTCCTGCCCGGGTGGGGAACTTCATCTTGAGGTGATAAGCGGGAGGGACGGCTTCGAGAGCAGCTAAGCCGGGTCGGCCTAGGATCACATTATAAGCAGCGAGGACATCAACGACCATGAAATCCATCAAAACTCTTGGAGTTTTGCCAGTGGTTACGTCGAGGGTGATCACCCCTTCAATAGTCACTGGCACTCCCGTGAACCCGTGGAGTGTGTAGCCGGCGGCTTAAGTCCGTCCCGGGATAGTTTGAGTCCTTTGAAAGCAGCGAGGAAGAGGATGTTAACGGAGCTTCCATTGTCCACAATGATCCTCTCCACTTTAAAATTCGCCATATGGAGGTTGATGACTAGTGCGTCACAATGGGGGGTTCGGACACCCTCAAGGTCTTCATCTAAAAAAGTGACCGGTACTCCAAGGCCTTTGGGGAGGCATGCCATGTACTGAGTTGATTTCCCTTATGAAAGCCTTTCAAGAGGAGTTAGAGGTGCCTCCCATGGGGCCTCCATGGATGAGATGTAGGATGTGTTCCTCTTCAAACTCTGGAGTTTCATCGCGTCGTTCAGGACGCTTGTTAGCCCCCCGAGGGGGAGGAGGGAGACCGGTCCGGTCCTTTCTCATAAATTTGGCCAGCTGCTCCCTCTGGATGAGGGCCTCAATCTCGTTCTTCAAGACCCGACAATCATTGGTGTCGTGACCATGGTCCCAGTGATAGCGGCACCACTTCTTTTTGTCCCTCTTCTTGCCAGGGGTGTTCATCTTCGGGGCAGGAGGTATCACCCCTTTCTTCTCAACTTCCATGAGAATAGTGGAAATGTTAGCGTTAAGAGGAGTGAATTTTTCGAATCTGGGGGGAGGGCGGCGCTGACCGCCATTTGTCCTTCTAGAGCTTCTTGGCTCCCTCTTCTTCGCCTGATTTTCTTTTGGTTTCGGAGGAAGGCCCCTCAAAGGTGGGGCGATGCTCAGCTTCCTCAGCCCGGATATACTTCTCGCTTCGGAAAAGGAGGTCGAAGAAATTCTGTGGGGGCTTCTTGGCGAGGGAGGACCGAAGGCTGGAGTTAAGGACATTTGACTGAAATGCTACTGTAGCGAGGAAAGCGATGGACCTGGCTTCCGCGGTGAATCTTTTCACATAGTCTCAGTTTCTCACCCTTCTTCTGGTAGAGGTAGAGTAGCGAAATGCTGGTCTTCTCAGTTCGACGGTTACTCACGAAGTGGGTGACGAAGAGGGTCTCGAATTGCTCGAAGGAGAATATTGAGGATAGGGCGAGGCGACAGTACTATTTCCGGGCCGGGACCCTTGAGAGTAGCGGGGAAGGTCTTGCACAGCAGAGCATCGGAAGCTTGGTGGATTAGCATGAGGGTCTTAAAGCTTTCGATGTGATCGACGGGGTCAGACTCCCCGGAATAAGTCTCGAATTGGGGAGGCTTGAAGCCTATTGGAACGGACGCCTCCATGATGGTTCGAGAGAAAGGAGGTCGGCTTGGGTGGAGTGTCCTTCCTCTAAGTTCTTCTTCTCTGTCTAGCTGACCCAGGCGCCTCTCCATTTTGTGGAGACGACGGTAGACAGTGTCGTTCCTTCTATGGTAATCAACGAGCCTCTGGACTCGTCTTCGTATGAGGGAGAGCGGGGACTAAGACGACGGTAGCTCCGAGAGTGGCGAGGACTAGGGATGTTCTAGGGGTTGCTAGGAGCTGGGGGAGGAGTTAGGGACCGTCGGTGAGGACTTTGGACCGGAGGAGGAGTGATAGGAGAGGGTGAAGAGGAACACCGGATCTGAGCGTGGAAAGTAAGGAAGATGAAGAAGAAAAAATCGCTTTTCAAAAAATTCCAGTTTCTTTTCAAATAATTTTGTGTGCTTTATAATAAAATTGATCTTGAACCGGCTGTATCCAATCTTAAAGCCAACATGACTGCTCCGTATCGCACGTGCATTTCACGTACTTATAAATCATACTAGCAAAGAAGAACGATCAGATTAGATATATAAAGAAGATGCTTCTTGTTTGCACTCCATTTCCAGCACCGCCCTCTCACCATCTCCTCAACCACAACCGCCGCCACCGCCCTCCAGAACCCAAACCCCCAACCGTGCCAATGATGACGTCATCATCATCATCATCATCATCAACCCCTAAACGCATCCTGATCGCCGGCGGCGGCGTCATCGGCGCCTGCACCGCCTACTTCCTCTCCCAAACTCAAAAATCAAATTACCAAATCACCCTCATCGAGAAATCCTCCATCGCCGCCGCTGCCTCCGGAAAATCCGGCGGCTTCCTCGCCCTCGACTGGTGCGACTCCTCCCCTCTCTCCGCCCTTGCCCGCCCGTCCTTCCTCCTCCACCGCTCCCTCTCCTACCTCTTAGACGGCCCTCACAACTATGGTTACCGCCCCCTCGATACGCTCTCCATCTCCGTAAACCCTAGTCCTAAGGCTAAAAAGGTGGGTGATGATTTTTAAGTGAGACATATAGGTTGTAAACCTCTACTTCCAATTTTTTACTTCAGATAATGATAAATTTAGTTAGATTGGAGTTCAGATACATGTAGGTATCTTAATTTTGAGGTGAGGCGTCCGGAGCTAACTAAATGATTGTCACTGGACCAGTCAGTTGCTAAGCTATACCTTCATTTTTTGCTTCAAAAATTGATTTTAGGTACTGACCACAACAGGTATCTTGAGGGGTGGGATATGCTAATTGTACTCTTTTGTTGGCTAAATATTCTTTTTATCCAATTTTTTAGCCAACGACCTTCTGCAGTCGTTGGCTATTTATACATATTTTTGACCTTTTTGCTACAGAAGATTGCTATACATGAGAGACGATTTGAGAAAATGAATATTATAAAGGTCGGATTTCTGAAGTCCGTCCCAAATAATTTTTTTTTATATGAAACGGAACTCAGATCCGCCCCAATTAAAAAAAAAAAATTAGTTTATGGCCCTTGGACGGATGGCTGCAATCCGTCCCATTTTTTTAAAAAAAAAATTTAGGCTTGGACGGATCTTAGAGATCCGTCCCCCCCCCCCCCCCCCCCCCCCCCCTTTTTTAATTATTAAATTTATTAATAATCAAATTAATTATTAAAAATGCCCATAATGTTTTTTTTTAAAGCGGGATGGAACTTAGAGTAAGTTCCGTCGGATCAATTTTCTTTTTTTTTGCTATATTATAGCATTTCACCGCTGCAGCAAACATCACTTTGCTATATTTAAAATATGCATTTTGCTATTTTTTTAGCTTTCACGACTGTGGATGCTCTTACATATTACTACTACTTACATATTACTGGAGGGAAGAAGGTGTACAAGCAATTAATTTGTTGAGTGAGTGTAGTAACATGACCAAGTAGTATATCAAAGTGGTTAAAAGAAGGGAAGTAATTAAAGTAGTAGTCAACATTTTCCAACTCAAAAATATGATCCTTTTGCAAACTGTAGGTATACAGGTTACATTCACTATCATTCACTTATCTTACCCAACCTCTGTTTCTGAACAGGGCCAAAAATCTGGTTTACCTGCGTGGGTTGACGGTTCTACCACCGGACTTCCGAAGACAATTGGGACCGTGGAGACTACGGCTCAGGTGCATCCGAAGCTGTTTACGAGGACGATGATTGAGGTGGCTGAGAAAAATGGGGTGGAGGTGGTGATTGGGGAGGAGGTGGTGAGGGTGGAATTGGAGGGGGGAAAGGTTGTTGGAGCGGTGGTGGTGGGGAAAGACAGGGAGAGGAGGATGGTGGAGGCTGATGTGGTAGTTCTGACTATGGGGCCATGGTCGGGGAAGGTGGAGGTGTTGGCGAATTTGTTTGGAGTTTCGGGGTTGAAGGCACATAGTATTGTGATTAGGCCGGTGGTTGGGGATGTCCCTGAGATTACTGCGCATGCGTTGTTTCTTTCTTATCAGGATTCGCCGGGGGCGAAGATGCTTGATCCTGAAGTTTATCCTCGACCTACTGGTGAAATTATTTTTTCCCCCCTCTTGGAATTCCATTTTGATAATATAGTTAAAACAATATCTCCTTAATAGGGCTATGCTAAGTTTTTGTGATTTTAAAAGTGATAGTACCATGTTTTTTTCATATGAAACAATAACATATTATCGTAGGAAAGAATTCTATATGGGGGGGGGGGGGTCGGGGGATTACAATCACTTTGTCGGCTGCTAGATGATCAACAATTTATACTGGTCATCATGATTTTTTGGCACGATATGTCTAAATATAAAAACTGAAGGTGGTTTAAAAACCGCTTACCCATCCATATCATAGAACAAATTGGCATACACTCCTGAGTCCTGAATGGCAAGTGACCTTTAACGTCTCGTTTTCTACTTATATATCAATTTAGGACATGGATATCTTGATAAATGCTATGTGGGTAGATTTTTCCTGCAATGCCTATGATTTTTTCCCTAACTGCAATGCGTATGATTAAAATTATTAGAATGACTGTATGATAAAATCATATGGAGATGAGGGTTTTTCCGACATTAGGATGAATTTTATTCTTCCTCTAAAATAAAGATCAGATATATGAATTACAGTTGTGGTTAAAAATAACAATAATGTTATTTTTAGTTAAAAAAGAAATTCAATTTTGTACTGATGCCAGAGTTATATATAGACTGGAGTAGAAGAAACATAAGGAAATGAAATTATTTGGCACTATATCTTTGATCTTTACCCTAAAATCATATCCAACGTGGTTTAAACTCACTTGCTTTTTCCTTTGTGCAGACTGAATTATACTACTTTTGAAATAATTTCACAAAAGCATGCACAGGGAAACTTCTACAATAAATGCATTATTTTTTCACTAAGATTTAATTAATAAAACATTTATATTTTATAGGGGAAGTGTACATCTGTGGAATGTCGAGAGATACCGAGGTTCCAAACGACCCAGAAGAGATTGAGGGTGACCCTGCTTCAATAGAGATGCTGCACAAAATTGCAGGAAGAGTCTCGAGTCAGTTGAGAAAGGATGAGGGAGCTGAGGTGGTGGCAGAGCAGGCCTGCTTCTTACCGTGTACCAATGATGGGTTACCTGTTATTGGCGAGATCCCTGGGGCCCATGGATGCTTTGTCGGCACCGGGCATAACTGTTGGGGGATTCTCAACGCTCCTGCAACTGGTGCTGCACTGGCGGAGCTCATCTTGGAGGGGAAGTCTACGACTGTTGACTTAACACCTTTCAGCCCTTCTAGATTTCTAAGAAAACATGCTAGGAAGTGAAGATTGAGTGGATTGTTGTAAATAGCTATCAAAACTCGTTGTTTGTCCCATAATATATACCTTGATCTAGATACATTTAGCTTTGTCTTGCCTCAATGTTTCTGAATGTTTGAATTTTACTACTTACTATATTCGTGAAAGTTGCAGAACTCATATGTGTTATGCATACGCCACGTATTGTAAGGATGTGGAAATAAAGTATCCTATTTGTCAGGTCTTTATCCTCGAACAATATTAGAACTTGTTGTCTGACACCCATGCTTGATGCGGCAGCTTTGAGTATAGTTTCAAGTGCTTTTTTGAGTTGTGACTATCAAGTTGGGCCTTTTTGAGTCCAACGGAACTACTTGCAAGGTTTTAAATATTGGATGTCGGTATCGTGTCAAATGGCAAAAATTCATATCAGATAATATATATGGCAAAAATTCATATCAGATAATATATATATAAAATATTAGGCTGTTATAACATAGGAAGATGTATAATCTAAATGTGATTTAAAGTTTTAAACAACCATTATATATCTAATATTTATGTACCACAAATACCAACAATCTCGCACAACCAATATAACATATAGAAGCAAAATACATAATCACCTACATGAAATTGCAAGATAATACGCAAAATTACAAAGATAATACGCAAAAGAAAAATATCTACATATTAAAGATTACACATACTATATAAGTTTATTACATAAGAAAAAAGTTAAGAGAGAAGAAGACAATTGGCGAAGATAACGAATACAAGAGGCAGCATCGAGCACTTGTAAAATTAGGTTTAAACATAGAAGCTGAAGAGAACAATGGGCCATAAGATATCTTCTTTTTTACTATAAAATATATTGATTTGAATCAATTATATTTGAATTCTCATTGGGTTTGTTATTTTCTAATATTGAGTTGATATCAGTCTCCTTGTTATTTCAGATAATGGGTGATATAACGGCCTTAACAGGTTATATAACGGCTATAACGGATCTTATAACGGTTGTAATAGATCAAAAATGTTATCCATTTTCTAAAATCCATTTCGGTAACGGTTACCTAGCTAAAAAGTTATAATGACCAGTATAACGGTTGTAACGGCCGTTATTTAAAACACTGACTAATGAGTCAAGCAAAAGGACCTTCTCACTTTCCTGATGGTGTTTGGATTGTTGAAATGTAGTAAGTACTAATATGTATAGTTTGTTTCCTAATCTATAGAAAACAGATTCCCAAAATCTCTAACCCCTCAATCTTCTCTCAATCTCCTTTCTTCTCCTCCAAGAATGTAATCCTTATATATAGATGTATACTGTAAAGAATAAAGAATAAGAAGAATAATAATGATTTTTCCCCAAATCTGTTTTCTACATGGTATCAGAGCCTAAAATATCCTAGGCTACGTGAAGAAGAGGAAGAAGAAGAGGCGCTGTTCAGCCTCACCGATCACCAATCTGTTCCCGACTTCAGATCCAGATCCGAACCCAAACCCCGAAACCCCGACATCATCCATCGTCTTCATCGATAGGACCATCGATCCCGTCGTTGACCCCGATTCCCTGCCATGCATCGTCAACCCCCGATTCCCGTCGTCAAGCATCGCTCGACATCCCCAAAACCAAACTGTCTCTGTGCCTCCACCTCAAGCGCCCCCACTGCAACCATCGACCGCTGAAGTCCCTCGCGTTGCTGCCGCTGTTGCTATTTTGCCTCGCTGTGTGTGCTGCTGTCTCTTGCCGTTCTCGATCTTGCTGTTCTTACTATTGTGTCGACATTCTACCGCTGCCCCGATCGCCTGCCATTGCCTTCGACCTCCTCCATCTACAGTCAGTTCGGGATCAGATCTATTCAGACTTTTTTTTCCATTGGTTGTTCTTGGTGTGTTTGGTGTTCAAGCTCATGGATTTGATCAAGATCGGATCTAAAAGGAGCTATTCTATCGAAGGGTGCTATTTGTTGTGTTGTTATTTGCTGTTCTTAGCCAAGTTGGGTCGTTTGCTATTGGTTGCTGAAGATCAGATCCGTTGTTTTCTTGTGCCGCTACCATGGGACAAACTGATGGAGCTGAGAAGAGTACTGGACTCGCCTCTACATTAGTTACAGCTGCAGATAATGATGGTAAGGTATTTAATATTTTTTCCTCTGTTATGAATAATGCATGGACAATTGATTCGGGTGCTACCGACCATATGACTTTTGATTTTAGACAAGTTCAAAATTTTCAACCATCCGCCAAATCAACTGTGTCCACTGCTAATGGTGATCCTGCTACTATTACTAGAGAGGGTACCATATATCTCACAAACAACCTAACTTTAGATACTACCCTAGTTGTGTCATTCTTGAATTTTAACCTATTATCTGTTGCTCAAATAACTACTGACTTATATTGTACTGTAGTCTTTTGACCTTCACATTGTGTGTTTAAGGATATTCGGGCTCACAAGACGATTGGTTATAGGGTTAGACACGGGAAACTCTATTATTTGGATTTAGAATCTGAATGTTTAAGTAAGTTGACTCAAGCTCTAAGTGTGAAAGGATCCGAAGATGAGAAGAAGAAATCATATATTTGGCTATGGCATCGATGTCTAGGGCATGCTTCTTTTGGTTATTTGAAGAAATTATTTTCAAGTTTATTTTTAAAGTTGGATATTTCTGCCTTTCGGTGTGATGCGTGTGAACTCGCAAAAGGTCACCATGTCTCTTTTCCTCCAAGTCCAAGTAGAATCTCTATTCCATTTATGATTATTCATTTTGATGTTTGCGGTCCATCCAAAACAACTACATTTGGAGGAGCCAAATGGTTTGTGACATTTATTGATGACTGTACTCATATGACCTGGATTTGCTTGATGAAGTAAAAAAGTGAAGTTAGTGGCTTGTTTCAGAAATTTTACAAGCATGTTATGATTCAGTATAAATCACAGATTCAAGTTCTTAGGAGTGATAATAGCGAGAGTACTTGAGTTCGAATCTGCAACAATATTTGGAGGAACACGGAATTGTTCACCAGACTACATGCTCATATACACCTCAACAGAATGGGCTTGTAGAAAGAAAAAATAGACACTTTCTCGAGGTAGTTCGTGCTTCTCTCATCCATGGAAATATGTCACTCATCTATTGGGGGGAAGCCTTTGCTTCTGCTGCATACCTAATCAACCGAGTTCCCTCTAGTATCCTAAACTTCCTCACACCATTTCAACTATTAACTGAAGCTGTGAATGCACCAAAAGTCATCAACTTGCCATCTCGTGTGTTTGGGTGTGTTGCATTTGTTCATCTTCAACAACATGAATACAAAAAGTTAACTCCTTGAGCTGTCCGCTGTGTTTTCATGGGATATGCACGGGATAAGAAAGGGTATCGGTGCTATCATCCACCAACTCAAAGGATATTTGTGACTATGGATGTTGTGTTTCATGAAGATGAGATGTATTTTTCTTCTTCTACGACTAAACTTCAGAGGGAGTACCGAAGTGAAGTTCAGACTCTTGGGTATGATGAAGGGGTTAGTGAAGTTCAGACTCTTGGGTATGATAAATTAATTACCAGCCAGAACGAACAACAGGATACAAATAATGGCAAACACTTGAATAAAGACCTAGCAAGGGAGGATTGCCCTCATGAAGAAGTGCAACCAAGGGAAGAAGACCCTTTTGAAGAAGTCCCTCTTGAAAAATTGCAACCAGTACCGAATTTCAGTGAGAGTGAACCGTGAGAACCCCAAAACCAATCGCCATCGTTGTCCGAAGATCCTAGAAGAGAACTCCCGCACCGTACTAATAGAGGGATTCCAAAACCCCACTTACGAACCTGATCCCACTAGTAACGTCGAATATCCCATGAGAACTATGTCACGCCCCGCTTCCCAAAAAGAATACGGAATACGGATACATAACAAAAGCCCAGCGAATGGTTTTCATTATCCATAAGCTGTTCAGGATTCTTTACAACATACCACAGGAATAATCAGAGTCGGAAGCAAAAGATACAACCAGACATGCATAATTGAAACAAGATACCAATAGAAATTACTTGAAACCTAATATAATAATCTCAAATAATCAGGTTCTGAACAAGTTAAATATCCTGGATCACATCGCCCAAATACAAATAAATATCCAAGTTATCAAGTACATTTTATTCAAGTTCAAGCAACAAGTAATAAAAATAATAAAGCAGATAATCCAGCACTAATACATCATCTCGCCAATACCATCTGGCAGTCGTCCATCCTGATCTGCAATTAGTGAATTTGCAGGAGAAGGAAAGAGAAAATAAGTACCTGTCAATTGCAAGTTACGGGCCACTTATAATGTAGGATACAAGTACAGAGGTTAGAAAATTCTAAGTAATAGGCCTACCATGGTATAAGTGTGTCAACAGAAATATAATATCTGACATGAATCAGGAAAAGAGAAACAAGTAGCATGGTATACTAACAGGTACAGGAAACATGGATAAGTGTCAAGCAAACAGGTAAACATGCAATAGGTATCAGGTAACAGGTAAACAGGTAATCATGTAACAGGATAATCAGGTAAACAGGTGTACAGATAATCAAGTAACTTGTAAACAGGTAATCAGGTTATGTCATGTCAAGTCTTGTTATATTACTATCTAGGTAGCACTTCATGCATCCCAGCTTTTACAACATGGTTGCTACAACAAACAGTTCCACTTTAGATTTCACAGTGGAGTCCACAGGGCAGTCTACTTAGGTACAGGAAACAGGAATAATAGGAACAGGTATAACCTAGTGGTTCTCTTCCAAGTACACCTTTCTATAGGGAAGCATGCAGTCAGGTACAGGAAACAGGTATAACCTAGTGGTTATCTTCCGAGTACATCTTCCTATAGGGAAGCATGCAATCAGGTACAGGTAATAGGATCGTGAATCATGTATTCATCACCACGTAATAGGCAGGCAGGACACATGTCCTCTTCTAAGTACACGTTTCTATATTTTCCACTACTAGATCTTTCCCATAACCCCGGCTTGGTCATTTATTATTATAATCAGGCATGCATGTATGTGTTGCAAAACAAAGCAAGGATAACAGGGTAAAAACATGTATCAGGTTCAGGGTGCAAGATAAACAAGTACATGTACTAGATAACACATAACAGGGTAAAACAACTAGTTTTCTAATTCAGGACAGCAAGACAGTGTTGTACTAAAACAGTGTTCCCACTACTACAAACATCCAAAATCTGGACCCGTCGATTGATCTGGAAAATAGACTTCCACACTAATCCAGCGAGTATAAATAAGTCATATAGTAATTCACAACATCATAACTCAAAACAGATTTGAAAACAGAAAACATGTTCAGTCAGGAATCAGGAAAACGAATTCTCAGTAAGGAAAACTGCATCAAAACCTCTCAAATAAATTCAGGAAAAATATGGGGTATTCCCCTATATGTCTAGATACAAAATATAAAGCTTTATAATATTCCAGTAAAATTTGTTTAGTCATCAAAATTAAGAAAACATCAAGAAATAGTAGTTTGGCAAATCTGGAATTCCCAACACTGCTGTACGAAAACTGTGATATCTCGCAACCAGTGAAACGAAATTCAATTCCGTCAAATGGAGATGAAAATAGATAAAATATAATAACTTTTATAGTTCACAAACATTTCTCATACAGTAAAAGGAATCAAGGTGAAAACACAATTCTTTACAGGACAGCGAGTAAAATACAGCATGTACAGTATTCATAAACGAGCATAAAACAACACATAAAACTCATCAAGTAAATTCACCAAAATTCTGGGTAATCCCTAACTTGATAAAGAAATACTGACCAAAGTTTTGGATCAAAAAAATACATGTAGCATAGTTCTTTAAAATGATTTGTCATCAAAATTACCGAAAAACAGAATCTGGAAAAGATCGACACATCTGTAGTAAAACAGTCATAACTCAGTCATACGAAAACAAAATCAAGCAAGGTCAGAGGGGTTTTGAAAGTAGACAAAATTATCTAAAACTCATGTTTTATACCGTAACTAAGTTACTGACTTCAAGACAGTCCAAAACAGCAAACAGAATAGGTCAGCGACAAAATACAGATTTTTCCCTTAAAAACAAAATCGACATAGATTCAAGAAAATTGATCCAAACATACCCAAACATGAAATCGAGTCTACCAAGTATCTAAACATCATGAATTAGGGTTATTAGCTTGTCCACACCAAATATATTTCATGGGCCTCAACAAAAATACGAATTCTCACACAAGTCTCACATACATGATCGAAATCAAGAACGGGCGAATCCTAAGTTAATTCATGTCGAGATTGTGTCGTGCGTCCTCTATAGTCAAGTTTTCACAATAGAGACAAAACCCATCAAAGAAATCACAAGCTAGAGTCGTCTCTAGACCCAACTACACTATAAGTGAACTTTTTACTTGTATCAAACAAATAAATTGGAGAACAAGTTATTTGCCTTAAATCGGAATGAAGAACAACGAGAACCAAGAGTAACGAGCAAAATCCACGAACGAATATCCACGAATCAACGAACCCAAGCAATGAACCTACGAACAACTCGCACGAACACACGGCACGTTTCTCAAAGTACGAGAAGAGAAAACCCACCACACGAAAGATGATGTTCTTGTGGTGCGTGGAAGTGTTGATCGGCAAGGGGGAGAGGAAGTGATCGGGATGAGGGGAATGGTGATCGGAAGTGGGGAGGTGATCGGGTTGGAGATGCAGCCGGAGAGGGAGGGTGGTCGGCCTGGGCATCGGCCACGTAGGGGCTCGGGTTGGGGTGTGCAGCCGGGAAGGAGAGAGGGAGGGAGAGAGGTAGACCGGGGGCTAGGGTTTTAGGTGTTAGGGTTAGGGTTTGTGTGAGGGGATGTAGGGTATATATATAAGGAGGTGAATAGGGTTAATAGGTATATTAGGAGTATGCATAGGTTTGACCCAATAAGACAAATGGGGATCTAATGAATAGGATTCAAACTAGGATTGGGTAGTATGGCTTTGGTAATCAATTAGGGGTCAAAATAATAGGATTAGGAATGGGGTAGAACACCAAATCACCAAGAGCACCCAAAACACAAGTAAAAAGAACGAGACAACAATAAAGAGCGAAAACAACAACCATGATCAAGAACAACCAAGAAATCGGAAATAACTCGCAAAAAAATCAAGAATGAGAAAAGAAAATTAAAATATATTGAGACAACTCAATATACGGCTCAGAAAAATATAAGAGAGTGCACAGATACTCAAGAAAAGAAAAATACTCCAAAAATACGAAAAATTAAAAACAGGGGTTACAATCCTATCCACCTAACAAGAAGAATTTCGTCCTCGAAATTCAAAAAGAAGATACATAGGGTAACCCCCAAAACAACCAAAAGAACAAAACAAAACTACCCAAACAAATGAAGAAATTTCTGCTGAATCTCCTCCTCTAGCTCCCAGGTCGACTCACCAGGTGAGTGAGGATTCCAAGCAACACGAACCAACTTGATGACCTTGTTCTTAAGCACTTTTTTCCGTCGATCCACAATAGCAACTAGCGGAATCTCACAAGTCAAATCCGGCCGAACGGTCAACTCATAATAGTCGATCACGTGCCTCTCATCTCGGATATATCTCCTGAGTTATGAGACATGGAAAATATTGTGCACTCCTGATGAGGCTGACGGTAATGCGAGACGATAGGCCACCATGCTTACTCACTCCAAAATCTCAAATGGTCCAATAAATCTCCCGCTAAGCTTGTCCCCACTACCGAACCGAATGACACCACGCCACGACAACACCTTAAGGAAAACATGGTCACCAACAACAAACTCCAAATCTCTTTGATGGACATCAGCCCATCGCTTTTGCTGATCCTGAGCTGCCTGCAAGTGCTTCCTGATCTGAATGACAACATCCACTGTCTTGGTGATCAACTCCGGACCCAACAACTACCTCTCACCAATGTCATCCTAGCACACTGGCAATCTGCACTTCTGTCCATAGAGTGCCTCGAACGGAGCAGCTTTAATACTGGCTTGAAAGCTGTTAT
This sequence comes from Hemerocallis citrina, assembly GCA_017893485.1. Classification (NCBI taxonomy): domain Eukaryota; kingdom Viridiplantae; phylum Streptophyta; class Magnoliopsida; order Asparagales; family Asphodelaceae; genus Hemerocallis; species Hemerocallis citrina. The sequence goes on from CM030366.1 coordinate 82,738,892, forward strand.
TGTACGAGAACTCTACGAGATGCAAATGATCCTCCCAAGACCCACCAAACTGAAGCATACAAGACCTCAACATGTCTTCAAAAATCTGAATAGTCCGCTCTGACTGTCCATCACTCTGGGGATGAAAAGCTGTACTGTACTTTAATTTGCTCCCCAAACTGTTCTGAAGACTCTCCCAGAACTGAGATCTGAATCTCGTACCCCTGTCGGATACAATACTGACTGGAACCCCATGAAGTTTAACAATCTCTTGCATATACCTCTCAGCTAGGCTCTCAGTAGACTGACCGACACGAAAAGGAATAAAGTGAGCACTCTTCGTCAAACGGTCGACAATCACCCAAATAGCATTATGACCCTTAGGACTCCTCGGCAAAGCGGTCACAAAATCCATAGTGATATGTTCCCACTTCCATTCTGGAATAGGAAGCGGTTGAAGAAGTCCAGCGGTTCTCTGATACTCTGCCTTAACCTGCTGGCAGATCAAACACTGAGCCACAAACCGAGCAATAGCCCTCTTCATACCATGCCACCAGAAATGAAGCTTCAAATCCTGATACATCTTAGTACCGCCAGGATGGATAGAATACGAAGACTGATGAGCTTCTTCAAGCAACCTCTGACGAACTTCACCCTTAGGGACACACAACCGGGAACCAAAATGAAGCCAACCATCGGCATGAATAACCATGTCCGTCCTGGACCCAGACTCAACCTCAGCTCAAAAATTCTGCAACTGCGCATCACCAGCCTGTGCCTTTTTAATCTGATCAACAAGAGAAGACTGCAGCTGGAGTGCCAAACAACTTCGATCAGGACTCGGCAACACAACATCCAACTCCAACCACCGCATCTGCTCAATGAGATCACTCTGCTGAGTAAGAAACTTAACTGCCGGTCTCCTGCTCAAAGCATCAGGCACCAAGTTTACTTTACCAGGATGGTATTGCAAACTGATGTCATAATCGGCCATAAGTTTCAACCAACGCCTTTGCCTCATGTTTAACTCCTTCTGGGTGAAGATGTACTTGAGACTTTTGTGGTCTGTAAAGATCTCCACTAGGTCCCCAAGTAAATAATGTCTCCACAGCTTCAAAACATGAATCACTGCCGCTAATTCCAAGTCATGAGTATGATAGTTCTTCTCATGCGGCCTCAACTGCCTTATACATACGCAACAACTCGGCCCTTCTGCATAAGAACTGCTCCAAGACCCTTACCAGAAGCATCACAGTGAATCACAAATCCACCTGAACCATCTAGAATAGTCAACACAGGCGCTGACGTCAATCTGTTCTTCAACTCAACAAAAGCCTCATTGTACTCATCAGACCAACAAAACTTCTGATCCTTCCCAGTCAATTTAGTCAACGGTCCTGCTATCTTTGAAAAGTCTTGAACAAACCTTCAATAATAGCCAGCCAAACCAAGAAAACTCCTGACCTCCGAAACTGACTTAGGAATATGCCAATCCTTCACAGCCTCACTCTTGGCCGGATCCACAGAAACACCATCGCCAGAAATAAAGTACCCCAAGGAGCTAAAACTCGCACTTGCTGAGTTTTCCATAGAACTGATTCTCTCTCAAAGTCTGCAGAACCACTCTAAGATGCTCCGCATGATCTTCCCGATTCTGAGAATACACCAAAATATCATCAATGAAGACCACCACAAATCTATCCAAGAACTGAGAGAAGACTCGGTTCATAAGACTCATGAATACAGCCGGCGCGTTCGTGACCCCGAACGGCATCACAAGATACTCATAGTGCCCGTATCTAGTCCTGAAAGCAGTCTTCTGTATATCTGCAGCCTTCACCATGACTTGGTCATACCCAAAATGAAGATCCAACTTCGAGAAAATAGTAGCCCCACACAACTGATCAAACAAATCATCGATCCTGAGCAACGGATATTGATTCTTCACAGTAACTCTGTTCAGTTCTCGATAATCCATGCACAATCGATGACTACCATCCTTCTTGTCAATAAAAAGGACCGGAGCACCCCAAGGCAAAATACTAGGTCTGATGAAACCTAAATCAAGCAACTGCTGAATCTGCACCTTAAGCTCTGCCAGCTCAACTGGTGCCATCCTGTAGGGACTCTTCGATATCGGTGTTGTTCCAGGCTGAACATCAATACCGAATTCTACTTCTCTATCAGGGGGTAAGCCAGGCAACTCATCTGGAAAAACATCCAAGAAATCCCGAACTACTAGAGGCGCAGCCTCACAGCCTGAGTGCAATTCCATCACACAATCCACCTATTCTACTGTAGTCTTCGCTCGACCAAGGATATAATCCCCGGCATGAAATTCAAATTCTACTCCATCTGGAATTCTGAAAACAACTTTCTTGGCACGGCAATCAATAATGGCATGGGCTTCACCCAACCAATCCATACCCAGAATAATGTCGAATCCCGAATTTCCAATTATAATCAGGTTGGCTTTGAAATTTGCATCCCTAATAACAACGGAACATTGCCTGCACTCACGGGAACAAATGACAACTCCACCACCTGTCACAATGTTCCAAGCCTCTGACATGTTGCTGCATTCCAACTGATGGTGAGCGACAAATCGAGAGAATACAAAAGAATGGGTTGCATCAGAATCAAAAAGAATATGAGCAGGAAAATAGCACACAAGCACAACACCTAAGACAGAAAGCAAAAGAGACAAAGAAAAGAATGCTTGAACAGAGGTGAGGGAAAACAAATGCAGAAAGGACAAACGGAAAGAAATAAAACAAAGGAAGGAATAAAACAATGACAAACAACAAACAATAGAACAATAAAACAAAATATACCTGCAACCACACCCTCAGCTGACTCAGCATCTGCAGCAGTCAGGTTGAAAGCCTGACCTCTCCTCGGAATAGCGGTGCTTTGACCGACAATCAGGCATTGAGGAGGAAGCGGTGGCCTAATTGGACCAAGAGCTGGAACTGCCTGTTGAACAGGACCCCTGGCTGGAAGAGCAAACTTCTGTAATGGTTGCGAACAATCTCGTACTGCATGATCAGTAGAACCACACCTAAAGCATCAGCGATTAGCGCGCCTACATTCCCTGCGATCATGCCCAGGCAACCGACAGAAATCACAGTAAATACCCCTTTGGGAACCAGCAGAAGAGTAAGGAGCTGTCCTGACTGGATGGACGGAAATAGGCCTCCGAATAGGCCCACCAGAAGGCCTAGCAATAGCAGCGGGAATAGTCCGCTGAGAAGAAGACGAACCACCACGAGCCTACTCCTGAGCTCGGGTTGCCTCAAGAGCCTTATTGTAGGTATGCAAGCAAAGAGAGACAAGATGCCTCTTGATGTCCTGCTCAAATCCATTTGTGAATCTACAAGCCCTATCCTCTTCGGTTGTCACAAGAACGGCAGCGAAGCGGCTAAGCCTAATAAACTCAGCTACGTACTCATCCACTGACCTGGAATCCTGTTGCAAGAAAGTCCATGTTACAACATTGCATGAACAATTATGTAACAAATCCAAAATGGAACAATGACTTAACCTGTTTTAGGGCCAGGAATTGCTGTTCCATCTCAACCCGAGTACTACTGGGGAAGAATTTCTCCAAGAATCTCCGAGGGAAAGTAGCCCAAGCAATAGGCCTCTCAAGTTGCTCAGACTCGGCCATCCACCAGATATGGGCCAGATCCACCAGTTGGATGAAAACCATGTCCACCCGATCAGCCTCAGCAACACGAGCCGCTAACAATAAGCGCTCAGTCCGGATCAACCACTGTTCAGCCTCCAAAGGCGTCTCAGTGCCAGAAAAATGGTCGGGATGCAGCCTCATAAAATCTGTAATTGTTCCTGAACGAGGCGAAAGATTTGCCTGCACAGGCACTGCAGGAGGCGGAACCCGGCAGCTTCAAGAGTAGCCATCACCAGATCACTGTGGTTTTGCTGCTGATTAATCAGCTGCTCAAGCACAGTAGTGACACCTCAAACGGATCGACCTGCGACTGAAAAGTAGAACCTCTGCGAGCCATAGTCTGCACAAAACCAAAAACAATTAGCATCCAGAATCAGAGTTGGTATAATTTTCACTTATGTATGTATGGTTGGTGAAATATTGAGCAGATCCTAGTTCGAACCAAGCTTGTCTAATATAGTAGGCAACTAATACATTAGCCAAACCTGGTGCTCTGATACCACTAAAAACCCTATCACGCCCTGCTTCCCCAAAAGAATACAGAATACAGATACGTAACAAAAGCCCAGCAAATGATTTTCATCATCCATAAGCTGTTCAGGAATCTTTACAACATACCACAGGAATAATCAGAGTCAGAAGCAAAAGATACAACCAGACATGCATAACTGAAATAAGATACCAACAGAAATTACTTGAAACCAAATATAATAATCTCAAATAATCAGGTTCTGAACAAGTTAAATATCCTAGGTCACATCGTCCAAATACAAATAAATATCCAAGTTATCAAGTATATTTTATTCAAGTTCAAGCAACAAGTAATAAAAATAATAAAGCAGATAATCCAGCACTAATATATCATCTCGCCAATACCATCTGGCAGTCGTCCATCCTGATCTACAATTAGTAAATTTGCAGGAGAAGGAAAGAGAAAATAAGTACCCGTCAATTACAAGTTACGGGCCACTTATAATGTAGGATACAAGTACAGATGTTAGAAAATTCTAAGTAATAGGCCTACCATGGTATAAGTGTGTTAACAGAAATATAATATCTAACATGAATCAAAAAAATAGAAACAAGTAGCATGATATATTAACAGGTACAGGTAACATGGATCAAGTGTCAAGTAAGTAGGTAAACATGTAAACATGCAACAGGTATCAAGTAACAGGTAAACAGGTAATCATGTAACAGGATAATCAGGTAAACAGGTATACAGATAATCAGGTAACAGGTAATCAGGTTATTTCAGGTTAAGTCTTGTTATATTACTATCTAGGTAGCACTTCATGCATCCCAGCTTTAACTACATGGTTACTACAACAAACAGTTCCGCTTTAGATTTCATAGTGGATTCCATAGGGTAGTATACTTAGGTACAGGAAACAGTAATAACAGGAATAGGTAGAACCTAGTGGTTCTCTTCCGAGTACACCTTCCTATAGGGAAGCATGCAGTCAGGTACATGAAACAGGTATAACCTAGTGGTTATCTTCCGATTACATCTTCCTATAGGGAAGCATGCAATCAGGTACAGGTAACAGGATTGTGAATCATGTATTCATGAACACGTAATAAGCAGGCAGGACACAGGTCATCTTCTAAGTACACGTTTCTATATTTTCCTCTACTAGACGTTTCCCATAATCCCGACTTGGTCATTTATTATTATAATCAGGCATGCATGTATGTGTCGCAACATAAAGCAAGGATAACAGGGTAAAAACATGTATCAGGTTCTGGGTGCAAGGTAAACAAGTACAGGTACAAGATAACACATAACAGGGTAAAACAACTAGTTTTCTAATTCAGGACAGCAAGACAGTATTCTACTAAAATAGTGATTCCCACTACTACAAACATCCAAATCTGAACCCGTCGATGGATCTGGAAAATAAACTTCCACACGAATCCAGCGAGTATAATTAAGTCATATAGTAATTCACAACATCATAACTCAAAACAGATTTGAAAACAGAAAACATGTTCAGTCAGGAATCAGGAAAACGAATTCTCAGTAAGGAAAACTGCATCAAAATCTCTCAAATAAATTCAGGAAAAATATGGGGTATTCCCCTATATGTCTAGATACAAAATATAAAGCTTTATAATATTCCAGTAAAATTTGTTAAGTCATCAAAATTAAGAAAACATCAAGAAATAGTAGTTTGGCAAATCTGGAATTTCCAACACTGCTGTACGAAAACTGTGATATCTCGCAACCAGTGAAACGAAATTCAATTCCGTCAAATGGAGATGAAAATAGATAAAATATAATAACTTTTATATTTCACAAACATTTCCCATACAGTAAAAGAAATCAAGGTGAAAACACAATTCTTTACAGGACAGCGAGTAAAATACAGCATGTACAGTATTCATAAACGAGCATAAAACAACACATAAAACTCATCAAGTAAATTCACCAAAATTCTGGGTAATCCCTAACTTGATAAAGAAATACTGACCAAAGTTTTGGATAAAAAAAATACATGTAGCATAGTTCTTTAAAATGATTTGTCATCAAAATTACCGAAAAACAGAATCTGGAAAAGATCGACACCTCTGTAGTAAAACAGTCATAACTCAGTCATACGAAAACAAAATCAAGCAAGGTCAGAGGGGTTTTGAAAGTAGACAAAATTATCTAAAACTCATGTTTTATACCGTAACTAAGTTACTGACTTCAAGACAGTCCAAAACAGCAAACAAAATAGGTCAGCGACAAAATACAGATTTTTCCCTTAAAAACAAAATCGACATAGATTCAAGAAAATTGATCCAAACACATCCAAACATAAAATTGAGTCTACCAAGTATCTAAAAATCATGAATTAGGGTTATTAGCTTGTCCACACCAAATATATTTCATGGGCCTCAACAAAAACACGAATTCTCACACAAGTCTCACATACATGATCGAAATCAAGAACGGGCGAATCCTAAGTTAATTCATGTCGAGATTGTGTCGTGCGTCCTCTATGGTCAAGTTTTCACAATAGAGACAAAACCCATCAAAGAAATCACAAGCAAGAGTCGTCTCTAGACCCAACTACACTATAGGTGAACTTTTTGACTTGTATCAAACAAATGAATTGGAGAACAAGTTACTTGCCTTAAATCGGGATGAAGAACAACGAGAACCAAGAGTAACGAGCAAAAACCACGAAAGAATATCCACGAATCAACAAATCTAAGCAACAAACCCACGAACAATGCACGAACACACGGCACACTTCTCAAAGTACGAGAAGAGAAAACCCACCACACGAAAGATGATGTGCTTATGGTGCTTGGAAGTGTTGATCGGCAAGGGGGAGAGGAAGTGATCGGGATGAGGGGGAATGGTGATCGAAAGTGGGGAGGTGGTCGGGTTGGAGATGCAGCCGGAGAGGGAGGGTGGTCGGGTTGGAGATGCAGCCGGAGAGGGAGGGTGGTCGGCCTGGGCGTCGGCCAGGTAGGGGCTCGGGTTGGGGTGTGCAGCCGGGAAGGAGAGAGAGGGGAAGAGAGGTAAACCGGGGGCTAGGGTTTTAGGTGTTAGGGTTAGGGTTTGTGTGAGGGGATGTAGGGTATATATATAAGGAGGTGAATAGGGTTAATGGGTATATTAGGAGTATGCATAGGTTTGATCCAATAAGCCAAATAGGGATCAAATGAATAGGATTCAAACTAGGATTGGATAATATGGCTTTGGTAATCAATTAGGGGTAAAAATAATAGGATTAGGAATGGGGTAGAACACCAAATCACCAAGAGCACCCAAAACACAAATAAAAAGAACGAGATAACAATAAAGAGCGAAAACAACAACCATGATCAAGAACAACCAAGAATTCGGAAATAACTCGCAAAAAAATCAAGAGTGAGAAAAGAAAATGAAAATATATTGAGACAACTCAATATACGGTTCAGAAAAATACAAGAGAGAGCACAGATACTCAAGAAAAGAAAAATACACCAAAAATACGAAAAATAAAAAATAGGGGTTACAAATTATGTATCCACTCACCACTTGTTAGAATCAAAAAAGTCATTTGTAAATCAATTATCTAATGAATCTATTCCTAACAGTATGCAGGAAGCCCTTACTGATCCAAGGTGGAAAGCAGCTATGAATGAGGAGATGAAGTCCGTGAAAAAGAATGAGAATTGGGAGATAGTCGAGCTGCCAGCAGGGAAGAAGCCAGTAAGATGCAGATGGATTTTTATGGTGAAATATAAGTCTGATGGTTCAATAGAGCGATACGAAGCAAGGTTGGTTGTCAAAGGATACACTCAAACGGATGGAATTGATTATGAAGATACATTCGCACCTGTGGCAAAATTCAATACTGTTTGAGTCCTACTGTCACTTGCTGCAAATCTTGACTGGCCGTTGGAGCAATTTGATGTGAAGAATGCATTTTTGCATGGGGAATTGACAGAGGATGTTTATATGGATCTTCCACCAGGGTCGAACAGATCAGTCCAACACAGTAATAAAGTGTGTTGATTAAAGAAGGCGCTATATGGTCATACCTTATTCCAGAAAAGGAAAGAAGGTAAGATTACTGCTCTCATTATATATGTGGATGACGTGATAGTAACTGAGAATGATCCTGAGGAGAGAATGGCATTGAAGAGCTACTTGTCACAAGAGTTCGAAATGAAGGATCTTGGCTCTTTGAGATATTTTCTTGATATTAAAGTTTTCTGCTCGGGAAATGGTATATTTCTGTCTCAAAGAAAGTATGCTCTCGATTTATTAAAGAAAACTGGAATGTCTGTTTGTCAGCCGATTGGTACACCATTAGAATGACTGAAACTTTGCAACGAACCTGATCATGTGCCTTGTGATAAGGAAAGATATCAGAGATTGGTTGGACAACTGATGTATCTTGCGCATACACGGCCAGATTTATCATATACTTTAAGTGTGGTAAGTCAGTTTATGCATGCACCTTAGGAACATCACATTAATACAGTGATGAAAATTCTGAGATATATTAAGTCTGCTACAGGAAAAGGGAACCTATTTGCGAAACATGGTCACTTGAAGGTTGAGACATATACTGATGCTGATTGGACATGATCTATAATTGATAGGCGCTCCACTTCAGGATACTTCACCTTTGTTGGAGGAAATATAGTTACATGGAGAAGCAAGAAGCAGAATGTTGTTGCACGCTCTAGTGCAGAGGCTGAGTATTGCGGATTAGCTCTATGTATAGCGGAAGCTTTATGGCTGAAACTCTTGTTGCAGGACTTAAGCTATGGTCCGAATGAACCTATGAAGGTGTATTGCGACAGTCAAGCAGCATGTGATATTGCTGCCAATTGAGCTCAACATGATAGGACGAAACATGTAGAGGTAGATAGATTCTTCATCAAGGAGAAATTGGATGAGAAAGTCATTGAGATATCTATAGAAGACAGAAGATCAGCTCGCAGATATCATGACCAAGATAGTTTCGAGTCGGCTCTTCTTGAAATTTGTTGACAAGTTGGGCATGTTCAATATCTATGCACCAACTTGAGGAGGAGTATTGAAATGTAGTAAGTACTAATATATATATATTCTGTTTCCTAATTTATAGGAAACAGATTTCCCAAATCTCTCACCCCTCAATCTTCTCTCAATCTCCTTTCTTCTCCTCCAAGAATGTAATCCTTATATATAGATTTATACTGTAAAGAATAAAGATTATGAAGAATAATAATGATTTTCCTTCAAATCTGTTTTCTACATCAGGGCTGTCTTCAAAAAAGTAAACCCACAAGGGCATATATTTGAAGCGATCTTATGTTTTTGGACAAACCTTGTAGTTCATGAACAAATATAATCTTATGTTTCGTCTATGAGTGTTTCTTTCAGGGTTTCAGGTTGTGATCCTATTGTACATGTTCAACTTAAAGATATTGACAAACCATTATCTACTTAATTTAATAAACTTCCTTAAATGATGTCCATACATCAATCATAATAGAAATTCTCACTGTTATTTTCCAGTAATGCAGGTCGGTGTAAGCATTTTTGGACCTGCTAGCAAATCCATTTAACTTGAAGTTATAATCTCTCCCCTTTCTCTCCTGTTATAAAAAAAATTTAGATAGACCATCCCCCTTGTCACTTTCTTGGTTAATCCGGTGGTTATTCCTGCTACCAATTGCCAATTTTATAGGAGAGCAGTGGTTCTGCTGTTCACAACTGATAACTTCTTTCCATTCTCTTAGTCTTCAGTTTCAAATGAAAATTTTACATGTATTGTAGTGTCTGTAAAAAGATTAGGTGAGGCTTTCCTCCTAAACAATCGTATTTGAACAGGAAATTAGTTTTATATGTATCTATCAACTTGTGGCTATCTTGGCTAATTCAACTTTGATCCAATCTTTGACCAGAACTATTTCATTTCCATGTTGCAGGTCAGGTCAGGTCAGGTCAGATCAGGTATGGACAAGTTAATTATGTCTTGCTTCAACCTAGAATGAACCTGACCAAACTCGTTACCATGAATATTCCAGCCTTGTTTCTGCTCTTATTAACATCTCCTGTGAAGCAGTTGGTATGATTACATGGACATGACTTAGTTAATGTGACATTTATATGGCAACTAGGTATGACCGTAGGCACGTGCATACGGCACGTATTCGGAACGATACAACATATAAAAAATCATGTAAACAGTAAAAGATGATTTATAAAGATATTTATTTGCTAGTAAACGTTAATGTACTGATGTACTTTGAAGTAGGATTATGAAGTGACCTTAATGTTTATTGGTTTGTATATTGCAGGATTATTTGTCAGCAGCTTGGAATTCAAAAATAGTATTGTGAATGTACAATAGTAGTGAATCGGAAATTCCTTGCTATGTGTGACTTGAGCATAAGAGATTTCTTTTTTGATTTGGAGTATAACATAAGTAGCAATTCATTTTTTAACTGTATGAGTTACAGTTAACGCCTCAAACTGCATGAGTTAGTTCTCCTATATTTTGTTTTTCATGTAGTTAACCATGTATGAATTTAAACGAGAAAATTTGTTGTGATGTATACGTAAAGTGAAATTGCAGCAAAGCAGATCAAGATACAATTTTGCAGCTACAAAAACCCGAAATACATGGATTAAACATGGATTTGTCCATTAAAGCATGATCAAGCGAGTCAATTAAAGAATTTGCAACGATCTTTCAAAGTAGCAAATGCCCAAATATTAAAAAAACATAATCCGAAATTGCATATAATCAAAATTAACTCAGCGATGTATTCTAATATAAAACAATTACTCAGTGAAGTATTATACAATCAGATCAAATATGATAATTCAAAAATAATTAAATGGAAGTTAATGTTATTGAGTTATGAAAGCATAATCCGAAAAAAAAACATAATTAAAAAATTGAAATAATAAAAAATAGCATAATCCGAAATTGCATAACCAAAAAACATGCACTGTTTTTTTTGTTGACATACCTGGGTATTATATATATATATATATATATATATATATATATATATATATATATATATATATATATATATATATATATATATGAAAACGGAGAAAAGAGGGGGAAGAGAGAGAGAGAGAGAGAGAGAGAGAGAGAGAGTAATAAATGAAGGAGTCGTTTTGTTTTGAGGGAAATTTTTTTAATTTTGGGGGGAAAACATTTGGGGAAAAATGTCTTTTGGGAGCAAAAATCTAGACGGTTGATTTTCTTCCAAACGAATGAGAGTCACTTGATAGCTTTCTTTGTGTTTTATTACTAGGTTTGCCCGTTGACACGTGCCTACGGCACGTCTTCGGAACGATGCACCTTATTTGATCATATAAAATAGTTTTGGAGGTCCAGCAAATTAATTAAAGTAGCAAGCATATTATAAGAGAAACTTTTGGGGGTCCAGCAAAAAACATATTATATGATTTTTTTGATTTTTTTTGAATTATTTTTAAAGTTTTTCAATTTTTATTTTTTTTAGTTTTTTAATTTTTAATTTTTTTAAAATTTTTAAAATTTTTATTTTCTTAATTTTTTGAATAGAAGAGGGAGGGAGGGAGTGAAAAAAAAATTAAATAAATATAGGAGCTGTTTTGGGTGGGGAATTTGAATTTGAGGTTTGGGAGGAAACTTTTGAGAGAGAAAAATATGTTTTGTGATGTTAGATCTGGGTCTTTGATTTTTGGAGGATTGAAGGAGAGCCACTTAGCTTTCTTTGTGTTTTATTATATAGATATAGATCGGCATTTTCTTATGTTTAACAAATATTGACTTAGAAACACGCTTCTTTGAGTCAAAAAAAATATAAAAATAGTAAATTAAAACAAAATAATATTTATTGACACAAAACTCTTCTTGAGTTTCATAGCCCTCAGCGATGTAATACGAGGTAAGTGATTCTAATTTTTTGCTCAAGTCAATTTTATAGGGGTGGCATTAGGGCCGGGCTTAACCAGGCCAGGCCCGGCCAAATCCGGGCTGAACCGGGGCCAACCCGTCCAAATCATCCGGTTTGGTCCGATCCGCATTTTTCCCAAAAAAACCACCGGCAGCCCGACCCGCTCAGACCCGAGACCGGTTTGAACTGGCCCGGGCAGGTTCGGGGGCCGACCGTTGGGATTTTCTTTTTTTTCAGAATTTTTTTTTACATATTGTGTTTGTGTAATTACTAAAATACCCCCCAACGGATCTATACTAGTTAGTTTTTGGAGGTATTTTAGGAAATTCAAAAAATGCATATTCTATATATATAATCTCATTGAATTCTCTTCACAAATTCACTCAAATCTCTTTACTATCTTTCATTTCTCTCAACAAATCAACAACAATCAACAGCATTCAACTACTCTCTTTAAGGATCAACATCAACAACATCGACAACATCCAACAACAATCAACATCAACAACAACACTACAAGCTCTCAACTCTCTCTACCTTCATTTTTCAATCAACATTCTACACTCATACGGTATTTGTATAATTTTTAAAATTAGCATTGTTGTTTGTTCGCATTTATTTCTCTTAATTAGATTGAGTTTTGTTGTACTTCTTCTTCTTCTTCTTTTTAGATTTTTTTAAAACTTGGTAAACATACACTAGTTTATTCATTTAATTGTTGTTGTTGTGCTGAAATATTTGTTCTTTTTATTTAGATTTTTTTTATAAACATACACCGGTTTATAGTAGAATTTTGTTTAACTTCATTTATTTTGTAGAATCATTTTCTATAACATACACTAGTTTATCTATCTTTACTTGTTTTGTAGAAGTAAATTTTAAAATATACAATGCAATTAATTTTTTAAACATACACCAGAATTAATTTTTATAACATACACTAGAATTTTATTAACATACACTAGTTTAGATGATATCTAACCGATCACGAGATAGACATAGTAGCCAGGAGTCCACTAGTAGTCACGTATTCCTTCCATTCCAACTCCATATGTAGAGAGTGGAGAAACACTTATGAATTATGATAGTATTCCCGATTTTCATGAAACACACACGGATCAAGTAGAAGTGAAAGACATAGAATCACAACCATCGGAACAAGGCCATTCTCAATCCCGTAAAACAAGAGGGAATACTTCCGAAGTACACAAATATTTTGACTATGTCCTTTCACAAAATGATAACAGTGTAGGACTAAAAATTTGTAAGAAGTGTCAAACACCCTATAAGTTTAAAATAGGATCGGAAATGGGTACACTTCAACATCACTTAAATAAATTTCAACCCAAAATTTGTAAGGACAATCTCCCACAACAAAAAATACACCCTAAGACAGGTCAAGTAGATAGTCATAGCTACGATCACGATATTGTTCATAGGAAAATGGCTAATTTAGTAATTAGAGATGAATTACCTTATTGCTTTGTGAAAGTAGGAATGTAGAGACTTTTAAACCCCATTATAAAAAAAAAGCTAGGAAAGTAGTTAAGGGTGATTGTAAATTAGTTTACAATGAGGCTAAGAATTTTTAAGTAACAACACTAACATCACTAAACACTAACATCGGATAGGTGGGTAGGAGTGAACGGCCTACGAATGATGTGTGTAACATGTCATTGGATAGATACCGATTGGCTATTTCAAAAGAGGATAATTTCATTCGGATTTGTTAGGTACCCACAAAGGGTGAAATAATTGCCACACATATCATGGAAGCATGTAATAATTTCGGTACTTTTGATAAAGTTTTTGCTATTGGTTTTGATAACGCCTCTAATAAAACTAAGACAATCGCTAGTTTGAAAATTACATTAAATCCTATAGAACCGAAAATTTTTCATGTTAGGTTTGCTTGTCATATTTTAAATCTTTGTGCACAAGATGCACTAAAATATGGACACAATAAAATTGAGGTAATGAGAACTTGTGTTCATTTTATTACATTGAGTGGTCCAATATATCAAGTTTTTCATGATTTGTGTCAACGTAGGGGAATTGTATTTAAACGTTTTTCTAAAGATGTTAGACATCGTTGGAATTCTACTTATGATTTACTAGGTGTTGTTCTTCAATATCGTTTTTATCTTAGAGAATTTTATGTTGCAATGGGTATGCAAGATTGTATGTTAGATGATGATTTTTTATTTTTTGCCGATAGTTTGTATAAACTTTCAGAACCTTTTAATGATGCTACTTTACAATTAATTTTCAAAAACATATACATCTACATCTAGTGGTATTTTACTTGCAATTGTCACTATAATGACAACAATTAAAGATTTGATAAATGACCTTTTTATTGGAGAAATGATTTATGCCGCTTATATTAAATTTTTAAAATATTTTCATCAACTTCTTATGTTATATTGTGTTACTAGTGTAATGAATCTCATGATTAAGTTAGAGGACACAAAAAAATTAATTGAGATTTTTTATACTTATGCTCCACATGATGAAATGCAAGATTTTGATCATGTTGATTTCACCAAAAAATTTGAGCATGCTTTGACTAGTTTATATGATAGTTACGATAGACTTTATTCAACTAACACTTCAAAATTACAAAATGTTAGTTCTTCTTCTTCTTCTATATTATCAAAGGAAAGGGTCTTGTAACTAGTAGTGTTTTAAATCTCATAAAATCAAAAAAACCAAGAACCAATTCATCAAATAAGTTGAATTGGTATAATGCACAACCTCTCATTGATGATGTAGTAGATGTGTTTCATTTTTGGAAAACCAATGAAAATATTTTTACTATTCTTTCTCGTATGGCTAAAGATTTGCTAAATATACCGGTGTCAACCGTTGCATCTGAAAGTGTTTTTTCTCTTGGTGGCAGAATTATGAGCCCGAATTGGAATCACTTGACATCAAAGAATTTGAAGATGTTAGTATGCGCCGAAAATTGGATGAGAGCGGAAAAGAGGACCGAAGATTTACATGAAGCACACAATGGCTCAACAAGTAGCGATGAATGAACATCTAGTATAATGAAGTTTGGATAATGTACCCTAAATATTTGTGAAATTCAGGGGGATGAGATTCTATATTTAGGTTAAAGTGAACGACAATAGTCCACTGCCTTTTTTTCAATCTAAATAGAGGTCATCTCGATATCTAAATACAAATGTTCCCCTCATATTGTAAGTTGATAATATTTGTATGAAAAATATTACTAATCTATTTGATTGTATATTAAACTTTGTAATTCATAAAAATATTTTAATTTATGAATATCTCTTTTATCTATATGTTCTTGATAATTTTTAACAAATTTCCTTCTTCTTTATCTTTGTAAAATTTTAAATAAATAAAAAAATTCGTCTCAGCCTGGCCCGGCCCGGTCCCGAGCCAGGGGCCAAGGGCCAGGTCCGGGTCGGTATTTCACCGGCGAGGCCTGGCCCGGCCTAGTATGCGAAAGCCCGGCCAGGGTAAAAACCTGCGGGTTCCCACCCGGCCCGGCCCGCTAGCCCCGAATGCCACCCCCATTTTAAATATTTATTTTTCGGGACTCTAATTGATTAGCGTTGTCATTAATAGCTACTTGCCTCACTTAGCCATTTGATTCATTCATATGTATGGGCTGACCTACAAGTGAAGACGATTGTGTAATTTGTATCAAAATATACCATATTCCCAAAAATATGGTGCAAAGAATGGTTGAAAAGCTGCACCTAAATAATTGGCACCTTACATGTTATGCTCATCTACTAGAGGTCAATGTGCACCGATTAAGAAGACAATTATAATAGAAATAGACTCTTCGTTAGTATAGATATTATTTTATCAGATGAGCCTTTAATACTATTATAATAGAAATAAACTCTTCTTGTAATTAACCCCAAATATTTAGAATGGTATGATGCCTTAATAGTTTTTTTTTTTTAAAGAAAAAGGTAGAGTATGGCCACCCTATTTCATTAATAATATAATGCCTTTATAGTTGAAGAAATCATATGACACATACTGAATGGCAAGATTACATCCTTCGCATTTTAAATGGGTATTAACAATCTCGAAAGTGTTGATAGAATACCTTATACACACAATTTAATTGCATTGTCTAACCAAAACTTTTAACTAAGAATCGAGTGTATTCCCGACACATCCAAAGTCTAAAATAGGCAGCATTCTGCAATTAAATTCAACAAGTACATGAACACCTTTCAAACTTTTATCCTCAATCTCCTAATTAACAAAGGTCAGGAATGAATTTTCAATTTGAACTAAAATTATCTATGTTCTATATTGCGATGTACTTGTATAAGCAAGAAGAATCTTAATCAACATATTCCGTATGCCAACCAAATAGAGCTATAAATCATGGAATCAAATGAAAATAGCTATATGAACACATAATGTAATTGAAAAGGATCTTACTTATCGGTAGTGTCATCTATCCTCACATAAATGTACCTTTCATGAATTCACCTTAAACGCGAACAAAACAACATCATCCCCATATCCAAGCAAAACCTCTTAAGCAACGAAAAGCACGTGTTCTCCCCATGCTGCACCTTTCAATCCAACTCCACCACCGTTCCCGCCATCTCCAATTTAAATAACAAGCACATTCAAACCCTCATTCACAACATCAGAGCAAAAAAAAATCTAAAGGATGTTTTTGCCCTCCCAAATATTCAAATTCCATGTAACACCCTCACAAACCAATATTTCCATATTAGTCTTTCAATCCACTTTTAAAATGATCAATCTGAAACCCAAGTAACCCAAATCATGATGGCATTGATTTGGGTTATCTGGAAAGAAAGAAATAATAGAATTTTTGTTAAGAAGTCTATGTCTATTGTTAACATTCTAGATTCCATATGTTTTTTTGTCTCCTCTTGGACAGATATCTTGCCTCCCACTAAAAGAGCAAAAGTGGACGTCAGTGGCTTTGTTCAATCTTGCAACTCCTTTTCACCAGCTGCAGCGTCTCAGCCTAGAGCTAGCAACTCTGCTTCTCAGGACTGGAATGCTAATAATGTGATCGTTATTGAGGATGATGATGATGAATCTTCTGGAGGAGCTCAGGACTCCACTTCTGCTTTGCTTTCGCTCCCTGTTGAAGGTATGACTGGAAATGTTGATCATCCAGATGCTGAGGAAGATTTGGTTTCGCATACTCTCTCAACCATCTCTGCCATGTCTACTCATCATCAAGAACTGGTCACTGGTATTCTGTTGATTCACAATTTACAATCCACTCAGGCTGATAATGAGTCGTCTAGTGATGCTTCCAGTGATGCTGATTACAATGCTGACTCAGATGGTGCAAGTTCGGATGGTGTCATTTCGTCTGATTCCTCTTAGGGTGTCTTTAGTCTTACTTTCTATTCTGTTGCTCTTTTCTGATGTTCTTCTCTATGTTACTGTTGTGAATGTTTAGTCGGAAGTCTGGGTTGACTGGTTTTGATCCTCATTATGAGGATGTTTTGGGATATTTTGGATCCTCAGTATGAGGATGTTTTGGGGTTTTGATGGAGTCTGTATGAACTCTTTTTTGTTTTGGTTGGCTGGAGTCTTTTCGACTTCATCCCTTTTATCAAAAAAAAAAGAAACCCAAGTACAACACTAGGAAAATTCTGGTCTATTTAACCAAATTTGTATTAAAAAAACTTAGGTTGAATTGTTTAGAAGGAAAGTCATGAAGCCTCCCTCCCCACCACCCCCTCCACCCTACCCAGCACCGCCTTGCATCTAGTCTTTTGCTTCTCTCATAGCCCCCGTCTACAACTACTTCTCTCCTTTTGCACCATGGAAACTCTTGAACTTGAGATAAGGGGTGTGGGCCTAAGGAAATGGTCCACCTAGTGCCCCCCCCCCCCCCCCCCCCCAACACACACAGATTCAGCACCATGGTTCTGTCACATTAACCACTAGCACTGTCACATTACCCGAGACCCGGACCAGACCCAGACCAGAAATGGACCGGAACCGACCCGATTCTAGACGGTAGGAATAGGGTCCGATGATTTTGGATCTGGCCTTACCCAGACCCGACCCATGGACCTTAGTAGACCAATAACTTATTTTTTTATTAGAAAAAGATAGTTGTATGTGTTAAACAAATTTTACTTTTTTGATAAAAAAATAAAGCTTAATATGTTCATATAACTTAATAAAGAGTGCAATCTTTTATTTTACTCCTAATTTGCATCTCGTGGTCCTTATTTTATAAAAGAAACCTAATTATATTCATTTACATATTAATTAATTTTACTTTCACTTTCAGTATGTAGCTAATTCATGTAGTACTCTAAAGAAAAAAATATGTTAGGAATTTGAATACTAAAAACTTTTATAAACTTTGAAGAAGAAAAAAATATTGTCGTATATTATTAGATCCATTGGGTACATGGGAACCAATTGGACCCGAACTAGACCCGAAAAAGTTAAATAGACCCGGACCCGTTGCCATAGAGCAAGGTCCGGGTATCTCACTACCCGACCCGACCCGACCCGATAGCAGTGCTAAGCACCACCCCATCAACATTCTATCCATCTCAGATCAGGCCGCATAGAGATATTCTTCGATGAGCTCATAATGACTTTCATTGTCGTCATCATCGCTCAACCTCTCCGTCTAGAGGACGGGATCCTAGAGGGGGTCCTCCTACATGCCGGGTTTGGCAGAAAAGAACCCCTCCCAAGGACCGTCGGCGGTCTCCAACACAACCAACAGTGTTGGGCAAAGGAGCTACTTTAGGGGGGCTTCACCATCACGGTGGACAATGGAAGAAGAAGGGTTGAAGAAGAGAGGACTTCAAACCACAAACACTCCACCCCACTTCCTCATCCCAAACAATATCCTCCTCACCAACACCACAAACCTAATCAGGTGCACAGTTATACTCACCATTCTAACACGCACAAGCCTACCCCAGTCCCATCATCAATTCATCCCCACACTCCCTCTAACAATCTCCCAAACAACGTTACCAATCACAATACATGCCAACAAAAACTTCACTACTCTACTATCCCTACCCATCCTCCTATAGTTTTTACAATCCAGCAACACCCATAACAACACCCCCTACAGCCACATCACAATCAACCACAACCTCATTCATTTACAACAAATCTAGTAAGTCGAGCTTTCCCGACAGCTGCTAGGGCTCCAGAAGGGAGTCCAGTCTTGCCTAACGGGGTTCAAGTTTCAAATGGTGACGTCTCAAGTCGAATTCCATTGATAGAAGAACAGTGGGTGAGAGTATAGAGCAAAACAGCAAGAAGGTCAAGTAAGAAGATGAACTCTAATGGAGTCATGAAGAACTTCTAGAAAGGGAAAAAGAAACTTGTACCATGCTTTAATTGTGGCGACTTAGGCCATATTAGGGCCGAATGCATGAAAGGTGGTACGATGTTTAAAGTGTATAAAGTGGGGACACATGTCCTATATTTGCTCTAATGTGTCTTCCAATCCAGACAATAAGAAAAGAGAAATTTTTAGGGGGAGATCACCGGAGAATCCTACTCATATCAAATTGGTGAGTAGTCATCCTATTGTTAAACAGGAAGAACAGTGGCTCTGTAAATGGTGCGGGTTTGCTAGAATTAAGTCGTGCAGACCATCAGAAAACCACCTTTTGGAAGCACTTAATTCTCAGTCGCCAATGAGGGGTATTCAAGATTGGGTGGTAAAGAAAATTTCTCACTTACAATTCATAATCTTTTTCCCTCGTTGGAGAAGCTAGCCGATGAGATTATTATGGGTGTGGTGGATTTCTGTCATTTCATGGCAATATTTTTGGAATGGACTCATCATTTCGGTGTCAAACTACCGCATGGGGATGCCTATTGGATTTAGATCCACAACGTTCCCCCCACTGTTAGAGGAAGAAGGCAATTCAAGAAATTATCACAGACTTCGAAACAGTGGTGGCAATAGACCCCAAAATTGTAAAGCGGTCGGATCTAGTGTCTGCCAGGATCCTTATTAGAAGCCTTAATATTGTTCTCATGCCTAGATTTGCTAGTTTTTTCACTTATGAAGACACTTATTTGATACGGTTCATTCTAGAGGCAGCGGTTCCTACAAAAGAGGTCCAAATAATGGCCATGTCTAAGCCACCAACTCTATACTCACCTAGAGATGGACGTACTTACAAACAAGTTGCATTGCTGGAGTTTGAAACAACGATCGATGGCTCCGACGAGTTCGATAGAGCTCACCGGGAGCTTCTTCGAGTGGTGTTAGGTGAGTGATGGGAGCCAACTCCTCCGGGCACCAACTCCAAAACACCCAAGGGTTCAAAAATCTTGTTGGGTTTCAACAACAGTAAAGATGTTCGGCAAAAAAATAGTCAAACTTTGCTCTTTTCGGATTCATGTTAGGGGGGCTCTAATTGAGCACATGAAGTCAAGGGAAAAAAAGAGGGGGAGTTGGTTCAGAGTTATTTGCAAGAAAAAGAGAAAAGAAAGGCCAGGAAGGGGGTGACAAGAGTTGCCACTTTAAGCTCCTGAGTGTGGATGGGGGTGGTTGTAAGCTTTTAGACAGTAGCTCAAAGGAGGAAGATAGAATCTTAGGTGTTCAGAGTGCTGAACCCACGGAAAAAGAGAAGCTCAAAGGTAGTGAGGGAGAAGAGAGCAGAGCGATTTCAGAGAGTGTGCTTTCACTAATTGAGGAAGGTAAACAAATTGGGAATAGGATCTATAAAAGCAAGATGGGAGGTGGAGAAGAAGAGGAAAGCGAGGGGCATGTGAGTTTAGTGAGGCATGTGACTTCAGGTGTTAATAGTGGGGTCTGCTGCTAATGGGGAGAAGCCATGTGTCAAGTGCGCCAGCTCCACTGTGAATTTTGATGAACTTGGGAGTGATGGGATTCACAACGTTACTGGGCCCAAGTTGGGGTCTAACTCTAAATTTTATAGTGAGCTTTTGATTAATAGGCAGACTGTGAATGGGTCTGGTTTGGCTGAAGTGAGTGATGAAAGCGAGAAGCTGTGTCTATGATTTGGAGGACAATGGCTTCTACATGGATGCAGATTCTGACTGTGAAGAAGAGTACGTAACATATACACAGATATGTCATAATATAGAGCCTACCCCAGACTTTTTTCCGTCTACCTTCCAGTCATCGTTAATTGTTTTACAAGATGACTACGATCATCAGAGAAACTCGCAAGGTTTTAAGGTCAACAAAACTGCTAAGAGGGCTCATGTGGACTACTTAGGGGACTATTTGGAGATAGCGGCAGCCGCCAAGTCGGCTAAGACCGACGGTGGAGGTACACGTTGTCTTTTAGCTACCATTTTTAATTTCATGTCGGAATCTGATATTTTTTTATCTTGCCAAAACTTGCTGCCTTGCGGTAGGCAATATTGAGCGTAACGTTTTCTCTTGAATAAAGTTCGTGGGTGGAAAACTGAAAGACTAAGCTTAGCCTCGAATCTTGAACCCTTCCCCCCATGTAACTCACGTCCTATTTTTAATGAAGATTCTTCTATGGAATGTTAAGGGGAAAGCGGGAAATGGTTATAGATATTATCAATACGTCCAAAATGGACATTGTTGGTCTCCAAGAAACCAAACTCTTGCATGTGGCTGGCCTTAGTATAGTTGTGGGAAATAGGATTTCTGAGTTGGAGATTTGTCCTTCCGCTGGGGCATCGGGTGGCATCGCTATTGACTTCAACCCTGGTATTTATTCTTACCTGGATGAATTCTGAGGGGACTTCTCATTGTCTGTACTACTCCAGCGTCGTAGCGATAAATGGATGCAGGTTATCTCAGTGGTCTATGGCCCGAATCATGCTTCTTCCACACCTATGTTTGGATTGATCTCCACTCAATCCAAACATGTTGGCATCATCACCCTTGGCTAAAAAGGGAGGTGATTTTAACATCACTAGGTTCGCATTCGAACATCGAGGTAGAGGTTCTAGGAACGCCGAGAAAGAGGAGTTCAATTTAGTTATAACTGATCTGGAACTGGTTGACATCTCAATTCCAGATAGATTGTTCACATGGTTTAATATGCAAGCATCACCTATTCTGGCAAGGCTGGATAGAGTGCTGGTCTCATTGGATTGGAAGGCTAAGTTCCCACTAGTTAGTGCCAAATTCCTCCTAATGCCCACCGCTGACCATGTTCCCATCTTACTTGAGTATGGAGAGCGCTACTCTAAGAACCTGAAGAAATTCAGGTTCATGAAAGCTTGGCTGGAAATTCATGGTTTTCACCACCTTGTAATGGAAATTTGGTCCCGTCCTAGTAGGGGTAATGAGGCGGTTGTGATTTGGTGCAAAAATATTCATAGACTACGGGCTAGGCTGAGAAAGTGGAATCGAACGCGGTTTGCGACTATCTGGAGAGCTAAAGAGTCCATCCTTGAAAACATTAATGGCTTGGAGAGGCTAGAGGAATCTAGAGACCTCACTCAAGCAAAACGCAATAAACTGTTAACTTTAAAAGAGGACATAGCACAACTGTACAAATTGGAAGAGATCAAATGGTAACAAAGGTCCAGAATTTTGTGGCTCAAAATGGGAGACACGAATACGGCATTCTTTCTTCAGGTTGCCAGCGCATCGAAAAATCAAACATCATCCTATCTGTCCAAACTGAATCAGGGGTGACTCAAGAAGAAATGGAAATTGATCTTGCATTCCAAACTCATTTTTTTAAAACCTGTTTGGTCGTAAAACATATTTCAGAGTCCTGTTAAGAGAGGAATTCTGGCAAAACAGGTCAGAGGGTTTGGTTCAGTCCCTACTCTCTCTCGAATCCTCATTCATGGAGGAGGAGGTTAAAGGGATGGTTCTCTAAATGTGTAATGACAACTCTCCTAGTCCCAAAGGATTCCCGAAGTTATTTTATCAAACCTTCTGAGATGAGATCAAAGATGGTATCATAATAGTCATTACAGACTTCTACGACCAAAGACTTAAACTAGGGAGACTTAAATATGCGGGGGTTGTCTTTATCCCTAAGAATAATGATTAGCAAAGAGTTGGCGACTTTCGTCCCCTCAGTCTCCTCAATTGCTCGGTCAAGATAATTGCCAAGATCCTTGCTAACATATTAAGTAAGTTGGTGGACCGATTGATAAGTTACGAGAAAACTGATATCATTAAGGGACGATGTATTCTGGACTGCGTACCTACTGTTGAAGAGACTATTCACCAATGTCATATCTCGAACGACAGGAGTTACTTGTTAAAACTGGACTTCAAGAAAGCTTATGATTCAATTGAATGTGACTGTTTTCTAGAAGCTTAGAGAACGAAGATTTGGGATCATATGGATTATGTTAGGTTTCAATGGCAAATACAGATTGAATACACAGCAGAAAAATTACAAAGTTAATGAAACCTAGCCATGGATCCATGCGAAAACCATAAATCATGTTTATGAATTATACCTTATGGGATGGATCTGCTGTCTCCAAGCTATGTCGATCGCAGCACTGCAATATTGCGGTGCCTCTATGGTATCCACACGAACATATCAAAACCAAGCTTTCCTCACGCCGCGGTGCTAGCTGTGGGATGGGATTGTTCCTTACGATCTATCTATCACAATTTATGTGATGGCTAGGGTTTTCTCGTGTGTTTCTTTTTCCACAGATATATATCATATATATAGCTGCAGAAAATTAACCCTAAGAGAGTAATGAGGTTGTTGGGCTCACAATCCAACCTGGGTCAGCTTCGTGTGTGGGCCTCTAAACTTTAGTCAGCTTCGTGTGTGGGCCTCTGAACTTTAGTCAGCCCATTTAATCTAATTAAATGTCCAACCAATGTCAGGAGTCTGAGTCTTACTTGGATTCCTAATTAAATTCATCTTATGAATTTAAATCCCAATTTCGATCCAATCTAAGTGTGTGATCCTGTAGGTTTTATTACATTGATAGTAATACTAAAATCATATTCTAGTATTACAAACAGTGAGCGGTATCTAGCGATACATCACTGCTACTCAAGTAACGGGAATGTTAGTGATTAGACATAACCTATCCGTGACCAATGTTACCATGTAGTCTAGTCTCTTTGTCCAAATATCTTAATTGACCACAAGGTATAGAGCGTGTTACCCTTGTATAGTTTAATGTTTGGTTTCTTGATCTTCGAGTAGATTTACTAAAACAAATAAGCTCAATATCTCATGTTGACTCATTTGAGCATGGCCATGCATTTTGTAGTCCCACTTAATCACGGGGCCTGTAGATATCGCTCCTGTTATGTAAGAGGGACAAATCCTATTTAAGTCACTCACATCCCTCCGCATGATTTGCAGTATATCCAATAGTCGACTTTATAATCAACTTATTACAGGCAATGTTTGACGACATTAAAACATATAACTTCTCATGTAGAGAACCTTAGTGACTTCAAGTCAAAGGACTACATACACCATGGTCACTGTGAGAACCACTTATGACACTCACGTAACGATCCATGCAGCGTTCTCATGGTGGGTAAGTCCAGTATATTATTACTCTAATATGTACCCATGTGAAGACTTGATATCTCATATCCATGACCCGTGAGATATGGTCATCAGTCTATGCACATACTAGTCTCAATGCATTATTGTTGTCCTAATTTACAATAATACTTGATTATGGACATTTAAGAATAGTATTCTGATTACAACTAATAGGATCTCACAATCAAGTCATGCACTTGATATCCCATGGTATTGAACCTACTATTCTAAGAACTTTATTATGCTCATTTAATCACAATAAATAATACAATAAAAGAAATGCCTCATATATGAAATAAATATCATAATGCAATGTAAACTAGTAATGTCAATACATGTAACACCCCAAAAAATAAAATGATTTATTTTGCATTACTAAATAATATTATATTTGTAAAGTTGACTATTTTGACTATTTTCTCGAAAGTGCAATTTTGCACGTGCAACACATGTGCAGAGTTAGGAAATTTTGAATTCTTAAACTTTTATGGTTAATGATTAATTTTCTTCATTTATTTATGATATTTTCATTTTCAGATTTATGTGAATTTATTTGACCATTTTGTGAATGTCTCAATTTACACGTGCAAATATTTTTTGGGTGCAAATCTCCACTTTTAGATTTATGGATAAATTCTCCTATTTATAATTAAGTATATCATAAATTTTGGGATTTTTCTGAGTAAGAAAACTATTTTTATAAATACTTCGAAAGAGAGAGGCTTTTATGTAAAAAGCTGTTTGGATCTCAAACAAATAATGAACATTCGTTTTTACAGACTTTTGGGCTTTCCATGGTCATCATTGAAAATAAAATCTATTTCATTTTTATTTAGATTTGATTTGGTAAAGATTTAAACAAATATGGTATTTTTGCAAATATGGAATTTAAGTGGATCTTGTGCAAATGTTTTCTTGGAAAGTAAAAGTCAGAAATTTTTAATTGGAAAATCTAATATTTATTTGTAGATATTATTTCTAAATTTTCTGGATTTTTACAAATATTTTATGAGATATTTGCAAATATTGCAAAAAAATGGACTTTTGTGCAAAATTACCACTTTAAGAACAAATCCGAACTTTTATTATTTTTGGGCTATGCTTGATGGTTGGTTAACTCAATAGTAAAAGGATTTTGTTTTATTTTTATTTATTTAAATTATTTAACTACTTTATTAACGAAATGTTTATATATATAGAGCATCCACAGTCGTTCAATGGAAAAAATGGCAAAATGCATATTTTAGCATTGCATTTTGAAGAAATACTGCAGTCGTTGAATGGTAAAAAATGCATAAATTCGTTAAAAAAGGAACAAACGAAACATGTTGTTTCTTCTGTTAATAAAAAATAATTTATACTTAGAAATTAATAATAAAAAATACGGGACGAATTCATGTTTCGTCCCAAAGAAGAAAAAAAATTCAAAATAACCGGACGAAACATGAATTATTTATTTTTATAAAAAATAATTGATGTTTCGTCCGGGTTTTAAGGAAGTTTTTTTCGCAAAAAAAATTGCAAAAACAATTTTTAAAAATTGTTTGTAAAATATATTTGCAAAAACAATTTAAAAATTGCAAAAACAATTTAAAACTTTACTAAATTAATTTAAAAAATTATTTACTTTTATAAAAAATGGATTGGGACGAAACATGAAACATGATGTTTCATCCCACATGGGAATAAACATGATGTTTCGTCCGATCAATTAAAAATATAATTAAATTATTTAGACGAAACATCATGTTTCGTCTGATCAATGTTTCGTCTGATCAATTAAAAATATAATTAAATAATCCTGACGAAACATGATATGCATAATATGCATTTTGCTATTTCGAATGTTATTTATCCCTTTCTACTGTAGACGAATTGCCAAAAAATGGCAAAATAGCAAATGACTCTGTGCGCTACAGTATACAAAAAATGGCAAAAATGGCAAAATCGTCCCTCTCCTCTGTAAAAATAAAATATATTTTTACTATTAATTTCTTGGAGTTTCGAAGCGATGATCTTGGATTTTGCAAAAGAAGGGCTTTTCCTCATTCTTTATTAATTCGATTGATTTCTTCATTGATGTGAGTGACATGTGTTTATTTTGTATTGTTCTTTGAATGTTGTATGTGATAATTTGTCTATTAGAAAGCATGTTAGGGATTGGTATGAACATATATATTTGATTTGATGAGTAGATGAGTTAAAAATTGGATCTTTTATGAAAACCTAGTTATTTATGATTGAGATTACATATGGATGATTTGAGATTGTTAGAGAACCTAATAGAAATCATGAGTAGATTATTTCTTTCAGATTATTGCTGATTTGATTAAGTATGATGAATGTTATGCACAAATTGATCAAAGATGTATGGATACCCTGTTGATGAGTTTGGATGAATGCAAATTTGACTATAACATGTTATAATCACATATATTCATGGGTTAACTATTGTGAATGTTGGTATGTGAGTTAAATGAATTATAAGAAAGGCTAATGAATTAAAAGATCCAGTTTTGAGATTGGATTTGGGATAACTGGTCTTGGGACTGATGCATTATGACCAATTTGGAATTTTGTGAATATGTGAAGTTTTCAATTGGGTTTGAGTTGCTCAATACTGAGGTTGAAACTGAATATTTCACTATTCCTAATTGATGAGTTTTGAAGTTTTTCTTAGAGCATAAACATGCACAAGAAAAATGTGAAGTTTTCACTATTCCTAATTGATGAGTTTTGAATATGTGAAGTTTTCAATTGGGTTTGAGTTGATCAATACTAGGGTTGAAACTGAATATTTCACTATTCCTAATTGATGAGTTTTGAAGTTTTTCTTGGAGCATAAACATGCACATACATTTATACATAAATATCTTATTTCTTTGTTGTTTTTTTTTTGAAGAAATTGGGTTACGTGAGTTTTGTAGAGATTTGATTTAATCTTGAATAATTCAGCACTGAGATAGTTTGGAACAATGTATACCCAATTTACAAAGTTATTTTGACGCATAATTGATTCTCAGTTACCCTATTATGATATATGCACATATTCATGTCTTATTTTGAAGGAATTCGGCAAATTGCTATTTTATTAATTCGAAGTGGTTTTGATTTGTTTTTATGAACTCCTATATACTCTACATGTCACATTTGGTCATCTCAGGAATGTACTTTTTACAGATTTTATTTTTATAAAGTAAAACACTGTATCGGTTGAAACATGCACAAACTCAAACTGCAGTCTGCAGGTTGGACAGTCGACTGGTAAGTTTCGACAGTCGACCGTTGCTACCCTGGCTGCTATGTTTTCTTGAAGTTTTGGATTTTCATGCGGGACAGTCGACTGACCACTTTATACAGTCAACAGTCACTGCTCTGATTAGTGTTTCTCGAAGTTTTGGACTTTTACTCGGGATAGTCGACCGACTACAATATGCAGTCGAATGCCACTGCTCTGACTAATGTTTTCTTGAGTTTTCTGATGTTCTCTTTAAACGATTAGTTCTTCAATGTTTTGGATTTATGACCTACTATTTTAAATATCGTTGCGCTATAGATTAAATGTAATACCCCAGATATTTAAATAATGTTTTTAAGATTAATAAATGAATTAAAATGATTTTTGGTAATTTAATAAATATTTTTCTGAAATTTATCTTTTTACACGTGCAAATATTTTCTTGGGAAGTTCAAAGTCAAAATTTATTTTGGAAAAACTCATTATTTATTATTAAATAATATTTGTGAATTTCTGAATTTTTCTGATAATTATTGGACCTATTTGCAAATATTACAAACAAAAGGACCTTTGTACAAAATTACCACTTGGAGTGAAAACTCTAGATTTTTAGATTTTTGGGCTGGCATGAAGCCTGGTCAACTCAGAGGTAAAGAGTTTACCATTTGTTTTAATAAATCTGGTTTATTTTGCAAGTTTTGATATAAAAAAATGGTCTTTTTGCAAAATTGCTATTTATAGGGGTAAAAGTGCAAATTCGTTTTTCTAGGTTTTTAAACAGTGTCGGTTGGTTGTAGGCTGGTTGTTTTTGTTTTTAAAACTAAATTAAGTTGGTTCTATTCAATTTCCAAGTGTGGGGATTTATATATGTAAATGTATATTTTAGAAGAGGCATTTTGCAAATCTATTCAAAACCCTAGTGTTGATTTTTCAGAGTTATCTAAGTGAATAAATAATCTGAACACAAATTAAAACCTCGCAAGTATACGAATCGATAGAAAGAAATGTAGTATTAGGAAGGGTCGAATCCACAGAGATTGTAGTAAACAACTCACTAATCAATTCAAAGATGTTTTCTTTGCTTGTTTGTTGTTATTTACTTTTGTTTTGGTTTCTTTTTTTTTATGAATGAAGAGAATTAAGAAGAAAAATTAAAATGATAACAACTCCTACTTAGAAGGGTGATCAAGGTGATTTGAGAGCAAAAAAAAATCTATCAAAGAGTTGGGCATTGATTTCCATTTTTAGTCATGTATTCTAAACCACACTAATGCACAACTAGGAATCATTTTGACTTGCTCATGTTGTCAATTATAAAGGTATGATATCTACATTTTTAAATGGGTGATTTCCCTAAGCATCGAATTAGGCATGGGTATTGATGCGGTTTGTTTTTGGTCGCAGTGTGGATGCACCAGGTGTGAATTCGGACTCAATTTGTAATGAGGGAAGAGTGCGGCACGGGACGACGAGCGGGAGGCTCGCTTCGGCGCTTGAGGATCGGCTCGGATGACCTCGCCTCGAGTACCTGCAGACGGTCCTGAAACACCGGGGTTTATCCCGGCGGCGGACCCTCCGACGATCTAGTCAGTCTCTATGAGAGAGTAGCAGTAACTAGGGAATTTAGGTGGCAAAGGATTGATTACCTAAAAAGGTGGGTGAGGGTCTGGTATTTATAGGGAATTCTAATCGGGTTTGGATCCGCTTGGGGGCCGGGTCTGAACCCGAAAGCTCATGGGCCTGATGTGGCAGAAGGCCCAGGGGGTTTAGGGCTGACGTGGCAGTACCAAGAGTGGTATAGGGCTGACTTGGCAAAGCCCTTGGTGGTATTTGGAGCTGACATGACAGATCATGGGGCTCCTGTGCTCCTGGGAGAATCTAGTGGCCTAGGTTGTGCCAGGTCATCTTCATTCTTTACCAGGCTGGGCGGACGGCCCCTGGGGCTGTCGTGGGTCAGAGGCCGAGGGTCATCGAGACTCGTCGGATACGAGGAGACCAGGTCTGTGGGGGTGAACTTGAGGTTCGGCGCCGACCCTGCAGTGGCTCGAAGCCGAGCCAGACTGTTGTTTTTCCCATTTTTGAGTGAGAGCTGTACTGGGCCCTGGTTGGGCCCCAAGCCATTTTTACCCTACCACACAAGCCCCCCACTCCTGCGGGGGTGCGGGAGCTAGCCGTGGAGGAGTGTTCATGGTTGCAGAAATGGGATGGCGAGTCGCTGGGCCTTCATGAGGGGGATGCCCTGATGTGAGAACGAACCTCGAGCTGGCGAGGGTTTATGGGCCGGCAAGGGTGATGGCGAGCCGTTGAGTCTTCCTGAGAAGGTTACCCTGGTGTAGGCCGAACCTCGAGCTTTCAAGGGATTACGGGTCGGCAAGGGTGATGGCGAGCCGTTGAGCCTTCCTGAGAAGGTTACCCTGGTGCAGGCCGAACCTCGCGCTGGCGAGGGATTATGGGTCGGCAAGGGTGATGGCGAGCCGTTGAGCCTTCCTGAGAAAGTTACCCTGGTGCAGGCCGGACCTCGAGCTTTCGAGGGATTACGGGTCGGCAAGGGTGATGGCGAGCCGTTGAGCCTTCCTGAGAAGGTTACCCTGGTGCAGGCCGGACCTCGAGCTTTCGAGGGATTACGGGTCGGCAAAGGTGATGGCGAGCCGTTGAGCCTTCCTGAGAAGGTTACCCTGGTGCAGGCCGGACCTCGAGCTTTCGAGGGATTACGGGTCGGCAAGGGTGATGGCGAGCCGTGGAGCCTTCCTGAGAAGGTTACCCTGGTGCAGGCCGGACCTCGAGCTTTCGAGGGATTACGGGTCGGCAAGGGTGATGACGAGCCGTTGAGCCTTCCTGAGAAGGTTACCCTGGTGCAGGCCGGACCTCGAGCTTTCGGGGGATTACGGGTCGGCAAGAGTGATGGCGAGCCGTTGATCCTTCCTGAGAAGGTTACCCTGGTGCAGGCCGGACCTCGAGCTTTCGGGGGATTACGGGTCGGCAAGGGTGATGGCGAGCCGTTGAGCCTTCCTGAGAAGGTTACCCTGGTGCAGGCCGGACCTCGAGCTTTCGAGGGATTACGGGTCGGCAAGGGTGATGGCGAGCCGTTGAGCCTTCCTGAGAAGGTTACCCTGGTGCAGGCCGGACCTCAAGCTTTCGAGGGATTACGGGTCGGCAAGGGTGATGGCGAGCCGTTGAGCCTTCCTGAGAAGGTTACCCTGGTGCAGGCCGAACCTCGCACTGGCGAGGGATTACGGGTCGGCAAGGGTGATGGCGAACCGTTGTGACTTAGAATGTTTGAGTAGGGTGGCCTGCTGTCTTTGCAGAGCATTGAAGGCACTCCGGGATTTGTGCCATGCTCCAATTTCCTAGGGGCATTAATGGCGCCGCCTAATAAATGCGTGGCGCATGGGCTTCCGTCGTTTGGCTTTCCCGACGTCATAAGGGCCGGTCCGTGGGGGAGGTTATAAATACTCCTCTCCCCCAGCGGGTTTGATCACAGCAAGGGTGGTCCCTTGGCCATCAGAGGTGTCTGCTTCGGCGGACGTCTCCTTCTTGCAAAATTTTGACCTTGGTTGTGTCGGAGGGGCGGTTACTCTGCCGCCCGGATCTTCTCTTGGATCCGATGGCCCTGATACGGTAGCCAGATCTAAGGGAGATCAGGGCGAGAGGGATAACGGCCAAAATCCTGACCGGGGGATAAGGAACCTCGGATTGGTGGCGACTCTGCTGTTCGGATCCTTTTTCAGGTCAGACGGCCTTGACACGGTTGTTTGGCCCGAGAGAGATCAGGACGGGAGGGGCACCCACCGTATTCTGGCCCTGGGGCTGAAGAGCCTCGGATAGATGGGTCGTCTCCGATTGGAGGCGGGCCGATCTGTTTTCTGACAGGGTTCTAGGCGATGGTGGCTTTTCTCCCACCCTCGAACAGTTCGGGGTTTTGGCTGCCGAGGCCGTAAGCCCCGAGCTGCTCGCGGGTGAGAGGGGAGCCGACCGAGCCCTGGAGCCCGGGGCGCCTGTCGAAGGACGGCGCCTTAAATCTTAAGTGAAACATTTTCTCCGCTGAACACTTTATCCGAACCGACCCCTGTGTCTGGCTGCCAGCCTGGCACTGGGTGACGTCAGCAGCGCACGTTTCGAGGACGTGGTGGGATTATCCAGGCGGCAGTTACACGTCAATCGGTAAACAGTAATTGCGGAAATCGAGGTGTCGTTTTCATCCTCTATAAATATCCCCACCTCTCCCCCTATCGCCCACTTCCTTCTCGCTTCTTTCTTTTTCAAAAAATCTTCCAACACTTCAGCGCTCGTCCCCGCAGTTTGCTGCACCAGGCTCGTTCTTCCGAAGCGACCCCAGGTTAGTCGGTAAGTCTGTTTAGTTTAGGCACAGATGGACAGGGCTCAGTCTGGCTCGTCAGCGTCGACGTCTAGGGGGGAAGTGAAACCCGCCTCCAAATCGACGTCGTGGGAGGAGCCCGTGCTTGAAGGGGAGTCTGTTCATAATGTGGAGCCTTCGAATTCGGTTTCGTGGGAGGAGCCGGTAGGCGAGGAGGGGCCAGTGTATAATGTGAGGCCGTTGCGATCTCGGAAGCCTTTTGTGGTGGAGAGCAGCGAATCTGAGGAGGGGAGCGGCAGTTCGGATGAAGTCCGGGTTCTGGAGTTGACCTCCGAGGAGGAGGGTGGTGTAGGCGAGGGCGAAACAGTAGGGAGATCCACAGTTCAGGGTGGGGGATCGAGTTCCATACCGACCGGTCTGGGGCAATTATCTACCCTCTCGCCGGAACGAACCAAGAAGAGGAAGAGGGCTCCGAGGAAGACAGGGTCGAGGACCGGTGGCTCGAGCCAGGCGCCTGTTTACCGTAATTTAGTGACAGGGTTGCCCGTACAACCGAAGCCGTTCCGTCGGTACCCCGACGACCTTTCTGACCAAGAACTTTTTGGGGTCCAGCCATCGTCGCCGAGCAGGAAGAGGGTGATGATGGACACACTTACGTCCGTTTTGGAGGCTGGTGACTTGGAGGCTCTGCAGTTGGCGTACCACATAGGGTCCAGCTACGAGCTCATGTTGCCGAGCTCTACCCTTCGGCCAACCGATCCCCTGTCTGATTGGTATTGCGTCTTCCCCGTGGACGCCTTCATCTCCGGACTGAGGCTGCCAGTCCACTCGTTTGTTCGGGAGATGTTGAACTGGGCGTCTCTGGTGCCGATGCAGTACGGGCCGAACTCCTGGAAGCAGATTATCTGCTTCGTGCTGATGTGCGAGGAGCAGAAGGTACCCCTTCGGCTGAATGTGTTCCGAGCGATGTTGATGATCAGCTCGGCGGCTGAGGGTGTTTACTACATTTCGCCCCGGAGTAAGGGGAAGGTCGTCCACAGCCACCCGGACTCCATCAAGGATTGGAAGAAAAAGTATGTGGTGATCCGGAGTGAGGAGCCCTGGGACATTCCCACTCGATGGAACCACTCCAAGCCGAGCTACAAAATGCCGAGGCCGAAGGACCTGACGGCCAAGGAGTGGGGGTTTGTTGAGCGCCTCCGTCTGTCGCATAGTATAAATTGGACGAAGGTGACGGAGGGTCATCTGGCGAGCGTCGGACTGAGCCCGGCCGTTCTGTGTATGTAGTTGTTCCTTTTCTCTCGATCCTTTCGTACTTTCTTGCTCATTGCTCTTAATGGATTTTTTTGCAGATATGGATGAAGCATCGATTAAGGCAAAGAGGCTCGCCATGAGGAAGGAGAAGGCCGAGAATAAGGGGGAGGCGATGAAGATGAGGGAGTCGTCCCTAGCCGTCTCGGAGGCCCAGCTCGAGCCGAGGACCAAGAGGACTCGCTCGGAGACGAACAAGGGGTCGGCTACTTCGAAGGGCCAGGGCCAAGCGAAGGCATCCGATCTTGACAAGGGGAAAGGTCCCTTGGTCGAGGTCGAGGAAGAGGACCCGGTATTGGTGATGTTGCAGCAACGGTGGGCACCGGATTGGTCGGTTCGGATGGGGGACTGTCTCACCGAGGAGGCCCAGGCCATCGAGGTGGTGGAGAAGTTGGCAACCCCTCGAGACCGTAAGGAGATGGAGATCGAGCCTGTGGAGGTGGCGTTCACGCGCCTGGCACAGGCCATCGTGCTGGTAAGCTCGTCGACCCTATCCCCCTTGTTAATTTTACTGCGGAAGTCTCCTTCTTATCTGCGTCGGTTGGTCGCAGGCTTGCGTGCAGGGGGCTAATGTGAAGAACCTCTACGAAGCGGCCCTGGCGCAAGAGCGAGCTCGGGCGGATAAGAGCGAGCGGGAGATGAAGGAGATGCGGATCGAGCTCGAAGGCTCGCACAAGAGGGAGCAGAAGATGAAGCTCGAGCTCGATGCCAAGGAGGCGGAGTGGGGGAAGAGGGTGGTCTCCTTGAAGAAGAAGTTTGCCCAGGAGAAGGAGGAGTTGACGAATGTGGGTCAGATGATGGTGATCAAGGCCCAGGACGAGTGTTATGCGAAGGCCCTCAGTCATGTGAGGCACTTCTATCCGACCGTCGACCTGTCCAACTTTGAGTATGACATGGAGATCGAGGGGACACCGAAGACCCCTGGTGAAGAAAGGGCCGCTGGTGACCCGGCTGCCGACCCCCCCGTGGACCCGGCCGACGCTGAGGTGGGAAAACAAGCTGTGTAATTTTTTGTCTTTCTTTTTCCATCTCTCGAATGTATTTGCCTTCCGCGGACTGGCCACCGCATTTTTTTGTAAGAAGCAACTCAATTTATAAAAGAAGATTTTTGACTGGCTAAGTGTTTTGACCCCGGATATTTCCGAAGCTCCTTGCTTATGTGTTTTGAGTTGGCTGGTTCTCTTGTAGGTTGCGGCTCCCCTTCCCGAGGTGGACCCCCGTCGTTCCGACGTGGCGTGGCTCCGGAGTAAGGTTGAGGCCCTGGAGGCCACTTTGGTTCGGTACCGAAAGGGGGCCCATGACACTGATGCGGCCTTCAACTATTACAGAAAAAAGTCTGAAGCCCTTAGTGAGGAGGCAAGCCGGCTGAGGAGGGCGATGGTGGATCGGGAGCTCGAGGGCGTCGGACTCGGCTATACTATGTCGAGTTCCTCGGTGCAGAGGCCCTCCTCTGAGAGGCTACTTCGTGATGTGATAGTGGAGAAGGAGATGGAGATACACCACTACAGGACGATGCTGGGTGTCTCGACATCTTCCTCGGGGGGTCGGCGAGCGGAGGGGGTTCCCTCTGCGCTGTTGTTGTTGGAGCGTATGCGACCCGTTGATGCCCAGAGCTCCGTGGCGGGTGCGTCGACCGTGGCTGAGCCGAAGGACCATATTGACAAGGAGAGGGCTCCAAGCCGCTCGGTCGGTGTGGTCCCGCCATTTGTCGGACCCGAAGGGCCCTAAGACGGCGGTTTCCTTTAGTTTGAGATGAGTGGAGTGGTCCTGTAACGGTCTTTGTTTGTTTTCTCAGAACCAAATAAAGGAGTATGAATAAAGAATTCTTTTCCTTCTTTGCTCTGGTTAGTAGTGTAGTGAATGATGACGGAGGCGAGGTTCGGCCCCGTCGATCCGTGAGGGATCGACGCGGGGCATTAGGAAGACACCCAGGTCTGAAGCCGGGTCGGACCTACCGAGGTGTTGGGGACGATACCGGAGTGAGGACTCAGGTGCCGAACCCATTGCCCGGTGTTAGGTCGGAGCTGCCGAAGCATTTGGAGTTTGACAAAAAGAGATTTCTTTCATACAAGATAGGAATGGTCGCTGGAGCGGCCCTTTACACATGAAAGCTTACAAAAGATTTTATTTACATTAGCCAAGCTAGAACCTATGTTCGCTCTTCCGGAACTTCATTAGGTGCTCGGCGTTCCAGGGTCGGCTGATGAGCCGGCCGTTCATATCTGCCAGTCGGTATTTACCAGGGCGTACAGCCTCGACTACACGGTATGGGCCTTCCCAGTTGGGAGCCAATTTCCTCTTCTTGGTTGGATCGGAGACGGACAGTTTTCGTAACACGAGGTCCTCCGCCTTGATGTTTGTGGGGCGGACCTTCTTGTTGTAAAACTTCTCGATCCGTTGCTGGTAGATGCTTCTTCGGATTGAGGATTTCTTTCTGACTTCAGCGACGAGGTCCAGGTTGACCCTCAAGCTGGAGGAATTGTCAGCTTCGTCGAAGGCCATGATACGGGGAGAAGGCAGGCCGACCTCGACGGGGATGACTGCCTCCGTCCCGTAGGTCAAGGCGAATGCCTTCGAGGTCCTCTCCTGAGAAGGAGACAGGCACCGGTTGTATCTGGGGCGAAGGGTTGTCTTGGACAGCATTCACCTCTCGAACGAAGGCTTTTCGGGAAGTATTTGATTCTCCTCCCATGGGCCCCCCGTGGACACAGTGCAAGATGAATGGCCTATCCGCGGCTCCCTCGGGTTCGGGATCCCGACCCTGGATGCGGTTCGGAGTAGGGTTCAGAGGCGAAGGCCTCCGGTTCCTAGCATCTCGCCGATCCTGTGGGCCATCCCTGGTGAATTCTCGGAGGTACCCTCGTGAGATGAGTTCCTCAATTTCGTCTTTCAGGGCCCGACATTGGTCGGTTTCGTGCCCATGATCTCTGTGGAAACGGCAGTAGAAGCGCTGATCTCGCTTCTTGTTGTTATTTGGTCGGGGAGGTAGTCGGACAATGCCTTGGTCTTCGATTTCTAGGAGGATGGCGGACATGTTATGTGTCAAAAGAGTGTACCTCTCGAAGCGAGGGACCGGAGGTGCCCTCTTCGCGCCGACCCCTTCCTTTGCAGTTTTCTTGGCAGGCTCGGCCTCGTCGACCCGGCGCTTGCCCTTCCCCACGACTTCTTTGCTGCCCTCTGGGTTAAGGGCTTCTTCAGCTCGTATATACTTCTCAACCCGGTTGAGAAGGTCAGGGAAGTCCAGAGGTGGCCTCTTTGCTAAGGAGACCTTGAGCTGGTTGTGCCGGACATTGTGTCGAAAAGCTGCCGAGGCGACCCCTACGTCGAGGGCAGAGACGGATCTGGCCTCGGCTGTGAACCTCTTGACGAAGTTACGGAGCGACTCCTCCTCCCTCTGGGTGAGGTTGAGCAGGGAAGCGCTCGTTCTCTCCGCCTTTCGGCTGGTGATGAAGTGGGCCAGGAAACTGGCCTCCAGCTGGTCGAACGAGAAAATCGAGCAGGGGGAGAGTTTGGAGAACCAATCTCTGGCCGGACCCCAGAGGGTGGCCGGGAAGGCTCGGCACAGCAGGGGATCCGAAGCGCTATGAATCATCATGAGGGTTTTGAAGCCCTCCATGTGATCAGCTGGATCACCCTCGCCGTTGTATGTCTCGAACTGCAGAGGTCGGAAGTTCCGAGGGATCTCCGCTTCTATGATGTTGGGAGAGAATGGAGGTCGAGAAGGCCCCCGAAATAGGGCTAGGTGGGGATTCCCGTCGCCGATGCGCTCGATGTGATTCTCCATCTCTAGGAGGCGTCGGAGCACCTTGTCCGCGCGTTCCGGAGGGGGCGGCGCACGGGTGTGACTCCTTCTGTCACTCATTTGGGGGGTTCGGTCGTAGGTCGCAGACCTCAGCGCTCCATGGAGGGCCTCCAAGATTTCCTCTCTGAAGCTCCTGAATTCGCCCCTGGTGACCCCTCCATGGTCGGAAGGGTCGGGTCGAGGCGTAGTAATTCGGCCGATGCGGCTGAGTGCCGGCGGCCTTTCCCCTTGTGCGGGCCTGGGATGGTTTGGGACCGAGTTGGAAGCGGTCCCTCCCCTAGCCTGGCTAGCCCTTCTGTTCACAATGACCCGACGAAGGTCGGGTTCGACGACGCGCGGAACGCTTCGTTGGGGTCCGGGGTTTGCCCCCGGATTATTGGATGCTTGCCCACCGTCGGGGGCCCCCTCGGGGGGAGGCCCGTTTGTTCGGACGGACCGGGCCGATCTTCGGACTCGAGGAGCCATGGGAGATCGGGTTGAAGGAGAGCGTCGGTGGCGAGGCTCGGACTGTCGTCCGTACCGGAGAAGAAGTTCCCACAGACGGCGCCAACCTGATGCGGTTCGTTTTTGGTCGCAGTGTGGATGCACCAGGTGTGAGTTCGGACTCAATTTGTAATGAGGGAAGGGTGCGGCACGGGACGACGAGCGGGAGGCTCGCTTCGGCGCTTGAGGATCGGCTCGGATGACCTCGCCTCGAGTACCTGCAGATGGTCCTGAAATACCGGGGTTTATCCCGACGACGGACCCTCCGACGATCTAGTCAGTCTCTGTGAGAGAGTAGCAGTAACTAGGGAATTTAGGTGGCAAAGGATTGATTACCTGAAAAGGTGGGTGAGGGTCTGGTATTTATAGGGAATTCTAATCGGGTTTGGATCCGCTTGGTGACCGGGTTTGAACCCGAAAGCCCATGGGCCTGACGTGGCAGAAGGCCCAGGGGGTTTAGGGCTGACGTGGAAGAACCAAGAGTGGTATAGGGCTGACTTGGCAAAGCCCTTGGTGGTATTTGGAGCTGACATGGCAGATCATGGGGCTCCTGTGCTCCTGGGAGAATCAGGTGGCCTAGGTTGTGCCAGGTCATCTTCATTCTTTACCAGGCTGGGCGGACGGCCCGTGGGGCTGTCGTGGGTCGGAGGCCGAGGGTCATCGAGACTCGTCGGATACGAGGAGACCAGGTCTGTGGGGGTGAACTTGAGGTTCGGCGCCGACCCTGCAGTGGCACGAAGCCGAGCCAGACTGTTGTTTTTCCCATTTTTGAGTGAGAGCTGTACTGGGCCTTGGTTGGGCCCCAAGCCATTTTTACCCTACCACAGGTATCTACACTAATTCTTTTCTTCCTTAAAGTATTTAGTATGATATCTACTAAGTTGCACTTCAAGAAAGCATGACAACAATGGAAATTGACAACACATAAAGAACTAGAACATTGTATCTATTTTAGTTCTTTATGTTGATTAAACTATAGAACCCAAATGAGTTCTTGTGTTACTGATCATGAGCACTAGACTCGATCATCTAAATCTGCTCATGTAACAAACTCACAATATATGATGTATATGGTGATCAATCATGACACAACAATTATCAAGAGTGACACTATAAGTATGGTTTAATCAATGAGCATCACAAATGAGCTAACTGTGCACTAAAAGGGTTTAAACTACATGACTAAGCTTCCTTCATGCCCCAAACAAATTTAGTTACACTTGATCATAGATCTATTCAAACAAACGTTAAGAGATATATCAATTAAACTACAAGAAAACATGATAGAGAAGTAACATCGTAGTTGTTTGCTCCTTTTCTAACCGTAGCTGATGCTAGATAATCTTCAAATCACTCTTTCAATCAGCCTGTGATTCTTCTATCTTCTCAGTTGCTCTTCTGCTTTCGGATGATGCCCACACTCCCAGTCTGTGTTTCTTTTTATAGCCCCTTCCTTCTCTTCTGCAGTTCTCTAACTCCCCATTTAATTAGTTGCAATCTCCTCAATATGGGGTATGGATTGAGTCAACATAATCACCTTCTTAAACAACAAGAATCTGATTTGGTAACAAAATCTTTTAGCCAACTAACTAGCTTGATTTTTGGAAATTGATATTTGCAGCTTACATGATCTGTATTTAATTTGTTTCTCTGCAAATTTCTGGGATTTGATAGCTTAATCTTCAATTGTGTTTGCAGATTTAGTTGAGGTAGAATTCTTGGCTGTGCAGCTTTGATGCATTTGCCTATGATAGCTCTTCTCAAGACCTGGCTTCTACAGCTCCACACACATATTTTTGTGTTATCATTTGCAGCTTAACTGATTCAAAAGCTAGAGGTGAAGGAGTGACAATTTGCAACTTCACTGTGAAGAAGGACTTCAGTTGTGAATAGGCAGTATTTAAACATGCACAACTAATATAGTTGTGCACATTGAAAGAAAAGAAAAGACTTTGCATCTAACCCTACACACTCATGTATCTGTGGTGGACAATAGGGTGTGCATATAGCTGATACCGTAGCAATCTGAAACATGCACAGCTCATGAATGAAGTTATTTTCCACTTCAATTGCAATCTACTATTTGAACTTTTCTCAACTTCTTCCACAGTCTTGGTCTTTGCTTTTCTTTCTAATCTCTGCGAAATTTTTCATAATTTGAGGCTTGATCAATTTGGAACTTCAACCACCAGTAGAGTCACACTTGATAGGGAGTGAAAATGGAATTAGAAAGTGAAAAAATGGGGACTGTGAGCCATGAAGTGGAGATTTCAAGTATCTGACATGCACAGCTGTAGCATGCACAGCTGATACTTGAGTTATTTTGCCCTTCAAATACACTCCTTGTAATAGATAACTGCTATTTGAAATGCTTGCAACTTCATCTACAGTTTGGTTTCGAAATTCTGAAAGTTTGCTTGATTTGAAGCTTGATCATCTATGAACTTCACCACCCTTTTATTTACCAATTGATGTAAAGTCACACTTGATAGGAGATGAAAAAGGGAATTAGAAAATGAAGAACTGGAGGTTGCAAACACTGAGGTGAAGATTCCAAGTAGTGCTACTGACATGCACAGCTGATACATGTACACAATGGCAGTGAAGGGGAGTTCTACACCTGCACAACTACATTCTTGTAGATTTGAGCTGAACAATGAAATATCAACTTTTGTCAAGATGTTTCCCTCATATTTTCATATATACAGTATGCTTCTTCTTTGATCTGGGCTTTTCATGCTTGATTCACAACTCTTCAAAACCCCACAATTTCCTCAATATGATTTGCTTCTAGGTTGTTTCCTATAGAAAAGATAAAAGAAGTATAAATTACCAGAGAAAGAGAATTAAATTGTTAATTGCATTCAGATTATTGATCCAAAATATGGACATTAACAGATTTATCAAATACCCCCAAACTTAGCTTTTGCTTGTCCTCAAGTAAAAATAAAAACTAAAACTAATTTTCCACAAACATCACAAGAACACCTTGACCCTTCCAACATTTACCTCAGAGAACTTGCTACTTTGAGTATCAAGATTAGAACAAGCATTAATATAGGTCTAAAAACATTTTATTCAAATGTTAATCACAATTCAAAGAAAAAACTCAACTTGAACATCAATAAGTAAGGTGGCCAATGCCTATGCAATATAATCATGATTAAGGTTAGCAAGCTCAACTATGGATCTCAAGGTTCTCTCCAAAAGATAGCTCAACTATGTTTCAACTCCAAAATCTCACCATGGCATACACTCTCAATAAAAACTTGGATCTCAAGGTTCTCTTCAAAAGATAGCTCAAATCAACATAGGAAGTTCAAATTAGATCTCTTGACAAATATTCATTACTTTAAATGAGTGAAATGAAACCATATGCTTGTTCTTGCTACTACATCTTCACGCCTTTGATTTGCACAATACTTGGATCAAAAAGGTCTTATATAGGTTGTAATGGGGCCATAGGTGAGAGTTTAAGCAATTGAGGGATGAAGGGAATACAAAATTCCTAAAGAATTAGTAGAGCAACTTGTATTGTTCTAGGAGATTATATTTCTTCCCTTTTCTTCATTTTTTTTTAATGGTTTAAAAGAATACTTTTCTCAATGCTGGTTTTTAATCATGAGGCCATATATCAAGGGCCTATACTATATTTCTACCAACACCTCTCAACCACCCACAACTCATCAAAAAGAATAGTAATTTTCATTTATTTGATGGACAACTTTTCATATTCCTTATAACAATTCCTCCAACTTCTCTCTTTAAAATATTTCAATCCACTCACCTTGACATACCACATCTCTTTTAAATTTTTTTTGGCACTACTAACTCAATAGATATAGGTAAGGTAACCTATTTATTTAGACATGGTTAAGGATGATGTGGTTTAACAAAAAGAAAGCTTTTTTAGGCTTCAAAGGGGCAACTAGTGA
Source organism: Hemerocallis citrina (assembly GCA_017893485.1). Lineage (NCBI taxonomy): Eukaryota > Viridiplantae > Streptophyta > Magnoliopsida > Asparagales > Asphodelaceae > Hemerocallis > Hemerocallis citrina. The sequence continues at coordinate 82,780,531 of CM030366.1, forward strand.
ATAATTGATGTTGAGTAGGCTATTTGTCTTTGGTGATAGATTCTTAGGTGCCTTAATCATTTCCAAGTTTTCATGCAAAATCAAGAATAAGTTTCGAAGAGTAACAAAAATAAGTTCTAGTTCATCTCAAGAATGTAAATACAAGCAGTCAACTAAATCATGAATACTGAGATCTTCAAATATGTCAGGCAAAATATAGAACTAGTGTATGACTCTCTCAATAATATATGTTAGGCTCAAAACTCACAATTTGTGTATTTAAGTTTACACATAGTTGAACTTGCTATTCTCTTTCATAATTCGTCGAATTGACATGGCCAAGTGAGTAAAAGTTTCAAGCATGATCCATATGAGAAGTTATTAGCATTTTTAAAGATAAAGACCACAATTAATACTTGTTCTCCACTCCTACCTATAGTAACTAAGCTCATGTTCTCATCATTGTTGTTGGAAGGGGGTTTTTTTTTTAATTTTTAATTTTTAATTTTTTTTATTATCAAAAGACTCTAAATGTACCCCCAAACTTAAATGGAACATTGTCCTCAATGTTTGAAACAAAGACTTGAAAAAGGCATGTGTCACCATCCCAGTTTAAAAGAGAAAGAAAGAAAGCAAAAGAAAAAAAAGAAAATAAATAAATAAATAAAGAAAAAGTAAAGAAATAAATAAATAGAACAGTGTATGAACTTCCCTGACAATTGGGTTGCCTCCCAATAAGCGCTGAGCTTCATGTCTTCAGCTAGACTTGATGAGTTTATGCAATGTATTGAATATTTTGAAGAGTTATATCTTCCTCTCGAGGCTCAAAACTCATCTCAATATATGGTTTTGCCCTATGCCCATTCACCTTGAATGTTTGATTTTTCTCTTTGCTATGAACCTCCAAAGCTTCATGTGGGAAAACTTTTGTAACAATATATGGATTGTACCATCTTGACTTAAGCTTGCTCGGAAAGAGTCGTAATTTCGAATTATATATCAATACCTTCTGTCCCTCATGAAACTCCTTCCTTGCTAGCTGCTTATCATGATATATCTTGGTCCGTTGTTTGTACAACTTTGCATTCTCATATGCATCATGCCTCAATTCTTCTAGCTCATTCAGCTGCAATCTTTTTTTGTCACCTGCTAGTTTCATATCAAAATTGAACTTTTTAATAGCCCAATAAGCTTTATGTTCCAATTCCCCTGGAAGGTGACATGCTTTTCCAAAGACCAAACGATATGGTGACATGCCAATGGGCGTCTTGTATGCAGTTCTATATGCCCACAGTGCATCATTCAAGCGTAGCAACCAATCCCTTCTGCTTGTATTTACAGTCTTTTCCAAAATGTTCTTGATTTCTCTGTTGCTAATCTCCACTTGCCCACTGGTTTGAGGATGGTATGGAGTACCCACTTTATGTGTAATCTCATACTTCTTCATCAAAGAAGCAAATGGAAAATTATTGAAGTGGCTACCTCCATCATTAATTATTGCTCTTAGTGTACCGAACCTGGTGAAGATGTTATCCTGTAAAAACTTGACAACAACTTTGTGATCATTAGTTTTTTAGGGGACAGCCTCGACCCATTTAGACACATAATCCACACCAACGAGAATATATAAATAACCAAGTGAGTTAGGAAAAGGACCCATGAAGTCGATCCCCCATACATCAAAAAGCTCCATTACTTGAATATTTTCAGTGGCATTTGATTTCTGGAAGAGATGTTGCCTGTCCTCTGGCATCTATCACAAGTCTTGCAAAAAGAAAAAGCATCTTTGAATACATTAGGCCAATAAAAATCAGATTGTAATACCTTAAGTGCTGTTCTTTTTGTCCCAAAGTGTCCTCCACACGCAAACTGGTGGCATTGTTGCAGAATACTCATGTGCTCTTCTTCTGACACACACCTTCTTACAATTTGATTAGGGCAGAATTTGAATAAGTAAGGGTCGTCCTAATAATAGTGCTTACACATAGCCACCAATCGCTTTTTTCTTGACTGGACATACCTAGAGGAAAAACATGAGCAATGAGATAATTGACAATATCTGCATACTATGGAAGTTGTATATTTATTTCAAATAAGTGTTCATCTGGAAAGTTTTCATTCAGTGGGGGCACATTTCTCTCTTCATCGTGCAGTAACCTGGATAAGTGATCTGCAACAACATTGTCACTCCCTTTCTTGTCTCTAATTTCAAGATCAAACTCTTGAAGCAAAAGCACCCATCTGATCAACCTAGGCTTAGCGTCTTTTTTTGCAAACAAATATCTCAAATCATCATGGTCAGTGAAAACAATGACTTTAGAGCCAATCAAATATATGACTTTAGAGCCAATCAAATATGATCTAAACTTCTCTACAGCAAAAATGACAGTTAACATTTCTTTTTCAGTAGTGGAATAATTAAGCTGTGCATCATTTAAAGTTTTAGAAGCATAGTAAATAGCATGGGGTACCTTATTTATTCTTTGACCTAAAACAGCTCCCAAAGCATAATCACTTGCATCACACATAAGCTCGAAAGGAAGGTTCCAATCTGGTGCCATGATGATAGGTGCAGAAATGAGAAGATTTTTCAATGTAACAGAAGCATTCATGCACTCTTCTGTCCATGCAAACTCAACATCTTTAGCTAACAATCCACAAAGGGGTCTGGAGATCTTGGAAAAAGCTTTTATAAATCTTCTATAGAACCCTGCAAGCCCAAGAAAGCTCCTTACACCTTTGACTGTAGTAGGAGGGGGTAGCTTAGATATGATGTCAATTTTTGCCTTGTCCACCTCTATGCCTTTTTTAGACACCACATGACCTAAGACAATGCCTTCTTGTACCATAAAATGGCACTTTTCCCAATTTAGCACTAAATTGCATTCTTCACATCTCTTAAGCACAAGCTGCAAATGGTTAAGGCATTCATCAAAACTAGATCCAAAAACACTGAAATCATCCATAAATACCTCGATGAATCTTTCCACCATGTCTGGAAATATACTCATCATGCATCTTTGAAATGTATGCAAAAGTACCAAAAGGGCATGTAAAAGTGGCTTTTTCCTGATCTTTTGGAGAAATAGCAATTTGATTATAGCCACTATAACCATCTAAAAAACAATAATGACTATATCCTGCTAATCTTTCTAACATTTGATCAATAAAAGGAAGAGGGAAGTGATCTTTTCTGGTTTCATTATTTAGCTTCCTGTAGTCAATGCAGACCCTCCAACCTGTGGTCATCCTTGTAGGAATAAGCTCATTCTCTTCATTCTTCACCACCGTGACTCCACTTTTCTTAGGCACTACATGTATTGGACTAACCCATTTGCTATCTGAGATAGGATAGATGATGCCAACGTCCAGTAGCTTAAGAACCTCTGTTCTCACCACCTCCTTCATGTGTGGATTAAGCCTTCTTTGTGCTTCCCTTCTAGGCTTTGCATTATCTTGAAGAAGTATTTTATGCATGCACTTGGATGGACTTATTCCCTTGATGTCTGCAATGGTCCACCCTAATGCGCCCTTGTGTTCTCGCAATACTCTCAACAGCTTCTCTTCTTCCTGCATACTTAAGTTTGCGGCCACTATCATAGGTAAGATTTGGTTTTCACCCAAATATGCATACTTCAAGTGTTCAGGTAGCGGCTTTAGCTTCAAATCTGGTGTCCTGGTATCAGAAGAAACAATAGTGTTAGTAGACACAAGATTTTCAAAAACAAGTGCAAACTTACCCGGATATGATTTTGGAGTTTCAAGGTAGTGCACTGCCTCTTTAATCCACCAATCAGTGTCATCATATTCCTGTTCAACTCTAGATAGTGTAAAAGAGTGTGTTATGGTGGCTTGTAGTGGATCAACGCTATGTACCTGAAATGCTTGGTCAACAATCTCCTGAACCACATCTATATTATAACATTCATGATCATCGTGTGGTAATTTTAGTGCATCAAACATTTTAAATTCAATCTTTTCACCGTTTATTTTCATACTTATAGTACCCTTTTTAACACAAATTTTTATATCAGCAGTACTCATAAAGGGTCTACCTAAGATGATAGGTAAAGAAGATGGCATAGGAGAGTCTTTCATATCCAAAACAACAAAATCCGCAGGCAAAATAAAATCATTTACCTGAACTAAGACATCCTCTAAAATACCTTTAGGTCTCTTGATGCTTCGATCAGCCAATTGCAAAGTGATTGATGTTGGTTTGAGTTTTCCCAATCTCAGATCTTCATAAACAGATTAGGGAAGAAGGTTTATACTTGCCCCCAAATCTAGCAGTGCTTTTTTGAAAAGATGCTCACCAACCCTGCAAGGAATGGTAAAACTACCTGGATCCTTTAACTTAGGAGGTAATTTTCTCAACAATACCGCACTCACTTCCTCTGTTAGAGCAACATTCTCCCGAACCTGAAACGTTCTCTTGTGAGTACAACACTCTTTCAAAAATTTGGCATAAGAAGGAATTTGTTTAATAGCATCAAGTAGGGGAATATTGATTTCTACCTTCCCGAGAGTTTCAAAGATATCAAGTAAATGTTGTTCTTTCTTTTGCTTGACTAACCTTTGATGGAATGGTGGCAATACTACCCTTTCTTTGTTACTTACCTTGTTGGAAACCAAGGATTTTCCTCGTTGTGTGTCCCTGATTTCGATTTTGTCTGATTCTTCCTCATTTGTTCCAACCTTGCTGTCAATTATCTTACCACTTCTTAGGGTTGTCACTGCTTTGAGTTGTTCTTGTCCTCTAGGATTTGGTATGGTTTGTGACGGGAGCTCTCCTGCCTTTCTTTCACTTAATTCCTTCGCGATTTAACCAATTTACGTCTCCAATTTTTGAATGGCTTGCCCTTGTTGGTTCCTTGTTTGATGTTGCTATTGATGTAATTGAAGAACAGTGGATTCGAAATCCAATTTCTTCTGTTCTTGAACTGGCTAATCAAAATTATTCCCGATTTGGAATTGCCGCGCATGGCCTTGTGCGATTTGAGTGTTTTGATTATTTTGATTATTGTTCCATGAGAAATTTGGATGGTTTCTCCACCCTGGGTTGTACGTGTTCGAGAAGGGGTTGTTCTTGGGTGGGTACACTCCTTGTCCTACGTAGTTTGCGTGCTCCTGATCTGTGAAAGAATACATTGGACATGCATCAGTTGTATGATCAGAATGGGAACAAATTGCGCAAATTTCATTTGCTTGGTTTTTTACGCCACCTAACATTGAAATTGCATTAACAAGCATATCAATTTTTTTTGTTCATGGTTACCATTTCTAATTGCATGTTATTACTAGTAGAAATTTTGTAAACTCCCTGTTTTTTGGAAAAACCCCTTCCCCTGGTTGAGAGTTGTTGTGAGTTCTCGCTAAGTTCTTCAAATAGCTCGATGGCCTCTTCACCACTCTTCCTCATCAAGATTCCATTGCAAGCTGAATCTACAATTGCTTTATTCATGTCATTTAAACCCTCATAGAATGCTTGTACCTGATCATCCTTAGGCATGTTGTGCATCGGACACTTGAGAAGTTTGTTCTTAAAGTCCTTCCATGCCTCGAAGAACAAATCACCATCTTTTTGTTGGAAAAGCTGAATTTCCCTTTTTAATTGTTTTGTTTTTTGAGCTGGAAAAAATTCCTTCAAGAACTTTGTTGCCAATTGCTCCCATGACTGAATTGATCCTGGTTCTAAAGAATTATACCACAAATTAGCATTAAGTTTTAATGAAAATGGAAATAAAATTAACCTGATTTGCTCAGGAGTGAGCCCTTGGACGCTCTAAGTTCTGCAAAGATCAAAGAAGTCTTGCAAGTGAAGATGAGGATCCTTGTCTGTTTTGCCACTAAAGTGGGGAACCATGCTGAGTAATTGAGGTGATAAGTGCATATTTCCCGTGACATTAGGTTGATAAGCTATGCATGAAGGTTGCTCGATATTCTTAGAGTGAATTTGTCTTGCATTGGTACTCGATTTGGTACTTCTTCACCCATTGTTGCCTTTGGAATGGTTCGTGGTTTTTACTATTGTTTTAGTTTGTGCAGAGTGTGCTCTATCTCTTGATCAATAGGTAGTAGCTTGGGATGAAGTGATCGTCTCCCGTGCATACACCAAAGTCATGTAGCCTCTAATTGGACCGTACCTAAAAAAAAATTAGAGTTTTCAGTAAATATGTTACACCGTTTTTTTTTTTAATTGATTTGCAAGTTAAAATACTAAACAATCCCCGACAATGGCACCAAAAACTTGTTGATTTTTCAGAGTTATCTAAGTGAATAAATAATCTGAACACAAATTAAAACCTCGCAAGTATACGAATCATTTGACAGAAATGTAGTATTAGCAAGGGTCGAATCCACAGAGATTGTAGTAAACAACTCACTAATCAATTCAAAAATGTTTTCTTTGCTTGTTTGATGTTATTTACTTTTGTTTTGGTTTCTCTATTTTTTTTTTTATGAATGAAGAGGATTAAGAAGAAAAATTAAAATGATAACAACTCCCACATAAGAGGGTGATCAAGGTGATTTGAGAGCAAAAAAAAATCTATCAAAGAGTTGGGGCATTGATTTCCACTTTTAGTCATGTATTCTAAACTACACTAATGCACAACTATGAATCATTTTGACTTGCTCATGTTGTCAATTATAAAGGTATGATATCTACACTTTAAAATGGGTGATTTCCCTTTGCATCGAATTAGGCATGGGTATCTACACTAATTCTTTTTTTTCTTAAAGTATTTAGTATGATATCTACTAAGTTACACTTCAAGAAAGCATGACAACAATGAAAATTGACAACACATAAAGAACTAGAACATGGTATCTATTTTAGTTCTTTATGTTGATTAAACTATAGAACCCAAATGAGTTCTTGTGTTACTGATCATGAGCACTAGACTCGATCATCTAAATCTGCTCATGTAACAAACTCACAATATATGATGTATATGGTGATCAATCATGACACAACAATTATCAAGAGTGACACTATAAGTATGGTTTAATCAATGAGCATCACAAATGAGCTAACTGTGCACTAAAACGGTTTAAACTACATGACTAAGCTTCCTTCATGCCCCAAACAAATTTAGTTACACTTGATCATAGATCTATTCAAACAAACGTTAAGAGATATATCAATTAAACTAGAAGAAAACATGATAGAGAAGTAACATCATAGTTGTTTGCTCCTTTTCTAACCGTAGCTGATGCTAGATGATCTTCAAATCACTCTTTCAATCAGCCTGTGATTCTTCTATCTTCTCAGTTGCTCTTCTGCTTTCGGATGATGCCCACACTCCCAGTCTGTGTTTCTTTTTATAGCCCCTTCCTTCTCTTCTGCAGTTCTCTAACTCCCCATTTAATTAGTTGCAATCTCCTCAATATGGGGTATGGATTGAGTCAACATAATCACCTTCTTAAACAACAAGAATCTGATTTGGTAACAAAATCTTTTAGCCAACTAACTAGCTTGATTTTTGGAAATTGATATTTGCAGCTTACATGATCTGTTTTTAATTTGTTTCTCTGCAAATTTCTGGGATTTGATAGCTTAATCTTCAATTGTATTTGCAGATTTAGTTGAGGTAGAATTCTTGGCTGTGCAGCTTTGATGCATTTGCCTATGATAGCTCTTCTCAAGACCTGGCTTCTACAGCTCCACACACATATTTTTGTGTTATCATTTGCAGCTTAACTGATTCAAAAGCTAGAGGTGAAGGAGTGACAATTTGCCACTTCACTGTGAAGAAGGACTTCAGTTGTGAATAGGCAGTATTTAAACATGCACAACTAATATAGTTGTGCACATTGAAAGAAAAGAAAAGACTTTGCATCTAACCCTACACACTCATGTATCTGTGGTGGACAATAGGGTGTGCATATAGCTGATACTGTAGCAATCTGAAACATGCACAGCTCATGAATGAAGTTATTTTCCACTTCAATTGCAATCTACTATTTGAACTTTTCTCAACTTCTTCCACAGTCTTGGTCTTTGCTTTTCTTTCTAATCTCTGCGAAATTTTTCATAATTTGAGGCTTGATCAATTTGGAACTTCAACCACCAGTAGAGTCACACTTGATAGGGAGTGAAAATAGAATTAGAAAGTGAAAAAATGGGGACTGTGAGCCATGAAGTGGAGATTTCAAGTATCTGACATGCACAGCTGTAGCATGCACAGCTGATACTTGAGTTATTTTGCCCTTCAAATACACTCCTTGTAATAGATAACTGCTATTTGAAATGCTTGCAACTTCATCTACAGTTTGGTTTCGAAATTCTGAAAGTTTGCTTGATTTGAAGCTTGATCATCTATGAACTTCACCACCCTTTTATTTACCAATTGATGTAAAGTCACACTTGATAGGAGATGAAAAAGGGAATTAGAAAATGAAGAACTAGAGGTTGCAAACACTGAGGTGAAGATTCCAAGTAGTGCTACTGACATGCACAGCTGATACATGTACACAATGGCAGTGAAGGGGAGTTCTACACCTGCACAACTACTTTCTTGTAGATTTGAGCTGAACAATGAAATATCAACTTGTGTCAAGATGTTTCCCTCATCTTTTCATATATACAGTATGCATCTTCTTTGATCTGAGCTTTTCATGCTTGATTCACAACTCTTCAAAACCCCACAATTTCCTCAATCTGATTTGCTTCTAGGTTGTTTCCTATAGAAAAGATAAAAGAAGTATAAATTACCAGAGAAAGAGAATTAAATTGTTAATTGCATTCAGATTATTGATCCAAAATATGGACATTAACAGATTTATCACCTAGACACCCTTATTCCGGCCTATATTAGGGTGGTGTGCAGCCGTCTTCTTGCTGCACAACACAAAGGGATTTCTTATTATTATTTCTTGGAGTTTTCAAGCAAGGATTCTTGGTTTTCTTGCGAAGGAGGGCTTTTTCTTATTCTTTATTTTCTTCGGTTGATTCTTCAAAGAGGTGAGTGATATATGTTGCTTTGTATTGTTCTTTGAATGTTGTATGTGATGATTTGTCTATTAGAAAGTATGTTAGGGATTGGTATAAAGATATAATGGGTTTGATGAGTCGATGAGTTAAAAAATGGATCTTTTATGAAAACCTAGTTATTTATGATTAAATTTACATATGAATGATTTGAGATTGTTAGAGAACCTAATAGAAATCATGAGTAGGTTATTTCTTTTAGATTACTGCTGACTTGATTGAGTATGATGAATGTTATGCACAAATTGATCAAAGATGTATGAATACCCTGTTGATGAGTTTGAATGAATGCAAATTTGACTATAACATGTTATAATCACGTATATTCATGGGTTAACTATTGTGAATGATGGTATATGAGTTAAATGAATTATAAGAAAGGCTAATGAATTTAAAGATCAAGTTTTGAGGTTGGATTGGGATAACTAGACTTGGGACTGATGCATTATGACCACTTTGGGATTTTGTGAATATGTGAAGTTTTCAATTGGGTTTGAGTTGCTCAGTACTGAGGTTAAAACTAAATATTTTACTATTCCTAATTGATGAGTTTTGAAGTTTTCTTGGTGCACAAACATGCACATACATTTATACATAAATATCTTATTTCATTGTTTTTTTTTGAAGAAATTGGGTTTTTGTGAGTTTTGTAGAGATTTGATTTAATCTTGAATAATTCAGTACTGAGATAGTTTTTGAACAATGTATCCCCTATTTACAAAGTTATTTTTGACGCATAATTGATTCTCAAATACCCTATTTTGATATATGCACATATTTTGAAGGAATTCGTCAAATTGCTATTCTATTAATTCGAAGTTGTTTTGATTCATTTTTATGTACTCCTATATACTCCACAAGTCACATTTGATCATCTCAGGAATGTACTTTCTACAGATTTCATTTTTATAAAGTAAAACACCGTATAGGTTAAAACATGCACAAACTCAAACTGCAGTCTGCAGGTACGACAGTCGATTTGTTATTTTCAACAGTCGACCGTCGCGATCCTGGCTGCAGTGTTTTCTTGAAGTTTTGGATTTTCATGCGGAACAGTCGACTGACCACTTTATGCAATCGACTGTCACTGCTCTGATTAATGTTTTCTTGAAGTTTTGGATTTCCATGTGGGACAGTCGACTGACCACTTTATACAGTCGACTGTCACTGCTCTGATTAGTTTTTCTCGAGGTTTTGTATTTTTACGCTAGACAGTCGACCGACTACAGTATGAAGTCGACTGCCACTGCTCTGACTGATGTTTTCTTGAGCTTGTCTGATGTTCTTTTAAACGAATGGTTCCTTATTATTTTTGGATTAATGACCTACTGTTCTAAATATCATTTTGCTACAGATTATGGTATTTTCGAGACGTCTTCTGAATATAAAAGAAGTATGAGTTGTAATGAAAGTTTGGTTTGATGGTTAAGTTGTGAGTCTCTAGAGGGTGTGTGGGACCCTAGTATACCGACAGTTGAGGTTTTGTGGTTTGGCTAGTTGTGACTGTGTTGTTGATCAGTTTAATTCAGTCCGGTAGGGTATACCAACTCTAGAAGATTCGTGAATTAATTTATTTAACTTAAAAAGATAAGGACAGACACTAGATGGTGATATGATGAAATGAGAACATGAGTTATGGACCTCAGTATGACTTGTGGTGTGAGATAATTCCCAGAATTATCGAGGTGTGAGTGAAATAGTCTCCGAAATTACCTGCGGTGTGGGATTGATCTCCAGAATTATCGGGGTCGAGGCGACGCTCATGGGGTATTCGTGTGATGAGGCGCCATAGCTTGCAGTGTGGGGTATTCTCGAAGATTCCAGGTGAGAGTGAAATAGTCTCCAGAATTATCTGTGGATAGAGATTGACCTCCAGAATTATCGGGGCGTGGGCTAATACTTACAGTTTATCTATATCTTATAGTAGTCATCGTAGTAGGACTAGTTGCATAACGAGGGATTAAACCCTATAAAGAGGAGAACGTTAAGGGCTTGCACCAGACCTATGTAGAGTGGGATGCATAGAATCCGACAAGTATGCATTAGGGAGTCAGCATATAGCATTGATGTTTTCTTAACTTGGTTTTATGCATATTATTTCCTGTTTTCTACACTTGACACTTAGTCTAATTTCACTTGATGTTTTCATATTTTATTTATTGTTGTTTCTTATTCTTGCTGTTGATACATGTTGATTATGATACTATGTTTCATGTTTTATTTATGTTGCATTTATATATTTTTATGTCACTCACACCGTTATGGCTGACCCCTGTAGTTTTGGGGGTTAGGGTTATCCTAAGCCTCATGTTTTACAGGTAGGTGCTTATAGCTTGGGATTTGGATGCATGAGATAGAATTGATGTTATGGCTTATGTAAATTATAAAAGAATGTGTTGTAAAAGAAAAATTGTAATTCAAGGTGTTTGTTTTTCTGCTGTGTTTTGTAATGAACTAATGTAATAACAGTTGAAAAAATTATCTGTGTTTTGGCTATGTTTACTATTATAATTGAAGTTGATGCTAGAAATTGTGCCACGTATTTCTGAGATATCATATTGGAAATTCGGGGCGCTACATTATAGTATTTTACGAGGAGTTATATATATATTTTGTTGCGATTACTTCCTTATGACTTATTAAAGAGATATACGTGGTTTTCACAGGAGTTGATGCTTTGTGATATTCTACGACTTAAAAATATGATTTTCAGTTATTTAATAGATTTAATATTTTATTTGAATTCTGGAATTTTATGGGTATATTAGATAAGATTTGTATTTTGTCGGTTTAAGAAGCTTTCTTCATAAAATCATTTTTGATGATGAATTTATGAGTTTTGATGGAAATTTTAGTAGTGATGGTTGAGATGTGAGTCTCTAGAGGATGCGTGGGACCCTAGTATACCGGCAGTTTAGATTTTTGAGTTTTGGCCAGTTGTGGCATTGTCGTTGATCAGTTGAGTTAAGTCCGGTAGGGTACACCAAATCTAAGAAATTCGTAATTAATTAATTAACTTAACAAAATAAGGACATGTACTAGATGGTGATATGATGAAATGAGAACATGGGTTATGGACCTCAGTATGGCTTGCGGGGTGAGATAATCCCCGAAATTATCGATGTGTGAGTGAAATAGTCTCCGGAATTACTTACAGTGTGCGATTAATCACCGGAATTATCGGGGTCGAGGCGACACTCATGGGGTATTCGTGAGGCGCCATAGCTTGCGGCGTGGGGTATTCTCGAAGATTCCCAGGTGTGAGTGAAATAGTCTCCGAAATTATCTGTGGATAAAGATTGACCTCCAAAATTATCGGGGCATGGGCTAATACTCACAGTTTATCTATATCTCATAGTAGTCATCGTCGTAGGATTAGTTGCATACCGGGGGATTAAACCCTACCAAGTGGAGAACGTTAAGGAATTGCACCGAACCTATATAGAGTGGAATGCATAGAATCCGTCAAGTATGCATTAGAGAGTCAGCATATAGCATTGGTGTTTTCTTGACTTGGTTTTATGCATGTTGTTTTTTGTTTTTCTACACTTGACACTTAGTCTAATTTCACTTGGTGTTTTTATGCCCTACTATTTACTATTTCATATTCCGTGATGTTTTCATATTTCATTTATTGTTATTTCTTATTTCATTTGTTCTTGCTGTTAATACATGTTTATGACTCTATGCCTTATGTTTGATTCATGTTGCATTTTCTTTTGATGTCACTCACACCGTTATGGCTGACCCCTGTAGTTTTGGGGGTTAGGATTATCTCTAGCTTCATATTTTACAGGTAGGTACCTTTAGCTTGGGATTTGGATGCATGGGGTAGAATGATATATGGCTTATGTAAATTGTAAAAGAATGTGTTGTAAAGGAAAGAAAATATAATTCAAGGTGTTTTATTTTCCGCTGTGTTTTGTAAACAATTAATGTAATAATTTTTTAAAAAAATTTTCCTGTATTTGGTTGCTATGTTTATGATTACATTGAAGTTGATTCTGGAAATTGTGCCACGTATTTCTGAAATATTATATTGAAAATTCGAGGCGCTACAGAGTTGGTATCAGAGCATGCTTCAATTAGTAATTTTAAACATAGTACAGGAAATAAACATAAATGGACATTTGATGTGTGAGAACCTAGGTGGACATTAGATGTGTGAGTACACAAGTGGACATTAAATAGAGCCTAGGTGGACATTAGATGTGTGAGTACACAAGTGGACATTAAATAGAACCTAGGTAAACATTAGAAGTGTGAATGCCTTGGCGGACATATGATTTGTGTGACTTGATTGTTTGGTCATGATGACCTGTAATGAGATTTAGACTGTTTGTATGCTTAGACTTGAATAAAATTTCTTTATCGCAAGTGCATTGGTTATTTTTTCATAAAGCATATACTTTTCTCACTAGCTTTTTGACCTCTTTTGTCTGCTTTATGCATTTGATATTTTAGTATTACCCCCTCAACTTGTATTTTTTCTATCTTACTTATTAATATTCACTATATCTTTTTCTATTTTACTCATTGTGTATAATTTTTGGATTCTATGATTTTCGCTAGTATTATTTTATTCTATTCTATTTATTTATTTATTTTCAGTTATTAAATTTAATTATCTTCCGCTACATTCTTTTAATTATTCATCCTCTTGTATTTTTTTGAAAATGTTCCTTAGTTTGTATTTCTCACTCTTGTATCTGATCACTTTTACTGCTTTACATTTGTTTGCCTACTATATAACTTTCGTGTAAATTAACTTATTTCTACTTTATTCGGTTTCTTTTATTGTCAGTGATTGATTTTATTTTTAGTTTCTATATCTCTAACTGAGTTTATATTATTTCTATCCATTACTAAAAACATTAAGCTTTCACTAATCGTCTTGTTTTCTTTTAAAATTGTTCTTTGACTTTACCATTGGTTTTTTACTTTTTATTCTTTTGTCCAAATTATTATTTTGCAACTTTTGCTGTAATTCAACAGTGCATCCTTTAGCATTTCACAAGCCCATTTTTGTTTTACAACTCTTACTCATTTCATTTTTGACGTTTTATTTTTTCTTTCATGCACTTTTATGTTACTCATATATTTTGCTATTAGTTTTACATATTACATTAAGTTTTGAATTACTATGTATTAAGTTATTATTGCTACTTCTATTTCCTTTCATTATTGTTTTTACTATATTATAAAATTTGGTTTTGCGTATCTACTTTCATTTTTCTTTTATATACTTGGATTTTTCGATACTATATTTTCCATTATTTTGTATTGTCTTATTTATTTTGGAGCATTTGAACTTGATTGCGATATTTTACTCATATAAATATGATATACCTCTGCACATTTAAAATATTTATTATTGATTATGTTTTGTCACCTTATATTCAATACTTTTATTATTACTTACTGTTGACTGTTTTTGTTGTAATTACTTTTTATAACTACTTATTAATTTTGGTGCTTTATACTTCTCGAATGTACTATATGCACCCATGACTTATATTTTACTTAATTTTTATTATAAATTTCTATTATCATTACATTCTTGATTTCTACATGTACTTCCTACAAATTACTTTATATGTACCATATATTTCAACATACTTGTTATGCATATCATTTTACACTAGTTTAACTCCCACATTATTGTATATTTTTATGATACATTTATTGTGTAAATTTGCTACACTGCACATTTATTTTCTCATTCACATTTGCATTGTGCTTATGCATGTATTTCATTCCATTTTTCTCCTTACTTTTATAAATCATTTTCACTACTACTATTTTGTACTATTGTGTTTGATATTTATAATCTATACATCTATTTTGATATTCCATCGTGTGACTTTCAACTCCATTTCTTACGTTTGCTACTATTTATATCATGAATTTTCAAACACAACATCATACTTCAATTAAATATCCAATATCCCTGTGCATATGGAAGGTTACATCTTCCATTTCACCATTTCGGTGCAACCTAATGTTGAGATGGCAAATATGCAACTCGATGTCAATGGACGCAAATTGCAACTGGATGTCGAGGAGGTAAAATGTGCAACCGAATATCCAGACGGCAATTTGCAATCTAATGTCGTGAAGGCGAATCTGCAACTTGATGTTAAGGAGGAGATTTTCTACCTATTTGCTAATTGATATTTCAAGACTTTTTACTTATATAATGAAACTAATGGTAAAGAAATATTTTTATGACATTTTGTTTATACAATTACACTTTGTGTTTCCATACAATTTGAACTAGTATAGTTGATTTTACTCTATTTTGTGTTTGCAAAATTTTTCAAGATTGAGTACATCAACTATGGTCTAAGTTTTTGTTTTTTTGTAATTACTATTTATTGCTACCGTTTTCCAATTCTTTAACATTTAGATTTCTCACTTACTTTTATTTCCACGTCCTAATTAATGATTTGATGCTTACTTTTGTAATATTTAATTAACTTCTTTTAAGTATTCTTGCATATATATATATTTTGGTCTATTTTGCTCATTACCCTTTAATGTGTTTTTAGAGTATTGATTACAATGTCAACATTCACTAGTATACTCATTATTTTTTTAATTTTTTTTGTCTTGTACATTCATTGTTATTAATATTTTCTTTACTTAACTAAATTTGTTCGTATTTCTATGTATCTTGACTGGTTATTTTTTCCAAAAGTATTTTTTTTATATAACCTTTAAGTTTGTGTTCCTTCGTTGTTTGTGTGGTTATCAACCTTTTTATATGTGGCTTTTATCTCTTTACTTTTGACTTCTTATTCTATAAGAATAGTCTTGCTATTCTCTTACGTTTGGAGATTTATTATGTATTCAATTGGATTTCTTATGCTTATGCTATGTCAGTTTTCAGCTTTTACTCTTCAAGCTATAATTATATGTTATTTTTGTTTTACTTAGTAATTAAATCCAACTATAAAAATAATGAAAGGGTAAATTTTCGAAACTGTATTGTAAGTTTTGTATTTTGTTTTCTTTTGCTTAGAGTAATTCTGTGGAAAGAACTATTCTAAGGGGGGAGTGATGTAACACCCCGCAAAATAAAATGATTTATTTTGCATTACTAAATAATATTATAATTGTAAAGTTGACTATTTTGACTATTTTTTTGAAATTGCAATGTTGCACATGCAGAGCTAGGAAATTTTGAATTCTTAAAATTTTATGGTTAATGATTAATTTTTCTCATTTATTTATAATATTTTAATTTTTCAGATTTATTTGAATTTATTTGACCATTTTGTGAATTTCTCAATTTTACATGTGCAAAACACGTGCAAATATTTTTTTGTTGCAAATCTCCACTTTTAGATTTATGGATAAATTATCCTATTTATAATTAATTATATCCTAAATTTTGGGATTTTTCTGTGTAAAGAAACTATTTTTATAAATACTTCGAAAGAGATGGGCTTTTATGTAAAAAGCCGTTTGGATCTCAAACAAATAATGAAAATTCGTTTTTACTGATTCTTGGGCTTTCCATAGTCATCATTGAAAATAAAATCTATTTAAGTTTTATTGAGAGTTGATTTGGTAAAGATTTGAACAAATATAGTGTTTTTGCAAATATGGAATTTAAGTGGATCTTGTGCAAATGTTTTCTTAGAAAATAAAAGTCAGAAATTTTTAATTTTAAAATCTAATATTTATTTGTAGATATTATTTCTGATTTTTTTTTATTTTTACGAATATTTTATGACATATTTGCAAATATTGCAGAAAGAGGGACTTTTGTGCAAAATTACAATTTTGAGTACAAATCCATTTTTTTTTAATTTCTGGGCTATGATTGATGGTTGGATAACTCAGTAGTAAAGGGATTTGGTTTTATTTTTATTTATATAACTTATTTAACTACTTTATTAAGGAAAGGTTTATATATGTAAAGTAATAGTTTGTTAAGAGATGTTTCCCTAAACTTGTAAAACCCTAAAAACTCCAGATTTCGGTCTATATTATGACCCCTACAGCCGTCCCTCTCCTCTGCGAAAATAAAATACATTTTTACTATTAATTTCTTGGAGTTTCGAAGCGATGATCTTGGATTTTGCAAAAAAGGGGATTTTCCTCATTCTTTATTAATTCGATTGATTTCTTCATTGAGGTGAGTGACATGTGTTTATTTTGTGTTGTTCTTTGAATGTTTTATGTGATGATCTATCTATTAGAAAGCATGTTAGGGATTGGTATGAATATATATATTGGATTTGATGAGTAGATAAGTTAAAAATTGGATCTTTTATGAAAACCTAGTTATTTATGATTGATATTACATATGGATGATTTGAGATTGTTAGAGAACCTAATAGAAATCATGAGTAGGTTATTTCTTTCAGATTATTGCTGATTTGATTGAGTATGATGAATGTTATGCACAAATTGACCAAAGATGTATGAATACCCTGTTGATGAGTTTGGATGAATGCAAATTTGACTATAACATGTTACAATCACATATATTCATGGGTTAACTATTGTGAATGATGGTATGTGAGTTAAATGAATTATAAGAAAGGCTAATGAATTAAAAGATCAAGTTTTGAGATTGGATTTGGGATAAATAGACTTGGGACAGATGCATTATGACCAATTTGGGATTTTCTGAATATGTGAAGTTTTCAATTGGGTTTGAGTTGCTAAATACTGAGGTTGAAACTAAAATTTTCACTATTCCTAATTGATGAGTTTTGAAGTTTTTCTTGGTGCACAAACATGCACATACATTTATACATAAATATCTTATTCCATTGTTTTTTTGAAGAAATTTGGTTTTGTGAGTTTTGTAGAGATTTGATTTAATCTTGAATAATTCAGCACTGAGATAGTTTGGAACAATGTATACTCTATTTACAAAGTTATTTTGATGCATAATTGATTCTCAATTACCCTATTCTGATGTATGCACATATTCATGTCTTATTTTGAAGGAATTCGTCAAATTGCTATTTTATTAACTTGAAGTGGTTTTGATTTGTTTTTATGAACTCCTATATACTCTAAAAGTCACATATGATCATCTCAGGAATGTACTTTTTACAGATTTCGTTTTTATAAAGTAAAACACCGTATCGGTAGAAACATGGACAAACTCAAACTGCAGTCTGCAGGTTCGACAGTCGACTAGTAAGTTTCGACCGTCGACCGTCGTTACCCTGGCTGTTATGTTTTCTTGAAGTTTTGGATTTTCATGTGGTACAGTCGACTGACCAATTTATACAGTCGACTGTCACTGCTCTGATTAGTGTTTCTCGAAGTTTTGGATTTTTACGTAGGACAGTCGACCGACTACAGTATGCAGTCGACTACCACTGCTCTGTCTGATGTTTTCTTGAGTTTTCTTATGTTCTCTTTAAACGTTTGCTTCTTCAATGTTTTGGATTTATGACCTACTATTTTAAATATCGTTTTGCTACAGATTATAGTATTTTACGAGGAGTTTTATATATATATATATATATATATATATATATATATATATATATATATATATAAATGCAATTACTTTCCTATGACTTATTAATGAGATATACGTGGTTTTGAAAGGAATTGATGCTTTGTGATATTCTACGATTTAAAAATATGGTTTTCATTTATTTAATGGATTTAATATTTTATTTGAATTCTGGAATTTTATGGGTATATTATATAAGATTTGTATTTTGTCAATTTAAGAAGCTTTCTTCATAAAATCATTTTTGATGATGAATTTACAAGTTTTGATGGAAATTTTAGTAGTGATGGTTGAGATGTGAGTCTCTAGAGGATGCGTGGGACCCTAGTATACCGGCAGTTTAGATTTTTGAGTTTTGGCCAGTTGTGGCATTGTTGTTGATTAGTTGAGTTAAGTCTGGTAGGGTACACCAACTCTAAGAGATTCGTAATTAATTAATTAACTTAACAAAATGAGGATAGGCACTAGATGGTGATATGATGAAATGAGAACATGGGTTATGGACCTCAGTATGGCTTGCGGTGTGCGATAATCTCCGAAATTATCGAGGTATGAGTGAAATAGTCTTCGGAATTACCTGCGGTGTGGGATTGATCTCCAGAATTATCGGGGTCAAGGCGACACTCATGGGGTATTCGTGTAATGAGGCACAATAGCTTGCGGTGTGGAGTATTCTCGAAGATTCCCAGGTGTGGGTGAAATAGTCTCCAAAATTATTTGTGGATAGAGATTGACCTCCGAAATTATCGGGGCATGGGCTAATACTCACAGTTTATCTATATCTCGTAGTAGTCATCGTAGTAGGATTAGTTGCATAGCGGGGGATTAAACTCTATCAAGTGGAGAACGTTAAGGGCTTGCATCGGACCTATGTAGAGTGGGATGCATAGAATCCAACATGTATGCATTAGGGAGTCGGCATATAGCATTGGTGTTTTCTTGACTTGGTTTTATGCATGTTGTTTTCTGTTTTTCTACACTTAACACTTAGTCTAGTTTCACTTAGTGTTTTCATGCCCTACTATTTACTATTTCATTTTCCTTAATGTTTTCATGCTTTATTTATTGTTATTTCTCATTTCATTTATTCTTGCTATTAATACGTGTTGCTTATGACTCTGTGCCTTATGTTTTATTCATGTTACATTTTCTTTTGATGTCACTCACCGTTATAGCTGACCCCTGTAGTTTTGGGGGTTAGGGTTATCTCTAGTCTCATGTTTTACAGGTAGATACCTTTAGCTTGGATTTGAATGCATGGGGTAGAATGATATATGGCTTATGTAAATTGTAAAAGAATGTGTTGTAAAGGAAAGAAAATGTAATTCAAGGTGTTTTATTTTCCGCTGTTCTTTGAAAACAATTGATGTAATAAATTTTTTTAAAAATTTCTCTGTATTTGGTTGCTATGTTTATGATTACATTGAAGTTTATTCTAGAAATTGTGCCACGTATTTCTGAGATATTATATTGAAAATTTGGGTCGCTACAATACACAACTGGCCTCTACGGCATACACCAACAAATTAGGCGCTGCCTTTCTACCAGTAGGACAACTATATTGGTCAATGGAAAGGCAGGTAAGTTGTTCTCTAGTAGAAAAGGTTTGGGACAGGGGGATCCTCTTTCCCCCTTGTTATTAACGATTTTTGCTGATATCCTTAAAGGCATGATGGATAATTGTAGACAAGCGGGCTTGATAACACAAGTGGCTAGAGGTAGAAGTCTTCATGGGTGCACAATCTTACAATATGCCGACGATACACTTCTATTTCAGAACGGGATTTGGGAGAGAACATTACCTTCAAAGAAATATTGTACTGGTTCGATGCTTGGTTGGGGCTAAGGGTTAACTTCCACAAGAGCGCCCTCATTTCTACTGCGATGGCAGATGAGGAAGCACGAGAACACCCAACTAGTCTGAACTGTAGGCTTGATTACTTCCCTATTAAGTACCTAGGCCTACCACTCCGGCCAGGCAAACTTAAGAAATCAGACTTGTTGCCGATTATTGACCGAGTTGAAGCCAGGCTAGCAGGTTGGAAAGGAAAGACCCTTTACTTAGGGGGTAGAGTGATCCTGATCAACTCAGTATTATCCAACCTCCCAACAAATTACTTGTCCTTTTTTGAATTCCCAAAATAGTTCATTCAAAGGACCAACCGGATGCGAAAGTGATTCCTCTAGGAAGAGGCATATGCAAACAAATTGGGCTACCACCTTATTAAGTGGGAGAAAGCATGCATGAAGAAGAGTCATGGTGGGTTGGGCATCATTGACCTAAGAGACATGATACTAGCCCTCCTTGGCAAATGGTGGTGGAAAGTGTTCCACCCATATGGCGAAGGTTGGCAAGTTATATTCATTCTTACCTTCGAGGAAAGGGAATGCATAGATTTGGGTTCCATATGAGACCTAAAGTGTCTTAGTTTTGGAGAGGGGTCGCCAAAGTCTACAACCCGTTCACAACTGTGTCACATCCTTTATTGGCAATAGTCTGATAACCAGGATCTGGTGGGGCAAGTGGAGTGGAGATCACTCTCTAAGGGAGCTATTCCCAGATCTTTTTTAAAAAGTTTCCCAGCCCAACTGTATTTCCCAACCCAACATTACAGTGGTCAAAACTTAGAAGCGTGGGTCTTGGAGACCATTCTTCAGATCCCGACTAGATCTGGAATCCTAATTGAGATTAGGGGCTTTACAATCTTACATTGTTCAATCGGGGGTTAAATGCTCTCAAGGACCAGACTGGAAGGCATTGGGGTTAGAGAAGAACGATTCCTTCATGGTTTGATCATTGAATAACCGTATCCACTTTAGAGGGTGTAGTCCAAAATGGTCTACGATTCTTTGGAAGGCCAAAGCTCCCCTAAAAGTTAAGAGTATTCCTGTGACTAGGGAGAACCAAGCTAAAAGACAGCCACACATCATTACTAACTACGGCTTTTGCAATGCACACACGAAAATGAAAAGTCATCTTTTCTTAGATTGCTCAAGAAGTAAGACCATTCTGTGTGAGGTCTTCATGGCCCTCGGCACATTGGTTTACCCATAGGTCGATGAAGATCTATGAATAGGGCCCAATTTTGCTAGCGAGAGACATGAGATAAGGGAAGCATGGTAATCACAATTGCCGCAACGTCCTGGGTTTTATGGCTTGATAAAAATATCATTTACTTTCGTGGGACTTGTAATAGTATTTCTGGTAATCTTACACATATTATGTATCTTATTTCTTTTGGGGCGATAGGTTCAGCAGCGGGTCCAAGATGGAGGATCGCTAGAGCATTTGAGGTGGAAGAGTACGACGATGAGGAGGTGGTGATTGGTCTCACTCTGGACTGATGCAGCACGTCACGACTTGGTTTCCCACCCTCTAGGGCATTGTTGGATGGACCTCTTTTATCTTGTTGTACTCGTTTTGATGCACTTGTATGTTTGTATTTTGTTGTATCTGTCCCACCCTCATATGCACTTTGAAGTTACTATGTTTTATTTCATGCTTTATGGTTTTTATGATTGGTCCCAGTACCTTAGGTTTGTTTTATTAACTCCTATTAATGAAACAGGGTGGCCATAATCCCCCTTTTCTTCAAAAAAAAAAAGAAAAAAAAAAGAAGAAGACCACAACAGTATAAAGACTAACAAATACTGTAAGAGAATGAGACCAGTCCACTTAAGATTTTTCCTTGAAAGTTGATTCAATGTATCAGAATTTTCATGATTGAGGTTCTAACTAATCACCTTTGGAGCTAACTGATGGACAAATTTGGAAATAGTGATTTGTAGGGGACTAATGCCTTGTGCTACCATATGAAAACTCTTATCCATTAAAGCCATGTTTGGGAACAAAGAATGGACATCCAAAGTTTTAAGAAACTTTGGAGGTACAAGACATAATAACTTTTGTAATCACACTCTTACCTCCATTTCAAAGTTATCTGAAAAATTAGATAAGACTTAGTTTAGATAACTATGATTTTCTCAACTTTTGGGGTAAGATAACTTCCTAACTAACCAAAATTAGGATTACCAGTAGGGGCGGATCCAGCCCCAAATTTTTTGGAAAAGAATTCAGGGAATATGCCCAAGCTCTAGCCCAAGCCCAACCCGAATTCTCAACCCAAGCCCAAGTCCCGACTCCCGACCCCCAAAAACAAAAATAGAAAAGAAAACCCAACAATTCCAGTTCAAACCATATCTTTCTTCTTTCTGCTCCGCTCCGCTCAGCGCTCGCCTTAAGTCCCCGATGCCCTCTGCTCTCAATTCCGCTCAGCGCTTGCCCCGAGTGCACGACACCCTATGCTCTAATTCTGACACCCTCTCCTCCAAAATCAACAAATCCTTTCTAGCTAATATTGTTCCCAACCAAGGTGAGGATAGAAACCCTAAAAATCTCAACTTTTTGAGTTTTCCTTTTTGCAGTCATTCAGTTCTTGCCGATTAGTAGTTGATCTAACTCAGTATCTTGGTTGTTCTTGTTAATTCATGGAAGTTCTTGTTACTTCATGGAATTTATGTTGTAATTCGTGGATCTTAGGGTTTGATTAGGGTTTTGGTGAATCATATCAGTATCTTAGGCATGAATGTAGTTTAAAGTTCTTTCTCAGACATTGTAGCGACCAGGGACAGATACCCATGTATTAAGCTTTTTAACATGTGATGCTTCCTTTTTAAGCTGGGGCAAAAAAACATTAAAAACGAAAATCAAGGATTTAGGATATATATATATATATATATATATATATATATATATATATATATATATATATATATGAAAAAAGGGTATGAGAAACTTTCTTATTTAGTAAATAAGCAATGTAGCATACATGTGATTGAAAAATCCTAAAAAGAGATAATTGTCCTATAGGGAGCCCTTCGGTTGAGAACTAATTTTGGTGAGAACTAACAGAATATACCCCCCGTGAAAAATCTGAACTGCCCATCTCGTTCTACACGCCTTAGATAGCATAACATAAAGTAATCAAATAATTTGAAGTTCATTTGCCCATGTTTTACATCATTGCAAAATTGTTTGGCTGAAAATTCTGCTCCATTTGATGGATGGGCAAATGAACTTCAAATTACTTGATTACTTTATGTTATACTATATAAGGCATGTAGAACGAGATGGTCGGTTCGGATTTATCATGGGGGGTCAACTCCGTGAGTTCTCACAGAGTTCGCTATACCCCTTTCCCCTACCTCCTGCTCACACCAGACCTCCACTCATCTCCCTCTCTCTCACTGTGATCCCGACTACACTACTCCCCCGCCTGCCGCCCTCTGTCTGCTGCAACCCCATGCCACCTCAGCAGCCCCTTGGTCCTCTACCTTCCTCTCCCAAAGCAGCAACAGCAGCGCTCACCGTTGCCGTGCCGCCCTCCTCCTGAGTGCTGCACGCCGACCCAACGCTCCCCCTCTCCCCTTCTCCTCCTGGCAGCCAACAGCAGCATCATCAGCATCCAGCGACAGCAACTCCCACAGTTGCACCTCCCCTCTCGGTTATTCCCTTCTGGCGCCACCAGCAACCGCCGTTCAGCGTCGCCGCTGCCTTCCACCGTCGTCCTTCTCCGCAGTGCATGCACATCCCCCGACTGCCCCTTCTTGTGTGCACGTGTGTTGATCACCTCAAGCACGTCTAGCCGTCCATTGTATTCGTGATCTCGATTGTCTTAGTCTTGTTCGCTATCGGTTGTTCTTGGTGTTCGTGTTCGCTCGCCCGTGATATCGTGTTCGTTTCCGGGAATATATTCCCATTATTCTCTTTCTCTCCATCAGATCCATCATCAATTAAGGCAAGTAACTTGTATTATTTTGTTGTATATCAAGTACTAAATACCACCCGTAGTGTGGCTTTTATTTCTAAATTCATTCTCATGAAAAATTCTTGTTAGATCTTGTCTCTATTTGTTGACCCATCTATAGTCATCATTTTTCACACACACGACATGAAATAATTTAGATCTAATTAAATTCTTGATGCATGTATGTATGTTGGTTCGTGACCCATGATATGTTGTATGAATCTTGCATACTTGATGTGTTAGTTGTATTATCTTGTGGTAGACTTGTTAGACACCCATACCATGTTGTTTTGGACATCTAGTATACCATGTTTTGTATTTTTCTTTAACTTGGATTTGTTGCATACGAACTATTTGATTTAAATGCATAAGAAGATTTCTGTTTTTGTTGTTGCCCTGTTTTGTTTCAGTATTTTAGACCCTGTTAAGGTCAGTAAATCAAATTAATTTGTGAATATAAATCGTAGACACTATTGTCTATTTTCCAGAGTTTTTGAAAGATTGCAGTTTCGATTTGTGAGGTATGAGTTATGGCCGTTTTACTGCAGATGTGTAGAAAATTCCAGATCCTGTTTTATGTGAATTCTGTATAGTTATTTATTTTAATACTGATGTTAAAGATAAGATTTGAACCTAATATTTTTCTGAGTATGACTAGACCTGATTGGGATTAACCCCAAATTTTTGTAGATTTATTTGATGATATTTACAAACTATTTTATGTTTGTGCACAAACTATTATATTTTCAGAACTGCACGCTATTCAGTAAATAACCATGTTTTCAACCTGATTCTAGTTGTTGTTGGTAAAAACTTTGTAAATATAAAATGTAGCCTGATGCTTCTATTTTACTACCCTTTCGACGGATTTTGATTTTGAGTGATACTTTATAATCTATCGCTGTTTTAGTACTGCTGTGTCTAAAGTTCCAAATTTACAAACTTGTTGTATCTTGTTGTCTTCTACTTTTATTTGACTATACTATCTATGTCGGAATATTATGAAATTATATTTACTGATACTAGACATACTAGGGAATACCCCAGATTTTTCTTGAATTTAACCAGTAAGTTTTTATGCCAATTCCATGCTTATGAATACAACCTTGTGATTTCTGGTTGAACATGTTTTCTGCATATAATTCTGTTTTGAGACCTGTTCCTACAATTATTATATGACTTACATATATGTGATGGATTCGGTCGAGAGTCTATTTTCTATATTTTCTGACGGATCCAAATTTGCATGTCTGTGGCAACATAAATCTCAGATTTGGTGCAGTAGTGTCTTGCTGTCCAGAATTGAAAGTTTTGTTGTTTTAGCCTTTTATGAGTTGTCTGTCACCTGTTCATATTTATGTCTGACCTGAACCTGTCCTTTGTTCATACCATGATATTCTTGCCCTGTTTTGTATACATATATGTCTGTTTAATAATAATAACAAATTACCAAGCGGGGGTTAAGGGAAAGATCTAGTAGTGGAAAATATAGAAATGTGTACTTAGAAGGGGGCTCGTGTTTCCCACCTGTTACCTGTGATATGATTACATGATATATGATTCTGATTATCTGTTTACATGATTCCTGGCTACATACTTCCCTATGAGAAGGTGTACTAAGAAGGGGACCCGTGTTTCCCACCTGTTACTCGACTACATACTTCCTTATGGGAGGGTGTACTCGGAGAGGACCGTAGGTCCTACCTGATGCATGATTACCTGTTACATGATACATGATTCTGATTACCTGTTTACTGATACCTGAGTATACGGCCCTATAGGATCCACTACGAAATCTAATCGCAACTTGTTTGAATGTAGCAACCATGTGGTAAAATTTGGGACGCATGAAGTGCTACCTACATAGGACTAGATACAAGACTTGAAATAACATGATCATCTGCATATTCCTGTTACTTGTACATGCTACCTGACATCTGTTACATGTTTACTTGCTTGCATGATAGCTGTTACCTTTCACATGTTGCATGCACCATGTTATCTCATCATGTTCTTGATTCTGTTTTCTGATTAGTGTTAGTCATTCTGTTTTACTGTCACATCCATTCCATGTTTATCATGTACTTGCTTCCGTTGTTACTCTTTACTTGTCTATCCTTTTTCTGTACTTATTTCTTGCACTACAAGAGGCTTGTAACTTGCATTAACGGGCGTTTTCTTTCTTTTTCCTCTTCCTGCAATTTGTTACAATTGCAGACTTTGGTGACCAGCTGCCCAAAGGAGTAGGTGATCAAACATTCTAGTTGGCTGGAATTCTTGCTATTATTATTTCCTATTGCGTATTTTGAATAAATGTATTTGTTGCATGGATTATTTTGTATTGGGCAGTTTGACCCAAAATTTATAACTTGTTTCCATATCTGGTTTATTTGAGATTTATTTAATTTTGTTTCAAGTAAATTCTGTTGGTTATATTAATTTATTCATGCATGCGTGGTTGATTTTCTTCTGTTTATTCCTTATTTATTCCTGTAAAATGTTGAAAAGATCCTTACAGCTTATGAATGGTGAAAGTCATTCGCTGGACTTGTGTCGCGCATCCGTATTCCATATTCCTTTTTGGGAAACGGGGCGTGACATATAACCTAGGACATTGTGGAACAAAGGCTTAGGTTTTACAAGTGCTTTAAAACACTTGTACAAATCTCGCTTTCCTCCTACATTCTATCTCTCACAATCAGTATACTCTCTCTCTCTCTCTCTCTCTCTCTCTTGCCCATATCTGAACCTAAACACGAACCCTAGATCCTCCTTCACATAATCCACCCATGCTCCGTCACTTGACTCTCTCACTCACTCTCCCCCTCTTCTCGAACTCTTGCCCTCTTCCTTTGAATCTCCTGATCCCAAAAAATTCTAACCCTAATGAGCTCTCTGAAACCCTAATCCTCCTCCTCCGTCTACAGCAGCGCAACCACCTTCTCTCTCTCCTTCTCAAAGACCCACATTGTGCAAGGTATTCACTCTATTCTAGCTTTTAGTAGAAGTAGCTATGTTGGTTGATTGAATTTTTGTTACATTTTATAGTCTACAATATTTTTGTGATGCATAGTTAGTTGTTTGATGTGTATTGTATTTAGTTTTTTAATAATTGTAGATTGAATGGTAGAATAGTTATTTTTCCGAATTATAGTTGTAGTTGTAGATTGTATCGTTCTTTTTTTGTAAAATCACACAAACGAGATTAAAAAAAATTGAAGAATAGTTATTTTCCAAATTATAGTTGTAGTTGTAGATTATATCGTTCTGTTTTTTGTAAAATTGCACAAACGAGATCAAAAAATTTTAAAATTTTGTGAGTAGGTCGGAATCACCACGCACAAGCCAACGCAACTTGTAGAAGTGAGTTTCGATTCACGGTTTGCGATATACGACCGTGTATCGCTTTCAACTCTTTTTCGTGAGTGAAAGCGATACATTGTCGTATATTGCAAACAGTTAATCGAAACTCGCTTCTACTAGTTGTGTTGGCTTGTTTATGGTGTGTCCTACCTACTCGCAAAGTTTCGGAATTTTTTGATTTTGTTTGTACCGTTTTCTCCCGCATATCAAACAACAACAACAATTATACTTTGATATTTTTTGAGTGACCTTTCACTAGAAAACCGCACAAACGAAATTCAAAAAATCCAAAATTTTGCAAGTAGGTCGGACTCACCAAACACAAGGCAATGTAACTTCTAGAAGTGAGCTTTGATTCACAGTTTACGATATACAGCCATGTATCGCTTTCGACTCTTTTTCGTGAGTGAAAGCGATACATTGCCGTACATTGCAAACCGTTAGTCGAAACTCACTTCTACAAGTTGCGTTGACTTGTGTGTGGTGCGTCCGACCTACTCACAATGTTTCGGAATTTTTTGATCTCGTTTGTGCGATTTTCTCTTGTATATCAAACAACAACAACAATTATACTTTGATATTTTTTAAGTCACTTTTCATGTGAAAACCGCAAAAACGACATCAAAAAATACGAAACTTTGCGAGTTGGTCGGACTCACCAAAACAAGCCAACGCAACTTGCATAAGTGAGTTTTAACTCACGATTTGCATGATATGGTCGTGTATCTCTCTGTTTGCTTTTAATTTAAAATAAAGCGATACATTGCCATATCTTACAAACCGTAAGTCGAGACTCGCTTCTACAAGTTGCATTGGCTTTTGTGTGGTGAGTCCGACTTACTTGCAAAGTTTTGAAATTTTTGGATGTCATTTGTGCGGTTTTCTCACGTATTTTTTTCGTAACTATATATATGAATAGTGTATTGACCAATTGTTATAAAAAAAATTTTAGAGAAATGGTTAGAATGAGGGAAACCGGAAGGCCGTCTGGTAGTGGTAGGGGCAAACCTTCCACACGAGTAAGTGTACTATTAGTTTTCGTTGTGAATTTTGTATACGTAACATTGTATGTACAATAATAAAATTTTAAACGTTGTTGTAGGTTGATGCATCGTCTTCAGGTGAATATCGTGGTCCAGGACCTTTACATCTAAACATACTCACTCTGCAAGACCACCACAGATCTGAGAA
This sequence comes from Hemerocallis citrina, assembly GCA_017893485.1. NCBI lineage: Eukaryota > Viridiplantae > Streptophyta > Magnoliopsida > Asparagales > Asphodelaceae > Hemerocallis > Hemerocallis citrina. The sequence continues at coordinate 82,809,359 of CM030366.1, forward strand.
AGTGTGAAGAGGGACGACACGGAATTGTAACTTCCATACGCAAGAGACATTGACGATGCACCCACGTACCCACGAGTACCATGTCGAAGCTAATTTTTACGAACTTGGTTTGATAGATAAGGTGAAACTAGACTGAGCATTTCTTGCAGTCCTCGTCGAGCGATGGAAGCCAGAGACACAGTTTTCATCTACCGGTTGGGCAAATGACTGTGACATTGCAAGATATTGCCATGATTTCCGGTCTTCCAATAGATGGGATAGCCATGACGGGCAATATGAATTTCTAGAAAATAGAGTTATGTAATGAGCTCCTCGGTACAGGGTTTGATGATGGTGAAGAGGAGGATACAGCTTTTTTGTCGGACAATCAATCCGACTGTCATGGTTGAAACAAAACTTTGAAGGGAAATTGACCGATGCATCGAGCGACTACGACGTGCCCTGGTACACTAGGGCATATATTCTAACAGTGCTTGGAGGTGTTCTCTTACCTAACTCTACCGGAGATACCATCCATCTTATGTATCTACGATTGCTTGCCGACCTAAGCTTAGCCGGTCGGTATAGTTGGGGAAGTTACACATTAGCCACATGTACATGACATTGTGTATAGTTTCTCTCGATGGAGTCGAGATGACTGGGCTGATGGTCTTGCTTCAGATTTGGGCATGGGAACGTATACACTTGGGTCGTCACTGTATTACGAGACCCACGGAGGGTTGGGTGGACTCTGAACCCATCGTTCAGATGCGACCACCTTTAGGTATGTATGGGCCAGTAGTCAAAGCTACAAAGAAAACTCAAAAGGAGTTCTAACATACTACAGATACGAGCTCGACCAACTGCGAGATGAATTGGTAATTTGGGAGCCGTATACCCCCAAGCGCATGGAAAGACTACCACCAGCATGTACGGCTATTTCGCAGTTGTGGTTGACGCTGGCAGCACTCGTCAACTTTGGTATGGTGGAGAATCATTAGCCATATAGAGTTCTTCGCCAATTTGGGTTGGAGCAGGAAATTCTCATCCATTGTCGGTACAACGCTGAGTTACACACCATTAGAGGTGCGGGTCATATGCCCAATCATGACTGGGCGGATTTCCACCCTGGTGTGGTAGCAATTTGGAATGAGCGATGGTTTGAAATGGTATTTAATGATGTCAAGTCGTACGATGACACTTCAATTATAACATACATGACTTGGTACCAGGGAATAACATGTTTGTACATAACTCCGAAGACCGAAGTATCAGTTAGCATTCAACAACCGATTCAGGAGAGAGATAGAACCACCACCGGCGTATTCTACATCACAACCCATGTACCAACCAAAGACATCATCATATCTGTTGTTGGTAAGTCAAATTTGTTTGAAATAATTTTTTTTGTATTCACATTAATTGTTTTTAAATTGATGATTTCATCATTGAATTAAGCTACAATATTTTCATCTTTGTTGTAGATTGATAATACATGGGATATTGTAAAGGAATGTGCAAGAAAAATGTCACCGCGAATAAGAAAGCTTTCGCTCGGAAGATGCTTTACTTCATGCCGGGGCTCACTAGAAGAGGTAGGATATGGCAAACGACTGACCCGTTATTTAAATACGAACATATGTTAACAATGCCGTAAGAGCAGGATGAATAGGTCATCTCGCTCGGGGCAACAATGGTTACACCAAGCTCCACCACAAGAAGAAGAGCAACAAGAAAAGCATCAAGAAGAATACCAAGAAGTGCAAGATGAAGATAGCGGCCCTTCACAAGTAACCCAAATTGGGCATACTCGGCAACAACCTACTCGGAAGAGGCGAGCGCGACAACACTACACATCGGGGTAGGTTGAGTATTTTTTTATTCGTGTTGTGCGTGAAACTTGGTATTAATGATAATGTTAATGATTTTTATGTTAGTAAACTTTAAAAATCCTTTATCTTATTTATGTTGATTATATTGTATTTGTTGTTATTTTTTATGTGGATTGAAGTGATTGTGAAGCTATTGTTGTTAGTGAAGTAAAGTCAATTTTGTGGATATTGTTGTGGATGGGATACAAGTGTAGTAGCTTCAGCTGCTGATGATGCCTTTGTTTTTTTTTTTTCCATTAACGTAGGCCGTTGTGTGCTCATTGCCAAAATGAAGATAAAATAATTGCTCTCTGACTTGGTATGTCTATTTTTGAACAACTGAAGCCGTTGTCCAAGACAACGACATAATATAATCTTAGCTGTCATTGGATACAATGACTTTAGTTAGTATATAAATTTTTGTTTCAGTTCCCTTGCTCTCTAACTTGAACAATATCCATTTGTATGTTGTTAAGGTATATTAGCTTGGGTCATCTGATCCATTATTCTTCTATCGGTATTCGACACCGAACGGTTTCTGGACAAAAGATGTCTTCTACCTGGTGAAGTAAAATCGTGATTGTGTGGTTCATGAAATGTATACAACACCCATGTATTACTTTCTTCGTCCAGTTTTACACGAACGACAGCTTTGCAACCCGTTCTAGAAGTAGTTCCCCATCTACCTTGACTAGGTTGACTCGGTGAAATCTCTTCTTTATTACACAAAGAGGACTTATTCACAACTTGTTTTCTCTTGTATTTATTCACACCCTTACGCATTGTGAAACCCTCACATTTAGCATATGATGAATAAAAGTTCTCAGCTTGATCTAAGGTATGAAACGTCATATCTATCTTCGGTTTGAGATACTCTTCAACTTGCGGCATGCATTCACCACTTTCTTGTGCACACATAAAATTATCGCCAAAAACAAAATATCCTTCATCATTGTTCATATCTAACATAAAGAATAACATAACAATTATCAATACACTAATCATATAGAGACAATCACACTATTTGTATATATTTATACATGAAACAATATATGTGGAAAAACCACATAAATAGAATCCAAAAATTTCCAAACTTTGCGAAAAATTAAAATTAAAAGCAAACAAAGCAACACAACTTCTGGAAGTGAGTTTGGACTCACGGTTTGCAAGGAAAGCAATACACGGCCGTAACTTGCAAACCATGAATCGAAACTCACTTCTACAAGTTACGTTGGCTTGTGTGTAGTAAGTCTGACCTACTCGCAAAATTTAATATTTTTAGGATGTCGTTTGTGCGGCTTTCTAGTGAAAAGTAATTCAAAAAATATCAAAATATAATTATTGTGGTTTAAAATACGGAACAAATCCACACAAATGGTATAAAAAAATTCCAAAACTTTGCGAGTAGGTCGGACTCGCCATACACAAGCCAACGCAACTTATAGAAGCGAGTTTCGACTCACGGTTTGCAAGACATGGCAATGTATCGCTTTCACTCATGAAAATGAGTGAAAAGAGATACATGGTCATTTCTTGCAAATCATGAATCGAAACTCACTTATACAAGTTGTGTTATCTTGTGCGTGGTGAGCCCAACCTACTCAAAAAAAATTGGAATTTTTGGATCTTGTTTGTGCGATTTTACAAATAACGAACAATAAAATCCGCAACAGCAACTATAATTTGGAAAAAACTACTTCTACAATTCAACCGTCTATAATTATCGAACAACTATATACAATACACATCAAACAACTAACTACGCATCATACACAAATTGTAGACTCAAAAATTTACAAAATTAATTCACTCAATCAATATAGCTACGTCTACGAAGCTAGAATAGAATAAATATCTTGCACAATGTGGGTTTTTGAGAAGGAGAGTTAAGAGGTGGAGGCGCTTCTATGGATGGAGGAGGAGGAGAAGGGTTTGGGAGATTTCGTTAGGGCTAGGTTTTTGGGTCCGAGCGATTCTTTAGGAAGAAAAAGAGAGTTCGAGAAGAGAGAGAGAGTGAGTAAGAGAGTGAGGTGAAGGAGTAGGGGTGGATTAAGTGAAGGAGGATCTAGGGTTTAGTGTTGTTGGGTTCTGAATTGAGTATCAAAGTTCGAGCAAGGCAAAAGAGAGTGGGAGATAGAGATAGAAATTCGAGCGAATTTGTACAGGTATTTTAAAAAAGTTAGATAACCTAAGTTGTTGTTCTCCACAATGGCCTAGGTTATACATAGACCGTTGTTGGAAGCAACAGCTAAGGTTCAAAAAAATATTTTGAACTACTTCGGCCGAACAACGGCCTAGGTTAAAATTTGGCCAAAAAAATAGGACTTAATCAGCTTCGACAAAAAGCAAGTGCGTGAGATTTGTTGATGGTCTAAGTCGAAGAGTTATTTGGGGGTAAAATACCCAAAATAACCCTCCTCACTTAAGTGAGAGATGGGGCTGATGGGCGGGATCGATCCTGGCCGTTGGATCATGATCGAAATGATCCAACGGCCAGAAACTCAGTTTGCAACAGGTCTATGCAAACAGACACGTTTGCAATAGAGCATTACTCTATTTACTATATATATATATATATATATATATATATATATATATATATATATATATATATATATATATATATATATATATATATATATATGGAAATGCTCCATTGAAAACGGGTTTGTTTTCACGGGTTGGAAAACACCAATCTGAGCCGTTGGATCACTTTTGATCGTGATCAGCGGCTCAGATCGCCTCCGCCCATCACCCAATATCACTTAAGTGGCAGAGGGTTATTTTGGAAATTTCGTCCCAAATAACTCTTCGCCTGATTCGCTCTGAAAAAATGAATATAACCTAGGCCGTTGTTCCCAACAACGGACTAGGTTAAAAAAAATTGAATTATAGACCGTTGTTTGGAACAACGGCCTTGTTCTAAATTTTTATAACCTAGGCCATTATTCCCAACAACGGCCTAGGCTATAAAATTTTATAAAATTTTATAGAAATTTTATAGCCTAGGCCGTTGTTGGGAACAACGGCCTAGGTTATAAAAATTTAGAACAAGGTCGTTGTTCCAAACAACGGCGTATAATTCAATTTTTTATAACCTAGGCCGTTGTTCCCAACAACGGCCTAGGTTATATCAATTTTATTAGAATCTGCTCAGCGAAGAGTTATTTGGGACGAAATTCCCAAAATAACCTTCCCCTGATTAATTGAAAAGGGTTATGGGGAGCTCGATCTGAGCCGTTGATCACGATCATGAGCGATCCAACGGCTCAGATTGGTATTTTCCAACCCGTGAAAACTAGACCCATTTTCAATGGAGCATTTCCCATATATATATATATATATATATATATATATATATATATATATATATATATATATATATATATATATAGGTTATATCAATTTTATTAGAATCTGTTCAGCGAAGAGTTATTTGGGACGAAATTCCCAAAATAACCTTCCCCTGATTAATTGAAAAGGGTTTTGGGGAGCTCGATCTGAGCCGTTGATCACGATCATGAGCGATCCAACGGCTCAGATTGGTATTTTCCAACCCGTGAAAACTAGACCCATTTTCAATGGAGCATTTCCCATATATATATATATATATATATATATATATATATATATATATATATATATATATATACAAGTTTCTTCCATTACAAACAGGTCTGTTTGCATAGACCCGCTGCGAATGGCTATCTGAGCCGTTGGATCTAGATCCAATGACTCATATCAGTATTGATTTTTTTTTGAATATTTTGCCTTAGAGGCAAAATATTCACTTTTTTTCTTCTGAACTCTATCTTCTCTCTCTCTCACTCTCTCCCTTCTCTATCTATCTTCTTCCCCGATCCAAACCCATGTAACCCCACCGAAACTGATTCCATCTCACTCTGGCGACTCCTCCTCTCTCACTTCACTCTCTCACTCAGCATCATTTCCTCGTTGGCTTTCTCTCTCTTCCGAAGCACCTCCCGGTCCTCCCCTAACCCAAAAAACCCTAACCCGGCTGATGCTCCTCCTTTTCCTCCGTCCACTCATGTTGCTCCTCCTCTCTTCCCACACTCTCTTTCACTCCAAATATCTCCTTCTATCTTCGAAAACACTCCTCCAATCTTCGAATGCAAAACGGAAACCTAGTTCAGCGACAACATCTAGATTGGGGAAATTCGCAGTAGTGTAAGGTATTGACTTCTACCTTACTAATGACTTCGTAATTGTATTTGTGACTTACTAGATTGGGAAAATTACTTGAATTAATTAAATTAGGTCAATAATTTTGTAGAAGTAGTAGTTTGTATGTAGTATTTTGATAATTTTAGATGTTGGAATTTAAGTCGTAATTGTAGTTGTAGTTGTTTGCTCAAATTCTATATTTATTCGTGTTTTCAATTGTTCGATACTGCATAAACTGTCCAAAAAAAATTCATAATTTTGCGGATTGGTCGGACTCTCACTAAACAAGCCACTGCAAATTGTAGAACTGATTTTCGACTCAAGGTTTGAGAGATACGGCCGTGTGTCACTTCTGGTGTACAAAAACTAAAATAAAGTAGTACACGACCGTATCTCGCAAACTGTGAGTCGAAACTCACTTCTACAAGTTGTGTTGCCTTGTGTTACATGAATTCGATCAAGTAACAAAGTTTTTGAATTTTTTTGATACAGTTTGTGTGTTTTTCTCGCGTTTCTCGAACAATAACAAATAAACTAAGAAACTTTTTAGCACGGTTACACTAGAAAACCCTACAAACGACTTTTAAAAATTTAAAAACTTTGCGAGCAGGTTGGACTCACGTAACACAAGCCACCGCAACTTGTAGAAGGGAGTTTCGACTCACTGTTTGAGAGATACGGATGTATATCGCTTTTGGTGAACAAAAACTAAAATAAAGCGGTACAAGACCGTATCTCGTAAACTATGAGTCAAAACTCACTTCTACAAGTAGTGTTGCCTTGTGTTACGTGAATTCGATCAAGTTGCAAAGTTTTTAAATTTTTTAATGTCGTTTGTGTACTTTTCTCATGTTTCTCGAACAAGAACAAATAAACTTAAAAATTTCTTAGTACGGTTACACTAGAAAACCCTACAAATGATCTCCAAAAATTATAAAACTTTGCAAGTAGGTTGGACTCATGTAACACAAGCCAACGTAACTTGTAGAAGGGAGTTTTGACTCACTGTTTACGAGATACGGATTTGTACTGCTTTTGGTGAACAAAAACTAAAATAAAGCGATACACTGCCGTATCTCGCGAACCGTGAGTCAAAACTCACTTCTACAAGTTGTGTTGCCTTATGTTACGTGAATCAGATCAAGTTGCAAAGTTTTTGAATTTTTTGACGCTGTTTGTGTGGTTTTCTCACGTTTCTCGAACAAGAACAAATAAACTGAGAAATTTTTAACAGCAATAGCATACTCTTCTCATTCATATTTTCAACAATTTGGTACACAGATTTGCAATTCCATACAAAAAATATACTACTAACTTCAAATACAATCCTCAAATCTTAACCGTCCGAAAATTAATTTACATGAGCATATATATATACATTCAGAAATTAAAAAAATTTGAAGAAAAACGCCTTCCTTTAGCATGATCATGTTCGAATCAAAACCTACAACAAAAAACTTTTACAAATTCATAAATGGCTTATCATCAATTGAAATTAGTAATAAAGGTATTCAAGTTAAATATGACATACATAATAAGAAATTTACTTTAGCACAAATCTTCACCTTCATTGTCATCACTCTCGTCATCACTTGGATCTTCTTCATATGCTACCGACCTGCTAAATAAATGAGAAGAATGAGTTAGTCAACAAAAACAGGTCAAGTTTGAGTGAGTCAAATTAAAATATACTTAAAACAGATATATTACCTAACCAAATTGTTTGGACAATTTCTTGAATCGTGATATACGACACAAAGGCATGTCCTGCACAGTCTAGGTTTTTTGAATTTTTGCGATTCTCTTATGGACTTCAATCTCTTCCCTTTAGGCCTTCCCTTTATAGTGCATTGTCGAGGGTCCCCTACCGGTGCATGTGCATGTCCAACACTCTCAGGTTGTGCACTACCTCGCGATGTGTGCTAATTTTGGGTTGAATGTGATAAACACCTTCATTGTTCTTAATGTAATACCCTGATTTTTCATTTAATGAAAAATTATTTTATTTGGCACGTAGTGTGCACGTGCAATATTTTGGTTGAACTGAATCTTATAATTATTTTTATTGTGATATGTATAAACATTTAAATATATGTTTTCAAACTATTTTTATACAAAAGCCTTTTCTTTAAATGGATAGAAAGCCATATTTTAAAGCCTTTTCTTAAAGCCCAAAATGTAAATTATTTATTTTAAAATAACTATTTTGGCCCATAAAACTAAAGCCCGTGGATTAATTTATTTTAAAAGTACAACTTGTCATGTAGAATATAATTTAAAAAGTCTATTTTATTTTATACAAAATTAAATGTACAATTGTGGTCCTAGTTGCTTGCACGTGCACTACACGTACACGTGCAAGTGCACTTCCTTAGGCATGACCGGGTACACTTCTTTTGGAGGGAGATTCAAAAGTTAAATGGTGATCATGGTGGTGGTTATTTAGATGTGGGTAGTTATTGTAACTCCTACTCTCATCCTAGCCTTCCATCCTACAACCAACCAACTAATCCTAGCCCTCCATTCTAGTTGATTTTTAGTATAAATACCCCCTCCCATGGCTAGTTGTTTTGTGCTTAATATCCCTTCCAAATCTATAGTCTAATTAGTAGTAGTTTGTGAGATTGAGTGGTGAGTGGGATTGTGCTTGCATTCTACCAAGGAGGAGAAGGGCCGGCTAGGAGCTTTCGGTGGTACTTGTGGAGCTTGTGCACGCATCATCTAGGAGGAGGTGCATCTCATTTGCAAAGGACTTAGTTGCTATTGTGTTTGTTCTCTCCATACAAGGTGGGTAAAATTCTCCATATTTCTAAAGTAGAAATGCTTGTTAGAATGAATGAATGATAGTGGGTTTAATTTTCCTTATTAGGAATCATGCTAGTACTATACTGAAAGAATGATGCATGAAAAATATTAATAAGAGTACACTTTTAATTGGAGAATTGACCTATGAAGTGATTGGAATGTGGGTGTAAATTGTATGTGATTGGATTAGTAAAAATCTAAGTTGGTATGGATTAATTATAACCATGAATGTGTAATTGGCTAATAAAGAGATTAGTGGCATTAATTGTTGAGAAATGTCGAAAAGGAATCTTTCTGGTAAGTCGACTTAGGACCTTGTAAGTCGACTTATGTGCTCATTTAAGTCGACTTGTACTTTTATAAGTCAACTTCTTGTTTAATTTATTTTCTTAAAATCATGGATGTTTTCCCCTGGACAGTCGACTTACTATAGTATAAGTCGACTGGTACTGATGCATTTTTATAAACTCGAATGTTCTATTCTTTTAAAAATACATGGGCCTTTATAAAGATAATTTGGGAATTGTTGCATGAAATAAAATGTGATTTGAGAATAAAAGGTGTAATTAGAATTATGATTTTTATGTGTATTTTGGGAAATTATACCTTGCAAAAGAACTGGAAATGAAGAAGATTAGTATAGTAAAGATTGAAGTGACATTATGTGATAGATGTATGAAAATATGAATTGTGAATATTCGTTGGTACTTCTCATTTTGAGAACAATGTGATAACCATGAAATGTGAATTATCCTTATTGAAGAATAGCGTGACAAATTATGATGTGTGATTCCTTAATTTGAGATTTTAAACTGTTCAGTCGACCGAATGTGTGTAGCAGTCGACTGTATAGAACCTGAGAAATTACATAATTGAACTCTGCAAAACAGCCGACTGTGTTGAACGACAATCGACTGTCCTGTGGATGATAATTGAAATTGGAACACTGCGGAACAGCCGACTGCCATGTGCAGCAGTCGACTCTTCCGAGCGATTATTGAATAACTTATTTGACCGAACAAGTCGACTGGACATGCTCCAAGTCGACTGTTCAGAGTACTTTTGGTATATCAGAAATTCTATGATTTGTTATGAATCTTATGTTGATTTGGTTATGACAGTAGACTCTATTGTCTTTGCATGAGTTCTTTTATACAAGAAAGGAAGTGAATCATTTAATTGAATTATGAAAGTTATATTATTGTGGAAATATGGACATGAAAAAGAAAATCTATCATGATTATGAAAAGTGAACTCATGAGCTGGAAGTGCTCAGATTATGTTAGAATTTGTGAATTGGAATTGAAATGAAAGAGTAGCTAAGTCTCCCCCGGCAATTGGAAAGAAATTGAAATGAATGATTAAAAAGAAAGACCAAGGTTGGTCATGTTGAAATGAATGAATAAGTCCGGTTTAGTGGAGATGCTAACTCTAGAGCTTTGATTTTGTTCATGATTCTAATAAAAACTAAGGATTAGTACATAGTGGAGATGTGATGAAAGTAGGAGAAAAACATGAGCGAGGGCCATCGGATTAGCGGCGGAGAGTATTTCACAGGTTCTTCACGATGCGTCGTGACATGACGTGGATACTGCTCTAGGGTACCGTCCCGGTGGTGACGCTTGTGGGATGTTTGGTGACTGCATGAGGATCGTGTGCCATGAAGGAGGCTGAAATTGCCACAGGTTCTTCACGATGAGTCGTGACATGACGTGGGATTCCCCTCCAGGTTTTCTGTACACGTGCTTGCACTCATAGATCATCTAGGACACCTACCGTAGTTACAGTAGTAGATTAAGTCATGGCGAGGGATTGAACCCTACAAAGATGAAGAACGATTAAGAGACTTGCCCTCGGACCTATGTAGTATGGGATGCATAGACTCCGAACAAGTGTGCATTAGTGTCATGTAACATAAATAATTGCATCACGGATTAAGTGCACAATCATAACACGACATCAATAGGGTAGTCCCTTTAGTTGTAATATGACAAGTTTGTGTTTGCTAAATATGGAAAATTAAGTTATACTATTTCCGGCATAGAGAGGATGGCCGTGTATAATGATCGTCGGTTGAATAAACTGACGTACCCACAGTCTTATATGCAGGTAAATGACATGTTGAAGATTAAAGAGGGATGGATGCTTAAAAATTATACCATGTTGTTGTACATTTATTTAATTGTTGTAAATTTTACTTCCGCTGTGCAAATGAAAAGTGTAATATTGATGTAAACTCTGATGTAAAGAGAAAAGTTTAAATTTCCTTGTAAAATTGTACTAAAGAAAGTGAAAAGATCCTGTAGAACATCTCGAATTCAGTGTATTTGGGATTCGGGGTGTTACACTTAAGCATGTGATCGAGCATGTACTTGTAAGTTTCTTCGGAAGAACAACCAAGATCGACCAACTGTCTTGAGTGCTGACAATATCGAGAGTCAAAATTGTCGCCAGTACTATTGGAAACGAATGTATAGCTTCTTCTCAACTGATCCCAGGTCCATCGTCTACAAATATATTATTCAGGTAGTACAGTGTGATTGGTGAACCGAAGAACCGCCAAAATATGTTTGCTTGGAATGCCTACGAATTCATAGAGAGAACAAGGACATTTAGCCATTTTACGGTGTTTGCAAAAAGAAATCACCCTCGCCGATTCTGAATTTTCACAGAGCATCACAGAGAAAGCTGCACTATCTGGTGTTCCACATCGGCAATGAAACTCACATTAAATAATAAGCTTTTATTCACTTCTTTTTGGAATTCTAGAAAATCTTCAATGTGTATGTTCGCGTCATTTGTTCCTCCATAGCCCATTCGGTCTTCAATTTTGGCCTCTCCTCATGATTACGATGAGTTTCTTTAAGTTCTTCGTGCCTTTGTTTTACTAAGGCTTGGTTGAAGATGATGACAAATTCATGTAAGGAGTACTTTTTATGGGTGTGTTGCTTCAAGGATGAATGCAGAGACTCGCTCTGTTGGGACTCAACATGCAGGCCCAAAATGACTCTCTTGCATAGACGGGGGCTCATTTCTCACGAATTTCGAATTTATCGTTTAACCATTTGTTATTCTCAACTTTGTATTGCAAAATCAATAATTTCCTCTTCTCTTAAAAATCAGTTTTATATTCTTCAGTAAAGATGATACTCTTCAAAGCATTCCTAAACTCATCGATATTATTCGCCATACGCACCTCCTGAGGTAACTTATCCAAAATATGCCAAATGCAATATCTATGCTCGGTCACAGGGAAAACTTTCTTCAATGCAACACCAATCTCATGATCCCCATCTGTCGCGATGCCGATCGGATCATGTCTCATTGCTTCTCGCCACTTTTCAAAAAACCACTCAAATGAGGATGCCTTCTCATTTGGAATGAACCCATAGCCTAAGATCGTTGATTACCAATGATGGTTGACTCCAACAAATGGTACGAATAACATTCTGTATCGGTTCGTGTTGTAGGTAGCATCAAAGCAAACTACATCCCTAAATTCTTCCTAGCAATACCATCCACCCAAATACAATGGGACAATCGCCCTTCAGGATCTAATTGGTAATTATAAAAAAATAAAGGATCGGTCTACTTTTTCGATTCAAAGAACTCAATGAGCATTTGCCCATCCTGTCCTTTCATACTTTCCATCGAGTCTCTCCTTAGATTTCTAACATCGGTTTCAGTGAATCCAATTTTATCATGACCTCCACTTGTACCTCCGAAGAAAAGCATTTGTTTGCATATAAGGACATTAGCTTCGGTAAATTGACAACCCACTTTTTTATCGGATTTTGATACTATACGGTTTCGAGGCAGCAAGTGACGTATACCGGGTGAAGTAAATTCATGATTGTGTGGTTCATTAAAAGAATAAATAATCCATGTATTACTTTGTTCATTTAGTTTTACACGAACAAAAGCTTTGCAACCCATTCTAGAAGTAGTTCCCCGTCAGCATTATTCGGATGACTCGGTGACTCCCTAGCTTTATTACATACGTATTATTTATCTATTATATCGGTTTCCTTGTATTTATTCACATCCTTACGCATCGCGAAACCCGAACATCTACAATATGATGCATAAAATTTCTCTGCTTCATCTAAAGTATGAAACGCCATACCTATCTTCGGTTTTAGGTTCTCGTCAACTTGCGGCCAAAATTCACCCCTTTCTTGTGCTCGAACAATTTTTTCTCCGGCAACAGAACATCCTTCGACACTGTTCATATCTAACATAAAAAAAAAATTAGAACAATTATGAACACAGTAATCATATAGACCTAATTACACTATTTACATATATAAATATACAAGACAATATACACATATACAAACTTGGAATTCCGAAACAGTGCGAGTGGATCGGGCTCACCTAACACAAGCCAATGCAACTTGTAAAAGTGAGTTTCGACTCACGGTTCCCCAAATAAGGCCGTGTGTCACTTTATTCTAGTTTATGTTGACAATAAAGCGGTACACGGTCCACTCTTGCAAATCATAAGTTGAAACTAACCTCTATAAGTTGCATTGGCTTGTGTTACATGAGTCCAACCTACTCGCAAAATTTTATAGTTTTTGAAGGTCGTTTGTAGGGTTTTCTAGTGTAAGCGTACTAAAAAAATTATTAGTTTATTTGTTCTTGTTCGGAAAACATTAGAAAATCGCACAAATGGCCTTAAAAAAAATTTCCCATTTTCACGTTCGGGGACACGTTTGCTCGAATTTTGGAATTCTAGATCCGAGGGACGTGGCAAGATCTAAGCCGTTGATCAAGATCAAGCTCGCATCTGGAGGCTGATTTGATCGGATTTTGGATCCGAAGGACGTGGCAAGATCTAAGTCGTCTATCAGGATCAAGCTCGCATCTTGAGGCAAAGTTTTTTCCTATTTTCACGTTTGGGGACACGTTTGCTCGGATTTTGGATCCGAGGGACGCGGTAAGATCTGAGCTGTTGATCTGGATCATATGCGCATCTTGAGGTGAAGTTTATTCCCTCTTTTTTACGCTCAGTACAGCTGTGCTGTAACCTACTTTTTAGGTGCTACGGATGTCTGATCGGGGCATTTGACCCCTCGTTTCAAAGCTGACTCGAAGATCTACAATTTCTCTTTGGAGGTCAGTTGAAGAATCACCCTTCTTCATGGTCAAAATAGTCCTGCAACATATGTATCTTCATGAAGTTGATAAGAGCTTTGTATGACTCTTGAGAAGATCCATTCTTGGAGGCGGGTCTAAAGAGCATCTCTAGACGAGTTAGGCTCCGAACTCTCTTAGAAGAAGGCCGCTCAGGAGGTGAGCGGGATGAAGAGCATCACCAGGCTCTAGGAGAGAGCTGTTTGGGAGACAAGTTTGAGGAGCAACTCTAGGGGAGAGTTGAGCTCCGAACTCATTAAGAAGAAGGCCACTCAGGAGGCGAGCGGAGCGAAGAATCATCTCCAGGCTCTAGGAGAGAGCCGTTCTGGAGGCGAGTTTGAGTAGCGTCTCTGGACAGTTAGACTCCAAACTCGGTTGGAGAAAGACCACTCGGGAGGCGAGGGGATGAAGAACATCACCAGGCTCTAAGAGAGATAGCCATTCGGGAGACGAGTTTGTAGAGCAACTCTAAGAGAGAGTTTTAGCACCGAACTCGTTTGGAAGAAGGCCACTCGGGAGGCGAGTGGGGAGAAGAACATCATCAGACTCTAAAAAAGAGTCGTTCGGGAGAAGAGTTGAGGAGCAACTCTAGGGAAGAGTTTGAGCTCCGAACTTGGTTGGAAAAAGACCACTCGGAAGGCGAGTAGGACGAAGAACATCATCAGGCTCTAAGAGAGAGAGCCGTTCGGGAGAAGAGTTTGAGGAGCAACTCTATGGGAGAGTTTTAGCTCCGAACTCGTTTGAAAGAAGGCCACTCAGGAGGCGAGTGGGGAGAAGAACATCATCAGGCTCTAAGAGAGAGAGACGTTCGGGAGACGAGTTTGAGGAGCAACTCTAGGGGAGAGTTTGAGCTCCGAACTCGGTTGGAAGAAGACCACTCGGGAGGCGAGTGGGACGAAGAATCATCTCCAGGCTCTAGGAGAAAGCTGTTCGGGAGGCGAGTTTGAGGAGCAACTCTAGGGGAGAGTTGAGCTCCGAACTCGTTGAGAAGAAGGCCGCTCAGAAGGTGAGCGGAGCGAAGAGCATCACCAGGCTCTATAAGAGAGCCGTTTGGGAGACGAGTTTGAGGAGCGACTCTAGGGGAGAGTTGAGCTTTGAACTTGCTTGTTGCAAAATTTAACCAGTAGTGGGAGTAGTATGAATGTTCGTTTTGAGCCCCGAAACTGCATACTTGCAAGTTGTGAGGGCAATTTCGAACCATGATTGTGAACTTCGAACTAGTTATTACGGAGTTTTCAACAATTTATAGGAGCAATTACGAATGGTGAGTTACTTCGCAGTTGCTCGTTCGCAAGCAGATAAAGCGGCGTCGAACTAAGTGTTAGACTCCAAACTTATTGTTTGAGGGGGTTAACGAGTTGTAGCAGCAATTCCGAATGGTAAGCTACTACGCACTTGCTCGTTCGTAAGCGGCTGAAGTGGCATCAAACCAAGTGTTGGATGCCAAACTTATTTTTTGAGGGGGTTAATGAGTTGTAGGAGCAATTCCGAATGGTAAGCTATTCCGCACTTGCTTGTTTGTAAGCGGCTAAAGCGGCGTCGAACCAAATGTTAGACTACAAACCCGTTGTTTGAGGGGGTTAACGAGTTGTAGGAGCAATTCCGAATGGTGAGCTGCTATGCACTTTCTTGTTTGCAAGCGGCTAAAGCAGTGTCAAACCAAGTGTTGGACTCCAAACCCATTTTTTTAGCTTAGTAAGTTGTGGGAGCAGCCCTGAAGGACAAGCTGGACTCCGAACTTATTGTTTAATGAGTCATAGATGTGACTCAAAGAAATAGAAATGAGGCAAATGCAATAATTTCAAATAGAAAATAGCTAAGTTTTATTGAGACAAACTAAGTGGCCGCTTCAATAGGGCGGGCCATTATTACATGTTTTTGGTCCTGTTACAAGCATCGGCCTTATTGAAAACTAAAAACCTACTTCTACGATAAGGTGAAGGCCTCTTGGGAGGAGTTTGATTCTCCCCCTATTGGACCTCCATGGATAAGGTGGAGGATGGCCCCAGGTTCGGAGTCTTGGAACTCATTGGGCCTCTAGGTTCGATTGTTGGCTCCTCGGGGTGGAGGATCGGCCCCGGCTTTTCTGACGAACTTGGCTCGGTGTCTCCGCTGTATGAGTTCTTCGAACTCCTCTTTGAGAGCCCGACAATCATCCGTGTCGTGGACGTGGTCCCTATGAAAGCGGCACCATTTATCCTTATTCCTTTTCTTGCCAGGGGTATTCATTCTAGGGGGGCCGCGGAGTAGCCCTTCCTTATCCACCTCCATAAGAACTGCCGATATACTAGCATTAAGGGGGGTGAACATCTCAAAACGAGGAGCTGGGAGGCGTTGGCCATTGTCATCCCTCTGAAATTTATGGGACCCTTCTTCGCTTATATTCTTCCGCTTGTTCCCGGAAGATGTCTCCTCTTGACTGGGGGGTTGAAAGCTTCTTCTGCTCGGATGTACTTCTCACTCCTAAGCAGGAGTTTCGAGAAGTCCCAAGGAGGCTTCTTGGCAAGGGACGCCTTGAGGTCGGCATTATTGACATTTTTCCTGAATACTGTAGAGGCTACTGATTGGTTGAGGAAGGCAATAGACCGGGCCTCAGTGGTAAAGTGCCGAATGTACTCTCTTAGACGTTCACCCTTTCTTTGGCTGAGGGCTAGCAAAGATGCATTGGTTTTCTCGGCTTGGCGACTGCTAACAAAATGGGTAAGGAAGAGCTCCTCAAACTGTTCGAATAAGAAGATAGAGGCTGGGGATAGACGGGAGTACCACTCTCGCATTGGTCCCCTCAATGTTGCTGGGAAGGCCTTGCAGAGGAGCGCATCCGAGGTTTGATGAATCATCATGAAAGTTTTTAAAATCTCGATATGATCAGTCGGGTCTGACTTCCCATCATAGGACTCAAAGCGAGGCGACTTAAAGGTTTCGGGGATCAGAGCTTCCATAATGGCCCTGGAAAATGGGGTTCTGCTTGGGTGGAACCTATTGGTCCATTGTTCCTCTTCGGGATTGATCTTGTTGAAGTGCCTCTCCATCTCGTGAAGACAGCGGTGGATCGAGTCATCCCTCTAGTCAGATCTGGTTGACCCTCGGGACTCTTCTTCATGAGTGGCGGTATGGCGAGGGGTAGGTATAAGCTGGTCATGACTCGAGGCACGGGAATGGCCAGGCGCATGCTGATCCTGACTTGTGGCAATATTAAGAGCTCGCAGGATATCTTCTTTGAAGTTATGGAACTCGGCCCGAGTGACTGGTGCCCCTCCAGCTTGGCGGTCCCCTAGTTCGGCTCGGCTTATTAGAGTATGACCTCTTTGCCTACTATGTGAAGGGGACTCTCTTAGCCTCCTCGGGGGAGGGGATCTTTTGGTCCTCGGCCTGCGGGGGGTCCGGGCTCTCGGGGCCCCTGGGCGCTCGGGTTGAGGGACCTCCTCAAAGGCTCGCCTTTCATTCAAGTGATTCAGAGGTCGACCCCCTGCTGGCGGTTAACAATTATTTGACGGATATCCTGCCCGGGAGGGCATTAAGAAGCCATAGAGTCGGTCGAAGGATTGTGGACCGAGACATGGTCATGAAGAGGGTGTTGCTTTGGACGACTTCGATGGGAGCCCCCCGAGGCAACCCCCCAAGACCCTGGAGGGGCCTGCTGAGGAAGGAGCTATTGAGGAAGATGTGGTTCAGGCTGCGGTTGCTGAACTTGTTGGTCGATTTGAAGAGGGAGATCACGGAGTGGAGGAGGAGGTTGAAGAGAAGTGGTTCTTCGGCTGGGTCCACTACTTTTTCTTTTCCTTTGGGAGGCATGGCTAGAACTACTTTTGGTGGCAAATTAAGGTTGGATTGCTTTTTCTGTTTCCCACAGATGGCGCCAATCTGTTGCTGTTGTTTTTGGTGTGGGAGCAAACATATGTATTTGTGGATTCTTTTGGAAACAATAAAGGCAAACCTGTTGACTTTCACCGACATTTGACTATTCCTTGCCGCTGCCATTGACCTACAAAAAGTTTGATACACTGGGAAGGATCCCGGCAACGAACCTTCCGACGCTCAAGTCAGTAATCAGGAAGATTATGAAAGAGCATTTATGTAATATCCCGGACGGATATTATATTGTATAAATTATTGTTTTTAAATAAAAATATTTTTATTGAAATTACTTGGTTTTCTCATTTAAAAAGTTACCTGGCCATATATACTAGTAAATATATACAGGTATTGTATCAGTTTTGTGCACTTGTGCAAAATCTTGAAAAATGCATTTTTGAGAAAATATCTGAAAAATCCCAGGCAAGTATTTAAAATTATTATTTTATTTTATTTCCCAAAATGAAATATTTTTGGTGGATATCACCCGGTTTTGTTGACAAACATTATCTGTGTGTATATACCAGTCGTATACATCTGTATTGTATCAAATTGATACTATAATCTTTCGGGCTAATAATAAAATTTATTTTATTATTGTTTTCAGAATTAAATTATTTTTGTACGGATTGAGCGGTTTTACAAACGAAAATTATCGGTATATAGATATATACATACGTTAGCGTATTGTACCGATTTCGTACGTTTGTACAAATCATGTAGTATGTGTTTTGGATAAAAATATCTTATTTTTGTCATGAGTGATCAAATTTGGATGCCTAGGATTTGTTTGGAGGCTTAAACATAGGGTTAGGATTAATTAGGAATACATAAGAGTATTAATAGGTGTTTCTACCAGAACCCTCTTCTCCACCTCACCCCTCCACCTCACCCTCCACTTCATACCTATCCAAGACCGGCCAATGTTACCCCAAGGGGGTTTGTGCAATTGTGTAGGTGTATTTTGCACTTTCCACCCTCTTTTCATCCTATAAATACCCCTCCCCTTCACACTTTGCCTCATTTACAAGAAAAAAAAAAGATAAAGGAAAAGAAAGAGAAAATAATAAAGGAAAAGAAAGAGAAGGAGAAACCCTAAGTATTCTTCATTTGGGGTTTTTCATTAAGTGTTCTTCATACAAGTTGTAGTAGAAAGCTAGGAGGAATGAGAAAGTTTGCTAGCTAGTCCTTCCTACAAAAATCAAGGTGGGGATTCTCTACTTCTAAATTTTTAGGTTGTTCGTGATTATTTATTTGTGTATGTAGAAAAGAACCCATCTTTTAGGGTTAATAATAGTTCTATGTGAGTAAAGAACTCATCTTGATGGTTGTTTGTTGTAGGATAAAAAGAACACATCTTTTTGATGGTGGATGTTGTAGGTGTATGTTCTATAACAACTTGGACTATTTTCTAAGCATATAAATGGTTGTAGGTGAAAAAGAACTCATCTTTATGATGTGTTATTGTGTATGTGTGTTCCTAAATAACTTGGACTAAATTCCTAAGCATAAGCATGTTTGTAGGGATCAAAATGATCCCATAAAAAAATGGATTGAAAGGACTCAAGAAAATCACATAAAGGTTGATTTTTGAGACCTTTTATGGTTAGTATTGTTGTGATGATTATTTTGGACTAATTGGACTAAGATTTGTGCATAAGAACGGTGGGAAATCAAGATGAAGTTCTCTCTTTTTATTTGTGTGGATTCTTGTCCACTTTTGTTGTATGTGTGTTCTAAAAATGACTTGGACTAATTATTAAGCATAAAGTGGTTGTAGGGATCAAAAGGATCCCATAAAAAAGATAGGTAGTGGAACTTAATTAAAACACATAAAGGCTGTTTCTTTAACCTTATATGTTTATTGTTGTTATAATAGTTGTTTTGTTGAACTCAAAATTATGATTTGGACTATAGCTATGTGCATATAAAGATTAGTGTAGTGAGAATGTTTACTTACCCATTCTAGGGTTGTAGAACCATCTAGCTATTTTTTTAAAGATAAGTTTTGTTGTATGTTGTTCTCTACTTTATTAAGAAATCAATCTTTGCTAACCCTAGTTTATAAAAGGTTGCTCTTATCGTATGTAGGGACTTGTAGGATTGAAGAAAAAGTGGGTTGTAGTATGTACTAATTTGTAGACTAATAAATATAGTCTTTGTAATATATAGGACTTGTAATTTCCTCAAAGAGTAGTCTTGTAATAATTTATTTTTAGCCTTTTAGTTGCATGTTCTAAACTTTTATAGGTTGCTAGAAACTCATTCATGCTTGTGATATTTATTTGTTCTTAGTACAGAACCTACCATGCTTGAGTTGTAGCAAAAAACCCATCCATGCTTATGTGAATCCATGAACCTACCATGCTTGAGTTTTCATTGTTCTATGTCAAAAGAATGCCATGCTTGAGTTGCTAATTATTTTTAGTGAAGAACCATGCTTAAGTAGTTGTAGGAATCCATGCTTGAGT
Source organism: Hemerocallis citrina (assembly GCA_017893485.1). Lineage (NCBI taxonomy): Eukaryota > Viridiplantae > Streptophyta > Magnoliopsida > Asparagales > Asphodelaceae > Hemerocallis > Hemerocallis citrina. The sequence goes on from CM030366.1 coordinate 82,829,661, forward strand.
TGTTGTAGAAGAAACCCATGTTAAGTTGTATACTATGCTTGAGTTGTTGTAGGTTGATTATAGTAAGTATACCATGCTTGAGTTGATTATAGTAAGAAACCCATGCTTAAGTTGATTATAGTAAATATACCATGCTTGAGTTGTTGTAGGTTGATTATAGTGAGAATACCATGCTTGAGTTGTTGTAGGTTGATTATAGTGAGAAACCCATGCATGAGATGTAATAAGTATACCATGCTTGAGTTATTGTAGGTTGATTATAGAAAAGAAACCCATCATGCTTGAGATGTAGTAAAGATACCATGCTTGAGTTGATTATAGTAAGTATACCATGCTTAAGTTGTTGTAGGTTGATTATAGTGAGAAACCCATGCTTGAGTTGATTATAGTAAATATACCATGTTTGAGTTGTTGTAGGTTAATTATAGTGAGAATACCATGCTTGAGTTGTTATAGGTTGATTATAGTGAGAAACTCATGCTTGAGATGTAGTAAGTATACCGTGTTTGAGTTGTTGTGGGTTGATTATAGAAAAAAAAAACATCATACTTGAGATGTAGTAAAGATACCATGCTTGAGTTGATTATAGTAAGTATACCATACTTGAGTTGTTGTAGGTTGATTATAGTGAGAAACCCATGCTTGAGTTGATTATAGTAAGTATACGCATGCTTGTATTATTGTAGTAGTTCTAGTAAAGAACCCATGTTTGAGATGTATGGTGGTTTTAGATTCAAAAGAATCCATGCAAGTTTAAGTTATATGTTGTAGTGGAACCCATGGGTTTAGTTTGTATGCTAATCCAATGGAACTATTGAAATAAACCCATGTTCCACATTTGCTCTAGTTCGATTTTTAAGGAGAAACCCATGAAACTAGCTCCATGATAGTTCTAGCTCGAATTGGCGAGGAACCCATGCAATTAGGTTCTAGGTGATTCTAGCTCAACTTTGAGAAAGAACCCATGAACCGAGTTGCATGTTGTCCTAGTTAAAATTTGGGAAAAGAACCCATAAGTTCTAGTTGTATGCAGTTCTAATTAAAATTGGACCATATGATGTGCACATGCTTCATCTTTAATATATGGAAAATAATGGTTGGGAAAGTCACTAGTATTGTTAGCTAGATAAAAGCTAGCCTAGGGGTCATCGAACATCAAGACTCGCATCTTACCACCTTGGAAACTATGGATAAATCACACCTCGAGCACCGACGGATCTTAACTGGTGTGGGTTGATCGCGGACCGAGAGTGTTGACGAGATCCGAGTTAGGGGTAGTGATAGGGTCTCATAATTGCCTTAGGGGTCATCGACCATCAAGAATCGTATCTTACCAGCTTAGAAACTGTGGATAAATCACACCTCGAGCACCGACGGATCTTAACTGATGTGGGTTGATCGTGGGCCGAGAATGTTGACGATATCCGAGTTAGGGGTAATGATGAGTGAAAGAGATTTCCGTCACCGGTGTCTTGGATCGATAGGCCATGAGTTGGATCGGGATAATCATAAGAAAGTTATTGAAAACCCCGTGAGATTGTTTGGCTTTAGTGACATCGTTAGAGTAGTAACTTATGGCTATTACTACTTAACCTTTACTTATTATCATTTTTGCCGAAGGGAAAGAGTTGGTGTTAAGGGTGATTCCTTATGATCCGACCTGTCCTATAGGCCGACACTAGGCGGTGTTATTGGGTTGTACCTTCCCGTCAAAGGGATACGTACGGTGTCATCTCACGAGTTGGGAGCATGGGTTGCGTATCACGTCTGTTAATTCCTGAAATACCGTGGCTTAGGGTGCCACAGGATGCAACGTGCAGTCCTGTGCTTGTGAGACCCCAGCGGTGCCATAGGGTAGGCTTTGCGCTACCCTACGCATGCGAGACCCTATGTTCTTTTGATTTACGAATGAGGCTCGATACACTGGGCAATAGTGGCAAACATGGACACCACTATATAACTACAGTAACGGAACTAGACCGTACCTGCAACCTTGTTTTTGAGTGAGGTCCGGCATGCGGGTAGTAGTGGCAAACAGACACCATAATCGTACTGCATTGGTGAGACTTGACCCACCTGCAACCTCACAGTCACGTTGTATTATCAGGAGTAGGATTGTGTACAATGTAGAATTCTTAACGAGGGTTCAAATCCCTATATATGAAGAAACGGCTTGAGATGGGGCATATGTAGTATGGGCTACATACTGTTCCGGAGACTTGCTTGCATTAGAATAAGTACGTCATTGCGTTAGCCAAACTTGCATTAAAGTCTAAGGCATAGGATACACTGACACATCAATTATATATACATGTTTCTCTTTTTATTAATCTGTTTGCTTAAGTAGAGAATTGCTGCTAGTTATCAGCCTTAAAGCGTCAGTGAATACTGACACCCCCATTTCAATTGGTACTGGATTGCAGAAGTACAGGTATAGGATTTAGGAGGACTCAAGGCGAGAGAAGCAAGAGTCGTTTCCATTTCCGCTGCATTATATGTTGTTACTATTGTTCCATTGTAACAGCTTTGTAATCTATTTATTTGTTGGAAAACCTCCAAGCGAAATACCAAGTATTTTTCTTTATTCATTGTACTCTAATGTAATATGCTGAAAGTTGTAACACTTGGGATTGTAAAGGTATTATTGTAACACTATTGTAATATATTGCAATTTTGTAACATTCGGATTTGTAATACATTTGTGTTGAATAAAAGTTTTAAATTTTCCTGTTTTTCTGTGTATTGTGGCTAATTGAAGAAAATATTCTGGCTTATGTCACGGTTTTCTAGTTACTGAAAATCGGGGTGTTACAATTTATGTGGAAAAGTATTGATTACTTTTTTATGGTGGGAGAAGAGGGGTATTTATAGTCACCTTTAGAGACAGTTTAGAGAAAATCATTTATCCCTATGTCCCGATATTTTTGGATAAGATGTAGAGTTTAAATCGTTTCATGATAAGAGATTTGGTTTAAACTGTTTCTTAGAGATAACGATGAATTTGAATTACTCTTTAAATGACCTGGGCTGGTTTGTGACGAGCTGCCACCCATATCCAATAAGACAGATCCATTTTTGGGTTATTGTGCTTTGAAGAAAGACTCAGTTCCCATTTCAGACCCGTTTGTGGTGGAAATTACCGTTTTACCCCTGAGAGCTTTAAGATTCGTGCCCGATTTGAACGGTCCCGATTTGGTTCTATTTTTAGCCATATCACAAGCCCCCCACTCCTGAAGACTGAGTTTCACAGCCTATGAGGAGTAGTTCGCCCATTTTTAATGGCTAATAGAATTTATCAGAGTTCTCGGAGAAGTTTGGATCTTGTTTGTGGTGTAACGGTGTTATTTTGAGCTTCTAAAATACCCAAAATTATTCTCTGAATTTTCTAGATTTTTTTGTGATTTTTCCAGATTTTTTTTGAATTTTTTCTAAATTTTAATCATTTTTTTGAATTTTTTATTCAATTTCCGAATTTAAATAATTAATTTTCGAAAATTTTAATTAATTATTCTAATTTAATAATTATTATTTTCAGAATTTAAAATTATTTTCGGAATTAATAATTATTTTTAGAATTTTTTAATTAATTTTTCGGATTTTTAGTTTAAATCGTTTCATGATAAGAGATTTGGTTTAAACCGTCTCTTAGAGATAACCATGAATTTGAATTACCCTTTAAATGACCTGGGTTGGTTTGTGACGAGTTGCCACCCATACCTAATAGGACAGATCCGTTTTTGGGTTATTGGGCTTTGAAGAAAGACCTAGTTCCCATTTCAGACCTGTTTGTGGTGGAAATTACTGTTTTACCCCTGAGAGCTTTAAGATTCGTGCCCGATTTGAATGGTCCCAATTTGGTTCTATTTTTAGCCATATCAATGATGGTGTTGGCATTGTTAGAGCATCCACTATCGTTGTCTAAAAACTTAAAAAATAGCAATCGATTTAGAAATGTCGCTCACGGTCGTTTGCTAAAAACCCAAATATTAGAATAGGAGTGAACAGGCATCACTAAACTTAGTGTCGCGCCCCGCTTCCCAAAAACATGGAATACGAGTGCGTGACAAAGTCCAGCGAATGATTTTAACATCATCCATAAGCTGTATGATCGACTCAGCATCACAACAAGGATATAACAAGATATATATACAACCAAGCATGCATGAATAATTTATTAACCAACAGAAAACAATTTAAACATTAATAATATCCAAAATGTTTTCAATTTTTGGAACAAAAGGTAAAACTCGGGAACATGAGCTCGTTACAAGTCTTAAGCAACAACAAATGAAATAACTCAATTACAAAATGAAATGATTAAAGAAAGATTTTCCCAAGCAAGGCCTAGAACGTCTGCCCACCGATTCCGTCAGGTAGATCTCCTTGGATACCTGTAAGTTGCTCATCTAAAGAGAGAAAAAAGAAAGTCCTTAGAGCAAGTCGTGGACATGCAAGTGGAGAAACAGAGAAACAATGGCAATAGTGGTATAGCAATGAATTCAATAAATGATGAAATCAATAGTGTTGAACAGTGACAAAGCAATAATAGTATAATATGCAATAATTGTGATTTATCGCGATAATGATAAACAATATCAATAATGGCAATAATAACGATAACAATGTTCAATAAGATAACAATATGCAATGATAATGTGATGAGAGCCTTAGGTCTATTATTCATTTTTAGTCCTAGCTAATGCACGTACTACTGTGTCACATGTGTGCCGTACCACAGGTTCGATGCATACAATCAATTTCGTTTAGACTAAGGTGGTAGATTCTATAGTTCATGTACTCGGGAACAATATTCAATAATGACCGATGACCGAATCAATCGAGATACTGTAGTCAGTAATCTGCAATTAACCGATGACCGATATAACCAATAACCAATAACCAATAACCGATATACCAATAATTAGGGAAACACAGGCCCCTCTTCCGAGTACAGTCACTATGTCATCAACTACCCTAATCAACCCTTAACCCCGGCTTGCTTTACTTTCTTTATTCAATTATCATACAATAATGCGATTAATAAGGGACGCTAGTAAAGGTGACAAAACAACCCTAGGATCATGCAATTTACTCTATACAATTAAATACACTAAATATAATATTATAAACACAATTGTACATCATAAAACATAGAATCCTAATTCTGGACAGCAGTAGGTTGCTGCACCAAAATCAGAATTCTCGTTGCTACAAAACAGCAAAAGTGGATCCGTCAGGTGGTCTAGAAACTAGACTCCTGCCCGGTTCCAACGCATACTTAAAAGCTACATTCCGACAACGATAGCTAGGCGAAATTCAATGTTCTTTACAGATTTTAGTTTCTGGCTGGGTGTCAATGTTGTCTAATTTCAGTTATAAAGGCAGTAAATAATCATTACAAAAATCAGTAAAAATAATTTTTATCACCCTAAACATGTTATCTACAAATCTGGAATTTATCTTGGCCATATATAATCATTAGTTCACTTAATTTATTAGTCTAACATGTTATATACATGAATCTGAATTTACAGCGCAGCTGTAGAAAAAGGGTCATAACTCAGGCAATATAAGTCGGAATTCAAAAATTCTGGTGTCTATTGACATCTAGACAAATAGGGCTACGTTTCATATTCAGGGAGTGACTGATTTTAATGAAGTTATCTAGGTTGAAATAGCACAGCAAGATTCAGGTTGGCATAATTTCTAGAATAGTCAACATGTCCATTTTGAATAAAACGGTTAAAAGTTAAGAATAATAAATTGGAGTTTAATAATCATAAATCACAGCGAGCCATTCCTATGTGAACATGGTATTAAGGTCGATGATGTCCACAATTCTAATAATTACAATTCAATTAATTTATCAATAGCAATCACATTAACAATCATCCCTATTATACAATCTACAATAGTTGTTCTTAATGTCATGAGATGAAATGTGATAATGATTTCCTATTCTTATATTCATTAACTATCTACATGGGTGCATGTAAGATCCCTATACATTAGAGGCAAAAAGAATGCACGAAGTCGAGATTACCACTTGGATTCGCTCGTGTAAATCCGTGGCATCCCAACGATAGATACAATAATATTTTACGATATTCAATAGGGTCCACTTGCGGAATTCAATAAAAATATCGAATATGATACAATAAATATTCGATAAGATGACTTGCCTTTTTGACGATGATTAGATCCGATTGTTGAAGGAAATGGGGTCGAAAAATTCCCGGGCAAAGTCTCCCAAAGGCACGTGTGAAGCACGTGCAAAAATCAACCGCAGAGTGAATTTTCCCCACACCGGATCGGCCCAAAACAGTGAAACGGCAAGCTCGATCCGGCGCGGCAAAACAGCAAACACCGAGACCAGCGAATCAGGACGCTTCCTTACACCGGATCGGAGCCAAACAACGTACAGCCTTATTGGATCTGCTGTGGCCGAACGCGAAACAGCGATCATATCGGCTCGATCGCACGGATCTTGATGCGATCCGATGGTCGAGATCAAATCCTGCCCAACCACTATTTCTTCTTCTTCGTCGTCGAAACAAAGAGCGAGAGAGACAGAGTGCGGTGGCGACCGGCTGGCGATGGCATCGACGATGGCGCTACGTCGAGGAGCGACGCGGCGATGGGGTAGCACGGCAGTGACGGCTGTGGCGGCGCGACGTCGAGGAGGAGGCGGCGGCGAGTCTTCGACGAGGAGCTCTGTTTTTGCTCAGGGAACAGGGGAGAGTGGAGACGGGGGTTTCTCGGCGCGTGGACGGCGACGAGGGTCAGCGGTGGTCGTGACGAGGTGGCGAGGTGGTGCTGTGACATGGTGAGAGCGATCGGAGGTGGTAATGGCGATGGGTAATGGCGAAAGTTTGGGTTCGATGGGTCGGGGACGATGGTGGTGGGGTTGTGACGACGGGATGATGGTGAAGGAGACGAACGGAGAGGCACTCGGAGTAGGGAATTTGGGTCCTGGGCGTTCGAGATGGAATCGGAGGTTTTGAGAAGGAAACGGAGGAAGAAGAGGAGAGAGCGGCGGGGTTTGTTTTTGGGGTTTACACAGTAGTGACGGTTAGGGTTAGGTTTAGGGTTTATATAGTATGGGTTTTGGGTTATAGGGTACAAAGTGGATCAATTGGAGGACAATTCACATCCAAGAAGACAAGTCAATTCTTATAAAGTTAAATCTGAATATAGAATACAAGGAGTAGATTTTGAATGATCAATTGAGATGAGGAATAATTTATAAATAACATTCGAATAAATATTATTTAATGCAAAATGCGACAAATAAAATGAATTACAATTGCAATCGAGATTACAATTAGAATCAATAACAGAAAATAGAAAAAATGAAAACGGGAGTTACACTTAGCAGGCACTTTAGTAAAATGCTAAATATAGAAGACAGATGAAGTTCATCCGTTTGAGAAAATAAATCAAACAGACGGATGAAGAAGCTCCGTCTCCGTATTTTTTTTCTTTTTTTAATTTTTTTTTTTAAAAACTAAAAATACGTCGGATGGATGATCTTGCACCGTCCAAAAAAAAATTCAAAAAAATTTACGAAAATGCCACCCATTTAATGAAACTGCCATTTAAAAAAAACAAAAATTTGGTGGGACGGATCATCTTCATCCGTCCCACGCAAATTGTTCAAAAATTATTACCAAATTGCCATCCAATAAATAACGAAACTGCCATTATACAAAAACAAAAAAAAACAAGGATTAGACAGAAGATGTTCTTCCGTCTCTTATAAAATTTGGATTTTAACAACTGCAGCGCTCACCTTCAATTGCTATTTTCTAAATCCTATCTATATAATAAAACACAAAAAAAGCTATCAAGTGGCTCTCATTCAGTAGGGTTGAAATCAATGGTCCAAATCTCACCTCACAAAACATATTTTCCCACCCAAAAGTCCCCCCCCCCCCCAAACTCAAATTCAAATCCCCCAAAAGAACACATTTATTTATTTATTTATTTATTTCTCTCTCTCTCTCTCTCTCTCTCTCTCTCTCTCTCTCTCATTCTCTCTCTATTTATTCAGAAATTTATATTTTTAGATTTATGTTTGTAAATTTTCAGATTTTTTATGCATTTTTTTTTGCTCATGTTATATTGAAAATATCAAATACCTCATCAACAGTTAAATTTCATCATTTTCCACACTCAAAGATCTAGAAAGTTGGATTTTACACCCCCATTTATAATTATTTTTCAACATATACTATTGAAACATAGACTTTTATTTACAACTAATTATTGTTTTACTATTCAAACTTGAGTTACATAATTGTTGTTTTACTATTTACAAAACTTTCGTTTGTTGTATCATTTCGAAGACGTGCCGCAGGCACGTGCCCACAGGTAAATCTAGTTTATGCATAATTTAGGATGAACGATAGTGGATGCTCTTATGGAACTCATAGGGTTAAACATACTTTATCTTATAGAACTATACTTATTTAAGATTGATTAGAGTTGAACTGAGAGGCCTGATTTGAAATTCGTGCCTTTTAGGCTTGTAAATAATTTATTCCTAAGCACATACACAACATTAGCACCAAGGTTTCAGCTTTGAGTGAAAGTTTTGGACAAAAATCATTTGTAAAAGTTTACAGTGGTATCTATTTGAGTGAGAATATACTATATACTCTTCAGAGGGTTACAAGGTATCAGCTTTGGACATGTAGAGGGTTTATGTCATGTCTTTGCTTTGGACAATCTGGACATCTCACAATTGGGTTCTAACATAATTTTATATTTTACCGTAATAGGGGTTTTAATAAGCGTGAAAAAAAATAATTAGGGGGGTTCTCGATTTAAACAGGAAATGTTAGGGGTGGGGGAATCAAGAAACCCCATAATGTTTCCTATTTAAATGAAGAAACCGACTAATGTGTTTTTTTTTAAACCCATATTCCAAGTTTTGAATATATGTTAAAACCCAATTGGAAAATGTCCAATTTGCTCCTATCTTTAATATTTAAAACCTTTGCTACTTTTTCCATTCTTCCCCGCTCCTTTTCAAACTTACAAACCCATCATTCGGCACAATTTACAATCCCTTTTTCGAACTTTCAAACATGAATTTTCTTTTCAAACTTGCAATGATGGGTTTGCAAGTTTAAAAGGTAAGTGAGAAGGATGGGAAAAGCAACAGAGGTTTTAAATATTAAAGAGAGGGACAAAATGGATATTTCACAATTGGATTTTAACGGAATATTCAACACTTAACAATACAGGGGTTCAATGTGCAAAAATAAAAGTTAGGAAGTTTCTTGATTAAAATGGAAACCTTACAAGGTTTCTTGATTCTTTTTTCTCCTATATATAATAGAGGTTACCTTGAGAAAATAATATTTTGATAATTGAGTCAAAAAGTTCTATAAATAAATCTAAAATTCACATTGCAACTTCATTCAAACAAAACATCTCCTTAATCAGATTAGTTCAGGAAAATACAAACTCAGATGCATTTGATCATGTCTCAAAATTTGTACACTATTAGAGCATCCACAGTCGTTCGATGTAAAAAAAAGGCAAAATGCGTATTTTGCCCATCCAATTCAATGAGCATCCACAGTCGTCGAATGGCAAAAAAAAATGCATAAAGTCGTTAAAAAAGAAACAGACGAAACATGATGTTTCGTCTGCAATTAAAAAAAATACGAGACGAAACATGATGTTTCGTCCCAAAAAGGGGGAAAAAAGGAAGTTTTTTTTTTTGCAAAAAAAATTTGCAAAAACAAATTTTAAAAATAGTTTGTAAATAATATTTGCAAAAACAATTTAAAATTTTGCAAAATAAATTTAGAAATTTGCAAAAACAATTAAAAATATTACAAAAAGTTCCAAAAAAATCACTGTAGCTGGACGAAGCATGGTGCTTCATCCAGATTTTCCGGAAGTTTTTTTTGTAAAAAAAAAATTTTAAAAAGAATTTTTTTAAAAATTTTGTAAATTTTTTTTGCAAAAACAATTTAAAAATTTGCAAAATCAATTTAGATAATTGCAAAAAAAATTTAAAATTTACAAAATTAATTTTTAAAATTAAATTTTTTTTTTAAATTGGATTGGGACGAAGCATGATGTTTCGTCTCACATTGGGACGAAACATCATGTTCATTCCCACGCTTAAATTCGTTTAACGGTTATTTTATTTGGTTTTTTTTTTTTACTTCGGACGAAACATCATGTTTCGTCTGATCAATTAAAATAATAATTAAATAATCCAGACGAAACATGATGTTTCGTCCGCTATAATATGCATTTTGCTATATGGAATGCTATTCGCCTCTTTCTACTGTAACGATTTTGTCAAAAAATGACAAAATAACAGACGACTGTGTGAGCTACAGTAAAATAAAGGAAAAAAATGGCAAATAAGCAAACGACTGTGGATGCTCTTAGTATTAAACTTGACAGGCATTTGATTAAGTTTTCAGAATTTGTGCAATTTAAGAAAAAAAATCCTCAAAATCATGAATCTTATAACTTTCAAACAAAAAATTATTTTTTTATATGTTTAGTTGTGAGGGTGGGACCCACTTGCCTATTCGAAAGTGCGTGTTCACTTCTATGCGTGTTGGCACGACGTCATCAATTTACCATCATTTACGGGTCGCCTTTTATCTCCCGACAGGACGGGTTAAACCCTTGCCAGTTACCCTCATTTCTTATTTATAAACCCACCAAATCTCAACCCCCCCCCCCCCCCCCCCCCCCCCAATTCCTTCGATATGGGGCAAACACACACAAAAATTCAACGATGGAAGAAGAGAAAGATGGGATTCAAGGAGACTGGAAGTTGGTATGGTAAAGCTTAGTTTAGAACTTTGAGCTTTTGGGGATAGTTTTGTTACTGAATTTGGGTTGCTTGGGCTCTTTGTTCAGTTCGAGTATGGATGGAAGCAACGCTATTCTTTTGCCCCAAAAGAAGAAGAAGAAAGGAAAAGCTGAAGAGAAGGAAAGGTATTCATTAGATGTAATTGAGTGCTAAAGTTGGGATCTTGTTTCTGAAATTTATGTTGGTTTAGGGGTTGAAGAGGAGGAAGAATAAATTGGCGCCGCCGAGTATAAGTACACCGGAGCTGAAGAAGTTGAAGAAGTTGCAGGAGGAGAAGGAGATGAAGTTGTTGCAAGTTAGAAGTATTGAAATGTTGGAGTATGTTGCCTCTTTAATAAATTTATTTTCTCTTTAATTTTTCGGGGTTCAAATTTATCAAATTATAATATGTTTTATTGTAAATACGCTTACGTGCATTTACTATGAAATGCAGTAAAGCAAGAGCAATCAAAATTATTTGGTTGTTTGCATCGTTGTGCATTGAGTAGTAAAATGAATGATAGGGTATATCCATATAGCACATTGAGTAGTAAAATGAATGATAGGGTATATCCATATAGCAAAATGCAACCGTGTAAGCTAGATAAATTAGCCTGTTTGGGGGGTAATTTTATAAAACTCTTATTTGTTTTAACTTGTTACAGGAAGCCGGAGATTTTGGATAGTGCACATTCACTTCTACCAGCTTCGGGAACTATTGGCCAGGTATGAACAGTACTGGGCTTGAATTAATTATTTTTTGAATTGTGCATCTGTTATCTATATAATAAATTACAAAGAAAGCTATCAAGTGGCTCTCATTCAATCTCCCCTAAAATCAATGGCCTAGATTGATTCTTATAAAACATATTTTTCCGTCCAAAATTTCAAACCCCAAAATTAAAATTTTCCCACTTTATTACTATCTCTCTCTTCTCTCTTCTCTCTTCACTTTTTCATATTTCTCTCTTTTTCTCTCTCCCTCTCTCTCTCATTCTTTCTTTATTTACTTACAAATTTAGATTTTAAGATTTCAGATTTGTAAAATTTTCTGAATTTTTATGATTTTTTTATTGCACATGTTATATTGAAAATAGCAAATATCTCTTCAACAGTTAAATTTCATCATTTTCCACACTTAAAGTTCTAAGAAGTTGGATTTTGCACCCTCAGTTATAATTATTTTTCTACATATACTAATAGAAACATGGACTTTTACTTACAACTAATTATTATCATACTATTCAACCTTGAACTACATAATTGTTGTTTTACTGTTTACAGGACTTTTCGTGTGTTGTATCATTCCGAAGAAGTGCCGTAGGCACGTGCCCACGGGGAAATCTAGTATATATACACAGGATAATTGAATTAGTTGGTTGTTCTAGACGGAGACTTTTCAATATAAGCGTAGACGAGTTGTGCAATTTGCTAAAGCAGGATTGGAAGTGCCCGAGGATATATTGCCCTTGAAGAAGAAGAGATAGTGAGAATGAAGCCAATTTGAATCTACATGCTATTGATTATGCACAAACTGGAGGTTCTGATAGTGATGTGGATGTAGCGAAACAAATGGAAGTTGATGATTGTAAACAAAGCAAGTCCACTGGAATCAGTGTGAGGAAAAAATGTAAGAGCTTAGAGGAAGTGAATGTTGAATCTAAGGAGGTTATACCTTCCTCAAAATTAGTGGACAAGGCTATCAATACGAGCATCGATAGTGATCGGAACATCGCTCCATCCACATCCTGTAGATATGATGAAAGAAACAACAAGAAGGTTGAGGTGCGCTCTAATATTTATTTCAGAAAGTCTCTAACTTGCATATTCATATTTGATTTTCTTATTTATTAAGTTTGATATACATACCCTCTTATCACATGCTGTATAGTGTATACATCTCAAACTTTCTGCCTACTATCAGTATTAGATGTGTTACTATGGATGTAATATCTTTTATCTTGCTTTACGCCGGACAAACCTGAATCCAATTCAAATGTAAAAGACATGAAAATCTCTGTGAATAATACAATTATTAAAGCATGCGGCATGCGTGAATGTTCCTACTGTGGTGCCTGTCTCAAAGACCGAAGGAGGTAGAAAAGACGAGGAGAGATCTCCCAATAATTATGTTGGAACAGGAGATAATGGAAGCAATAAATGAGAATCCCATTATACTTCTTTGTGGAGAGACAGGATGCGGTAAAACTACACGAGTTCCTCAGGTCGGTTCATTTGTAGCCAATCCTATATCAAATTAAGAAAGAAAGAAAGAAGAAAGAAAACAAAAAACCGGATATCCCCCTTCTGTGTTGCATCTCCTAATGATATCCCCCTTCTGTAATTTATGCAGTTCTTATATGAAGCTGGCTATGGGTCAAAGATTTGTAGTGAAAAGAAAGGAATTATTGGTGCGACACAACCACAGAGAGTTGTTGTTATTTCCTCCGCAAAAAGAGTGTCGTTTGAGTTAGGTCTTAGCTTGGGTATAAGTTCGTTATGACAAAAGGATAGGAGATAATTTCTCAGTCAAGTTCATGACGGTTGGCATTTTGCTTAGAGAAGTTCAGGTACTTGTACTAAAACACCGACCTCATATTCTTTTTCTTTTTCTTGTGATGTGCAGTGTTCTCTTAATATTATGTTTCTCTAGTATTTCTTTTCTATTTAGGCACAGTGAGCAACAAAAGTTATCTTGCCTTTTACTTATCTTACAAATAACCCAGCACTCAGGAATCATTCTATCTTTTTCATGTATTCGCTGATTACTCCATGATTATACGTTTGAAAAAAAAATGTTCCATAATATGTTTCTTGGGGTGAAGCAATTTTTTTTTCATATGATTCCATTTGATTGCATAGTTTATTCCATGCCATATCATATAAATGAACACTATTCTTGAGGATGATGCTTATAGGTTGTAGGTACTTTAATCTGAAAGGCCAAAAAGACTATAGGACCCGAAAAGACGAAATGAATTTTTCACCCAGTATATCTGTGATATATCTATAGTGATATTCAGTTATAAAAATTAATAAAATTAATAAAATAAATAAATAATAAAAATAATAAAGTCTATTGTGTTCTTCAGTATTTGTTTTTCTCAAAATTCGTTTCATTCAGTGATGTTACTTTTAATTCATGCATTAATTTGCTGTTTCCCAGAATGACGACTTACTGAGGCGATACTCTGTCATTATTTTGGACGAGGCCCATGAGAGAAGTTCAAACAGTGATTTTCTTGTTGGCATGCTCTCCAGGGTAATAGATAAATGTCAGGTTAGATTGAACAACTCTACTCTGCCCTGCCTATTCTGTTTATCACGCACTAATTATCAATTAATTAATGCATGTGCCAGGACTTATATTTGAAGCAGCAGAAAGATATATGTTTAGGTGTAAGTATTTATCCTCAAAATATGATCACTCAATTAAAGCTCATAGTGATGAGTGCTACCCTTCGAGTTGAGGACGTCAGATCCAACATGAAATTGTTTAGTGAAACCCCACCCATTATAGTGGTCCAAGTAAGACAGTTCCCAGTGGCAATTCACGTCTCTAAGAAGACCCAAGAGGATTATTTAGGCCAAGCTTATAAAGAAGTATTGTCGATCCATAAGAGACTACCGCCAGGTGGCATACTAGTGTTTGTCACAGGACAAAGGGAAGTGGAATTACTTTGTAAGCAGCTGCGCAAAGCATCAAATGAGTTTGCAGATAAAGCTAAAAGAGAAACAAATAATGAAACAAACCCTAACTTAGATAGGGACATGAAGGACATCACTAAAGCTAGCCTTTGAGACAACTGACAGTTCTCTTGATCAACAAACAGATAGGTTCAGTTCATTTGATGAAGATGATGGCGACTTCCCGGAGATGGATCTTGACACACATGAATCAGAGTCGGAAAGCGATTTTGAAGATGATAATGAAGAAGAGAGCAATTTTGAACATCCTAATGAAGAAATCGAGAGGACTGATCTTGCCTTAGATTTATCTTCATTCAGTGCTTCTTTTGAGGCTTTAGCTGGACTACATGCAACGGAAAATCTGAGGATAGGCCAAACTCGCACTTGCAAACAGAAAAAAGACCTCCTGGTCCTTTGTATGTTTTGCCCCTTTATGCAATGCTACCTGCTTCTTCTCAGATTCGGGTATTTGAAAACGTGCCTGAAGATGAAAGGCTTGTACCAATGTGGCTGAGACATCTCTGACTATCCCTGGAATTATATTTGTGGTTGATACAAGGAAAAGAGAAGGTGAAGCATTATAACTTTGCGAATGGAATTTGGACATTTGAAGTACGGTGGATAAGCAAAGCATTGGCAGCTCAGCGTGCAGGAAGAGCTGGACGAATGGGGCCTGGTCATTGTTATAGACTGTACTCGTCTGCAGCATTCAGCAAAGACGATTTGTTTTTGGAGTTCTCCATCCCAGAGATTTCAGAGATTCCTCTTGATGGTGTTGTCCTTCTAATAAAATCCATCGGAATCGATGAGGTACTACTGACTTAGCAATTTATTTTAGTGTTTCTCTGTGTCTTTTATTTTGCTTATATTTACATAATATCCTCTACATGCTTATAGTTACTATACCGTTCTTTGGTTTGGTAATTTATGTGGACGGAAAGTATCGCAACTTCCATGCACACACAAGTATTTTTTTAACAAAAGATGTACATGTATTTTTAGGGTTACATGGAATAGATTCTATGTACACTAGGAAGCATGGAAATGTGTACTGCATTGGGACAGAATAGCAGTACAATTTCAAGGGTTCAAGGCACGGCAAATTTGTAAAAGTAGGACATGGGAACTATAGAATATAATTTAATATTTTCTCAACGAAGCATAAATTTAATTAAATGACGTCCAACAATATAATGTGCTGCTTATAATCAAAATACAGAGATTTACCATCCAAAATACAGAAATTTACCGTTTCCATAAGCATGTTTGATTAACTGACTCATTTATCATGATAAGATGTAACCTAGCAAACATCTACTTGGATTTACTCTGGCATAATAACGTAAGCACCTCGTTGACATTTTTAGCAAATGTTCAAGCTCCTGAAGGTAGCTATGTTGATAATAAAAAAATGTACCTATTATATTCGAAAAAATAATTTCAGATTGAAATCTTTCACTAATTTCTTTTAGTTTGGAAGACTTCATGTGAGTTCCACTCTTCAGCCTTTACACATGACTAATGCATGTTATAAGTTCTTTGCGGTGAATATCATAAACACAAATTTTCAGATTGCATGATCATTTATTCCCCCCTATTTTCTTTCGCTCTTTCTTATCAAATATTTTTTGATTCATGAACTATTTACTTGTAGGTTGCCAATTTTCAATTTCCAACTCCTCCAGAGACCAAAGCTCTGATGGAAGCAGAACATTGCCTAAAGTCCCTTGAAGCACTTGATGATCAAGGCAAGCTTACGCCAATGGGAAGAACAATGGCATATTACCCAGTGAGCCCTCACCACTCTCGAATGCTTCTCACTCTAATCCAGATCATGAGGAACCAACATAATTATCCCCGAGCAAATCTAGTTCTCGCATATGCAATTGCCACTGCATCAGCTCTAAACTTTCCGAATCCTTTTAAAATGCCATTTGTGCTGGCTGGGCTGATAGGGTACGTTGTGAACCGCATCCGCAATAATGACCAAAAAGCATGTGCGATTTGTTATCAGTCATGTGCTTTGGATGAAACTATATATCTTCATTGCTGGTCTTCTGTGTCTAGGTCGGCGCCGGAGTTTTTAGTCTACTCCGAACTCCTACAAACAAATCGACCGTATATGCATGGAGCCACTAGTGTAAAACCCGAATGGCTAGTTAACTATGCGAGTAACCTCTGTAGTTTCTCTCCACCTCTCTCTGACCCGAAACCCTATTATGAACCTCTAAATGACCAAGTTATGTGTTGGGTTAGCCCTAGCTTTGGCCGACATAATTGGCAGCTTCCTCTTCATTGTCTACCCAGTAAGAATGATACTCTTCGAGTATCTGTATTTGCTAATGCTTTGCTTGAAGGTAATGTTCTTCCGTGTTTAAAAACTGTTCAGAAGTTTCTGGCCATGTCGCCTTCAAGTGTGTTGAGGCCTGAGGCTATGGGACAGAGAAGAGTTGGGGAACTTTTGAATGGTTTGAAGATGAAATCGAGAATTATTCATAGTAGGGCAATGTTGAGAAACGCATGGAAGGAGAATTCTCGGAGCTTGTATTCGGAGATTAAAAGTTGGTTTCAGGAGAAATTTCATGTTAGGATTTGATTGGGTTTTGGATTGTTAGGGTTTTGAGAGAAGAGAGGAAGAAGATGAGAGTCGGCTGCTTGAAAGAGGATTAGGGCAAAAATGTTGATTAGTTCATTCATTTGATTCTTTGTTACATATATGTGGATACAAAGCCCAATGGGCCCAAAAGCAATTTGGGTCATAACATAACAATCTCCACCTTGAACCAAATTACATCTAAAACAAACTAAAACATAAAGCAAACATAACCTAAAACAAACTAGCAACATGCTAGAAACAAAACTAGCTCAAACTAGCTAGAAACAAACTGACATCAAACTTGAACAAAGCTTGAACTTTGCAATTGGAAGAGGCTTTGTGAGCATATCGGCCGGATTCGATTCGGTACCAATCTTCTTCACGGCAACCTTGCCTTCCGAGATCACATCTCGAACAAAATGGTATCGAATGTCAATGTGCTTCGTCTTCTCATGGTACATGCGGTCCTTAGTCAAGTGGATCGCGCTTTGGTTGTCACAAAACACCGTAATAGGACCCTCAAGTGAAGACATCTCACCAACAAACGCCTTGAGCCAAATAGCCTCCTTAATAGCCTCAGTAATCGCCATATATTCGGCCTCAGTGCTTGAGAGTGCAACGGTGGCTTGAAGTGTAGACTTCCAACTAATTGCACAATCTCCAAGGGTAAAGACATAACCCGTCAAGGAACGCCTCTTGTCCAAATCACCCGCAAAATCCGCATCCACAAAGCCCGTCAGTTTCTTGCCATTACCAAACTCCAAGCAAGCATCAATAGTACCTCTCAAATAGCGGAAGATCCACTTCACCGCTTCCCAATGCCCTTTCCCCGGACAAGAGAGATATCTACTTACCACACTAACGGCTTGAGCAATGTCTGGTCGAGTGCACACCATCAAGTACATGAGACTCCCAACTGCACTCGAATATGGAACCTTTTCCATATATTTCTTTTCATCATCGGATTTCGGGCTTAAAGCGGCCGAAAGCTTGAAATGCGCCGCAAGAGGTGTTGAAACAACTTTTGCTTTCTCCATGCCAAAACGGCGTAGCACTTTCTCGGCAAAACTCCTTTGTGAAAGAAATAACTTTCTCTTGGACCTATCCCTTGTGATCTCCATCCCGAGAATCCTTTTGGCGGCCCCCAAATCTTTCATCTCAAATGCCGAACTTAGTTGCTCTTTCAACCTCCTAACTTCTTTCAAGTTTGAGGATGCAATCAACATATCATCCACATAGAGCAACAAGTAAATGAAATTCCCACCATCCAACTTCTTCAAATAAACACAACTATCAAAATTGGAACGATGGAAATTAATACTCACCATGAATGAGTCAAACTTCTTATACCATTGCCGCGGTGATTGCTTAAGGCCATAAAGGGACTTCTTCAAAAGACACACACGGTCCTTCTTTCCCACAACCTCAAAACCCTCCGGTTGGCTCATGTAAATCTGCTCCTCCAAATCACCATGCAAGAAGGCAGTTTTCACATCCATTTGCTCCAATTCCAAATCCTTCATTGCCACCAAAGAGAGCAAAACTCGAATAGAGGTGTGCTTAACTACGGGAGAGAACACATCATTGAAGTCCACACCTTGGACTTGACTGTACCCTTTAGCCACTAGCCTTGCCTTGTATCGAAAATCCGCGGGATTTGAGCCATCAATCTTCCTCTTAAACACCCACTTGCAACCTACAATCCTCTTACCACTCGGAGGCTTCACAAGAGACCAAGTCTCATTTTGTTGCAAAGATTGTAACTCTTCATTCATAGCGGCAATCCAATTGGCCGCATCTTTAGAAGAAATAGCTTCTCTGTAGGAAGATGGCTCACAATACTCCACATCCTCTGCAATTGCCAAACAATAAGCAAAGTCGGAGTATCCATACCTTGTAGGTGGCCTTGTTTCTCTTCTAGCTCGGTCCCTTGCCAATGCATATGGTTGTACCTCTTCTTGGGCTTCCTCCAAATTGACACCATCATGTGAGATCAAATCATCACCTTCTTGGACCGGCACCTCAAACTCCACCTTCTTCTCAACCTTCTCATTCTCCTTAATAGTCGGCTCGGGTGCAACATCATTTGCCTTCAACATGGCCGACTCATTGAAAATGACATCTCTTGAAATGAGGAACTTGGATGATTCGGGACACCACAACTTATACCCCTTCACATTTCTGGGATACCCAACAAAAATACACTTCTTCGATCTAGGCTCCAACTTTCCTTCATTCACATGCACATAAGCGGGACAACCAAACACCCTCAAATTCGAATAGTCGGCCGTCTTACCCGACCACACTTCTTCGGGTGTCTTCAACTCAATTGAAGTGGTAGGAGATCGATTCACCAAATAGCAGGATGTGTTAATGGCTTCCGCCCAAAACTCCTTACCCAAGCCCGCATTTGAAAGCATACTTCTAGATCTTTCAAGTAGTGTCCTATTCATCCTTTCTGCAACACCATTTTGTTGTGGAGTGTTGACCACCGTCTTGTGCCGAACAATCCCTTCAGCCTTGCAAAAGTTGTCAAACTCACGGTTGCAGAACTCCAAACCGTTATCGGTTCTCAATCTCTTAACTTTCTTTCCTGTTTGGTTCTCCAAAAGTGACCTCCATTCTTTGAAGGTGCTAAACACATCACTTTTCTCTTTCAAGAAATAAACCCAAACCTTCCTTGAGAAATCATCAATGAAAGTAAGCATATAACGAGAACCATTACCTTTGGAAGGCTCACGAGAAGGTCCCCAAAGATCCGAATGGATGTAGTCAAGTGTTCCCTTGGTCGAATGAATGGCCGTGGAGAAGCTCAACCTCTTATGCTTGCCAAATACACAATGCTCACAAAACTCCAAGTTGCCCGTGCATTGGCCACACAACAAGCCTCTCTTGCTCAAAATGGTCATTCCTCGCTCGCTCATATGCCCCAATCTCATATGCCAAAGCCTAGTAGTCTCCTCATCCGACATAGTACCCGAACGTGCAATGGCGGCCGAGCCTGTGACCGTGGAACCTTGTAAGAAATAAAGAGTTCCAATTCTCTTCGCCTTCATGATTGTGAGAGCTCCTTTAGAGACTCTAAGGACTCCACCTTCACTTTGGAACTTACACCCCTTTTCTTCAAGAGACCCCAAAGAAATCAAATTCTTAGACAAATCGGGTATATGCCTCACACCCGTCAACCTTCGGACTTTTCCATCATGGAACTTAATTGTCACCGAACCAATCCCGGCAACCTTACACATATTGTTGTTCCCCATGAGAACCTTACCATCCGTAGGCTCATAAGTCTCGAACCAATCTCTATTCGGAGTCATGTGTTGCGAAGCACCCGTATCCATCACCCAACAATGCATATCATCAACATTAGTGTCTGTCACACAAAGAGTATCAACCGTGTCACATTTAGCCACATTGGCCTCCTCCGAAGAAGAACCTTTACTATCCGCCTTTTGTTTATTTTTGAGCTTGAAACAATCGGCCTTAATGTGTCCCTTCTTCTTACAATAGTTGCACGTCAAATTCTTGTGCCTAGACTTCGAACGGGTCCTTGTATCTTTCGAGTTTCGGTCCCATGACCTACCTCGATCAACAACTAAACCAACACCTTGGCTCCCTTTCTCATTATTGGTCATCTCACTATCAATGTGCAACTTGGCTTGCAAATTGCTCTTAACATCCTCTAGAGAGATTTTATCTCTACTATAAATCAACATATCTCTAAAAGCCTTATATGATGCGGGCAATGAGCATAATAACAAAAGGGCTTGGTCCTCATCCTCCACCTTAACATCAATCTTACTTAAATCATTCAAAATAGATGCAAACTCCGTAATATGATCGGAAATTGATGTACCTTCAACCATGCGAAGAGTGTAGAGGCGCAACTTCAACCGCAGTCGATTGGTGAGGGACTTCTTCATGTAGATGTTCTCCAACTTCTCCCACAAAGCCTTAGCGGTCTTCTCCGATAGGACCTCTTGCAATGTCGAATCGCTCAAGCACAATTGGATAATAGAGAGTGCTTTATCATCCATCTCTCTCCATTTCTTATCCGGCACCGCATCAATCAACTTTTCTCGACCAAAAATGGCATCCTTCACGCCTTGGCTCGACAAAATCGCTGCCATACGTACTTGCCATAATACAAAACTCGTCTTCCCATCATACTTCTCAATATCATACTTCCCCGACATATCCATACAAATTTCTTGAACCCAATTCAACAAAACACCAAAATTTTCTCCCCCAAAAATTAATTACTCAAATCACAATAATCAAACCTTCCTTCTTGATATCCTTCTCCTCCGGTGCTCCCGACGACGAAGACCAAGAAACCCGATCTGGACTGAGACTGGACTGGACGAAGCAATCACCACAGGAGATCTGGACGAAGCAGATCTCCACCAATCTGGACTGGACGGGAGAACTGATCTGGATCTGGATTCCAGTTGGGCGAATTCACGGTCAGTTAAAGTCGAGGATTGCGGCGAACGGCCGTGTCGGCGCTACTGCTGCTGTTTACTCCGCCTCGATTCTGGAGTACTTGACTGCTGAGGTGCTTGAGCTCGCCGGAAACGCGAGCAAAGATCTGAAGGTCAAGCGTATCACGCCGCGTCACCTGCAGTTGGCAATACGGGGAGATGAGGAGCTGGATGTGGAGGTTTTGAAAGTGGTGGTTGGGTTTTGGTGTTGGCTCTGATACCAGTTTGTTAGGATTTGATTGGGTTTTGGATTGTTAGGGTTTTGAGAGAAGAGAGGAAGAAGATGAGAGTCGGCTGCTTGAAAGAGGATTAGGGCAAAAATGTTGATTAGTTCATTCATTTGATTCTTTGTTACATATATGTGGATACAAAGCCCAATGGGCCCAAAAGCAATTTGGGTCATAACATAACATTTCATGATCACTTTGGGGAGTTATGGGAGCAAATGCGTTCTGAAGTTGTTCTTGATGGGCATGAACTGTTTGCTAGAAAGGAACAGGACAGGAAAAGAACGAAAGGAAAATAACTTTTTCTTTTTTTTTTCACAGAGTGAAAATAATGTATGGAGAGATTTGAGTTTGGTTTATTTGATTACTAACCTGTTGTAATCATTCAATGAATGCTTTGGTTCTATCTGATTTATCTCTTTTTCCCCTTGTGTCCCTGCAATATCTCTTTGCTTGTATTAATGTATTCTGAGGCATTGCTTCAACAATTGCTTGTATTGATGTATTCTAACTTCTGAGGCCTTGCTTCAACAGCATATACAGCACTACTACATAATTGAGACAACTTCAACAGCATGCCACTGCTGTAGTTCTCATATACAAAGATGTCAAGTCAGAAATTAGAGTTATAATATTCAAAAACTACTTTCCCTCTTCTTCTTTTTGTGTGTGTGTGTGGTGGCCTGATTAAGTTACATACAACAAAGATAAGAATAAAACCATGAGAACAAATCATGAGATGTGTTTTCGTTTTAGTTGTTTACTTACTTTTCATCCCAACCATTATGCAAATCCAACTCAACCTTTTTGCCACCTTCATTTCTTATATCTTTAGAGAGGTATATTGACTTTAATAACGCAGTCATATACATCTACCACACGTAATTTTCGGCTTGTCCCGTTAAAAATTGATGACAATTAGTACTATTGGGAGTTTGGGACAATGAGAACTCTTTATGAAGATGAAAGGCAAATCATGCAGTAATTTTTCTGGTCCTAGTTCCAAGGTAGTCAGTTCTGCATTAAGAATAGTTAACTGCAACAACATGACAATAGCTTCAATCTTCACATACGAAGATAGCTTGTAGAAACTAAAAAAAATGATAATCGAAGTTGCTCTCATCATTTGGTTACATATGCAAAGATAACCTTGGCAAAAATAATCAAGAAATGTAATTGACATAAGAAGAATACCCCCAAAGGGATGCATATAGTTTTCCTCATTTTTGAATCCAATCAGTTAATGTACAATACAACTCAATCATATGATGTCCTTATTTTTTATATAACTTTTTGATTCCCACTTACACAATAACCATAAAATCTTGCAAAATAAAAATGATCTGAATCTACAAATGTTCCAATTATCATCATCCTCCATATCGACTCTTGAGAGCTTTCAAGAGGCTCTTCTTCCATGACGCCTGATCCTGTTGATGCCATTGCCAGATATTGGCGTATGGTTGTCTTGCGGTCGCCAACAAAAGTATGGTCCAGAAAATCATCCTACGCAGCTTCGATCCCCTAGGTTTTTAGATGCAAGCAGACTGCAGAAAGGTGCAATAACTTCATATCAAGTTGCAATATATCCAAGAGAAAACTAAACCATTACTTCATCCAAATGATACGAAAAAGAATAAGATATTAGCAGGGAATCACTCTCATAGTCCTGTACGCCTGTTAAAGTACCACATGCAAAGAATTCTCGACGTGAAAACACACAGACAAAAGGTGGATCTTTGAATAGGAAATAGAATAAATCCACAGGGTCCCAAATGAATTGGCTTATCTGAAAAAAGCTTTGTTCTTTGGAAGATCTATCTCGTGTCTGGTACTGTATGGTTCTACTATGCAAGAACTCCGAATCATTCTCTTGAAGCTCATCCTCTTTACGATAAATGATCTGCTTGTCCCCGAAATGGCCCGGCCCAATAGGGAAATCCCAATTCGGTGAGCCTTTCGATACAATGAAATAGATTGCCACAAGGGCACACTGGCGATTATTATGTTAAAAGTAATTGAGATTAGACACTCTGCTTACTACTACCACTCTGCTCATCATTATGGTTTGCGTCATGGTGCTCTTTCTGTAGAATATGAACATATAGTATACTTGCCCGTTTAATTCCTATCCTTGTATATTATTCATATTCCAAAATAAATAACAATTTTACATTAGATATGTATTTGTTAATTCCATGATGCTGCATGTTATATCCTAGTTTATGAGAATTGTGTCTCTACTCTCTACATATCATACATTCATACTGTGTCAGTTATTAATACTGTTAAGTTGTAGCAAGCAAGGCATATCGGGCCATACCATCCGCAATAATACAGTATATATCCTCTTTCTTAGTGGCACTGCAGTTCGTGATGCAAACTTCACCGTTGTTGTCATTCGACATTTATGTAGAACGTGCCGAGATAGATTTTTGTCCGTACACACGGAATGCCAAACGTGTGAGACGACAGCGCGCCACCTAGGACGAACGGTGCGCCAATCTAGACGGAGTTGTGCAATTCAACACTTTTCGTAATGCAAACTTTCACCATTGTTGTCATTCAATATTTATGTGGGACGTGTCGAGATACATTTTCGTTTGCACACACAGAGATGTAGAATGTGCCAAACCAGAGGGACGAAGGTGCGCCGATCTAGACGGAGTTGTGGAATTCGACACTTTTCGTGATGCAAACTTTATCTGATGTTGTCATTCAATATATATGTGGGACATGTCGACATAGATTTCTCATTTGCAGGCACAGAATGTGAAATGGTTGGCCGACGGTGAGCCGCGTAAGATGGACGCTGCGTAGATGGAATTGCGCCGATCTAAACGGAATTGTGCAGTTCCACAACTTTTCGTGATGCAAACTTTCACTGTTGCTGTCATTTGAAATTTATATGGGACATATCGTGATAGATTTTCATTCGCACGCACGAAATGTTAGGCTGATGGGACGACGACGCACTGCCTATGACAGATTGTGTGCTGATCTAGACGGGATTGTGCAATTTGGCACTTTTCGTAATGCAAACTTTCATCGTTGCTGGCATTTGATATTTATGTGGGAAGTTTCAACATAGAATATTGTTTGCATGCACGGAATGCCATAACAGTTGGCGGACGGTGGCACGCTGCCTAGTACGGATGGTGCGCCGTTCTAGACGGATTTGCGCAATTCAAAACTTTCGTGATGCAAATTTTCTCCGTTACTGTCATTCGACATTTATGTGGGATGTGTCGAGATAGAATATCATTCACAAGCACAAAATGTCAAACCGGTGGGACGACGGTGCACCGCCTAGGAAGGAAGATGCGCCGATTTAGAAAGAATTGTGCAATTCGACACTTTTCATGATGCAATCATTCACCAGTGATGTCATTCGACATTTATGTGAGACGTGTTGAGATATATAATTGTTCAGTCGCACGGAATGACAAACCAGTGGGGCGATAGTGCGCCGCCTAGGACGGACGGTGCGCCAATCTGGAAGGAATTGTGCAATTCGACACTTTACGTGATGCAATTCAACATTTATGTAGGATGTGTCGAGATTGATTTTCATTCACATGCACAGAATGCCAAACCTGTGGGACGGCAGCGCGCCGCCTAGGACGGACGGTGTGCCGATCTGGACGGAGTTGTGCAATTCGACACTTTTCATAATGCAAACTTTCAACTTTGTTGTCATTCAAAATTTATGTCGGACATCTCGAGATTGATTTTCGTTTGCACACACAAAGTGCCAAACAGTTTGCCGACTGTGCACCGCTTAGGACGGACGGTGCGCCGATCCAGACGAAGTTGTATCAATCTAGATGGAATTGTGTAATTTGACACTTTTCCATATGCAAACTTTCACCTTTGTTGTCATTTGACATTTATGTAGGATGTGTCAAGATAGATTTTTGTTCGCACGCATAGGGCTATTCATACTTTGGTTAAAACCGATTACCGAACCGAACCGAACCGAAATTTACCAATTTGGTTCGGTTTTTCGGTTTTCGGTTCGGTTTTGATCCAAACCGAAGTTTTTTTTAAAGAGTTCGGTTCGGTTTTTGGTTGGCTTCTAAATAAACCGAACCGAACAAAAAACCGAACTTTTTTTGGACCAAAATAAATTTACTACTTCTTCCATTTAATGTCGAGAATGTTAATGCTTCTCTAACGTTCATTCTTAAAATTGGTGGAGTCTCAATGCATCGAGATTTATCAGACATGGTGTATTAAGAATGTGTGCATTAAGAATGTTAATGCTTCTTTGTTTCGTATTTGTGTAATTTCTTGTTACCCTTCGCACATGGTGTATTAAGAATGTGTGAAGCCATTGTCAGATTAAATTTTTTATATACAAGGATGCCGGAAATGATTTCCTCAATTTCTTTGAAATCCTCCATGAATTGTAGCATTTTTTTAATGTATTTATTTTCAGCACTAATTAATGAGAAAAATTCTTAAATTATGTTTTGGGAAGTATGAATGCTCATTTTTATGGAAAGGTTATTTCCATGAGAACAACAATCCTTCTAAAATTACATCTTCATATTTAGTAAATTATTTCTTTTATAAGAAAATTTAAGATTCTCTGCACATTAACAATCCTTTTAAAATTACATCTTAATATTTTGTAAACTATACCTTTTATAAGAAAATTTTAGATTCTCTGCACGTTACCGCGAACTGAGAGTCTCCTACAATTTAAACTTCCGAGGAAATCCACTCCACAGAAATTGTTGGGAGGAAAAACAAGGCTAACCCTATCGTATGTCAGCACTATCTAAACACAACAACAAACAAGCTTATAAGAGTTATTGGTAACTTTCAATGAACTTATTGTACAGAGGGGTATTTCAAAATAATAACTTTCTCTTTCAAAATTTCGGTTGGTTCGGTTATTAACCGAACCGAACCGATAAAATTCGGTTCGGTTCAAACCAAATTTTATCAATTTCGGTTCGGATTTCGGTTTTAAATTTACCAAACCGAAAATTTCGGTTCGGTTCGGTTTTGCACCGATGAAGAGCACTACGCACACATGGAATGCCAATTCGGTGGGACGATGGTGCAACGCCTAGGGTAGACGGTGTGCTATCTAGAAGAAATTGTGCAATTCGACACTTTTTGGGATGCAAGCCTTCATCATTGATTTCATTTGACATTTATGTGGGACGTGTCGATATATAATTTTGTTCGCACGCACAAAATGCCAAACCGTTCGGTGACGGTGCGCCGCCTAAGATGGACGTTGCGCCGATATATACGGAATTGCACCAATCTAATAGAATTGTGCAATTCGACACTTTTAGTGATACAAACTTTCACCTTTTTTGTCATTCGATATTTATGTAGAACGTCTCGAGATTGATTCACTCGCCCACACAAAATGCCTAACCGATGGGACGACGGTGCACTACCTAGGCCGAACGGTCCGCTAATCTGGACGGAATTGTGCAATTCAACACTTTTCGTGATGCAAACTGTTACCATTGCTGTAATTCGATATTTATGTGGGACCATGTTGTTGCACGTACGAAATGCCAAATGGTTGGCCGACAGTGCGCCGCCTAAGACGGACGCTGCGGCGATCTAGACAGAATTGCACCGATCTAAACGAAATTGTGCAATTCGACACTTTTCGTGATGCAAACTTTCACCATTGCTATCATTCGAAATTTATCTGGGACGTGTCGGCATTGATTTTCGTTCACAGGCACGAAATGTCAAGCCGATAAGATGACAGCGCGCCGCCGAGGATGACGGTGCGCTGATCTAGATAGAATTGTTCAATTTGACACTTTCGTGATGTAAACTTTGACCGTTGCTGTAATTTGATATTTATGTGAGACGTCTACATAGAATTTCATTTGCATGCACGGGATGCCATAACGGTTAGCCGGCGGTGCGCTGCCTAGGACGGACGGTGCGCCAATCTAGACGGAATTGTACAATTCAACACTTTTCTTGAGGGAAACTTTCACCGTAGTTGTTATTCGTCATTTATGTAAGACGTGTCGAGAAAAATTTTCATTCGAACACATGGAATGCTAAACCTGTGGGACGTGTGCCGAACTAGACGAAATTGTGCAGTTCGATACTTTTCATAATGCAGATTCTCATCGTTGCTGTCATTCGACATATATGTTGAACGTGCCAAGATAGAATTTCATTCACATGCATGGAATGCCACACCTGTGGAACAACGGCATGCCACCTAGGACGGACGGTGCGCCTATCTTGACGGACTGTCCAATTTGACACATTTCATGATGCAAGCTATTCTTCGTTGTTGTCATTCGACATTTATGTGAGACATGTCGAGATAGAATATTGTTTGCAAGCACAGAATACCAAACTGGTGGGACGACAATGCGTCGCCTATGACAGACGGTGTGCCAAACTAGAAGGAATTGTGCAGTTCGACACTTCTCGTGATGCAAACTTTCACCGAAATTCGACACTTATGTGGGACGTGCCAAGATATAATTTTGTTCGCACACACGAATTGCCAAACCACTGGGATGGTGTGCTGCGCCTAAGACAGACGGTGCGCCGATCTGGATGGAATTGTGCAAGTCGACACTTTTCGTGATGCAAACTTTCACCGTTGCTGTCATTCGACATTTATGTCGGACATGTCGAGATAGAATTTCATTCGCAGTCATGGAAATGCCAAACAGTGTGACGGCACGCTACTTAGAACAAATAGTGCGCTGATCTAGACGAAATTGTGCAATTCAAGACTTTTTGTGATGCAATCTTTCTCCGTTGCTGCAATTCAACATTTATTTAGGACATGTCAATAAAGATTTTGGTTCGCACGCACGGAAATGCCAAACCGGTGGGATGACGACACACTGCCTAGGACGAACGGTGTGCTGATCTAGACGGAATAGTGCAATTCCACACTTTTCGTGATGCAAACTTTCTCCATTTGTTGTCATTCAACATTTAAGTGGACGTGTCGAGATAGAATATCAATGCCAAACCGGTGAGACGACAGCGCGCACCCTAGGACGAACAATGCGCATGTCTAGAAGGAATTGTGCAATTTGCCACTTTTTGTGATGCACACTTTCACCGTTGTTGTTATTCGACATTTATGTGTGTTCGCACTCACAGGATGCCAAACCGCTGGGACAATGATGCACCGTCGAACGGACAATGCACCGATCTGGACAGAATTGTGCAATTCAACACTTTTCGTGAAGCAAACTTTCACCATTGCTATCATTCGACATTTATGTAGGATGTGTCGAAACAAATTTTCGCTTGCACGCACACAATGCAAAACGGTTGGCAGACGGTGCGCCGATCCATACGGAATTGCACCGATCTAGACAAAATTTTGCAATTGACACTTTTCGTGATGCAAATTTTCACCTTTGCTGTCACACTTGTTAATGCAGTTCTAATAATAACTGGAGAAAAGGATAAGATACAGTAAACAAAAAAATTAATTGGACATTTTTCCACCAACTAATTGGACGTTATATATTCACCCCATCAGCTCCAAATTTACATAGACAAAGACACTCCTATTGGATCCATTACAGGTAAAAGCTGTACTGATACCATCAACTATAAATTATAAAAACTACTCTCTGAAATTACAGAGACAGTGAAACATGACTTTACTAACACTAACGTGTACACATCACAAAACTAGAGTCAAATTACATTACACAAGCTCTGTCCATGCCTCAAATATACTTGCAAAGTGTGGTCGGCTCACAATATAGAACGCAACAATCAATACATAACTCGAAGAGTATCTACTGAAGGTTGTATCTACTAAAGGTTACTGCCTGCAGTACAAATTTGAAGACGCTCAGTACCAAATATCGATAAAATGATTCTCATGATGTGATATGTTAAGCTTACCAAGATTGTCACTGGAATTTAACTGTTTAACTAAGCTATGTGTATGTTACTCCTGTAGAGCTTTGACACGAACAGTGAGCTCCCTGACTTGATTCCTTAGACGGTCAGGGTTACAGAAAAAATCGACAAATACCTGTCTCTCCCGTCCCACCTCATGTGGATGATGCTTCACAATCTACACATGATCATAAAGAAGTTGTAAGAAATAGGAAGACAGGTTAATACTGATTTCTATTTCACAAACAGTACAAGTTGATGTCTTCAGAGAAATATTATCTAATTAGGGAAGTCACTTCAATTTTGAGATATCAAACTCAGCCACAAAATGCAAAAATGCATCTGCAAGAATATACTAAAAGGTCAGAATTAAAGCCAAACTACCTCGGCCTTCTGTCGGTGTGCCTCTGTGACTTCTTCAACAGAAGCAGAGAGTTGTGCATTGACCTTTTCCATTTCATCCAGTGCTCGCATTAAATCCTGTTGTACAGATTAAGATACAAGTGTTTAATAGAGAAGAAGGCTATAAGATGGATGCATCAAATTATAACTGGAACTCTGAAACACCGACAACTGACAAGTGACACAATAACATAATATAGTCAAACATAAGAGAAGATGGATGCATCAAACTATATAGAAAACTGGAACTCTAAAACAAGTAGCAAAGCCTAGTTCATAGCCATGTGTAATAAAGTTCTAAAATGAGAAGGCCTCACAAAGGACAATCAAAATGTTATGACTAGTATGCAGAAAGTAAAAAAGGCATTTTCCCCCGAATCTACAGATATACCAAACAGGTTAACGTAACAGACTTGGAAAAACAATTAAAGACCATGAGGTAAGAGCCTGCCAAAAATCTCCAAGAGTAAGAGAATACAATGAAAGGGATAGCTGATTAGATTTTACTATAACATAGAGATTGCATTCATCCTAGAGGTAAATTACAAAGTACGCCAAAGAGGCAAACTAAAACAAAACCTCCAGAAGTACCACAAACTAAACAGATCCATAATAATTAGAACTCATGAAATGTTTTGGTTATTATGTTTAAATCTTAAAATAAGCATTTAACTAATTAACTGCATACGAACGTGAAATATCCTTCTAGTGTCAACGAGAGATCCCTACAGGTATTTAGAAATTAATACAGGAAATATGTACATACGTTGTACTACAAGAAGGGTGGTGCACTTTCTCTCAAAAAAGGAAGGTGGTGCACTCAGAAGTCCATCAATTTTAGCAAAACCCAATCATACTAAGGCAGAAAAGCTCAAAAACATAACCACAGTCCCTTGTTATAAAACCAGAAATTCTACAGAGTTGAAAGATTTTATATGGTAGCTACACAGGATATTAGACATCATTCGTAAGTTCTCTTACTACACGATAGCCTCTTACCATCTATTTCCCAGTGGAATTTAACAGTTCGATTCTCCATTCACTACTAAAAGAAATGTCTTCTAAATTCCAATATGATCAGCTTGTATAAATAATTTTTCAGCACTTGCATGCGCAATCGGTACCACCATATTCTTGAAACCTCAAAGATATAGAATCTCTGCACACAAAAAGGGCATTTTTACCAACGATTTTATGTTTTGTTTGATAGACTCCTGCTGCATTGCAACTGTAACTGTAGTTGCAAAAAAGATTGTGAGTGCATGTTGAGCCTAATATTATCACTCAAATGTCACTTGCAACTCACTTGCACCAAAAATGGGTGCAAGTTGCAGGTTGCAAGTGAATCTCTTTTTTGCAACTAAGTTGCAAGTTATTCTTGAGTTGCAACGTTAAATATGATTACCCAAACATTGCAACTGAGCCTCATTTTGCAACTCATTTGCATTCTGAGCTTAGTTGAATTGGATTTGGGTGTTGCCAAACAAATCCTTAACAAACGACCCTGATATCGCCCAACCACAGTTTGAGGGAACTTGATGCAGCAGGTGTTTGCTAAAAGCCCACTTGAAATACGCTGACGCTGGACGTGTAGACTAGTTAACTCTTTTCGGTTAACTCTTTTCAGTTCATCACAATCATAATCACTTATATTTCAAGGGTTTTTAACATGTATACCCCTAACAAATATAATAATATCATATTTACCTCTCTAAAATGTGTATTTTCGTATACACCCCTAACAATTTGGACTGTATTTCATATTTATCCCTATGCTAGATATCACTAAGTTAACCATGATTTTACCCTTACGAGACAAATAAATATCAAATTCAAAAAATCAAATTAGAGAATCAAATGAGAAAATATTTAAGAGTTTTAAGGAAAATAAATAAGGAAGCTTATAATCTACCATTAAAAAACAAAATTGATGGCAAATTTGGAGAAGTAAAATGAGAAAGAATATGTAGTTCTCAATGACGCACTGTTAGTTTATCATTTCTTGAAAAGAATGAAGAAATTTTGAGAATAGTTAATGAGTCTCGGTTGGATTAACAGATGCCTGGATTTACGAGGATAAAGAAGATAAAGTTTGAATGGTAGAGATGAGAATATTTCAGTCATTTTTCAGCAAGTCCATTAAAAAAACTGAAAATTCTCCATCGTTTTGAAATTTTTTAACTTGAGGGGTAATTAAGAGAAGTGGCATATATTATTGGGGACAAATATGAAAATACATATTTGTGACGGGCATACATGATATTCACGTTTTTGTTAGGGCATTGTAAGATCCCCAAAATAATTATAATTATTTTATAAATATATATTAATACAAATTATATTGTATTGTACATTGTATTGTACATTACATTAAGATAATATAAATTACATGTTATAATTGTATTGTACATTGTATTTGTTTATGATTATATGTCTATGTTTACGTTTATAAATTGTTTATGTTTATAAATTGTATTGTATTATTTATATTTATATGTATGTTGTTCTTGTACTTGTACACTAAGTAGACTATATGAATATTTTATCATGAGAAGGGCTTGAATGAATAATGGCTAAAGCTCCACATACACTACATATTATCCACTAACTCGTTTCTCTCTCTTTCTTGATTTGTGGCTAAAAATCAAACACCTCACACCCTCTCATCCACTAATTCATTCTCATTTCTCTCCCTCTCTCCCTCATCCGAAACCAAAAGAAAAGGAAAAACAAGAAAGAAAACCAAACCAAAACTCCAACTCGCTCATTTCTATCCCTCTTCCATTTTCATTCAAGTTAAGAAGAAGAAAGAAACCAAGGAAATCAAAACCCTAATCTTTATCATCTTTTCTACTCCAAATTTATTCTACTTCAAATTCAATCTCCCAACAAGTACTCATCTTCAATCTCATTCATTTGAATTTCGGCCTAGTCCTTGGTGGGAATTTTGGATTTCGGCCAAGGCTTAAGGAAGAGAAGAACTTTTGGAGCTTGGAATCAAGGAGGAGGATTAAGAAGAAGCTAGGTATTCATTCAAGTAAAGGTGGGTGTTCTTCATCTTTTAATTATAAAGATTACATTTTTATGCATAAGAATGGTAGTAGAAGGGTAAAGATGAAATTTTATGCTTGATTATGAAATGAAAAATCATGTCTTTGGAGTAGTAGCTTGATTGTTGATTGTAGAATGTAAAGTTGAGATTTTTATGATGATTTTGTGTAGTAGATTGTTCATGTTAGTAAGTTCAGTTTTATGTTGGTAAGCTCTTTACTCATATTAGTAAGTCAAAATTTAGACTTGATCGTGTTAGAATATTGTTAGTAATCCCTAATGTGAGGTTGGGTTCCTTATGGTAATTTTTGTAGTAGATTGTGTAGTAAACGATCATGTTAATATTCATGTTATATTCACATTATTCACATTAGAGATTATGTGAGTAAGTTACTAAATTAAAAATGTTAGAAATGTTATGTTAATGAGTAAAAAATTGATTATGTTAGTAAGTTAGAAAGTTGGAGTGTGAACATTGATTGTGTTAATAAACTCAAATGTAGACTTGACTCTTGTTGGTAATTGGGAGAATTGTAGATTGATCATGAAAGAAGCTTGAAAGTTGAGTCAGTAAGCTTGTAGTGTTACAAAATAATCATGTTAGTAAGTTGTTAGTAACTTAAGTGTGAAATTGCTCATATTAGTAAGTTATTAGTAAACTTAAATATGTGGAAGATCATGTTAATAACTAATTGTTAACTAATTATTCATGTAGTAAGCTAGTTCATATAGTAAGTTAAAAATGTAGACTTGATGATCATGGTTAGTTAGTTAGTAAGCACTTTGGTATGTTAGTAAGCAACTTAATCTTGGTAGTAAGCTTGAAGTGTAGCTTGATTTTAGTAAACGGAAGTATGAACTTTGCTATAGAATTATTGACGGGAGTTTTTCTATTTATGATAAGGCGTATGTTGTTGTTTGGAGATTATGTTGAAGTTATTAGTAGCTTGAAATTGCAAGTAGTAGTAACCTACTTTGTTAAATAGATAGTGTTGGTAGGAATTGCCATGGGTAAAGTTGAAGTTTATGCTTTTATTTTAAGGAAGGAAAGTATGGTGATGGGTAGTAGGTGATCATACTAGTAAATTAGTGAAGTGGTAGTAGTTAATTATGAAGTTAACCTTGTTGCGTTAGTATTTGTAGCTACTTGTTTAGTAACTACTTATTAAGAGTATTTTCTCGATGATAAATTGCACATAGATGCAGAGATATAACAAGTGTTTTATGGTGATTGTCATTCTAATGAGTTATCATTGTTGTTATGGCTATATGAGCCGGATGTGGGCCGAGTTGGGCCAGTGTTGGGTGTGCGAAGGTGACCCAATAACCCTAATTGTGTTGAGCGTAAGATATGTTAACTCTAGATAGGATGACACATGACTGTAAGGACATGCACTAGTTGGCGTGTACTCCTATCGACGGACACATGTGGCGTGGTCTCGTCTAGGACACGTGCGGCATGATCTCATCTGAAATATGTGCGGCGTAATCTCGTCCGGGACACGTGCAGCAACGCCTCAACTGTAAATTTTGGAAATTAGTGATGAGAGCGGGACGCGAACAGAGATCGCAGGTCCTGTCGGGACTTAGGGAATGGACCCTTAAGTTTCCGTCTATGTTCTCAAATTTCAGAACTTAGCGGAGCAAGTGCGAGTCCTGTTGATTCGCCATATATTCATGATAACTTGGTAGAGTTAGGAGTGGAGAAAAACCACTGATCCTGGAGGAAGTGGAGGAAGACCACTGATTCCGATAAAGCCGTATGAACGGCCTGGCGGAAGTAAAGAAAGACCACTGATCCTAGCGGGAGTGGAGGAAGACCACTGATCCTAGCAGGGTGGAGAAAGACCACTGATCCTGACGGAGTGGAGAATGACCACGAGATGGACAGGGTGGACAAAGACCACTGACCCTGACGGGGTGGAGAAAGACCACCAGACATCTGCAGAGGTGGAATAGACCGCAGCACTGCAACTCTACCAGTCACTAGATTCATGTGAGGAGCAGGAATGAGTACAGGAGTAGGTAACATAGCGAGGGATCGAACCCTGTGATCGGGAGACTACGAACTCTTTGGAAAGTATGTAGTATAAGATGCATACGTTTCCATTGAAGCTGCATTTGCAAAACTATGTAGTATGGATGCATATGTTTTCAAATGAATTGCATTAGAATAGGAGCATGGTGTGCATTTTGAGTTTTAGCATTATACTCAAGGATATAGCGTACACACTTGTGGCTTGACTTCACGTTTTTCCTTTTGCATTAAATATTGTTTGCCAAGATTGGAGATCGCGGGTTTCATCCGCATTACGTCAGTTATATTTAACTGACGTGCCCACAGTTGCAAGTTGCTAAATTGCTGATCGAGCTGAGGACTCAAGCTGCGAGGAACATTCAAGAGATTATTGATGTAAGTATAAATGTAATTCATTATTGAATTCGTGTTGTAATTTATTGTAAAATTAGTGCATAAAAGTTTTTAAATTCCTGTGATATTTCTGTGTTGTGTACTCATTTGAAGGAAATATCCTGGTTGTGTCTCGAGTTCCTGATATACGGAATTCGGGGCGCTACAAGCATACATGAAAAAACCCCCATTTTTCAATGATATAAAACAAGCTTTAAATCTCGGTTACAGGGATGTGTCAGGTTGTCAAAATTAATGGTACCAGGATTGGCAATATCCAAATTGGCAGTATCGGATCGATGGATCGGATTTTTTTATTTTAGGCATATTTCAAATAAAAAATATATTCAAATATTTTCTAAAACTAAATATAATATTTAAATTATTTTTTAAAATTAATCAATCAGTTTATTATTTAAATTTGTTGGATTAGTGGTATCGTCCTGGATCGATTCAAACAGGCCGATCCCACATCCATCTCAGCCAATCCCCGATCCGGATTGCCGATCCTGATTTTTTGTGAGGATCAGATTGGCACCCTCCAAAACCAATCTGGATAGAGATCCTTAATCCATGATATAAAAAGCCCTCCAGTTTAAACAGTGCCTGCATATGCAATTATACTGATAATATCAATGTGATTAGCAGTAGAGTTAAAATTACAGAGACTAGAATTGGAGAACCAATCCCTTAAGATTTGAGTGTCTTCCAACAGGAGAACGATAAAAACCAGATTATACACAGAAATAACAATGAAGACGCGAACAATGTGAAAACGTATGCCATAAAACGTACCCTAGGTGTTAGTTCTGCAGTTTTCGATGATGCAAATAAAAGCTGCTCCAAACTTTGAATAAGAGTGCACCTGTAAGATTAAACAGGCTAAGTTAATTGTATACACTAATTTCAAATTTTTTGTGTCAGAGAGGGGAAACAAACAATAATAAGTTAATATTCACTTTTTATTAAAAAAACTACTCAAGCAAGAAAGAAAGAAAAACAATAAAACTAAAAATGGGAAAAGAAGGGAGGTATCTCCAAAATTATTATTCCTTCTTAAGAAAAAACTTATTCCTCAGCCAGTTAGTCTGATTAGTCGTGCATTGTTTCGGCAAGGAGTTGTTTTTAGAAGCATTAATCATGAGGAACTTATGACGTTAGCTGTACGATGTAAATTTACTTTCTCCCTCATAGCACAATGATGTACGAAGTTTTATAGTTCAGCTGGATGCCAAAGGGAACACACAACTAAGATACCTTCACAGATGTCTCATATTTTAATTTCAGATTTTTCCTCAAATGTCACTTCAAAACTGAGAGCTCCAACAATTATATGTGAAAGTTTGATTTCTCCATATATGGGTGCAGTAAGAGTGTAAGACAGCATCTGAGAGACTATAATATCATACGACAGCTTAAGGTTAAAAGATGGTATAGCTCAAATGCTACTGTGAAATGGCAGAGGGATCCTACTGCAGTTGTATATGCTCGGTAATTTATATGATATATGTTTTCCGCCTACTTCTACGATACACCAATCTATGTTCACCAGACCTCATGGGATGAACTTCTCCTAATGAAGAAGCTTTTAACAATATTATTCTCCATATAACAGGGTACCAATTTCACATTTGTTACTCAACTGCTGATGAATAGTAAATTCCTAGTAAGTATAAGGCAAATTAAGCCAGGCATGACAAATTCTTGTAACGCCCCATGTCCGCTCACCTACTAGTCCTGTAACCCCGAGCCATCAACCCTGTATTTTTCCACAGCCCCGCCACAGGACTTAGCCTCACCCCAAACTTGGGGTGTTACAGGAATTTTTGCCATGCCTGTCTTAATTTGCCTTATACTTACAAGGAGTTTACTATTCATGAGCTCACCAACTAGTCCTATAACCCCGAGCCATTTTCGTAGTCACGACTCGGTATTTTTCCACAACCCCGCCACAGGACTTTAGCCTCACCCAAAAAAGCTAGCTTGTTAGGCACTTTTGGGATCATAGGCATCCTTATTTATACCAATCATCACTCGCATTTCTATCTGATACGGGACTAACTTCTTCAATCTCACATCCATATGCTATATACTATTTATACAATACTAATCTATACACGACCCATTCTATTTCTAAGCCCACTTTATTTTTAATCATAAATCCTAAACCCACCAACCTATACAATTCCTCCAGCTGCATATGCAACCAAATGTAATTAATGCATGTGGAGGTCATAGAAATATGATTGAAAAATGCCTGCTCACCATATCCAACTAAGTGACACCAATTTAGTGATAACATATTGCGTGATCACCATCAATGCATTTCCCTTCAGAATGGGTTCAGCTATGGAGCAGAAGATCAAGTAAAATATTTGATAAAGACCACGAAATCAACCTCTCTTAATTAATGCCAGATTCCTAGCAGAGGAAAATATGAATACAGAGAGGTTTGCCACAACAATAAGCAACTTGCTGGCTGTGTCCCACTTCTCCTAGATAGGGGCAAAGAAGCCGAGAAGGAGCAGATTATAGAATTTCTATGTAAATAATGTTGATACATATTGCATACAAGAAAACAGTCTATAGTCCTTTAAGATATCTGTAACAAATCTGCAACAGCAGAAGCTGAATGCCGTGCAGATAAAATTTGACTTTTGTTGTTAAGAATTTAACAGATTCAAATCCTATGGCAGTAAAATGATTTAAAATGCATGTTGCTATGAAGATGCTATTCTAGTTTGTCTCCCTTAGATACTCAGAAACATTACTTACAACTCATTAACACATCTTCTTCGATCTTCTGGAAGAGAATTTTCAAGTTCTGATTGAAGAGATAGCAAATCAGATTGTAGCCCTGCTATCTGTTGAACTAAACCATGTGCTGACACATAAGTTGGGAGTGCAGCTTGAGCATCTATAAGCAAATAAAAAAGCAGTTAGCAGGGAACTACACTTCCATCGTCGAAAAGTAGCATGCTTAAATTAAAGTAGGCATAGTTTCCAGGATTTACTTGAATAGATGCTCAAAAGATCACGAACACCATGAAGGAAAGTATCACGGTCATCAACAGCACCTTGTTCTTGTACTTCAGCAGCAGCTTGAATCAGAGATAGGCAGTGTCCCTAATTGATATAAGTTGAAGTAAAGACATGAAAAAATGATAACTCCATATAGCCAACATGCTTCAAAAATGATAACATTATGAGAGTAGGTGATACTAACAAAGTTATGCCCATTCAAATGCAACACTAACATTGAAAAGTTCCACCTCATATATAAGAATACCAGAAATAATGTCCTATAAATCTAACCAGGTCTAATATAATATCAAGATAAACAAGCTCAATAATCAGAATGTTACATACCACACGACCGGTGGCTGTTGATAGATAACCCTGCAGTTCTGACTCAATAACTTTAAGCAAGGAAAATGCACCAAGCATCTTCTTTCTTTCCAGTTGACAAGCTATCTTCAGGAAACGGTGTCTAGCAAGCTGATTAACTAGATGATTGATGAACTGCATAAAACACAACTTTCAGAAAGCTACATAATCATTTTAGCAGAGAGCAAATTGATTGCAACTTCTCAACAAGTATAAGAAGAATTCTATCAAATGTGCAATCTAAATACATGAAATGATATTTAGCAAGTAGGAACACCAAACATCTCTTTCTAAAAACAGAAAGAAGAATACAAAATGGGAAGGTGGATGAATAAAGCACCCCACGAAACATGGTGTTAAGCATAAAGGGTGTGAGTATCTTCAGAAGCTAAAAGTTTCTCCGATATTTTCTCTTGTTAAAGTACTTATGATAACCATTCAAGTATTCAAACATCCAAGAAACAACAGAATATATCCTTGTAGTGATTTTACATCACTATATGTTTTATGGTATGATGATCAACTTGAACGGTGTGGATCCTGAATTTCAATAGCAGGGATTGAGTTTTTAGTGCGCCATACCTATGCCATAGGACCTTCTCTCTCTCTCTCTCTCTCTCTCTCTCTCTCTCTGTGGATCCTGAATTTCAATAGCAGGGATTGAGTTTTTAGTGCGCCATACCTATGCCATAGGACCTTCTCTCTCTCTCTCTCTCTCTCTCTCTCTCTCTCTCTCTCTCTCTCTCTCTCTCTATATATATATATATATATATATAAGGGAAATGACCAAATGATACCCAAAGTTTATCCTAATTTCTAAATAGCACCCAAACTTTTTATAATACACAAATAGCATCCAAAGTTTTTAAAATAGGACCAAAAAACACCTACCGTTAAGTTTTCCGTAAAGTTAATGGAATATTCCGAAAATATAACTCTTAACGGGTTTAAACTCGTTAAGGAGTATGAAATGTCGAAATTGCTCTCACCTCTTAACGGATTTAAAATCCAAATCCATCACCACCACCTCCGAACCCATCTCGACTGACCACCATCTCCACCACCTCCGAAACCCATCACCATCACCTTCATCTCCACCAAAATTTTATATAAAAAAATAAATGAAAAAATGAAAAAAATGAAAAAATGAAGAACTGAAACGAGAAAAGAGGGTGGGGGTATTTCTGTAATTTCACATTATTTCTGCTAAAAAAATTTAACGGAAGGGGTTTTTGTCCTATTTTAAAAACTTTGGGTGCTATTTGAGAATTAAGGTAAACTTTGTGTGCTATTTCATCCTTCCCTTATGTGTGTGTGTGTGTGTGTGTGTGCGGGTGTGGGTAGGGGGTGGGGGCGGTTAGAGTATCATACTATTTAATGGGATATGAACTGCTTGAATAGGCTAGAGGTTTCCAAATCACTTAAAATTTTGAACACACATGCCTCATGACGTGTACAATAATATGAACGACGTGATCATGAATTGTTGGATGGTTCAAATTGCTTAACTCTGAAAAAAATGATCGAGCTCACCATCATATTATCATACCCTATATATACTGAGGAAAGGGGGCCTCATACTAATAAGAGGAAATTTCTTCATATAAAGTAGTTGTACACATGGTGGGCCACCATATGAACAATCCACGCCATTCATCATATTCCTTATGTTGAATGAATGCTTATGGAGGCTTCTTACCAATTCATCATATGTTACCAATTTGTTATTTATATTCTTGCAAAACCATTCATTTTTGCAATCACTTGAAACATGATTAAGATGCATCTAAACAACTTCATTTTTCTTGTACATTATGACATGTAACAGTGTGTATCATTCATTGTGGGTCCCGCCAAGCAATTATGATTTACTCAATATAAGTATGAGGTTCCCCTTACAGAAATATAAATAAGATAGAGAGAAAGGTGGCATTCATGGAAATTTCCTTCTGTTGCACCGTAAAAAATCATACCCCTCCATCCAACTGCATGATCCACACTGTTCAAAGTGTTTAACATGTCATAAAACAAAAGAGGATGAAACATTATCAAATTGAATATATTTTACTCATGCAGTAAGTGGTCGCAATTTGTTGCTGAAAAACCATTCATTTTGCAACCTCATAATGATAGGCAAAACATATTCAAACTTAGTGATTTTATTTCACTCTATGTTTTATGGTATGAAGATCAACTTAAACGGTGTGGATCGTGAATTTTGGTTGTGGATATTGGGCTTTTAGTGAACCATATGAGGAAATTTCTTCCTATACTATAGAACCCCTCGTAAACCAGCAATCACTTTAAAATAGAATTTTGTTCAAGAACTACCATGGTGAAAAAAACCCAATCTTTTATTTCACGATGCCATATGCAATAATATAGAAAGGGAATGCATACCATTTTCTGTTGGTTAATGTAGTACTCTTGGCGCATGACCTTCAAATCATAATCCCCTATGATTAAAAAAAATAAGATAACATTAGGACACTACTACAGGGAAAGCTTACTTTACAAAGATATCAAATACTTTTCTGTGTCAAAATACCCTGCAAAATATAAGTGTCTTGAAGTTGTGCAAGCTCTGAACATAGGGAAGGAATAGTCTGCGCAAAGAGGGAAAAACATAGGAAAGGATATAAGTAAAATCAAGAAAAATATCCGTAAGACAAGGAGCACAGGCAAAAGTGCTTCCACATGTAAAATCACATAAGTGAGTGGTTTTAATGTAACAAATTAACAATCATGCTAGCTTATCATGAAACACTCACCACTCCAGGAATCTATTTCCTATATTAGATGAAACTGTACTACTAAGAACAACTTTACATTACAAACTTATTGGATTCCACTGTAAGCTAAATATGAAGTTTCTCACAGTACTAAAATTCATGGTTATTTAGGAAAGGTTTTCACTGCTAATCTAAATCACCTACAAATGAAACAATAGGCATGCTTCTAGTGGGTTTTACGATATCCAAGTGGTAAAGCCTGATCATGGTTGCAAGAAATCAAGAGTTTGACTCCCTCTATTACGAAATTACTGAATTGATAAATTGAAAGAAAGGGGAAAAAACTTTAAGCATGTGCAATTATATAGTTATAGAACTTGTGAAAGCTGAAGATTGTGAATTAGGTATTAACTACTAAGATAACAAATTCAAATCAAGCCAATAGCAACAGGATGATGTCAGTTGGGAAACATGACCTAAAATAACAACAAATTTACTCAACCTGATGCCCAATCATGACCTTCTGGATAGGGCCATTTACTTGGCCTAAGCCTGTCAGTGGCCGATTTGGCCATTTAATCGGTTATGAGGTTAGAAGTAATCAAGGAATATAACCTTCACAGACACTTTCTAGAGAATCTAGACTACGAAAAGGTTTACAATAAGCAGCTCAATTCGGTTTGTGTGGCATTTAAGAGCTAAACAAAAAATTACACAAAACGTCAATGAAGTGCATATCGCAGACAACAAAGGAACTATCATCAATAGAGTCATACCTCTACAAAGGAACTATCATCAATAGAGTCATACCTCTGTCAAGAACTTTTGAACTTTACGTTGGAGATTTGGAAGTTCT
Organism: Hemerocallis citrina; assembly: GCA_017893485.1. Taxonomy (NCBI): domain Eukaryota; kingdom Viridiplantae; phylum Streptophyta; class Magnoliopsida; order Asparagales; family Asphodelaceae; genus Hemerocallis; species Hemerocallis citrina. Next base: position 82,872,220 of record CM030366.1, read on the forward strand.
CCTACTAACTCAGAATGTTTCCTCCTGCAGATTCAACAAATTCAGATTAACTCATATTGAGCAGGTTAGAACATAATCAAAGACAAAAAAAAAGCCTCTTAATGCAAAATATCATGACCAATGTCCTGCTCTTTTAACAGGAACCATACCGAATTTGCATAGAAATATAAGTATTTCGGATATAAAATCTCACCAGTCGATATGAAGAAAAATCAGAAGAAAAATCAAAATATAAAAAAGAATAGTCATATTCTATTGATTTGCTCCAACTGGCAAAGAACTCCTTTGCGCATATCCCACAGAGATGAAAACCACTTCACAACCATAGGAGCAAGCGAATAGAGTATGCAATCATATTACTAACTTCATAGATGGTACATCATTAATTATCAATCCCACAAAAATAAGTTTATGTCAAAACTTTAGTTGTGCAATAGAACACAAAAGCGGTATCAAAGATAGTAAAAAACTACACATTTTTGCACATATAGTGCTTTGTTACTACAATTCGAGGACAACAAAACTGGATCATCATCAAAGACTAAGATGAGATTGACAAGAAGACCAAAACCAACCTATTAAATAGTATGACATTTTATGATTGAAGCTGTAGAAATAGAGGCAACTAACAAGACATGTTCTGAACTGTAAGATAGTAGAAAATTTGTTCCTGGAACATACAGAATAATGATAACATAATTTTGACATTTAGAGAATTAACTTCACAAAATCTATACCATGATCCATTTGTATTTTAAAATATTTTTACAAACAATTAGAAGATGCTCTCAAAGGCAGTTGCTCTCAATCATGCCCCCAGTAACTCCTTTTGAGCTCTAAGTATGTGGGGGGAAAGGTCCTAGAGTGACACTCTAGGGGTTTTCCCAGAGTGGTGACATAGGTGTCACAATACTATTGGTTAAAGCTTATTAATAGGTTTTTTTAAAAGAATATATGTTTCTTTTCTTGCAAGTTAGCCCATGTACGCCACTTCATTGTAATCATCTCTCCCTTCTCGTCTTCTTATCCTCTGCTTTCTCCACTTTCTTCTTTCTCACAATTCCCACCACTCATACATACACACAAAAACATGTAAATACATGTGTGAAACTCCTAGCGTATATACAGGGCCGGCCCTACCCTAGAGGCGGGTAAGGCAGCCGCCTTGGGCCCCTGGAGATTTCGCGATTTTAGGGACCCCCAAATTTGAACTTCCCTTGTAAATATAGGTACGTATTTTGCGCGTAAAAAATATATATATATGTTATTAGGGGCCCCCATTTCGGAAGTTCGCCTAGGACCCCTGGGAACTCAGGGCCGGCCCTGCGTATATATCACTGTGTTAACTATACATAGGCTTTTGAGGAGTAGTCTTAGCATATATATCACTGTTTTAATTATATAGAAGATTCTAGGAGACTTCAACAAGTTATATGTGCTTCCAAAATGTAAAATTTGTGGGTATGAATAAAAGTTACTCATCATATAAATTTCCAAGTACTGAATACAGGTGGATTCATGTAAACTTAGATAGATCATGGTAATTAACAAAAATAAAGATAGGTCATGGTAGTGTACAGTAGGAGGAAATGCCAAAACACCAAAAGTTTGGTCAGGACATTTCTGGGTTGAACTAAATTAAGATAGCCTGAGCAGGTGCGTCTAGTGATACAGTCAGAGCAAGAGGTTGGTAGTTCAAATGCTGCATGTGCCTTTAAGATTAATATAAATCCATGGGGTGAGAGGGAGTAGTGTGCATGTGGCTACAGGTTTAATCCATAAATAATAATAATAATAATAATAATAAGATGATGATGATGAAGAAAGTCACTAAAATCCACTTCACATTAGCAACTTAGTTATCCTTGAAGAAAGACGTCATCTATATTCCCTAAGCCTGTTTTAACTAAAATGGATCATTTATGGAGCAACACTTCCAGTAAGAATGGGTTAATTATGGAACATGATCAAACAAAGAAAGCCCCAGAAAATAATTGACAAGCGCAAGCATAAAAAAGGAAATGGCTGCAGAGAGGATTAACTATTGAACATCATTAACATATGAATACCACTTAGCAAATAAAGAGAGAATGCATTACATGCTGATGTAAAGAATGACAAAATAACTTTTACAATATGGAGCAACAAAACAAAGAAAATGATGTAGATAGTAAAATGAAATTTTAAGTACCTAAGGGAATGAATATCATGATGAATGTGAGCTTCATCTGACGAAATTTGGGACTTAAGCATTGAGAGAATAGCCTGGTGCTTAGCATTCTCAACCTGGGCTTCCACCCACTGTCTTTCGCTTGTTGCAAATCTGTAGTCAAATTCAAACATTACAAGTTAAAATTAAAAAATTAAAATTAAAACTAATTTTTAAAAAAAAGGGGTGAACAGCTTCAAACATGTACAGTACTCTAATAATATAAGATGTGTGCCTTACTGTAGAACCCTGAGGCCTGAGTTCAGTAACAAGATCTTAATTGCAGCATCATTATCAACTAAGCATTATTTCCATTAAAACGGATCAAAAGAATACAACTTAAAATCAAGAAATCTCCAACCCATGTTCTTGTGAATTGCAAGTCAACATAATAACAGCAAACATTGAGTTAATAACTGTGAAAGACCCTACTAATAGACCAAAACTCCGAAGTAGTGGTAAGGGTTGACGGTTTAGTATTTATATTAATTCTAACACACACCCGCACGTTGAGTACAATGCCCCGGATCTGCTCACCTACTTGCCTATAATCCCCGAGTCATTCCTGTAGTCATGACCGGTATTTTTACGGCCTCGCCACAGGGCTGAGCCTCACCCAAAGGAGCCTGATTGTTAGGCAATTTTGGGATCATAGGCAATCTATTTATACTACTCCACTCAAATTTCTACGCGATATGGACTCACCTCTTCAATCTTACACCCATGTACATAAATACATATATATATTACATACTACTATCTAGGCCCAAACCATAAAGCCCATATAATCCGAACAATTCCTCCAAGCCCATTATTAATTCTACGCCCACTATTTTAAATACTAGGTCCACCACCTTTTAAGGGTATTAAATTGAGGGTCATCATTGTGGGCCAAGTCCTAGATTGTGTGCAGTGGTGTTTTTATTTTTAAATGCGCATTTTAAACTGTGCAGCCATATTCGAACCTGGGTGGCTGTGATACCATGCGAAAGACCCTATCAATAGACCAAAACACTGAAGTTGTGGCAAGGGTTGAGGGGGTTTAGTATATATTAAAAGATCACAAACCAATAACCTTAGTAATAATATTCTAAGTAATAATCTACACATATGTAATGTAGGTTAATCTATGTAATAACCTAAGTAGATTATTACTAAAGCGGTGTAGATTATTACTAGTGTAGTTTATGCCAATGCGGAGTAGATTAAGTTCAAGTTATATCAACCCACTAGTAATAATCTACACCGCATATTTAAGTGCACGTTACATCAACCATCCACACAACCCAATTAAGTCTCAACCACACAATTTGAAGTCAAATCTCAATCATACATTCAGATTGCATAAACGCTCATGTACTAAATAACTAGTATATTAAATGGTAAATGTGAATTTGTTTAACCTGGCAGCTCATGCATCAGAGAAAACCCTAAATAAAGCAAAACCTGTGGCATAAAAAAAGACGATTCTCTTATTAATTATAGGGCATTTTCTTAACAACTGCAGCTCTAAACCAGTATTTTTATTAATTTTCTCATACAGGATCAATGACTTTAGTACCGTGAAAGCAAGAACTTTAAAGAAGAAATTGGAGATCCTTAGAATGTTATATGATAAGAGTATTGAAAACAGAAACATGACTCTCCAGTCTCCATGGATATGTTTCTAGTTCTAGATACACAAATAAAGAACAGGAAAGAAACAGAAAAAACTTAAAAGGTGCTAAACAAAACAAATTACATGGAACGAAGCCGTTGCAACTCAGCCACACGATGATGATGGTGAGATTTCTCTGTCTCTCCTGAAGTTCCAAAATTGAAAATGGTCAAGTATAAACATCATGAACATTAGAACGCATTAAAATAAAAAAAAATGATGAGTCTAAAAGTACTCAGTTAATTCCAGACCACATTAATTATGAAGGCAAACTAAACCCAAATAACTTCAAAACATGCTTACAAATTGAATTTTTTAATGGTAAAGAGATATTTATTAGCATAGGAAAAGGGGTGTTCTCTTGTGAAAACAAGTAGTAACATGAAGCCGTGGTAGCTGCTATAAATAATATGGAGACTCTGTATCCGTATTATAACTAATATATATATTCATTCATAATAAATAATATGATGACTCTGTAGACCTGGACACTCCCCATATTTGAGACCTCATATGTAAGACAATTGATACAAACCCCCCATGAAAATTCCAAACCATTCATCTTGTTCTACATGTCTAAGATAGCCCATGGATATGAAATCAAGTTATTTGACATTCATTTGCCCATCCATCATGTCATTCGAAAAATAAAGAATTTTCAGCCATACAATTTGGTAAAGTTGCAAACATAAACAAATGAACAACAAATAACATCATTTTACACCCTTAAGCTATTTTAGGTATGTAGTAGAACAAGATGAATGGTTCAAATTTTTAAAGGGGGGGTTTTATCAGTGGGATCCTAGATGAGGTCTCAAAATAAAGGAAGAGGGGCTAATCATGTGAGACCCGGTCTCTCCCATTATTTTGATACCTCATCTCTGAGATCATTGAAAGAAGCCCCCACTAAAAAATCTGAACCGTTCATCTTGATATGCATGCCTAAGATAGCCCAAGGATGTGAAATCAAGTTATTTGACATTCATTTGCCCATCCATCACAGTCGTACGATTTTGTAACATTGTAAAACAAAAACAAATGAACTAGAAACAACTTGATTTTACATTCTTAGGCTATTTTAGGCATGTAGAACATGATGAATGGTTCGGATTTTTCATGGGGAGTTCGTATCAATGGGCTCCCAAATAAGGTCTCAAATTAAGAGAGACCAGGTCTCACATGATTAGGCCCTATATACATACATACATACATACATACATACATACATATATATATATATATATATATATATATATATATATATATATATGGGAAATGCTCCATTGCAAACAGGTATGCAAATCACTAAAGCCGTTGTTGGGAACAACAGCTTAGGTGGTTTGCAATGGAGCATTCCTCTCTCTCAGTATATATATATATATATATTAATGCTCCATTGCAAACGGGTATGCAAATCACTGAAGCCGTTGTTGGGAACAATAGCTTAGGTGGTTTGCAATGGAGCATTCCTCTCTCTCTCTCTCTCAGTATATATATATATATATATATATATATATATAAACAACGGCTTCAGTAGTTTGCACGCTACAGTGCGTTTGCAACCGAAGATCCCCTACACACACACACACACACACAAGAGAGCTCTCACAGACAATTAGACATAAAATAATTCAATAGTTGACAAATTCTTGCGTTATGTAGCAAGAGAACTAGCTCGTAGAATTTTATAAACCTTCTATCTATATAATAAAACACAAAGAAAGCTATCATGTGGCTCTCCCTCAATCTCTCCCATAATCAAATGCCCAGATCTAACCTCACAAAACATATTTTCCTCCCCAAAACTCAAATTCAAATCCACCATCCAAAACAACTCCTTTATTTATTTAATTATTTCTCTCTTTCTCTCTCTCTTCTATTCAAAAAATTAAGAAAATAAAAAAAAATTAAATTTTAAAAATTTTAAAAAACTAAAAAACTTTAAAGATAATTCAAAAAAATCAAAACTTATAAAAAATAGTTTTGAAAAATATTTTTAAAAAAAATATATAAAAACTTTTAAAATGTTTTTAAAAAACTAACTTTTTTTAATTTTTTTTGAAATTTTTGAAATTTAAAACAATATGAATTTTTTTAAATAAAATTTAAAAATAAAAAAAATTAAATTAAAAAAATAAAAATTTAAAATTTAAAAATATGAAATTTTTAAAAATTAAAAATTCTGAAATTTTGAAATTTTGAAATTTTGAAATTTTGAAAATCTCAAAGCAAATCCAAATCCAATGTCGAACCCCAATCAAGAGGTCGTCGCCGATATCTAATCCGCTGCTGATTCCGTATCGGTGACTCCCCTCCACCAAATCGAGCGTGAATATCAAGCGACTTCGTATCGGCGACTCCCCTCCACCGAATCGAGAGCCTCTATATACGATACGACGACTCTAATTTCATCTCATTAACCAAATTCTCATTCTAATTTTTGATTTTTTGCGGGGGATTACTCAGTTTTTTGCTGACTCGAATTTTGTGTGCGCATTGGATTTAAGTTCAGAGAGGTATGATTGTTTTATTTTTGGGTTCAAAATTTTTTAATTTAGTATTTATTTGATGAGTTTTTTATTGGTTTTGATTTAAAGTGTATGCAAGTGAGAGATGGATTATTTGGTGGCCTCAATTTGGGCTTCCAAACCATAGCATGACACGTAAGTTGACTAACAACCTAAAATAATTTGGCAAATATGCAACATTAATTTCTTTACTACAAGAGAAAATACTATCGTGAAGTGTTCCCTTCACTGATTATTAAAAACCATGGATAACATAACATATAAGAACTTTTAGTGTATGTTTGGATACATAGGATTGGGATGACTGAAGTTTACCAGTGAAGGGTGCAAACTCTCCACTCAAGAAAGACAGCTAAAGTAAATTTGTTATTTATCCATTTTGGTTTTTTTTGTAAAGGTGCAATGGGGAGACAAAATGGAGATAAAAACTTGATTAGCTTGGATTAGAGTTTTGAGAACTTCATGTATTTCATTTTGGTTGAAATAATAATAAGAGGTATTTCAATTGCAAAGTGAGTATAAGACAAACAAATGTTTAGATTATTGATATTGTAGATACCTTCACACATGCACTTGCGTTACCATTGTATTTAGACATGCTCATAGTGGTTATGGAATTAGATTAAGCTCTATAAAACCTATATGATAATGTACTTGCATAACTATTACAAGCATCTAAAAGTGATGCTGAAGTTAAATAAAATTCTATGCAATGTTTCTAACAAACTATATGCATTTCAGGTAAGTTCAAGTTAATGATCAAGAAGGCGATGGTTGAGCTTAAAGGTAGATATACTGCTTTCTCATATAATATATTTGCTACTTCAATTAATTTGCTGGACCTCCAAAACTATTTTATATAATCAAATCAGGTGCACCGTTCCGAAGACGTGCCGTAGGCACGTGTCAACGGGCAAAACCTAGTATATTAATAAATTACAACTGATGTGAAATTTTATCTTTATTAGGTAAGTTCCCAACTAGAATCATATTATAATCTAAATCCATTCCATTTTCATCAAATATTGGATTTTAGGCTCTGATTAATTGTTTTGTCACTGGAAACTGTTAGCAAAACTGAAATGAACAAATGTAACTTCCATTTTATTTAAGGGAATAAAAAATCATTTCTTGCAAGATAAAAGCACCTTTTGAGGTGTGGAAAAAGGAAACTCCAATTTTGGGGAAGTGTTTTGGGTTAAACACACTTTTACTCAGTTTTTCCAAAAACCCTTTTCTAAGTTTAAATGTGCTTTTGTGCTCTGCTGAAGTACAAAACAGTGCCTAAAATGATAATCATATCCGAAATTTGTCAGAAGCCTCTAAGTTATACATATATTTATCTTTATACACATAGAGTTGAGCTGGGGTCTTTCTGAAGTACTACAAATTTTGTTTTGAATCCACAAGAATAGACCATCCAAATTGAAAACCGACACCGCTGGATGTGATCTACATCATAAAATCTATAACTGAAACAAATTTCAGTGCCTCCGTATCAAATTTACTATCCACTTTGTCATTTTCACGCGCATTAAGGAGAGGTATAAATTGACTATTCCCCCCCCCCCCCCCTCTCCCTCTTTCTTAACTACTCTTTCTTAAATACTCCCCCACCTTAATTTTCTTGATGCAAATGGGATAATCTATACAATGGAAGAGAATATATACATAAAGAGAGGGAGAACGAGAGAGAGAGGGTATTGGTTTCATGGTTTGTGGTCTTATTAACCAGTGCTGTAAAAGAGTCTAAATTTACTCAATTTTTATTTGCTTAATGTTGTGGTTGGATGATGCACAGTGAACTTGACAAATTTGTTTTGAATTTTGTGTTCATATGGTTTTTATGATGTAAAACACATCTGACGGTGTAGATTTTCATTTAAATGGTTCATTCTCATATATGAAATCAAATGAAACCTGAGATTATACTCTAAGAGGTAGCCCAGCACACATGACTCCATCTATCTATCTGTACACACACACACACACATGATTCTATTTATAGTTTTAGACTCCCAAAATGAAAAAATTTAAGGCCACATACACACACATTATTCTATTTATAGTTTAGACTCCCAAAATGATAAACTTTAAGGCCACACCAGAAACATCCCTAATAATTAGGGCTGCAAACTTATCTAGACAACTCCGACCGAATTTGGATATTTGATTTTCGGCAGATATGGTAAGAGAACCACATACCATTTACAAATCGGACCCAGATCCGGTTAAAATTTCTGAGTATTCTCATATCCGGATACAAATACGGTTACAAAGAAAATCAGGATCCGATTCGGATATCCGACAAAAAAAAAATTAGTGAGTCTGGATACATATATGGGGAACTTATACAAGCTATTATATTTTGTATGATCTCATTCCATAATACGCTGATTGGGTGCAAATTTTAGCATATTTTTCATAACCATATTCTAGACTAAATATTTTCCACAAAAGTTTATAACTTACGGAATAAGCAAATTTTTCAAATCAAGCAATATTACTTTTATTAGTCTCATTTTGGTATAGCTAATTTGCGTGTATATATATATGGGAAAAGGGGGGATGAGCAACTTGCTCATTTAGTAAATGAGAAAATGATGATGTGGCATGCATGTGATTAGTAAATCCTAGAAATGGTTAGTTGTCCAATGTATCACATGCACGACACATCATCAATTGCTCATTACTAAATGAGCAAGTTACTCATATCCCTTTTACTATATATATATATATATATATAAGCAGTTAAAATCCCAGATTATGACCGATTAATCGTTAATCGGAGACTAAGCGATTATTTTTTTTAGCAATTTATAATTTTTCAATAGTTAGCGATTTAATCAGGTATAATCGGCAGATTTTAAGTGGCCGATTAACCGATTAAATCTCCTCCTTTAATTTTCATTATTTGGACTCAATCCGGCCCAAACTCAAATCCAAATCCAAAATTCAAACCCCTTCTGGTCTTCGCGTAAACCCAAATCCGACACGTCGCCGCCCTCTTCTTCTTCCTCGCACAAACCCAAACTCAAACTGATTCTCTTCAAACCCAAACCCAAACTGATTCTCTTCTTCTTCCTCAAGCAAACCCAAACCCGGCCCGCCGTCGCTCCCCCTGTGCCGTCGCATACTTGCCCTAGCCCGCATCTGCTGCACCTCCTCTTGCTGCTCGCGCTGCTCCTCCTCCCCGATTGTTTTTGTTTGATGGAACCGACCAGCAAACTCGATCAGACCCACATCCAGAATCCAAACTCAGCTCAAATAAAGTACTCTCTTCTTTTTCTCTATAACTATATGTTCCTATTTGATAATTTCATAATAATTTTATGTCATAATTTAGGGTTGCTACATAATGAGAATATACTTTTTTTAATATTATATATATATATATATATATATATATATATATATATATATATATATATATATATATATATATATAGGCAGTTAAAATCGGTTTTTGAAACTAATCGGTTTAGGAGCAATTAGTGATTAATCGGTTAATCAAAAAATAATCGGGGATTAAATCGGAAAAATCGTTATATATATATATATATATGGGTAGGCCTTCGGTTGCGAACGGACTTTTAGTGCGAACTAGTGTGCGAACCACTGATGCAAATGATGCCGCTATTAGGACTAGCGGCATCACTGTATGTTTTTTTAAAATTTGCATGATGCGCTACAGAGAGTAGTTGCATCAGTCGTTCACACGCCAGTACGCAACCGAAGGGGCCCATATATATATGGGATTTCTTCCATTGCAAACACAAATGTTGTGCAAACGCGTGCACACCACTTAACCCGTCATTGGCAATGACGGGTTAAGGTTTAAGGCAAAAAAAAATATTTTGCCTTAACCCGTCATTGCCAATGACGGGTTAAGTGGTTTGCACAAACATTTGCGTTTGCAATGGAAGAAATATATATATATATATATATATATATATATATATATATATATATATATATAATCTCCACCATATCATTCATGTTACCTAGGAAAAGTTTAATCTTCTCACTCTCTTCATAAGCTCTAATCAACTATCTGTTCTGTTGATAAAATTTTCAGAAATATTAAATTGTTGCAGAAGTCATGGTGTGGAAAGTGATTATATCATAATTATATTCGTATTTGTATCCATAATGACAATTTGTAAAGATATCCTTAACGGATTTATCCGTATTCATTTTTACTAGTATTCGTTTTATATTTGTTTCCATTTTCTCCAAATACGGTAATGAGTTTCTTGACCGGTAAAAATCCGTATTCGAATTCGTATTCAGGCTACAAAAACAAATATGAATATAGAATTACTACTATCCTCTTCATATCTGATCCGTTTGCAGCCCTACTAATAATATGTTGCGTGATGCATGTGGCTGACCAAATTGAAGGACGATACGAGGTGCCTACCTACTATCATCAGTTATAGTCTCATTCCAGAGACTACAATAAAATATTTCAAAAGTTCTGACTATAACTGTGCCAACAGAAAGATAACCACACTTGTGTACTATTCTGACAGCTATAGAAGACAAATTGGTTAGTCTTCACCTTCAAATATCTAGTTTAACTAAAATTTGTTTGTAAATTATTTATTTATAAAGCCAAAGAATAAAAATATTCCCAATCCTGGGGTTGGTGAAAGGATAGTATATACCACAAACAGCTAAATCAAAAATAGAGAACACATAATAACAAGATCATGCAACCCCTGGTACCCACAATCCATTAAAACAAAAACTGAAGAATTAATGTGCAATACAAAGGATACACATTGAAAGTGGTTCCATATGTATATCATGAGCAAAGATGTGATGCAACTTGCCTATCTAAAAGTTGAGTACAACCAATAAAACTACGAATCAATTTGCAAAATCCCACTTCTCCAAATCCTAAAAAAACATCTCCTCTTGGATTAGCATGAATCCTTAGGATGGATCACCTAATTCAGCCCTAAATGACACATATACAAGTGCTAAGAAAAGACCCAGAAACCACCACAAACCAGTAATGAACAAGGGCAAAATTATAAATGCAAAAGAAATCTGAATTGCCACAAGTCAATCCATTTATTTGCCGGTCAAGGCATATGTTGCTTAAAGACTGATACTGTTGTTTCACAATCTTAACACAAAAGAAAAACTCCTTACAGCCACGATTAGAGTACATGTTCCGAAACATGACAAATATGTGATTTGGAACAAATAAATGAATGTCCTAATTTCCAAGCCATTCACAATTCCTTTTCACATGAATTTATGACTTGTATTGCATTTATTTTAACAATGTAATCAAAGAGTAAAGCCACTATGGCAGTCACTAAACATAACCTAAGTTTATTAATTAAAAACAAGAGGCGCATTAATCAAACTATATTGTTTTATAGGTAAATTTTATCAGATTGGATAGAAGGAAATTCAACAGAGCCGAAGGAAAATTTGTCTTGCCATTAAGCACTCTATATGATAATTGCTCAAAATCACAACTCCACTACTGAAAACTTGTATCAGAATTACCTAGTATAAAAAGGGTTGCAATAGCAGATATTTGCTCACATCTACCATTAGAATAAGTATGAGAAATAGGTAGAAGGCCAAGTAGTAGACCATTCATAGATGCAGTCAGTGATAAATCAACTAAAGAGCATATCGGACAAACAATCCTGAGGATAGACAGTTACAGATGTGGAGCAAGGAGTGTAGGAAATCAAGCAGGTGCAAGGCAACTGTCCAAAGACACATACACATGTGAGAGAAAATGTACCCTAGAAAGTGAATAATAAGGAGTGAGCAAACATAATAGATAACTCATACAAAATGGTAATAATCTCAAGATTGATGCACCACCAGAAAATTATGCACCATACAACACATGGTAAAAGGTTTATTTGCTCAATAGCTCATTAAGATAACCTAAATGCATAAAACATGTATTTATGAATGAAATGGCCAGAAGCATACCCCGTGTCAAGCAATTAGTGATGTCATCAAGGCTAACCCACGAACACTTAGATTTACCCTCCTCAGCAACAAGTCGAAGAGGACCCTGATTTGAAGATCAATTTTCTTTAAGTAGATGAAAAGGAAAGAAACAGCTGGCAGCCATGTATTTTATAGGCTGATTTATTCAGTTGATTCACCAACCATCAAGGCACACTCAAAATATATATATAAATAAATATAATTAAAAAAAAATTAAGGTACGCTCAAAATTGCACCTACAAGACGATCATTGTTAACAGTGAAGATTTATGGATTGAACAAATGTTACATTACATGGACTTATGTAGTTATGTGATTCCGCTTTGTATACTGCATAGACCGCACATGTGCACCACATATGCATTACGCATCTTTTATAATACCAACAATAATAAAGATTACAAAACCTTTTTTTAATTAGGAAAAATAATAACATTAAAACGATAAGCATCGATTTTACAGTTTTACTAATTATGTAAAAGAAAAAAGAATATACTGGGTATTGACACTATCAAAACAAAATGGCTAAAAGGCTACATGTTAGATACTATAATTTTAACAAACACCTCTTATGCTTAGCCTTGTGTAGTAATATAAATATCAAAGTTAGATGGAGAAAGATCAAAAGTAGAAAGTGTAGAAGAATAGAAAATGTAAAAAGGGAAAGAAAAAGAATACATCAGGGTGCAGTTAAGATCAACAGAATTGAAAAACGAAAAAAGAAACAGGAAAAAAAATGATTGAGGGAAAGTGGACAAAAAGAGAGAAAGAGGGCTCAAATTCCATATTCGATAAAATGGGCTAGGTTCTAAACCTTCATTTTAATGGCCTTACACAATAGCCGCATATCCTCAGATTATGTGGTTTCATAACCATCAAGCAAACCTTGTAACCATTAAGCGGATTGCATATCTAAGCTCCATTTGGCATGGCTTTTGGATAGTGCTTTTGGTTCTAAAACAACTTTTAGACTCAAAATAGATGTTTGGGAAACTTAATTAAAAGCTTGTTTAGCCAAAAGTACTTTTGCAACATTGTTGTTTTGGACTTTTTCTCACCACACCTAAAGTGGTGCTTTCACCTTTTCAAAAGTGCCTTTACTTGCTAAGAATTTTGAAGTTAAACATATTTTATTCTTACAGCACTTTTCACCAAAGCGGCAGCAATACCAAACATAGCCTTAATATGCAGATGCATGATGCATTTGGCATGAGAAACATACTCCTTGATTTCCCTATCCTGATGAATGATCAAGTTTAATTAACGAAAGTGGTTACTCGGGATAATTGTTGGTCCTCAAAGCAAACTACACTCTTGCAATCACCCCCAGTTTTGCTAAACTTACAATACATAAAATCCATTATAATCATGCTAATTCTAAATTTATTAAATTATAATGCTTCTCTCCATCTCTCTAATTTTGAAGCTATTCCTTCTCTAGACTCATCAATCTAAACTATAACATCTCTAAACAACATATACCAAGGAACCTCATCTTGAATATGCCTAGTTGGTTCATTCATCACTAAACAACTAGATAAGGGTATAAGGTTGATACTAGCTGCAAGCCTATGGTAATCATAAATGACTTTATCTCCCCTCCACACATTCTAACACTATTTACTTCATTATCATACACATCCTTAATAACATGAATATACTTTCGGAATAATTAAATTGGTTATACTTTCGGAATTGGTTATACTTGCGGAATAATTGAATTGATAGTACTTCAAATGCGCTAGTAAAGTTACAGAAAATCATGAAACTGTTGCCTTTGGAGGCAACAGATAACCAAAATCCTTGAAATTGAGAATGCTGGTTCTGAATGAGGTACCTTCTCAAACTGCTTAGCAAACCACTGATTTAGCTCCTTAGTGCAAGCAGAATCATTAACTAAGTAGGAATGGAAATCTGAATAAGCCAAGTAGATCCCACCTTCTGCACAGAGAACAGATATTATATTTTATAGGAACACGAGTAAATGTCACAATCACATACTAGAACCATGAGTGAATGATAAAAATGTTAAGTCATTGTTAAAATAGCAGTAATATGATGTACTCAAATATAAGCGAAACACTAACAAAACAAAGCACCATCAGAATAAACCTAGAAATTACAATCACAGATGAGATAGGTGGTCTTTCAACAAGTGGTCCAAAGACTCAGGAACTTAGGTTTGGTATTGATCTACCATTTGTTTGTAGCATTGGACATCAGGGAAATGAAGAGACAGAATTCCTGTGGTAAGGAAGATGCATTCTAACTAGTGTGCCAACTCACTCTCTCTCTCTCTCTCTCTCTCTCTCTCTCTCTCTCTCACACACACACACACACACACACACAAAATACATATATATAGGAGAAGAACCAAAGGAAAAGAAGAAGAAGAAGGAGCATACCATCCCCTGAATGATAGTGTGCCAACTCTAGTGCAGTAGAAGCAATTTTTCCTAGAACTGCATTCATCTGAAATAAAGAAATATAGATCAACTGTAGTACTGGTTTTGCCCAATAATAATTTTCTGCCAAATAATAAATTGCTAAAGAGAAAAAACTATATTCTCTATCTATTCCATCAAAACACAAGTATGGACATGAATATCAAAGGACTATGAACAGGCAATTGCATGCTAATATCAAAAGACAATCGGGAAAAAGGTGTTATGCAGGGATGACGCTGAGACACATCACATAATCAATAGAAAATACAAAAGAAATCATGAGCTAGCATGCATATCATAAAAAATCTGCTGACTTAAAATCCTTGTTAAGGGTAAAGGTCAACATGGAATTCACACTTTCAAATGGGGAAGGCTAGAGATTTTTTCCCAGACAGTAAAAGGGACATATCTCCAATCAAACATGAAATGTATATTTCATTTTCACCAAAGAGCAAAAACAAGACTTGTTTCTTTTACAAACAACAGGCCAGATGCTTGTCTATAACATTAAGATCTGTTTAGGTTGGGATCAGTGGAGTGCCATGTTAAAGCAACATACGGCAGGAGGGCAGGACATAGACAGCCTACAAAGGCCATTAGAGGGCCTAAAACAGCTAAAAGAGTTGACAAATTCTGTAAATTAGATAAAAGTAATGAAGGAAAATCAAGAAAAATTGTAACAAGAAAATGTAACTAGTGCAAAATAAGTATGACTAAGATTCTAAAAATAAGCACTAAAATTTGAAATGTCACAATAAATAACAATACGAAAAGAGAGTTGATGAGGACATCAATACTATTTAATTTAGTATTTTATTTCAGTACGATATTTGTTTTTTTTGGCAATTATAGCCATATGTAATCTTTTTTTTGCATTAGAATATTTTTGAGATTTTTAGAATCTTTTGAGATTTGTATCAAGATTTGTTTTGAGCCTATTTATAGGCCCTGAGATTAATGAGAAAGATATGCCATTCTTGATTTAAAAATTATTTTGTTGAGTTTTTCTCTTCATCTCAGTCTCTTTTTGTGTGATACAATTGAGATCCAATTATAAGGGTTTGTGATAAATCCTAATACAATTTTAGGGTTAGTGATTAACTCTAAAATCTATTCCAAATTAAAATCCCAAAAAAAAAAAACAATTCCCCAAATAAACCCAAACCCTAATCACCAAAATCCCCCAAATCCAATACAAAAAAACCTAATCCCTAATTCCCCTTCTCTCTCTCCATTGTCTTCTTCCCCTACCGCCCGACCCCGACCGAAACCCTAGCACCCCACTTCGCGACCCCGACGACACCCCGATCGACCTCCAACATTGCCGACCACCATCTGCTCACCTCTCATCCTCGTCGATGCCTACAACCACCACAGTCATCTCCTTCGCCATCGACCTCACTCCGAAATTCCCTTTCCAACGCCACCGCAACCAGTGCCAGCCGCCTCGCGCCCGCCCGGTGCTGCTCTCACCCCTTTTGCTGGCAAGCTGAGATCTGTCGCAATTGTTCTTCGAACCCTCGGCATACTCTTTCCACTTTTAAATATTTGTGTTCTACAGCCTTATCATCTGTATTATATTATTTGATATTTTGTCGTCCACAAGATTGAGTGTTCCACTTGCTTGAGTAGAGTACGAATCAATATTGAATCTTTTACTTGTTAAGAATACTTAGGGATTTAATTATTGATTGTTAGAATTGAATTATTAATTAGGTTTGTGACACTTAATTCAATTCTTGGAAATCCATCAAACCGATTAATTGTTTAAAATTTCAACTTTGATCCGCACTACGTGTTGGTAAAATTAATCCTTTAAGATTCTTGGAAATTCTCTGTTTTAGGGTTAGTTTTACATTATTTTGGTATCAGAGCAAAGGTTCTTAAAACCCTAGTTCTTGCATCATTTAGGCATCAATTTTTGCATTCATTTAGGATCGTGTAGTCCTTTATTTTTCTTTCTTTATTTTAGATCATTTCATATTCATTTGAAAAAAGAAAAAGAAAAAAAAACTAGCACACACACACGACCCCCTAGTTTTTCCCTTTTGGTGAATGTGTTTTTGCAGCACCATCACAAATCCTGACAAGCCTTTCTTATTCCTCCCACGTCACCCAATTAGAAACCCTAGACCTTCCCGACCTGAAATGGACAACTCTGATATTTTCGTTACCCTAACTGTCATTCAAACAACTCTTGCCAATATCAATTAGAGGCTTGAGAAAGTAGAATTAAATCAAATTGTTGTCCATCAGCTTCATGCTAATCGTCAGATCCCTCAAGAAAATGTTCGTGACGATCGACGTCAAGAACGTGACCCTGACGAACAATACAAAAAGAACGTTAAGGCTGTTGTTCCCCATTTTGAAGGCCACATGGAACCCCAAGCTTATCTCGATTGGATCTGTGCCATGGACCACTACTTTGTGTGGTTTGACATGAGCGAAGCCCTGAAGGTTAAATTTGCCACAATGAAATTGACGCGTAAAACTCAACATTGGACCAATCTTGAACATGCCCGCCGAGGCCGAGGCCTGGCACCCATAGCCACTTAGAAAGCCATGAAAGAAAAGTTCACTGAGAGATATGTACCGTTATCGTTTCACACCCGATTGCTAGATTCGTGGAACCATCTTTATCAAGGAAGTAAATCCACACAAGAATATGTTGATAAGTTTGATGACTTCCTTATTCAGTGCAATGCTTTAGATAAAGAGAGTGAAGAACAAACTCTCTCTAGGTTTAGAGCTGGACTACGAGCCGACCTTAGGAACGAGCTAATTCATAAAAATGTGAACTCACTAGCAGCAGCTTATGTCCTAGTCCTCGATATGGATTTCCTTACGGCTAGTTCTCATCATAGATCCAGCGATTCGAGAGATCATTCCCCTAGAATGACCCTTCCTGATCCCTCTAGACATGAGTGCTCTTCTCCTCAATACCCCAACAAGTCTTACCCAAGCAAGCCTGCATCAAATTCATATCCACTTAGAAATGACAACACAGATAAGAACATTGAAAAAGACTATTCTAAGATTGATCATCTCACTAAGTGCTATAAATGTAAGGGATATGGCCATATTGTTGGCAACTATCCCAGCCCAAATGTGATCGATATAGTAGAGGGTACCGCAGTCATCGCTGATGAGCCCGACAATAAGTTTACTTATGAACCTAATATAAGTGATGACTTTGATGAAAAAGATGATGACCTGTCTCTCAATTGTATTCAGTCTGTCCAGTCACCTTTATTAAGTGTACCTGAGTCACCCATCCCTTCGCAAGTCACTTGGCAACCCATAGATTTTACCCTTGTGTTAGAACATCACAAAGTCACAGAGTCTGCATCCACATTTTTATTCTGCCTTCATGGTTTGCATAGAGATATTTCCAAAGAAATTAATGAGAATAATTCTAACTACACGTTAATAACAGATACAAGAAGGAAGTTTAAAACTCTTGATATTGGTGACGAAATGATGGTTCGAATTCATCCGGAACGGTTTCTATCTGGATCCGTTAAGAATTTGAACATACATGATGCAGGCCCATTTAAGATTCTCCATACAATCAATGATAAAACCTATGTCGTTGACCATCCTGAAGGCTTTGGCATAAGTAAGACTTTCAATATTAAGGATCTAGTACTTTATGAAGGCTCAAAATTCAACCCGAAATTTTCTTATAGATGAGCCTACCCTGAAGTTGATGCTGTTTATTTCTGGGAGACGTGTGGATGCACCAGGTGTGAGTTCGGACTCAATTTGTATTGAAGGAGAATGCTGCTCGTCTGCCGACCTTCGGTTGACCTTCTGGGACCTACGATGAGCTCGGGAAGATGTTGAAGGCTGGGCTCGGATCGGAAGGGTCGGATCCGAGTTCTTGTGTACCTGCAGACGGTCCTGAAACACCGGGGTTTATCCCGGCGGCGGACCCTCCGATGCTCTAGTCAGTCTCTGTGAGAGAGTAGCAATAACTAGGTATATTTAAGTGGCAAAAGATTCATTACCTCAAAAGGTGGGTGTGGGTCTAGTATTTATAGAGAATCCCAACCGGGTTTGGTTCCACTTGGGGGCCGGGTCTGGATCCGAAAGCCCGTGGGCCTGACGTGGCAGAAGGCCCAGGGGGTTTAGGACGGACGTGGCAATACCAAGAGTGGTATAGGGCTGACGTGGCGAAACCCTTGGTGGTATTTGGAGCTGACGTGGCCCATCGTGGGCCTCCTGTGCTTCTGGGGGGGATCGGGGGGCCTAGGCTGTGCCAGGTCATCCTTCTGCTCCGCCAGAGAGGGGGGACGGCCTGTGGGACTGTCCCGGATCGGACTCCGAGGGCTACTGAGGCTCGTCGGTACGAGGAGGCCAGTACCGTGAGGGCAAACACGAGGTTCGGCGCCGACCCTGAAGTGGTTCGGAGCCGAACCAGGTTGCTATCTTTACCTTTCAGAGTGGGAATTGTATTAGGCCCTGGTTGGGCCTCAGGCCATTTTTACCCTGTCACACTAGCCCCCCACTCCGGCGGGGGTGCGGGAGCAAGCCTTGGGGGAGTGTTCATGGTTGTGGAAAAAATGGGAGGACGACTCACAGGGCCTTCTTGGTGGGGTTGTCCTGAGGCTTTGACCGGACCTCGAGCTTGTCGAGGGTTTATGGGTAGGTGAAGGCGATGGCGAACCGTTGTATCTTCCGGAGAAGAGTACCCTGGTGCCTGACAGAACCTCGAGAGGACGAGGGTTTATGCGTCGACAAGGGTGATGGCGAGCCGTTGTTTCTTCCTGAGAAGAGTACCCTGGTGCCAGACCGAACCTCGAGACGAGGGGGAATTATGGGCTGGTAAGGGTGATGGCCAGCCGGTGGATCTTCCGAAGAAGAGTACCCGGGTGCCAGACCGAACCTCGAGCTGGCGAGGGATTATGGGCCGGTAAGGGTGAAGGCGAGCCGTTGTTTCTTCCTGAGAAGAGTACCCTGGTGCCAGACCGAACCTCGAGATGAGGGGGAATTATGGGCTGGTAAGGGTGATGGCCAGCCGGTGGATCTTCCGAAGAAGAGTACCCAGGTGCCAGACCGGACCTCGAGCTGGCGAGGGATTACGGGTCGGTGAGGGTGAAGGCGAGCCGTTGTTTCTTCCTGAGAAGAGTACCCTGGTGCCAGACCGAACCTCGAGATGAGGGGGAATTATGGGCTGGTAAGGGTGATGGCCAGCCGGTGGATCTTCCGAAGAAGAGTACCCAGGTGCCGGACCGGACCTCGAGCTGGCGAGGGATTACGGGTCGGTGAGGGAGCCGTTGTTTCTTCCTGAGAAGAGTACCCTGGTGCCAGACCGAACCTCGAGATGAGGGGGAATTATGGGCTGGTAAGGGTGATGGCCAGCCGGTGGATCTTCCGAAGAAGAGTACCCAGGTGCCAGACCGGACCTCGAGTTGGCGAGGGATTACGGGTCGGTGAGGGTGAAGGCGAGCCGTTGTTTCTTCCTGAGAAGAGTACCCTGGTGCCAGACCGAACCTCGAGATGAGGGGGAATTATGGGCTGGTAAGGGCGATGGCCAGCCGGTGGATCCTCCGAAGAGGGGTGCCCTGGTGCCAGACCGGACCTCAAGCTGGTGAGGGGATTATGGGTCGGGCCGTTTGTGGGCGAACCGTTGTGCCTTGGGGCTGTTTGAGTAGGGTAGTCTGTTGTTTTCGCGGAGCATTTGGGGGCGCCCTGGGATCTGTGCAAGGTTCCCATTTCCTAGGTGCGTTAATGGCGCCGCCTAAATAAATGTATGGCGCATGGTCTTCCGTCGTTTGGTTTTCCCCATGTCATAAAGGCCGGCGCCTGGGGGAGGCTATAAGTACCCCCCTCTTTCTCGTAGTGGTTCAGATCAAAGCAAGGGTGGTCTGTTTGGCCCTTAAAGGTGTCTGCTTCGGCAGACGCCTGTCTCTTGATAATTTATACCCCCGGTTGTGTCGGAGAGGTAGTTTCTTTGTCGCCCGGATCTTCTCTTGGATCTGATGGCCCTGATGTGGCGGCCAGACCCAGGGGGGATCCGGGCGAGAGGGACAACGACCGAACTTCGAAGGGTGAGCAGTTTGCAACTGTGGAGGTCCTATCCTTCCGAAAGAGATGAAGGGCGTTCCGGGCCGGTTGTTTGCAACTGTGAAGGTTCCGTTGCTGGAGTAGGCTGGACTTTTGCAGTTGCATCAACTGGCTCGGAATGGTGCACTTCTTTCGACCCCTGGGTGTTGATCTGCTTTCGACCGGGGTGCTTGCCGAGGGGGGCGTCTTGAAGCTTTGGGCCCCGGGTAGATGAGTCGTTCTCCGATTGGAGGCTGACTGCTCTGCGTCCCAATAGGGCTCCAGGTTGAGGCGGAGGTACATGGTGCGAGGCTGTCGCGCTCTCGTCGTCCCTTCGTGGTGGAGAGCAGCGAGTCGGAGGAAGCGACTGATGGTTCGGACGACGTCCGTGTTTTGGAGTTGGCTACCGAGGGAGAGAGAGGCGAGGGCGGCATTGTAAGGAGATCCACGGTTCAGGGGGCAGGTCCGAGTTCCATGCTGACTGGTCGGGGGCCCTTCTTCACTCCCTCGCCGGAGCAAACCGAGAAGAGGAAGAAGGCTCCGAGGAAGGTAGGGTTGGGGACTGGTGGTTCGAGCCAGGGGACAGGTTCGCCCGTGCAGCCGAAGCATTTCCGTCAATATCCTGACGACCTGTCCGACCAGGAGCTCTTTGGTGTGCAGGCCTCTTCGCCGAGTCGGACGAGAGTGTTGATGGACGCGATTCTGACCGTCTTGGATGGCGGGGACTTGGAGGTTTTGCAGCTGGCGTACCACATAGGTCCTAGTTACGAATTGATGCTGCCGAGCTCTACTCTTCGCCCAACCGATCCCCTGTCCGCTTGGTATTGTGTCTTCCCCGTGGACGCGCTTATTTCTGGACTGAGGCTGCCTGTCCATCCGTTTGTTCGGGAAGTGTTGAACTGGGCCTCCTTGGCGCCGATGCAGTATGGGCCGAACTCTTGGAAGCAGATAATCAGTTTCGTACTGATGTGCGAGGAACAACGGGTACCCCTGCGCTTGAACGTGTTCCGAGCGACGCTGATGATTAGCTCGGCGGCCGAGGGGGTTTACTATATCTCCCCCCGGAGCAGGAGGAAGGTTGTTCATAGCCACCCGGACTCTATCAAGGATTGGAAGAAAAAATATCTGATGATCCGGAGTGAAGAGCCCTGGGACATTCCGACTCGATGGAACTACTCCAAGCCGAGTTATCCTGCGCCGGGGCAGGGGGATCTGACGGTCGAGGAGTGGGGGTTTGTCGAGCGTCTCCGTTTGTCCCCTAGTATTGATTGGAAGAAGGTGACGGAGGTTCGCCTGGCGAGTGTTGGACTGAGCCCAGCCGTTCTCCGTATGTAGTTGTTTCTTTTCCCTCGATCCTTTCGTACATTCTTGCTCATTGCTCTTAATGGTTTTTTCGGTAGATATGGATGAGGCATCGATCAAAGCAAGGAGGCTCGCCATGAAGAAGGAAAATGCCGAGAAGAAGAAGGGGGAGGCGGCGAAGAGGCCGAGGGAGCCGCCCCTTGTTATCTCGGAGGTACCGCTCGAGCCGAGGGTTAAGAGGACTCGTTCGGAGACGGGCAAGGGGGGTGCCCCTTTGAGGGGTAAGGGCCCGGCGAGGGCATCCGATCTTGATAAGGGGAAAGGTCCCTTGGTAGGGGTCGAGGAGGAGGACCCGGTGGTGGAGTTGTCGCGGCAGCGGTGGGCGCCGGACTGGTCGGTTCGGACGGGCGACTGTCTGACCGAGGAAGCCCAGGCCGTAGAGGTGGTGGAGAAGCTGGCAACACCTCGTGATCGCCAGATGATGGAGAACGAGCCCGTGGAGGTGGCATTCACGCGCCTGGCGCAGGCCACCGTGTCGGTAAGCTTGTCGACCTCCCCCTTTCTGTTTAGTCTTGCCTCAGGAGTTTTCTTCTTATCTGCGTCTTTCGGTTGCAGGCTTGTATGCAGGGAGCTAATGTGAAGAATCTCTACGAAGCGTCCCTGTTACAAGAGCGTGCTCGGGCGGACAAGAGCGGACGAGAGACGAAGGAGATGCGGATCCAGCTCGAGGGTTCGCATCAGAGGGAGCAGCAGATGAAGCTGGAGCTCGAGGCCAAGGACACCGAGTGGGGGAAGAGGGTGGCCTCCTTGAAGAGGAAGTTTGCCAAGGAGAAGGGGGAGTTGACAGCTGCGTTCGCCAATGAGAGGAAAGAGCTGACGGATGCGGGCCAGCGGATGGTGATAGCCGCCCAGGATGAGTGCTACGCGAAGGCCCTCAGTCATGTGAGGCATTTCTATCCGACCCTCGATCTGTCGAACTTCGAGTACGACATGGAGATTGATGGGACCCCGAAGATTCCTGCCGGAGAGGGGCTCGTTGACAACCCGGCCGTCGATCCTCCTGTGAACCCGATCGACGCCGAGGAGGGAAATCGAGTTGTATAGTTTTGTCTTTCTTTCTTCTTTCCTCCTTTCGATTGTATTTGCCTCCCGCGGACTGGCCCCCGCCTTTTCGTGTATCTATAAAAAAGTAATTCGGACTTGCCAAGGGTTTTGACGCCGGTCGTTTCCGGATCTCCCCGCTTATGTGCTTCGAGTTGGCTCACTTCGTAGGTTGTGGCTTCCCTTCCCGAGGTGGACCCCCGTCGTTCCGACGTGGCGTGCCGCTCGAGACGAGGGGAGTATTTCTGTAACGGCCTTTGCCCCGGTTGACAGAATACAAAGTGATGAAGGGGATGTGGCTCGGCCTTATTGATTCGCGAGGAATCGGAGTGGGGTAAGGTGACGCCTTGGGGGTCGACCCCCTAACCTGGTATTAGGTCGGGTCTGCCGAGGTGTTTGGAGTATGACACAATGAGATTTCCTTAGTATAAGATAGGGGGGGCCGCTAAAACGGTCCTATACAAAGGAAAGCTTTACAAAAGGTTTACTTCTATAGCTAAGTTAAAGTCTGTGCTTGCTCTTTGCAGGAGTTCACTGGGTGCTAGGCGTCAAGGGGAAACCTCTCTGGCTCGACGGTAGGTCCGGGGGTAGGGCCGTCCTTCTTAGGTTTGAACATGACGGCGTTGAGGGGGAACATTCCTCCTCCGACGGTGGTCATGTAGCACGATCGCGCTGCTTCTTGGCTGCCTCGGACGACGCCGACCCCTTGTGGGGTGGAAAATTCGAGCTCCGGATGGTAGGCCGAAGGCACCGTTTGGAGGGAGCATAACCTGGATCGGCCGAGTATGGCGTTGTAAGCCGTCTTGGCGTTGGTCACCATGAAGTCCATAGGCTCGGTCCTCTTGGCGGGAGCCGATCCCGCTGTAACATCGGGGGTGACAATCCCTTCTAGCACGACAGGGAAGCCGTAGAACCCATGTAAGGTGTATCCGGCCGGTTGGAGCTTGCCTCTAGTTAACTTCCGTTTCTTGAAGGCTTCGAGGAAAAGAATGTTCACCGAGCTGCCGTTGTCGACAAGGATTCGGCGAACTTCACACTTAGCCATGCGGAGGCTAATGACGAGGGCGTCGCAGTGGGGGAGGCGAACGCCTTCGAGGTCCTCCCCTGAGAATGAGACTGGCGCGGGTTGTAGCTCGGGAGAGGGATCGCCTTGGACAGCATTCAGCTCTCGGATGAAGGCTTTTCGGAAAGTATTCGATTCCCCTCCTATTAGCCCTCCATGGACTCAATGTAAGATAAATGGTGTGTCCGCGGCTCCCTCGGACTCGGGATCCCGACCCGGTATGCGGCTCGGAGGGGGGTTCGGGGGCGAGTGTATCCCGCTCCTGGCATCTCGTCGACCCCGCGGGACTTCTCGGGTGAATTCTCGGAGGTATCCTCTGGAGACGAGTTCCTCAATCTCGTCTTTCAGGGCCCGGCATTGATCTGTGTCGTGTCCATGGTCTTGGTGGAAGCGGCAGTAGAAGCGCTGATCTCGGTTCTTGCCGTTGTTAGTTCGGGGAGGTAGTCGAACCATGCCTTTGTCTTCGATTTCTAAGAGGATGGCGGATACGTTGTGCGTCAAGGGAGTGTATCTCTCGAAGCGGGGGACCGGCGGGACCTTCTTCATGGCCCCCGGGTCCCTGGGAGCTTTCTTTGATGGTTCGACTTCTTCGGTCTTCCGCTTTCCCTTCCCGGTGGCGTCCCTGGCATCTTCGGGGTTAAGGGCCTCTTCTGCCCTAATGTATTTCTCGACCCTACTGAGGAGGTCGGGGAAGTCGACGGGGGGTTTCTTCGCCAGAGAAGCCTTCAGCTGTCCGTGACGGACGTTGTGTCGGAATGCCGCTGAAGCGACGCCTGGGTCGAGGGAGGAGACCGACCTTGCCTCAGCGGTAAATCTCCGGACGAACACTCTGAGTGATTCCCCCTCTAACTGTTTGAGTCCGAGTAACGAGGCGCTGGTCCTTTCGGTCTTCCGGCTGGTGACGAAGTGGGCGAGAAAATTGCCCTCGAGTTGGTCGAAGGAGTAAATGGAGCCAGGGGCGAGCTTCGAGAACCACTCGCGAGCTGGACCCCGAAGGGTGGCAGGGAAGGCTCGGCAGAGCAGGGGATCCGAGGCGCTGTGAATCATCATGAGGGTTTTGAAACCCTCCATGTGATCAGCAGGATCTCCCTCGCCATCGTAGGTCTCGAATTGAGGGGGTCGGAAATTCCGGGGTATTTCCGCTTGGAGGATGGGGGCGGAGAAGGGAGGACGGACAGGTCTGTACCCCTGAGCCGCTCTTTGGCCGCCGTCCCCTAAGTGATCGAGGCGATCCTCCATTTCTTGTAGGCGTCTTAGGAGTACGTCATCGTCCTCCGGCTGGATCGTTGAAGGGCGGGACGTGCTGGCTTCGGCGTCCGACCCTGTTTGGGAATGGAGGGTTTCTTCCCTGGGGGCCCGTCGGAGGGCTCCCAGAATTTCTCTTCGGAAGTCTTGGAATTCCTTATGAGTGACGGGGGCTCCCTCGACCCGGTTTGGTCGGTCCGAGGGTTGTCTTCCGACTCGGCTGAGCGCGGGTCTTCGCACCTCGGGCGGGGGTCTCGGATGGTTCGGGACCGGGTTGGAAGCGGCCCTTCCCCTGCTGCGGGTAATCTTGCGGTTGAGGATTATTCCCCGGAGGTCGGGCTGGGCTGGCCGGCCGACGCTCCTTTGGGACTCCCGAGGGGGAGCCTTGTGTTTCGACGTGCGTGGCCTGGCTTTATCAGTGGGTGGGGACGAGTCCCGTTGGTTGACGGAGGAAGCAGCCCCCTTGCCTTTGGAGGCCATGAGGGTTCGACTGTCGAGGTCTTTTGAGGGTCTGGATCGGATCGGCTTCTGGAGCAGCTCTTCCCACAGACGGCGCCAACCTGATGCTGTTTATTTCTGGGAGACGTGTGGATGCACCAGGTGTGAGTTCGGACTCAATTTGTATTGAAGGAGAATGCTGCTCGTCTGCCGACCTTCGGTTGACCTTCTGGGACCTACGATGAGCTCGGGAAGATGTTGAAGGCTGGGCTCGGATCGGAAGGGTCGGATCCGAGTTCTTGTGTACCTGCAGACGGTCCTGAAACACCGGGGTTTATCCCGGCGGCGGACCCTCCGACGCTCTAGTCAGTCTCTGTGAGAGAGTAGCAATAACTAGGTATATTTAAGTGGCAAAAGATTCATTACCTCAAAAGGTGGGTGTGGGTCTAGTATTTATAGAGAATCCCAACCGGGTTTGGTTCCACTTGGGGGCCGGGTCTGGATCCGAAAGCCCGTGGGCCTGACGTGGCAGAAGGCCCAGGGGGTTTAGGGCGGACGTGGCAATACCAGGAGTGGTATAGGGCTGACGTGGCGAAACCCTTGGCGGTATTTGGAGCTGACGTGGCCCATCGTGGGCCTCCTGTGCTTCTGGGGGGGATCGGGGGGCCTAGGCTGCGCCAGGTCATCCTTCTGCTCCGCCAGAGAGGGGGGACGGCCTGTGGGACTGTCCCGGATCGGACTCCGAGGGCTACTGAGGCTCGTCGGTACGAGGAGGCCAGTACCGTGAGGGCAAACACGAGGTTCGGCACCGACCCTGAAGTGGTTCGGAGCCGAACCAGGTTGCTATCTTTACCTTTCTGAGTGGGAATTGTATTGGGCCCTGGTTGGGCCTCAGGCCATTTTTACCCTGTCACAGCAGTCTAATGGTAAGATTCCCACATTTATCCCTCTACCTGATATTATTTACCCACCGACAGAAGAATTGAATAATATTTTAGATGATCCGATAATCTCTACAAGAGATGGTGGTATGTACAAGTATTTGGTGAGGTGGAAGAAGCAGCCGAAGTCGGATGACACTTGCAGTGATCGTGAGGAGCTCCCGCAACTGGATCCAGATCTTTTGGAGCACTATGACAGGATCACCTGTTTTGACTCGACAGAGTCAAGCTCTCTCCCACCCGGAGAGAATGATGAGAACATCAATTCTATTTAATTTAGTATTTTATTTCAGTACCATATTTGTTTTTTGGCAATTATAGTTATATGTAATCTTTTTTTTTTGCATTATAAAATTTTTGAGATTTTTAAAATCTTATGAGATTTGTATCAAGATTTGTTTTCAACCTATTTATAGGCCCTGAGATTAATGAGAAATATATGACATTCTTGATCAAAAAATTATTGTGTTGAGTTTTTCTATTCATCTCTATCTCGTTTTGTGTGATACAAATGAGATCCAATTATTAGAATTTGTGATTAATCCTAATACAATTTTAAGGTTAGTGATTAACTCTAAAATCCACCCCAAATTAAAATCCCAAAAAAAAACAATTTCCCAAATAAACCCAAACCCTAATCACCAAAATCCCCCAAATCCAATACAAAAAAAACCTAATCCTTAATTCCCCTTCTCTCTCTCCATCGTCTTCTTCCCCTACCCCCTGACCCTGACCGAAACCCTAGCACCCCACTTTGCGACCCCGACGACACCCCGATCGACCTCCAACATTGCTGACCACCATCTACTCACCTCCCATCCTCGTCGATGCCTACAACCACCACAGTCATCTCCTTCGTCATCGACCTCACTCCGAAATCCCCTTTCCATTGCCACTGCAACCAGCACCAGCCGCCTCGCGCCCGCCCGGTGATGCTCCTCGCCCCTTTTGCTGCCAAGTTGAGATCAACCGCAATTGTTCTTCGAACCCTCGGTATACTCTTTCCACTTTTAAATATTTGTGTTCTACTGCCTTATCATCTCTATTATGCTATTTGATATTCTGTCGTCCACAAACAATTGAGATTGAGTGTTCCGTCCACAAACAATTGAGATTGAGTGTTCCACTTGCTTGAGTATAGTACGAATCAATATTGAATCTTTTACTTGCTAAGAACACTTAAGAATTTAATTATTGATTGTTAGAATTGAATTATTAATTGGGTTTGTGACACGTAATTCAATTCTTAGATATCCATCAAACCGATTAATTGTTTAAAATTTCAACTTTGATCCGCACTACGTGTTGGTAAAATTAATCCTTTAAGATTCTTGGAAATTCTCTATTTTAGGGTTAGTTTTACATCAAGAGTATTAGTGTATTACTTTCCAGAAGTGAGTTTAAAAAGCATTCCAGGATCCTGGAATTAAAAACCTAAAATCAGACATCAGCAATTTTTGCAAGAATATTTAGGTTTTACATGAATCTGGTGGGGTTCATATCATCTGTCAAACTTGGTGAGCTTTTAAGACTATATTGGCTTTCAGGGTTTGCTTCATCAGGAGTAGGATGACCTGTTACATGAAATAGGGTCGGAGTTTTTTATGGGAACACAATATCTAGTGTAGTGTATCAATTCATAATTTTCGCTAGCAGGGTCCCATGGTGGCTTCATTGGTCAAGGATTTACCTCCCTTTGAGGGCGATTGAGAAAAAATGGGAGCACATTATGTTGGAAGAAGATGACACGGGCGATTCTGGAGATTATGTATCACGCAGGAGGCAAACATGGTGTCAAACAAACTTAAATGTTTGGTATAATCTTCTTCCTACTTCCTTATATTATGGTTACTTTATCTAATTTAAACGATGGTATCAGTCAACATATTAAGGTTAATGCTTCTGAGTTCGAAGCAAACATCATCATGCACCTATTTTTAGAAATTCAACTTCAGTTATGAGTACTTTAGGTTCTTAAATAGCTACATAAAGAAATTTGGAAGTAAAATAAGATGCTTCTTTAAGAACTGGTTCTCCTCCTGGCCTTTTCACATTATCTGGATAAGTTGCAGTTATAGCTAGTTTCTTTGCAGGTAACTTCAAGGAATTGGTGGATTTGGAAGGAAAGCAAGGGGGTTTCTGTAAAATCCATGGTTTGGATAGAAGTAACAAACTTTTCTTGAGTTACATCTCTGCATTGTCGGGGGCTTTTGGGAGGATTTTTTTTCCTCCTCAAAAGCTCCGATTTGCTGGATGTGCACTGTAGTTATTTAAACAGTAGCTTTCTCTCTTCTCCATTACGACTTTTTTGGAGTTTTTAAGCAATACTTATTAAACAGTAAATGCTTTTTGAGTTATTTTAATATTTTTTAATAAAATTCCTTTTGCAATGTTACATAGTTTGCCAAACAAGAATTTCACTTCGTCGAAGAGTATTATACATACATCCAAATAAAAAGAATTTGCTTCCAATCATTTTCATTGGAAAGGATTTAAAATCCAAACAATTCCTCAAGTTAAGTTCCATGCATACGAACTAGCTATTACTGTAATCACAGTCATGGGCCTTCTACAAAATATTGCATAAGCATGGTCAGCAAATCATATTCCCTTCCCCTAGAGGACTGAATACCTAATTTTTAACTCTCACCAATATCTTTGTATGGCTGATGGGCATAATTCAAAATTTCAATGTTCCATTCTTACCAATGAGACTGCCTTAAATTTATTTTTCATTGGAATTCAGTTTGTTTTGCATTTATTTTACAACGGAATCGTTACCACAATGGAATTCTTACACCTAGTTCCACATGTAGAAACACCAGACCGGTGAAACAAGGCTCAGAACTATAATGTTTTTAATAAATAGCTAGCTTAGGTCCACATTAAGACCTTACAAGGAGAGTTCAATTCTAAGAGAGCATCAAGAAATTTGCAAATCCTGCAAGCAAAACATTTTGGATGATGTAAATCCTAGTTTACCTAGAATCTCAAAGAGGAAATTCTTATATCTAGAGCATTATAAAAATATACAATCTCACCTTAAAAAAATTATAACTGTAAATTTGACATAGATTTATTGATCAGTGATAATGTGAAATACAAACCATATTAAAAACTCATATCTCTAAAGCAAGCCTTCCTCCAGGAGTAATAAGGAGCAACTTATCAGCAGATAGAAAACTAAAACTGGTAATTACTCAAGTGAAAAAGAAATTGCAGCACCAAGTGACATTCTATGAGTGGAATGTATTAGTCACTACTCCAACATAGTCATAGAACAAGGACATGCAGCTATTGTTCCCATCAAGCAATTTGGATTTATTTAATAGATTTTTTTTGTTAATTATATTTACCTCTAAATTCCTAGCAGAGAGTTTCTCATCTAAGGTTATAAGCTGCCCATTCACTGCAGAAGTTGCTGCTACCCGAGCTCTTCGTCCTTGGGCCAGAGCTGAAACTTTACCAGCTAACAAATCACACTGAGATTGTTGACGTTTCAACTGCTTTTGCAATTCCATAACTTCTGCTTTGTATGCTAGCTTCGCCTCCCTAATTAAAGATAATAGTAATAAATTTGAAAACCATTAGCATTACCCTGAACAGAACATGAAATGGTTAAATGAGCTACCTCACCAATCAAACCACCATCAAAGGAAAAATAACGTCCGTATATGTATGCAACTCAGTGAAACAGAAGACATCAAAACAAAATGAAACTTCTAAGAGCATATATATTAATTGGAGAGGCCCAATTACTCGTAGTGAATAACTAGCTCTGTCATGCCCAACTATGATAGTTTATATTGTCATATATTTGACATTTGACAAAGCAATCCAACAAGTTCTTTTGATCATCAATGACAAACTCCATGTGCGCTTAGGAGTAAGGTTAATTTAACCATTCCATCAAGTGGTTAAATAATGAGCATAGGAAATGAATAATGGGACAGATGCTTGGAACAAAGTCCATTTTGAGATATTTGAAGAGTGAAACATAAATTGGGCTATTTCAATGGTCATCGTGATGAACATATATTAAAACATCTATAAGATGAAATTGATGATGTTTGAAAACTTTATAACTCGTCATTGGAATTTCATGTTCCTCTTATTTGTATAATTCAAAATCTGTGAACTTCGTCCTTAGTCTTAGAGATGTCAACAAGGGAAGTTTTATATTGGACTCTTTTTCCAGTCTATCTTGACTGAGATTAGACAACTCCTGAGTCAACCAAGACAGTAGGAATCTTCCAAGAAAAAACTGAGCCAACACAATGAGATCCTAGAGAACTCAATATCATCCGAATATGATATCAAAGTTTCGTACCACATAAACACATGTTGCATTGTTCAAAAAAAAGGCAATGATTATCCTCATTAAGAAAGCAAAGGGTATCTTAAAATGGAAATAGATAAACCATGAGATGAGGTCTCTCATGAGAGGTAATAATCCTATATTCCTATATTCCTAAACGAACACTAAGGAAAATGTTACAACTAATATAGTAACCGAGTAAACAGTAGCAGGCAACTAGACAAGAAACGTTACCGTATATCAATAAGTCGTTCTTCAGCACCAAAAACTGCTTCCTGATTGTCTCTCCTACTTGAAAAGGCTGAAATGCTATCAAATGCAGAATTTAAGTCCTCTCCCTAACAAGAAATATTATGTTAGAGGACATGACATACAACATACAACACAGTTATTGACATTAAAAGAAGGAACAAAATTCAAGCATGCATGTTTTATATAGTTACTTTGGACCAAAAAACTGTACCAAAGGGGCGACAGTGGAGCTACCAACCACCTTCACGAGAGAGACCTTAATTTGTCTGACTAGTATTTCTAAGAAATATAAAAAATGTTCATTTCAAAACTAAAATCTTCTATCTTTTATCCCACCAGCTAGGGGTGGCAACAGGTCCGTGCCGGCCCTGGACCGGCCCGGTCCGGACCCCAATTTGGCGGGCTCAAACCCGGGCCGGCCCCCACAACCTAGGGGCTGGTCGCCTGGTCCGGGCCCCAATTTTTCCAAAATAGCCCGGCTTGGCCTGGCCCGGTTTCAGACCGGGACCGGCTGAACCAGCCCGCTCGGGCCCGGGCCGGGCCGGGCCGACCGTTGGGATTTTTTTTTGGGTTCGGAATTTTTTTTTAAATTGCAAATTACCGAATTTCCCCCCAACGGATCTATATTAGCTAGTTTTAGGGAGTACTTTAGGAAATCAAAAAAAATGCATATTCTATATCTACTGCTATTAATGGGAGAGTTTGTCACTTTGTCACTTTGAGTTTGTAACCAAACAAACAATTTTTATTACTTTTTTGTCACAAATAAAACACATACGTTGCACATGTAACTCTAACTCTATTTATTAACACGTGCATCACGCGTATAAATCAAAGTTTTTTCCTTCACCAAACAAATAATTTTTATTTTTTTGTCACAAAGCAAATACGTATGTCACACGTGCAACTCCAAATCTATTTCATAACATATCACCGTACGTACAATTCAAGGTTTTTTCTTCAAAAAAATTAAAAAATTGCGTGCAGTGCCCGTTCAACTCCAATTTTTAAAAGTTTAAGGCATTCATCACAAGTACTGATTACTACCGACTTACATGTATCGCACGTTCAACTCCAACTTTTTATCAAAACGTGCATCGCACATGAAAATTACTAGTATACGACATCATTCCTTTCATTTCTCTTCACTAATTCACTCAAATCTCTATACTATCTCTCAAATCTCTCCACTATCTCTCAACAAATCAAGTTTCTACTACATTTTGCAAAGATCAACAATCAACAACAATCAAGTGATCAAGATGTCGTTAACTATGTGAGATGGGGAAAAATTACGAGCACATACTAAAATATCTTAAATGTCAATTTTAAAGGTCCAAATGACTTCAAATCGAAATTCGGAGGTGACGGAGAGGGAGGTAAAAGGGTCGCCCTATTTCCCCTGCATCCCTTTTCTCCTCCCGGTCATTTTAACTGGTTAAACCTTTTTTGCGGATAACCCAGCTAAAAGTTATGGCCGTTTCAACCTTTGCACAACCTAAAAACCTTTTCTGCTAATAAATCAAACATATACCTATCTTTTTCACCGTTCTGCCGACTACCGTATTCTTAAACGGGGCTATTTGTTTAGTTGCTCAATACTTGTTGCTCATGCTCAAATTGTTTAGTTTCTCGTGCTCATTATTATTCCTAAATGGGAATCCCCCTTCCCCCTGGAAAAAAAAATTATACTCAAAAACCGGCCCGGCCCGGCCCCCACCCTTGGGGCCGGGGACCATGTCCTATGTTTTCCCCACCTAGCCCGGCCCGGCCCGAATGCCATCCCTAACACCAGCTCCATTCAACACTTTCTCAAATCATTGTAAATCATGCGTATACATGTAAAATTAATCAGCCTTTCCATCTTCAATACTAAATAAATCACTCTTGCAGACTTCAAGATATCAAGTACTTTAGCATCCCATAAATCATCCATCGTTTTCCTTTGCAGGGACTATGTTTTAAACCCCTTGGAAATATTGATGAAATTACTGCAGTTACCCATTAGTAATGTTTCTAAACCCTTGCAGAAAGTATATCAAATCAGTAAAGCACAACCATAAGAGAAAGTGACAAACTGACAGGTTATAACATAGAAACACTGTGCGAGACATGATCATGAAGCTCTGTTATAACATACACCAAATTTACAGAAATTCTCTAAATAACACTGACATTTTATACAACTTTGTATTGCATTCCAACAGCCAATTTATCCCCTTAACCATACCTTTGGGGAAAAATCTACTCCAAGATCTAGTCATGAACATTTCAAACTATAATTTATCCATGGAATGCAAATAATTACCAATTGTTGTTTCTCAGTGTTGAAACTGCAATATTTTGTGCTCATAAGTGCTAATTAATATTACCGTTGTTGACATCGTAGTTTTTTTTTGACAAACCATCAACGCTATTATACTGTTTCTTCCACTCACATATTATTTCAATGCAAATTTTATAATTCTTTGCAGAGTATATCGAACCCCCAATCCTCAAACATACGGCACGACAGCAATGCATAATCTAATGATGCCAAAGATAACATATGAGAGAGAGAGAGAGAGCACCTCTAGTAGCTTTCCTTCCGACATGAATTGCTCATACCTGCAAGGAAGAAAATAAAAAAATATAGATTCAGATGAAGAATCAATGAAATTGAGATTAAAATGAAGAACGGTAAAGAGGAGTTGATTACTGGGAGAGTTCGGAGGTGGAGAGGACGTTGGAAGGGCGGAGAGTGGAGCAGATCCAGTCGAGGACGGGCCGGACTTCCTCGTACTGGAATGGCCATTCGAAGCTGTCCGGATCCAGACCCACTGAGCCATTGTCGAACCCTAGGTCGCTCAGCAACGCGCACAATCGAGCCCCGCTCATAATCTCGATCGATCAATCGATCGGTTTTTTGCAATGTTGCTCTTTCTTGAAAATGGGATGGAATTGATTACAAATTTACAAATAATGAGTGCCGGCCGGGGGTGAGCACTGAGCACACAAGAAAGGAGATGAAAAGAAAAGGGTTTCTTTCTCTTTTTTCTTTGTGTCCCGCTCTTTGCCTCTTCTTTGGAGGACCGTCATTCTTTTTCGATTTCTAATGATTTTAGTTGAGCATTTTTTCCCAAAAAATCAATTTAAGTAGAGCCCACACAGAATTATTACTTTTTAACTTTTTTAAATACTTTTTCTTAAATAAAATTTTTATAATTCTTATATGGGAAAAAAAACCTTTTTTTTAACTTTTTTTTTTCCATGCATCTACTGAATTAATTTTTTTTATAAAAAACTTTTCAAAAATATTTGCGGAAAGAAGACAGTTGCCCAAGTATTTGTGTTGATAGACTCAACAACTAAACTTGTCGTTCCCAACGGCGAGTTTAGTTGTTTTATCCTCGCTATTGGAAAACAGCGTGTTTAATATTGATTTTTAGTTGAAATTATCAAAAAAGACTCGATGTTCCCAACGGCAAAGACATTTATAATAGACTCGTTATTGGAAACAGCGAGTTTAGTTCAAAATTTTCAAAGAAGACTCAATGTTCCCAATGGCGAAGACATTTACACTAGACTCGTTGTTGGGAACGCCGAGGATGTAGGAAATTTTACATAGAGCAAAATATTCTGTTGGCCTTAGTGAATTTTCGAGAAAAAAAAAACTCCATATAAATTTTTTTTGAACTAAACTCACTATTCCCAACCGCGAGTCTAGTGTAAATGTCTTCGCCGTTGGGAACAACGAGTTTTTTTTTTAAATTTTGAACTAAAAATAACACTAAATACACTGTTTCCCAATGGCGATGGTGAAACAACTAATCTCGCACTTGGGAACGGCGAGTTTAATTGTTGGGTCCATGAGCGCAAATACTTGGCCAACTGTCCTCTTTCTGCAAATTGTTTCGAAAAGCGTCTTATAAAAAAATTAATTATACATCTAAGAGCATCCACAATCGTTTGCTAACAAAATGGCAAATGAGAAATAGCAATTTGACGATCTCTTGCAATGGTTCTTTGCTATAATTTTGTCAATTTTTTTAAACGGACGGAACAACATGTCCCGTCTCACTCAACTTTTTTATTTTTTAAAACCTTAATTATACATTAGAGTAAGTTAATTGGTAATTAGTAGTATATTTAGAATATTAAATTATTAAGTAGGTTATTAAATAGGATAAGTATTGATTAATTAGCATTAGATTAATAATTAAACCAGCAAAACCCTCCCTGGTTTCTTGAACGGGACAGGTTGTCCCGTCCAAGCAATTTTCTGCTTAAGACGAGACAACATGTCTCGTTTGAGATTTTTTCGGTTTTTTATTATTATTATTAACGCGACCGTCCGATCATTTAAAAAAACAAAAACAAAAATGTCAGACGAAACAACTTGTTTCATTTGATCCCATTATATATAAAAACCAGGGACGGGACAACATGTTCCGTCCCCTATAATTTGAGAATCGTCATTTTGTTTCTTAAATTTGAGAAGCGATTGTAGCGATTTTGCCAAAATATGGCAAAATAGCAAACGACTGCAGACGTCCATTTCTCAAAATATGGAAATTTGACAAATATAGCAAACAACTGTGGATGCACTAAGGGCTTTACTTATCAAAAAATTAAAGGGTTGTTTGTTTCAAGATAATTAAACTATGTAAACTCAAAAAATGGATTTCACAACACGTTTAAACTACATCTCAGGGGTTTGTTTATCAAAAAATTAAGGGGTTGTTTGTTTCAAGATAATTAAATTATATAAACTTAGAAAATGGATTTCGCAGCACGTTTAGATTTGGAAGTGACAGTATAGTTCACTGGTAAGTCTCTTTGTTGATGAACAAAAAGTCGGGAGTTCAAATCCTACTTGCACAAAAAAAAATTCCCCAATTAATATATGGTTAAAAATAGTTTGCCCCCTTGTGTTTGGAGTTTGGAGCTGTTTGTCCCACAATGTTTCAAAATGAGCACTTCAGCCCCTGCTCAGTTATTTACCTTCTTTTTGTTGTCCCCTCATTTATTTATCTAATTAACAAACTACCATCCCCTTTTCAACCATATATGAGCTCTCCATCTCTTCCTCCCCTTCTTCGTTGGGGGGACAACTTCTTTTGACTATAAACGTTAATAAGGTATATAAGAAAACATTTTCAGAATCATCTTATCTCTGTTTTTGAAATTTTTGTGTGTATTTGATTTGTTATCATTTGTGCATCATAAATGTACAAATCTTCAGAGTTAATTCCATGCAATGAAAATATCAATTAAATGTAACCAGAGTCCATTGTAATGGAATATGGAAGTGTAGTCATTGACACAATCAAATATGAAAATGTTTCATTGTAATGGTGAAGGGAGGCATGATTTCATTCAATCCTATCTACATGAGAAAGGACACACAAATTTTGGGCTTCAGAGTTGGGCCTAGAGTCTCCTAGATATGGAGAGGGGCTGCTAAATCCTACGATCTGTTTAGTAGTTGTGTAACGTCATTTATAGCAACAGCAAGTTGACAAAATTATGGTGGGAAAAATGTTGTGGAGTGCACACCCTCAAAAAACTTCTCTCATATCTATATGAACAAATGACACAGCCACACAACATGGTTGCCAAGATATGAAAAAGAGGGGCGTGGAGGCCAACTTTTAGACAACGCCTAAGCGAGGAAACCCAACTTAGATTGGAGGAACTATAAACACATTTAGATTTGAGGAAGTGAAAAGAAAAGGGTTTCTTTTCTTTATTTTCTTTCTTTTTTTTGGCTTTCTGTCGCACTATTTGCCTCCTCTTTAGAGGACTATCATTATTTTCTATTTCTAATAAGGTTGGCAATTGACTCGAACCTGACTTGTTTTTAGTAGGGTATATGTCTCAAATTTTCAAAAAGAAATCGGACCGTGGCTTAATGGTTGAGCCCGAATTGGTTTTCAGGTCGGATTCAGGTTTGTATAAGTCCGGCCCAAGCCCCGGACCGACTTCAAAATAATTTGAATTACTTAGCAGGTCAATTAGTTTTATCCCAACCTGATCCAAAAACACCGAGTATTGTATTATATCATGACAAATATTCTCCGCACCATCCCCACACCCTCACTGACAAGTGGGTCCCAAAAAAGGGCCAACTGCTTCTTCTAGTATATCGTTAATTTACCTACACTAATCTCATCCCTTCCCCTTCCATTTCCATTTCCAATCCCCCCTATAAGAAAAGAAATCTTTCCAACAACCATCAACTCTAAACCCTAAACCCAAATCCCAACAATCCAAATGGAAACCCCCCTCCCAACAACATATCTACAATCGTCTCCTCGTTGACGTCCTAACACTTCTAGCTAACTCTTTTCAGTAACTGTATTATTATTCGCTACTAGCGCGTAGCGGAAGGGAATCTCGGGTCTTAACTCAGAAAATGGCAAGGAAGGCCAACTATGAACAACCGAACTTCCTTGCGAACTCAATTCAATAGCAAGGAATGGGTGTGTCACGCCCCGCTTCCCAAGAAGGAATACGGAATACGGATACACGACACAAGTTCAGCGAATGGCTTTCATCATTCATAAGCTGAAAAGATCTTTACAACATATACAAGAATAAACAAGAGATATACAAGAGCAATAGTCAACCACGCATGAATAACTGAATTAATATAGTCAACAAGATTACTTGAAAGGAAACAGAAATATTAAATTTCAAATAATCAAGTCTAGAACAAAACACAAGTCTATGACAAAATGCCCAATACAATATTCATGTAACAAGTTACAATTATTCAAAATAAACAACAAGAATAAATAGTAGCAAGATCTCCAGCCAACTAGAATCTTTGGTCACCTACTCCATCGGGCAGCTGGTCAACAGAGTCTGTAAGTGACAAATTTGTAAAAAAAGGAAAGATAAAACAAATGCCCGTCAATGCAAGTTACGGGCTACTTGTAGTGCAGGCAACAAGTACAAGAAAGATAGACAAGTATAGAGTAACAACGGAAGCAAGTACAGAAGTAACATGGAAGGAATGTGACAGCAAAATAGAGCAACTAACTCTAAATCAAGAACAGAAACAAATAGCAGGGCAAGATAATCGGGTGCAAGTGGTGTGTAACAAAGTGTCGAGTAGCATGCAAACGAATAACAAGTAACAAGTGTCAAGTATCATGTACAAGTAGCAAGTAACAAGTAACAAGTGTCAAGTGATTATGTAATTCTCAAATCCTGTATTTATTCCTAAGTAGGTAGCACTTCATGCGTCCCAATTTTTTACCACATGGTTGCTACATTCAAGCAAGTTGGGTTTATTATAAAATGAGTGTTTTATACACCATTTACGAACCGGTTTTTGAGCAATTTTTTGAGTAAGATCCTCAATGAATTATTGAGAGATCTTGATTGATTTGTGTTCTCCTTCGTGAGTATATCAAAATCATATATTGATTTGCTAAAAATGGCTAAGGGGTGAATTAGAAATTGTCTCTCAAAGTGAGACGTTTTTATTCTTGAAAATGGGTTAAGGGAACATAGTCCCATATTGGAAAAATCAAAGGAAATAGAAGAGGATATATAGTAACCTCCTTCTAAGCATTGTAAGATAGCTAGAAGAGAGGCTCTCTCTCGTGCGCGCAGGGGGGGTGCAAAACTCGGACCGGATTATATGTGACTTGTGTGCGCCCGTACGACCTACGGACACGAATGCCGGACCGACTTGACCCCACCCCATGTAGAGCCACTTTTTGCTGCAGTTTTGATTTTTCTTTTTGTAACGGCTAAAATAAATGCAGAAACGATTCTGTCTGTCGTTACACTGAAGGCATTCAAAGGCAATGATTGATGTCTACCGTTATAGTGCTGGTATTCAATTGATTGTCTGCCGTTACACTAAAGGCATTCATATCCTTGCCTGTTGTTACAGTTTTAACCCTGGCTCTATCAATAGAGGCCTCCTCTCTCATTTCTTCCCTGCACAAGTAATCTTCTTTCTTCCTCCTCTCAGTTCTATTCTGTTCTTCACTCCTACTGTTTGGTGAGTTGGTGATAGGATTCCGATGCTGCTGCTCGGTTCATAAGTGCTACGTGGTACCTACGTGAATACTCCGGTTGTTGCATCCTAGGAGACATACGCATTCGTACAATCCAGCAACCGGAAGAGGTGAAATATGTTTTAAAGACATTGTGTGATACACATGCCTCGACCACTCTAACTTGTAATATGAAATTGGTTTTTGTAAGTTGTTATTTATTTATTTACTTTCTTTTCGGTTTTTTCTTTCTCTCATATTTTCTTCTCTGTTTTCAGTACCTCTCAATCAACTTTATAAAGAATTTTTGTAACAGTTTTTTTAGATTTCATAGTGGATCATAGAGGGCAGTGTACTCAGAGACAAATATCAAGTATCAAGTATCAAGCATCGAGTATCACGTGTCAAGTGTCAAGTGTCAAGTGTCAAGTAATCACGTGTCAAGTATCAAGTATCAAGTATCAGGTAATCACGTAGGATCTATGGATCCCCTTCCGAGTACACGTTTCTGGATTTTCCACTAGTAGATGTTTCCCTTTAACCCCAGGCTTGGTTTCTTTTTATTATTATTTAAGTCAAGCATGGACGTGCACAAATAAGACAAGAAACATGGTAAGATAACACGGAACAAGTACAAGTTGGATAAAGGATACGAACGGGTGACAAACGACTCATCAAAGGCTAGGACAACGAAACTTTCGGTTCTGGACAGCAAGATAGTACTGCACCAAATTTGAGTTTCCGGTTGCCACAAACATGTAAATCTGGATCCATCAGAAAATATAAAACATAGACTCTCAGCCGAATCCAGCACATATATATAAGTCATATAATAATCACAGAAATAGGGCTCTAAATATAATTATTTACAGAAATCATGTTCATCCAGAAATCACTAGGTTGTATTCACAAGCATGAAAATTGCACAAAACATACTGATTTAAATTCAAGAAAAATCTGGGGTATTTCCTAGTATGTATAGTATCATAAAATAATATTTCATAATATTCCAACATAGATAGTATAGTCAAATAAATTCGGGAAACAACACGATACATTAAATTTGTGAATCTGAAATTCTTGACACTACAGTACTAAAATGGCGATAGATTGCAAAGTATAACTCAAAATCCAAATCCGTAAAAAAGGTTGTGAAATAGACACAGTGGACTACATTTTATATTTACAAAGTTTTTACCAACAACAACTAGAATCGGGTTGAAATTATAGTTCTTTACTGAAGAGCATGAAATTCTAGAATATAGTAGTTTGTTCACAAGCCTAGAATAGTTTATAAATGTCATCAAATAAATCTACAAAAATTAGGGGTTAATCCCAGTCAAGTCTAGTCATACCCAGAAAAATATTAGATCCAAATCTTACCTTTAACCTCAGTTTAAAAATGAATAACTACTCAGAAATTACATAAAACAGAATCTGGAATTTTCAACACATCTGTAGTAAAACAACAATAACTCATACCTCACAAATCGAAACTGATATATATCAAAAATTATGGAAAATAAACAACGAGATCAACAATTTACATTCACAAATTAATTTGATTTACTGACCTGAACAAGGTCTAAAATACTGAAACAACAGGGCAACAGCAAAAACAGAAATCTCATCTTATGCATTAAATCAAATAGTTCATATGCAACAAATCCAAATTATAACAAAACACAAAATATGGTATAATAGATGTCTAAAACAACATGGTAAGGGTGTTTAACAAATCGACCACAAGATACTACGACTAACACATCAGGCATGTAAGATTCATACAACATATCATGGATCACGAACAACATACATACATGTATCAAGAATCTAATTAGATCTAAATTATTTCATGTCATGTGTGTAACAAAGGACAACTACGGATGGATCAACAGATACATACAAGATCTAAGAAGGACTTTTCATGAGAATGAATCAGGAACAAAAAGTGGCACTACAGGCGGTATTTAGTACTTGTATATACAACAAAAGAATACAAGTTACTTGTCTTGTAATTGTCGATGCATCTGACGAGAAAATGAGAATAACAGGAATAAATTTCCGGGCACGAACACAATACCATGAGCGGATCACGAACGAGATGCACAAGATGATCACGATCACCACGAACATAATAA
Organism: Hemerocallis citrina; assembly: GCA_017893485.1. Taxonomy (NCBI): domain Eukaryota; kingdom Viridiplantae; phylum Streptophyta; class Magnoliopsida; order Asparagales; family Asphodelaceae; genus Hemerocallis; species Hemerocallis citrina. The sequence goes on from CM030366.1 coordinate 82,913,901, forward strand.
CACGAACACATGCTCACGGATTCAACACTCTAAGATCAACACGTGCACAATAAGAGAGAGAGGGGGACAGCCGGGGTGCACTGATGAAGAGGACGATGACGACGGCCAAGGGTACTAGCGGCAAGACAGCATGGCAGCGTGAGCGACAATGGAGGGGAAGTCGGCGCTGGATACGTCGGCTTGGGCTGTTGTCGCTGCTGTCGTCTGGCAGGGCTAGCATTGTGGTGGTTGCTGGCGCGCGCGACGCAGAGTGGGGGTCGCGAGGTGGGTCGCCGGCATGGGGTAGCGGTAGGCGGAATGTCGGAGGTCGGGGGGTTGGCCGGGAGAGAGAAAGATGAGATGGGAGAGAGAATTAGGGTTAGGATTTTGGAGATAGGAATTGTTGATAGCAAAACAAAATTTGTTGGGGATTATAATGAGAGATTTTTGGCAAGTTGTGATTTGGAGAATGAAGAGAATATGGGGAAAAGATATGATCTGCCTGTTAGGGAACGTGAAGAAAATCTGGGAAAGACTGGGTCAAAAAAGAGGGTATTGGGTTGCGGGTTAGGATCCAGTAGGATGGGTAGATGTGTTCAAATAGGGTAGATTTGGCAGAAAACCAGATCTAACAAGGCAGAATTCAAATAAATAGGCAATTAGGCCAAGAAATGCAACAAATGAGAAACAATAAATCATCCAGAGACAGAATAATAGGCAAACAAATGAATCTCAAAAGAATTAAACAAATAGATGAATATATAAATACTGGAAAGAAGAACAAATATACGGTTCAGGAAAAAGAAGGAGTACAACTAGATAGAATACACTGGGAGAAAGAATACAATACAAAAATACAAAAAATGGGATACAGGAGTTGCAGGGTGTTTGACATAACCATTCACTATGGGTTCCCAAAATCTCTAAAGAGAAATTGAGTAAAGGAACTCTGCGTTGTTGTTCTCTGAGGGTGCTAGCATTGTGAAAAAATCTCCGTTGATACTCAATCCGGGTCGAAACCCCCAGTTTCAGTCTAGATTCAAGGATTTCCTACTATCAGCCGAAACCCTCAGTTTCGCTCGGATGTTCCCCTAACCTACGCCATCAAGGTAGTCGCCGACTCCGTACTTGCCCTCACTGCATGTGCCCAGTCGTGCATGAGCCGTGCCATCCTGGCCAGATGTTGCCTCCACGTTCTCCTTAAAGCCGTCGCCTAGAAACTGTGGAAGCCCAAAAATCGAAGAATTTTGAGCCAAAGGCAATCGAGGAAAGGGACGATAACAAGGTAGACGGGAGGCTGGGAGGCTGAGGATGCATGCATTTTAGTATACATAAAACAATGAATTTTTAATTACTTTCTACAACTTTTTTTATGTTTACTATCTTTTTTGAATGAACCGGACCGGACTCAGATTTTTTGATTTAATTCGGACCCGGCCTTGAGCCTCAATTTAACAACCTGACCCAAAATCAGGAAGGACTTGGACCCTATAAAATTTGTCGAGCTTAGGTTTGTAAATGTCCGTCCCATTGCCAGCATTAATTTCTAATGATTTTAGTGCATTTTTCACATAATTATTAATTTTTCACAATTCCTTTTAAAAAAAAATTACATTTGAAGGTTTGTTTGTTTAGCAAAAAACAACAACGTTAAATTATATAAACTAAGAAAATGGGTTTTAAAACACGTTTAGATTGTGAGTATCAATATGGTTCACTGGTAAATCTCTTTCCTAAGAGCATCTGTAGTCGTTTGCTATATATCGATAATATTGATATTTGGTTAAAAAAACAGCTGCAGTCGTTTGCTATATATCGATATTATCGATAAATCGCTACAGTAGATTGCTATAAATGAGAAACGACTACAGATGCTCCGATATTATCGATAAATCGCTACTCCGACATGCCATCTCCGACGGCACTTCATGTGCCGTCGCTTAATATTATATTATTGATTGCTATAAAATAGCTTTCGACAAGTGCAGCGTAATCGAAAATCCTATTTCTATTTATCCATATATGGATAAATTTACCATAAACGACTACAGATGCTCTAATGAACAAATGAACAAGAGACAGGAGATTCACCCCCCCAAAGTTTGGAGCGTTTGCCCCTAAATCTTTCAAAATGAGCACTTAATCTACTGCTCAGATATTTTCCTTATTTTGTGTTATCTCCCAATTTATTTATCTAATTAACCAAGTACCCCTCCCCTTCTCAGTCAGATTTGAGCTCTCCATCTCTTCCTCTTCTTTGTCAGAGGGGCAAACTTCTTTTAACTATAAACGTTAAGGTATTTAAGAAAAACATCTTTAAAATATTCATCTTAGCCTCTTAGGTAATTCTTGACCAACTAATAAGTGGCCGCGGACTTGTAAAAGTGGTAAGACTGTTAGCTTTGTTTTTGAAGTTTTTTGTGTATTTGATAGGACTTGTGAGCGTGGTAAGGCTGTTGTCTTTGTTTTTGAAGTTTTTGTGTGTATTTAATATGTTATCATTTGCATATCGTAAATCTACGAATCTTCTTAGTTAATTTTTTGTAATGGAAAAAATTATTTAAATGTAAACAGAGTCCACTATAATGGAATATGGAAGTGTAGTAATTGACTTGATTATTGAAAGCACAATTATTCATTTCAGTATATTTTTTTTGAGTTTGGGTTCAATCTCTCAACATAAACTTTGTACGTTTACTTGCAATATTATATACATAATTTATCTTCTTATATACATCCATGATTGTTTTACAACTTATTATAGATGGTTATTTACATAGATTTAGAAATTAAGCCAACCTGAACACACTACCTTTTATACTCATATACCCAATGACTATAGGCTACATAGCTTCATCTGCACCCTCTTTAAACTTCAATTGATCACACACATATAGCCCATACTCCAAATGATCCAAAAAGTCCATGAATGTAATAAATCCATCACCTTCAATGTAATAAATGTTAGGAACAATGATGCTCTGATATCAATTGTTAGGAAATTTGATTTCCTTTTCAACTAAAATTTGGTTCAGTTAAGCGACACAATCAACACAAACCACCAAGAAAATAGAAGATCACACAAAACACACCAAAGCGTATAAATTTGTCTCGGTTAGGGCTTTCGTCTTAATTTGGGGGAGAAAAAATCGAGATGTTATTCAATTAGAGAAGATACAAGAACATTACAATTCTCACCACGACCCTCTCTCAAGCCTCACTAGAAAATATTAATTGTTTACAATTGGAGAACCTCTCAAACTCTCTTCAACAAAGTACTCTCTCTCTCGGCTCTCAATGGAGACCAATTACAACAATTTATAGAGATATAGAGAAACTCTAGTTTGATATATTGATATAATAGCCATTAGATATTCCTGAAGAGATAACCCTACGATAAGAGCTGTACGATCTAACTTGAAGAGCAAGTTCAGATTTCCAACGAATCACCTAGACTCGCACATGAAATCTGCATTAGCCGTGCTCGGTCAACCGCACACATCTTGTGGTCGACTGTCCCCTTCTCGGGAAAACCCTGTACACAGATTGGTCGCCCGACCCAAAGGTACGGTCGACTGCCATGCTTCAGCTGTTGTTGTTGTTGATGATGTTTCTCTTGCTTCCACTTCGTCTCCGATCACCTCGATTCCTCCATCGCTTCATCGTCTTTGTATCTAACATAGTATGTAAGACATAAACCCAACCATAAATCCGTCACCTTCAGGCTTTAGCTCATGTTCGTACAAACAAACACATAAAAAATGTTAAGTTAGTTATGATATGCACATTATTTGGGTTCGATAAGAAGAAAAGATGGTGAAGCAAGAAAAAAGAACGAAGTGTCGTTATGAGAAGAAAGAGCAGCAATCGCAACAGCACCAACAACAACAACAACATTTAGGGGCAATCGACGGCTATTGTGGCCAAGGTTTGTAGGCAATTTGGGCATGGGTCTGGGCTATTTTGAGCTTATCTTCTGCTCCAAGTTAGATCATATAACTCTTTCGGATATATCAGACGGTTATTGTAACAAGACTAAACTTAAGGTTTATCTAGATCTCTATATATTGTAATAGCCTATATTGAGGGAGGTAGTACTTCATTGATAGTTCTCTATTGTAAACAATAGATTATCTTTTAGTGAGTCTTGAGAGATAAATAGGTTTTTTTGATAGAGTGTTTATGACTTTTGTAATCTTCTCAAGTTGAATAATACCTCCCTAATTTCCCCTTGAATTAGGGTTTGCCCAAACCGAGACACGATTGTGTGTTTTGTGTGTCTGGTTTGATCTATTGTTTGATTGTTCATTGGATCGATTATCGCTTCTCGATCTTAAAGCTCCAACTCCGTTGTACCAAATTTCTAACAACTGTTATGAGAGATTCGGCTGACGAGTTCCATGGTGAAGATGGCATATCGGAGTTTCATGAAGATCAAGCAGGCGAGGTTATCCGACATAAAGCAGGAGAATTGGTTGAAGATTTATTCAAAAGCCTTGGGTTTATTCGAATGTTTTTGGCAAACAAAGTCAGGTGTAGAAGCACGATGAGTTTGTGGGTAAGACTTAGAATTGACTATTCAGAATCCCCATTACATGATCAGATGTACTACAAGAGAAAACTGTTCAGTTACTCAATGAAGGAATGTACTGCTCTTCAATATTATATAGGGGAATCCAATTCAGAGTCAATCTGAATTAAAGGCAATGAATGTACATGATCTTGAACCTTTCAACTTGATAAATTCACTACCATATCCTTTCAAGCATCTGATAACCACCATGCTATATAGAGAGTATCAAGGATAAGTTTTTGGTAGCAGAGGTGATCGAGGGCTTAGAAGATGATGCATTTAAGAGGGAGACATAGAGATCGGCGTCTACTTCTATGAGTTGCATTGGTATGAATTATACTTCGAGTGGAAGGAAAAGTGCACATAAGGGTATAATCCATTGCAACCATCAGAGGGATTGGGCATTTTAGGAGGGACCATCACAATTTGTTGAATCAGAAGAGCTCCAACATTGCTAGTGTTGCTAGTGCAGCTGAATCAGGTGAAAATTTCGATTGTCTCTTTTTTTCAAATTCTTTAGATGTGGATTCTAGTTGGTTTATTGATTCGGGTAGTTCTACTCACATTTTCTTCGAGAGGGAGAAGAAAAGTTAACAACGGGTCATTGTGAGAATGGGTACTAGTGAGGTTTGTGATGTAGTTGGTGATGGAATAGTTGAGTTGAAGATGCCAGATGGAAACATGCACACTCTAAGGGAAGTCATGTATATTCCTCTGCTGAAACAATATCCAATATCATCGGGAACTCTGGAAGCACGTGACTGGAGGTACACAACTCGAGATGGAGTTATGTCTGTTTGAGAATGTCATCGTAAGGTGATGTTGGGAAAAAGGGGGTGTTCGACTAAGTCAGCACAACCTCTACAAGATTTATGGGTATATGAAATCTTACGCAAGTGTTTCAAGCCCGGTGTTTGTAAAGGGTCATCTAGTATGCCGCCACTAAAATCATCAAAGTGTGACTATGATGTTCGAATATCATAAAGAGGTAGAGAGTGCCTCGATGTAGGTGGAGTTCGTGTGGAGGGTGGCTCCTCTATGTTAATGCCTACTGGGGTGTGCACTTGAGTGGGGCATACTGATTAGTGAGATAAGGTGAAAGATAGATTCAACTAGCTAAGGAAGCTACTGAACCAAGTTCGCTTATAGGTGAAGAAAAGAGAGAGTTTAGAGATGATCAGTCACACATTGTTGATAGCACGAGTATGCAATCAACGGTGGTGATTATTGGGTGTATGTTTTGCATACCTGGATTCGATAAAAAAAGAAGACGGTGAAGCAAGAAGTAGAATGAAGCATCTTTGTGAGAAGAAAAAGCAACAATCGCAACAATAGCAACAACAACAGTCAGAGGAAATCGACCGCCCATAGACTCTGATTTGAAGTCGGGCTTCTTAAGGTAACAGAGATATTGAAGGAAAATATGAATTGATATTATTGGATTGATTGTTACTGAATACAATGTCTCCTATATATATGAGAGAAGCATAAATTCCCTCTCAAACTAATAGATATTATCATATGGGACTAAAGTGAGTAATATAATATCTAACACTCCCTCTCAAACTCATGGTGGATCTACCAATGTGAGTTTGCCCACCAAGTATCAACATATGAGGATAGTGTGGGAATTGGTGAAGAATTCTGCTGTCAGCTGTGAGGAGGTCACAGAATGAAGTGAAGTGGTCACTGCCTCAAAACGCTCACAGACATAGTGGCAATCAATTTCTATGTGTTTCATCGGCTCATAAAAGACTGGGTTGCTTACAATATGCAAGGCAATCCGGTTGTCAGAGTGAAGAGGAGTAGCTCCTGTAAGAGTGACACACATATCTGATAATAGCCACCGAATATGAACAATCTCTCTAGTGGTAGCTGTCATCTCTCTGTACTCAACTTATGTGGAAGAACATATTACAACTGCATGTTTCTTGCCTCGTCATGAGATCAACGAATCACCAAGAAAGAAACAGAAACTTATGGTAGACTGTCTGGTTGTAGGATCCCCTACCCAATCTGAATCAAAATATGCACTAAGCTCAAGTCTAAGGTTGTGTTTGGCCTAGTTTTTTGGGGGCTTTAAAGCTACTTTAGAAGTAGAAGTCAGAAAGCAGAGCTTTGAAATTAAAAGCTGAAGTTGTTTGGATAGTCAGCTTTTTTTTAACTTTAAAGCTACTTTTAAGCTCAATTTAAGATATCAATTTTAAGCTACTTTTATACTCAATTTAAGCTTTTGATTTTATTTAAGAAGGGGAGGGGAAGGGGAAAAAATTTTGTTGTTAGGGTTTGATATGTGGGAAGGGCCAAAAAAAGAGAAAAGGTAAAAAAAAGAAAAGGAAAAGCCAGAAGTTGCTCTTGAGAGCTTTTTTTAAAGCTCATTTTCTTCAATAAAAATAAGCCACTTCTCCTTTTGTAGAGCTTTTCAAAATATGTGTTTGACCCAACTTCTCCTTCTAAAAGAGAAGAGAAGCTAATTTTAAGCTGGGCCAAACGCTACCTAAATGTAGAAGGCATGAACAGTGAGCAAGTGATAATTCCCCGAAGATATCTGAGTATCAGTTGATCGATTGTCAGAGAGACCTGCAGTGGAAATAATGTCTAATGTGTATTTCTGCTGAGAAATGAGTATCCCCGAGAGTCCTGAGCAATCTCTAAACCCATAAAATAGTGTAGTCTGCCAAGATCCTTCATATGAAACTGTTGGTAAAGGTATCTCTAAGTGGATGCAATGCATGCGGAGTCATCCCCTGTAATAATCATATCATCAGCATACAATATTAGAAGTATATTCTCCTGCATTGATGACCGCATAAACATAAAGTGATCCCGTGAGCTCTAACTGAAATCTGCATGTGTAATAACACGTCGAAAGTACTTAAACTAATGCTCGAGAAGCCTATTTCATAACATAAATATCTAGGCATAAACGACAAGCATGAAGAAGTGCAGCGAGGGTGGCGACAGAGGTTGTCGAGCAAGAGGAAGGATGGAAGGGAATAGAGAGAAGTAGGTGGTGGGTTTCAGGTTTGGTTTGGGTTTGAATTTGAATTTGGGTATTTGTTGTTTGGGTTTCAGGTTTCGGGTTTGGGTTGACTGGGTTGGGTTTGGATCATGTTTTAGATTTTTATTTTTATTTAAATTTTTTTGGGTGTTGGATCAAGGTTCGGCTTTAATCCTCTTACTCTTTACTTTGGTTATGGATGAATTGATGCGAGGAAAAGAAAATGAGGTGTCATGGTGTATGCTTTTTTTTGATGACGTCATCTTAGTGGACGAGGCTAGAGCAGGACAACTCTAAATTAGAATTGTGGAAAGAAACTTTGGAAGCTATAAGCTTTAGAATAAGCATAACTAAAATAGAGTATATGGAGTGTAATTTTAGTGATATTCGGAACACAACTGTGGAAGTAGTGAATCCTGATAGTCAAGAGATACCTAAAAGAGACCGTTTCCGATATTTATGCTAGATTATACAAAGAATCGGGGAGATTTGTGAAGATGTTATACATAGGATCCAAGCAGGGTGACTTAAATGGAGAAGTGACAGTAGTGTTTTGTGTGACAAATGTATACCTTTGAAGTTGAAAGGAAAATTTAATAGGATGACTATTAGACCATCAACTATGTATGGGGCAGAGTGTTGAGCAACAAAGAAGCAACAGGTCCAAAAAATGAGTGTAGCGAAGATGAGGATGTAGAGATGGATGTGTGGTAAAACCAGGAATGATATAATTAGAAATGAGCATATATGAGACATGCTAAAGGCAACTCATATCCAAGATAAGTTAAGTGAGAATCGCCTCAGGTGGTTTGGACATGTCACACATAGACCTAGTAGTTCCCCTATTAGAAAGAGTGATTTGATAATCATTGATGGTAGAGTTAGGGGTAGGGGAAGACCTAAACTTACTTGGTTAGAAATGGTGAGAAAATGTATATAGCTTGGGACCTTACAGAAGATATTGCGTGAAACTGAGCAGAATGGAAAACCAGGATTCATGTAGCCGACCCTAACTAGTTGGGAACCAGGATTCATGTAGCTGACCCTAACTAGTTGGGAAAAAAGGATTGTTGTTGATAAGGGTTGTGGATTTGGATTTGGATAATTAAAGCTTAAGAAGTGAAGAGGATTAGGTGATAATGATGGGCTAGAGAAGAAGACAACACATAAAGAAGATGACAGTTAGGTGATAGTGATGGGTTGGGGTTAGACTGAATTTGGATGAGAAGAAGAGAAGGGATGGCGGCTGTTTGGGGAGTCGCAACGGAAGGCAGAAGCAGCAGGAGGATGAAGAAGATTAGGGATTAGGGTTTGAGATTTGATTATGATTTATGGATTAGACAGAGAAGGGGGATTATGGATTAGGGATTAGACATGGAAGAGAGATTAGAGCTCAAATACCATATTAAGATCACAAAGAGATTGAAGGAAATATGAATTGATATTGTTGGATTGATTATAACTGATTACATTGTCTTATTTATAGGAGAGAAGTAAAGATTAAACTAATACAAATTTTGATATGGTACTAAAATGAGTAATATAATATATAACATAATATAATATCTAACAGGGCTATTGCGGTCTACCGCCCTTGGTGTAGTCGACCGCCAATGGCTGTAGGCTGTTTAAGCATAGGTCTGGGTGATCTGTTTCGAGCCCATCTTCTACTCCAAGTTATATTGTACGACTCCTATCGTATGGCTCTCTTTTAAGGGTATATATTAGACGGTTATTGTTTCAAGACTTAACTGAAGATTTTTCTAGATCTCTATATATTGTAATAGCCTCTATTGAGAGATGTAGTACTTCATTGAGAGTTCTCCATTGCAAACAACAAATTATCTTCTTGTGAGGCTCGAAACATAGATAAGTTCTTGGTGAAAGTATTTGTAACTCTTGTAATCTACTATAGTCGAATATTAAATCCCTTATGCCCCCCCCCCCCCCCCCCCCCCCGGATTAGGGTTCGCCCAAATAGGGACAAGATTGTATGCTTTGTGTGCTTGGTTTGATATATTGTTTGATTATTCATTGGATCGGTTATCGCTTCTCGCTTCTAAAGCTGCAACTCAGTTGCGCTATATTCCTAACAGATATAAGACCAAACTATCCATTAAAAATTAGTACACCAACTTCATTTGATAATAATTGCAAGTGGAGTTGATAGTTGAAATGAGAAAATTAGAAGAATAAGATGTATACAAAAGGAGACATAGCTACTAGACCACAAAATGCCCCGTGACACATGCTTATAATTAAAAATAAGTGTTTTCTCTCAAGCAAACCACATACACACCGATCACCCATGTAATGCAAGTGAAAATAACCCGTGTACCATATGGATGGCATGCGGAACACATACGAAGTAGTCCCCAACTACGAACATATATAAGATGCAAACCCATAAAAATATAGGCATAGAATCATATAGCCAATAGTTTAATATTGACCACAATTCAGAACTTCCAAACCTCTCCACCTTCTTCTCTTTTGCCTTCCAAACCCAAACCCAACACCTCCACCTCAGTTTTAATGGGTTTCATCACTTACCAATGGCTTTGGCAGCTTCGACAGCGAGGCTAAGAGAGTTGCCAGTGGTTGCCCTCATAGTTCGTCCATCCTTCTCCTTCCTTTACATCAATCACTTACAAGATCAAGAAAACCCATCAAAAAAATCTTAATCTTCGAGGGGGTTCCGATCAGGATGATCCTCATCGTTCAAATGCGACGATGAGGCTTGGTTTCATCAACCGCCTCAACTCCCCGAGGTGGTCGACGATGAATTCAGCAGTTGGAAAAGAGAATTTAAAGTTAGGTTTTTTCAATCTAAGAGTTTTTCTCATCAAATCAAAAGTTCAATTTATAATTTTAACCACTTTTTAATTCACAAAATTCAAATTAAAATACGATAATTAGCAATTTTCAACAATTAATCTTCATGAATTATGAGTTAATGCTCTAAAATTTCAAACCAACAAACTTTATTAAATTAAAGATCCAATTTTAATTATATAAAATATCAAACAAATCATAGGAGTTTATTCAATCTATTTTCAACCAGATTTGTTGGGATTTTAAATTTATTTACTCAATACAATTAAATAATCCAAGAACGAGCCTAATGGTCGGATACCAATGTTGGCCATTCAATGCATACACACATATCACATGCATGCATAAGGACATAGAAAAGTAAAACCCTGGCAAGATACTATAAGAAGGTGTTAGGTTTCGAGGGTAATCTCATATTAAATACACATTGGAAAAATTACAAAAAAATTTAAAAAAATCGAAACATAGCAATGGATCCATGCAAAAACCATAAATCGTGTTTAGGAGTTATACCTTGAAGACGGATCTGCTGTCTCCACAGTATGCCGATCACAGCACTACAATATTGTGGTGCCTCTACGGTATCCACACGAACAGATCAAATCAAGATTTCCCTCATGCCATGGTACTAGCTGCGGGAAGATGATGTTCCTCACAATCTCTCTCTCACAATTTCTGTGACTGGTAGGATTTTCTTATGTGTCGCTTTTCCACAGATACATTCTAACACCACGAATTCCAAATACGACTGAAATCGAAGTTCCACAGGATCTTTACACTTCACTCCGTACAATTTTACAAGGAAAATTGAACTTTTTATAATACAACAGAGTTCTTTGCAGTTATTACACAGCGGAAGATAAAACGAATTACAATAATGAAAAATTATATACAATCTGCAACATCTGTAACATGTAATTAATTAACAGCAGCATATCAACTTTATATCTTCATGAAAGATCCAACTCCTGCATAATGAACTGTGGGTACGTTAGTTACTTACAACCGATGAAAATGTTATACACGGCCATCATCTCTATGCCGGAAATATAACAATCTTAATACTTTAACAAATCACAAACTTGAATGCAAATAAAGTGTTATAATGTGACTACAATAAACATGTAAGTGTATGCAATGTCTTAAAGCCTAATGCATGTATTTTATACTAAGATGACACTATTGCATACTTGTTTGGATTCTATGCATCCCATACTACATAGGTCCAAGAGAAAGCACCTACGTACTCCACATTAAAAGGGTTCGATCCCTCGCCATGAAAACTACCCAGTAATAAAAGTAAGGTTTAGACATTCCGCGAGTACGGATCCCAGTCCCAGAGTACACTGCCCGACTGTTATACAGACTCCTCGTCGTGCGAACATCCCGCAAGGGTCCCTCTAGCCCCGGTATACGTATATACACTGGAGTACGGGAAACTATCCACTCGACTATGCATAGTCTCGGATTTAAAATCAAAGCTTGTCTCTATCGTAGCAACCTCAGTCCCGGAGTACACCGCCCGAATGGGTCTATAGTCCCGAAGTACATTGCCCAACTATATGGAGTGCCCCACTTACGTTTGCCCAGGCTTACTGCATCTTCTTCTAAGTGCCTAGTTTTTAATGTTCAAGACATGAATAAATTATCATATCTAGAGTTAGTCTTACCCCCTACCGGACTTATCACAAAAACCGAGATGGCTCCATAGCCATATCTCAAAATATAACTCAAACCTTTTAATTCAACAATGCCGGTACCCGAGGTCTCACTAAACTCTAGATTACAACCTTTCATGGACAAGAATCCATGGGTACTCATACCCTTCAATAATCATGTATTAACTCAATATATTCTCATCTTCAACTTATTCACAATTTGATCAATGTCTTATCTTAACATTACTTATGATTCATTTATTCATCTATAATTTAAAGTAAAACAATATTTCTTTTAATGAATAATAGATTCATTCACTTTAAGTCTCATTAGCAATTTAAGCTCATAAAACAATTCATATCGCAACCCACATCAAGTAATTCTTAAATCAAATAGATGTATAATCTCATCAATTCACATGAATATTTTACTCTTCTTCATAAATAAATGTCATATACTCAAATAAGTAATTTTGAAATCAATAACTCATTTTCTATCTCAATTCCTCCTTTTATTTCTCAAAATATTCATGAAAATTTCTAAAACTATTTTTAATAAATTCTAAATTGTTTTATAGGAATATTAAATATTTTCCCCAAATTTTATTTGCATTAAAGCTCCTTCAAAAATATTAAAACACCCAAAAAAATTTAAATGTGGCCACTGGGTTTCGAACCCAAGCCCAACCGAAACACACAGTGAGCGCCCAAAACAGCCACCGAAAGCACTAAGCCCATACGGCTTAGTTGTCATAATACCATACCAAAATCCCCAAATATTCACTTTCGGGTTTCAGATTTAATTTAAACGAAAACAAAATAAAATAAAATGTGTCTAACAAGTTTCGAACCCAAGACCTCCTGACAAGCACAACGACTTATGGTGCACCGACTAACCAAAAGTCCATGCGCGATTACTGATTAGGAATCTCATTAATGTGGTTTTGTTCATACTGTTATGAAATTAGTTATTTTTCACAAAACTCGTTTATTCAATCGGTCAAATCTTTTAGTATACTGAAATAGCTTATTTTTTCCATTGACTTAGATTAATTTTAAAAAACAGTGGCCAACAAATTTTCTAATCCATTTCACAAACATATCTCCATTTTTTTCAAATAGTTTTTTCTCTCAATTTCACACAAAAATTTGCACTTTTCTCAAAACTTGTAATTAAGAATTGTATTCATTATAACTAGTTCATGCACTCATTTATACTAGTTAAAATGTAGTAATAAAACCAACCATGTTTCTTAATTGTCCATGAGGATCTCCAAAACTCTTTTATGCAAAAATTATAATTTTAACTATGCATAAACTAACACATTTCATGGCAACAATTTAATTTGTTTTACTTTCTTTCCTCTTTCTAATCATCATGGTTTCTAGGCCTATATTGAATACAACATTACTTCTACAATTTTCATACAAATTATATATTCGACATGTATAAATTAACAAGCATATTAGTATGATTCATGGCATTAATTCTTTTGATTAATATTCTTCTTTCTAATTATCACGATGGCAATTAGTTAATCACAAAAAAATTTCTTTCATTCATGGCATACCACATAAGCATGGATTATGTCTACATACATCACATCAATTCAATCTATACTACTCATCTATCAATTTTAGCTTGCAACTCCTACATTTAGAAAGTACAAGACAACCCACCTTTTAGGAAGAGTTTGTAACAAAGAAGATGAGACACAACTCCTAGCTCCACAAGCAACTCCTAGTCCTTCTCCTCCTAGCAAGAGCACTCCAACAAGCCTCCAATGCATAAGAACACTCTCTAACTCTCCTTCTTTTTTCCCTCTCTCTAATTTGGTTTGTTTAAGTGTGAAATGAGAAGAGAAAAGGGGTGTATTTATAGGACAAAAGAATGGTTAAATGCAAATTTCACCCTCCTAATAACTACACACTGAACTCTCAACCTCTTCACTTTCCTTAACCTCCAACTCTCCATCTCCTTAACCCCCACCCCTATCTCTTCCCAAACCGGCCACCCACTTCTCTCCTAGTGCACGTGCACGTGTTGTGCACACGTACACACACATACACAAATAAATACAATTCCTATAATTCTGAAATGTGTATTAAAAATTGTTACATGTCATGTGTGAGTCCATGCACAACAAATTATTAGATTTAATTAATGGGCTTGTCTTGTTTGGTTTATTTTTTAATTAATTAATTTAATTAGTCTAATAAAAAGGCTAAAAAAAGACTCTTGCATGCTAGAATAAGAAATGAGAGTAAGAAAAGTAGAGATGGAAAAATTAGCACGTGCATCATACGTGCAAAAATTGGAAAAATGTGTTTTTAATTAAAATAAAAATACGAGATGTTACATCACTCCCTCCTTAGAATAGTTCCGTCTTCGGGACTATACTTAAAGAGTGAGAAAAGACAAAGAAAGAAAAAAAGAAAAGAAAGAAAAGAAAGAAAAGAAAGAAAAGAAAGAAAAGAAAAGAGTTTACAAATTTTAGTTAAAAAGCTCAGGGTGATCTCTCATCATCCTTTCCTCTGATTCCCAAGTGGCATCCTCAACAAATTGGTTCCTCCAAATGACATTGACCATAGGTATTGTCTTATTTCTCAAGACATTCTCTCGATGATCCACAATCTCTACTGGACGCTTTGCATAGCTCAAATCCAATTGCAAACTCTCTGGCACTTCTGGCAAATGATGACTTGGATCCGGGATATAACCTCGTAACATAGACACATGAAAGACATTGTGCACTTGGGCCAATTCTTTTGGTAATTCTAACCAATAAACTATCTTCCCAATCCTTTTCAATATCTTGTAAGGTTCGATGTATCTCGGGGCTAATTTTCCTCCCCTGCCAAAACGAATCACCCCCCTTGGTCGGAGACACCTTCACAAAGACAAAGTCACCTTCATCAAACTCCAAGTCTTTCCTCCGGTTGTTGGCGTAACTCTTGTGCCTGCTCTGTGCATCGACTAACCACTTCCTGATCAGCTCGATCTTTTCTGAGTTCTGGTGCACGATATCCGACCCATACAGCTGCCGTTCCCTCACTTCACACCAACACACCGATGTCCTGCACTTCCTTCCATACAGATCCTCATAAAGCGCCATCCCAATGCTCGCCTGGAAACTGTTGTCATAGAAAAATTCCACAAGAGCCAAATGCTTCTCCCAACTGCCACCAAAGTCCAACACACAACATCTTAGAAAATCTTCCAGTACCCTGTTGACTCTCTCCGTCTGCCCATTAGTTTGAGGGTGAAAGGTCGTACTGAAATCAGTCTTCGTCCCCAAAGCTGCTTGAAGACTTCTCCAGAAATGCAAAGTGAAATGCGCATGTCGGTCGAATACTATCGATGATTCTGTCTCTCAAAGTAGGTTGAATCCTTAATTGAGCTAAGGAAGCTCCCAAACCTTGCAAAACCACCTCAATCTCTGCTCGATCAAGCTCCTCTGCCAACTTCTTCTGAGTTGTGATCAATCGAGACAAGCTGCCCTTCCTGCTGAGCGCATCAGCCACAACATTGGCCTTGCCCGGATGGTACTTGATCTTGGGTTGGATGTCCTCCAACACTTCTAACCATCTCCTCTGCCTCAGATTCAAGTCCCTCTGCTGATAAATATACTTCAGACTCTTATGATCCGTGTACATGTTGGCCTTCTTCCCGTACACATAGTGCCTCCACTGCTTTAAAGCAAAGATGATCGCTGCTAACTCCATATCATGGGTTAGGTAATTCATTTCATGCGATCTCAACTGTCTAGACCCATAAGCTATTACCTTTTCCTTTTGCATTAGCACACAGCCCAAACTGCGATGGGAAGCATCGCTGTAGACATCATATTCAACTACTGCTCCTGCCAAAGCAAAAATGGGAGCGGTAGTCAACCTTCCCTTCAACTCCTGAAAGCTAGCTTCACACTGCTCCGACCATTTGAAACTCATGTTCTTCCTTGTAAGCCCTGTGAGTGGCACAACTATCTAGGCGTAACCCTGAATGAATCTTCTGTAGTATCCAGTTAAACCTAGAAAGCTCCTAATCTTCACTGTGGTCGATCTTGGCCAATCTTTCACTTCCTCAATCTTCTGTAGGTCAGTAGCCACTTTCTCCTTAGAAAGGATGTAACCCAGGAAGGCGACTTTGGTTTTCTAGACGTCACATTTGGACAGCTTCGCATACAGTTTCTGCTTCTGTAGCTTCTTCAGTACCTCTGCTAGGTGCTCGGCATGCTCTTCTTCTGTCTTGGAATAGACCAATATGTCGTTGATGAACACAGCAACAAAAGAATCGATGAATGGCCGCAGGACCCTGTTCATCATGTCCATAAAGATAGCAGGTGCATTGGTGACTCCAAATGGCATGACTAGAAACTCATAGTGACCATGCCTAGTTCGGAAAGCCGTCTTGCGCACATCTTCTTCTTTTACTCGGACTTGGTAATGTCCTGACCGTAGGTCTATCTTGAAGAAAATAACTGCTCCTTGTAGACGGTCGAACAGATCATCGATTCGAGAAATTGGATACTTGTTCTGCACTGTAACCTTGTTCAACTCTCTGCAGTCGATACACATCCTCATTGATCCATCCTTCTTCTTCACCAAAATAACTGGGGCTCCCCAAGGTGATGCACTTGGCCTGATGAATCCCTTGCCCAACACTCTTCACTCTGTTTCTTGATCTTATCTTGCTCAACCGGTGCCATTCTGTATGGTGCCTTGGAAATAGGTGCACTCCCTGGCTGAACGGTGATACTGAACTCTACATCTCGATGAGGAGGAAGCCCAGGTAAGTCTTCAAGAAACATTGCTGGAAAATCTCAGACCACTGGAATCTGCCTCACTTCTCTAGGAATCTTCTGCTCCACCAAAGCTGCTACAAACTGCTTACACTTCCTCTTCCCTTGAAATGTAACTGCTGGTCCTCCTAGTGCCTTCACCACAACTTCCTTGCCCTTGCACTCAATAGTGGCACTGTAAACTGATATCTAGTCTATGCCAATTATGATGTCGATCCCCAAAACTGCCAACTCAATGAGGTCGATGCCAAATAGCCTGGCTCTAATCTCAAGATCACACCCTTATAAGACATCCTAGATTCTACGGTTTCTCTTAGCTGCTCTGAACTCTTATCGTAGTTCATGGATTTCCTTCTCCATATCTTCAAATCTCTGATGCCGCTCCTGCTTGTCCATGCGAGTGAGGTGGTCCAACTTGGCAAAGTGTCGATCATTCACGTGCTGAACCTTCTCGAGTTCGCACACTTGAAAACTCAGCTCCTAAAGGCGCTCCTAATCTTCTGCCCATTGCGCTTCTAAGTGGTTTACTCTCCACTTTTGAGCATCCAATTATCTTCGAAGAGAAGCAACAATATCATTTTGGTCATATGGAACGAGTTCTTCGTCTGAGGATTTGTCAGGAAAATCAGGCGGAGGTGGAGTAATCTCCATGGACTCGGGGAATTCCTCTTCTATCTCCTCTGGTTCTTCTTCTTCCTCCATTGGCTCTTCCTCTTCATTCTCGAAGGGGACAAACCAATGTGCCTCATTCTGGGGATCATGTTGATTAGCCATCTTATAGGGAAAGGAGGAGAAATGTCATGAGATAGAGCAACAAAAACGTAAGTTACTTACATTTAAATCTCTATAAGTTGAAACTCACACTCTAATGTCCACTCTAGGGTTTCGTTCCTTAAATTTATACTACTTATGAAGCATGGCTCTGATACCATCTGTAACACCCCAAATTCCAAATACGACCGAATTCGAAGTTCCACACGATCTTTACACTTCACTTCGTACAAATTTACAAGGAAATTTGAACTTTTTATAATACAACAGAGTTCTTTGCAATTATTACACAGCGGAAGATAAAATGAATTATAATAATGAAAAATTATATGCAATCAGTAACATCTTTAACATGTAATTAATCAACAGCAGCATATCAACTTTATATCTTCATGAAAGATCCAACTCCTGCATAATGAACCGTGGGCACGTCAGTTGCTTACAACCGACGAAAATGTTATACACGGCCATCCTCTCTATGCCGAAAATATAACGATCTTAATACTTTAACAAACCACAAACCTGAATGCAAATAAAGTGGTATAATGTGACTACACTAAACATGTAAGTGTATGCAATGCCATAATGCCTAATGCAGATATTTTATACTAAAATGACTATCACGCCCCGCTTCCCAAAAGAGAATACGGAATACGGATATGCGACAAAAGCCCAGCAAATGGTTTTCATCATCCATAAGTTGTTCAATAATCTTTACAACATCTCACAAAATAATTAGAGTTGGAAGCAAAAGAATTAACCAATATGCACATATGAACCAAAATACCAACAAGAATACTTGAAACCAAAATGTATTAATCTCAAATAATCATGATCTGAATAAGTCAAATATCCTGGGTCACATTGCCCAAATATAAATAAATCCAACTATCAAGTTACAATTGTTCAAGCAAGCTACAAGAAATAATAATAATGAATTTCAGCACCTAGTACTTCATATCACCAATACCATCTGGAACCTGTTCTCTATAATCTGCAATTTAACAATTGCAGGGATAGAAAAAAGAAAACAAGTACCCGTCAATTGCAAGTTACGGACCTCTTGTAATGTAGGATACAAGTACTAACTAGCAACATGGAATAAGCATGATATCAAAGTGGAATACTAGCATGGTAAGATGAACAAGTGCAAGCGGCACGTATCTAGGGTCAAGTGAACAAGTATCATGTAAACAAGTATCAAGTATCACGAATCAAGTATCATGAAACCAAGTAATAAGTAACAAGTGTCAAGTAGTCAAGTACAAGTATCAAGTAGCAAGTGTCAAGTAATCAAGTACAAGTGTTAAGTATTATGTTCAAGCATCAAGTCTCATGTATCATGTAATCAAGTCTCAAGTAAGCATGTATCATGTAATTAAGTCTTGTAGTTATTACTATCTAGGTAGAACTTATGTGTCATCCTTTTATCACATGGTTGCTACAGTCAATGCAATTTAGTTTTAGATTTCATAGTGGACCATATAGAACAGTGTACTCAGGGACAAGTCTCAAGAAATCAAGTATCAAGCCTCAAGTAGTGAAATATTAAGCCTCAAGTAGTGAAATATCAAGCCTCAAGTAATCAAGTATCAAGCCAAGTATCACATAGAATCAATAGATTCTCTTCCGAGTACACGTTTCTGAATTATCCACTATTAGATCTGTCCCTTTAAACTCTGGCTTGGTTATTTTTATTATTAATGTCAAACAAGCATGTATGTGTCACGAAACAAGCCAAGTATAACATGGTATAATCAAGTAACAAGTTCAAGTTGCAAAATAAACATGTATGGGTGGAAGATAACACATAAAAGAACAAAATAACAAAATTTCCAGTTTAGGACAGCAAGACCATACTGCAGTAAAACTGAGATTCCCGTTGTTACAAACATACAATTTTGAATCTGTCGGAAGGTCTAGAAAATAGAATCCCAACCAAATCTAGTGAATAAATAAGTTATATAGTATTTCACAAAATTATAACTCAAAGCTGATTTGAATCCAGAAAACACGTTCAGCCAGAAATCAGAAAATCGAATTCACAACATCAGAACATCTCAAATAAATCCAGGGAAAATCTGGGATATTCCCCTATGTGTCTAGTATTAGAATATAAAGTTTCATAATTTTCCATTAAGATTAGTTTAACCAACAAAAAATAGAAAATATCAAGAAACGATAGTTTGGCAAATCTGGAATTCCCAACACTGTTATATGAAAACTGTAATATCTCGCAAACCGTGAAACGAAATCCAAATCCGCCAAAGGAAGAAGAAAATAGACAAAATAAGATAACTTTCATATTTCATAATTATTTTTCATACAGGAAAAGAAATTAGGGTGAAAATACAAATGTTTTCAGAACAGCGAGCAGAATCTAGCAAGTATAGTTTTTATAAACAAGCATGACATGACATATAAAACTCATCAATAAAATCCACCAAAATTCTGGGTAATCCCTAAATATATATAAAAATACTGACCAAAATTTTAGATCAAAATAACATGTTTAGCACTAGTATCAAAATAGTTTACTCATCGAAATCATCAAGAAACAAAATCCTGGAAATGAAATACACCTCTGTAGTAAAACAATCATATCTCACACATACGAAAACGAAATTGGTCAAGATCAAAGAGTTTGGACAGAAGACAGATTTCTCTAAAAATCATGTTTAATAATGAAGTTAAGATACTGACCTTAATATGGTCTAAAATACAAATCAAAACAGATCACTGACAAAATACAGATTATCCTTTGACAACAAAACCAACATAAATCATACGAAACTTATGTCAATCATAGTCAAACGTGTTATAAAGTCTACTAAATGTCCAAACATCATGAAATAGAGTATATAGCATGTCCACAACAAGTATATCACATGGATCCAAACTAACACACGATTTCTCATAATTGTCTCATAAATATAATCACCTCAAGAACGGTCAAAACCTAAGTTATTTCATGTCAAATTTGTGTCGTGAGGCAACCATTATCAATAGCATTATAAAGACAATACTCATCAAAAATACATCACACACGAGTTGTCTTTAGAACCCAACTACACTACAAG
Source organism: Hemerocallis citrina (assembly GCA_017893485.1). Classification (NCBI taxonomy): domain Eukaryota; kingdom Viridiplantae; phylum Streptophyta; class Magnoliopsida; order Asparagales; family Asphodelaceae; genus Hemerocallis; species Hemerocallis citrina. The sequence continues at coordinate 82,934,600 of CM030366.1, forward strand.
CGGTATTTATGACTTGTATCATACAATGGAATTAAGTACAAGTTTCTTGCCTTAGCCGATGACGAAACAAACACCAAGAATAACGGGAACGGATTCCCGACAACGAACAAAACCCAAGAACGAAAATCCACGAATCAAAGCAACCCACCTTGCAAACTACGTGCACGTGCAAAACACCAATGAGAGAGAGAAGGAGATCAGGCGGCGGGGTAGCAGCGACTGGCCTTTGCTGGTTGCTACTGCTCCTGCGGTTGCTGTTGGTCGGTGCTGGAGGACGGAGTTGGAGGGAGAGATGGGGAGTTGGGTGTGGTCGGGTGTGGTGGTCGGCAAGGGTGAACGGAAGCGGGATGAGGGTGGTGGGGATGGGTGCACAGGTCGGAGTCGGGATGTGCAGGTCGGAGGATGGGGGTGTGCGGCTGGGGTTGACGACGCAACAGGGAAAGGGAGGGAGGCTGGGGTAGAAGTAGGTTTAGGTATATATATATATATATATATATATATATATATATATGGGATTTGCTCAATTGAAAACGGGTCCGTTTTCAACGGGTCGGAAAACAACAATCTCAGTCGTCCGATCGAGCTTGATCTTGATCCGTGGATCAGATGAAGATCCGCTTAGTCTCCCATTAACGCGTCCAAAAAGCAGAGGGGTAAACTCGTAACTTTATGCCAAAAAATGTTTGAGACTTAGCGTTTTTTTGGCGTGGAGTTTTTTTTTGTCGAAAAAATCACAACGGCCTAAGTTATTTGAAGTTTTTTTGGGAAAAAATTATACTTAGGCCGTTGTTTGGAACAACGGCCTAGGTTTTTTTTAACAAAAATTTCAACGTAGGCCGTTGTTGGGAATAACGGCCTAAGTATGTACAAGTGTTTTTCAAAACACTTGTACATACTCAGATCGCCATCTCCCTCACAACTCTCTCTCTCGCTAGTGGAGCTCGATAAACCCATTTCCCTAAACCCTAGCTCTCTCTCTATCGAACTGAAAACCCTACCTCTCTCTTGATTGTTGCTTTTCACCGAATCTCTCCCTATTCTCAGTCTCTAGCCCTCTTCCTTTTAAGATCCCAATTATAAAAAAACAACCCATACGAAATCTACCCAACCCTAAAATCCTAATCCTGAATAAATTAGCCAAACCCTACTCCCCTTCCTTTCTTTACAGCAGTGCGCAACGAATGAGAGTTTACCAACAAGTAGAGGGAAACAAATAGCAAAGGAAGAATCAGCAGCTCAAAAAAATTCGGCAGTCGACTCTTTGATCTCCTTCTTCTCTCCTTAGGGTTTTAGATTTGGGGGTAAAAGTAAAAGTGGAAGATGGAGACTGTGGAGAAGGTTTTTAACAAAAGACAGACGGCTGAGATTCAATAGGAAAGAGATCAACGGCTCAAAGAGAAGTCACGGGTGAGTAAAAAGATAGACATTTGTCTCAAAATCTGTGTGATGATTCGACGTTGACGACAGATTAACTCGCGACAGTCGACTTACAGTATAGAACAGTCGACTTAGTCGAGAAGAAAATAACTTTTTATATCAACAGATCAGTCGACTTGGAAAAATTCAGTCGACTGGTCAAAGAAGAAAAATAAGTATACAGAAAATACGGGACAATCGACTTAATGAAAACACAGTCGACTTGACAGAAATATTTTCAACAAATATCAATAAAATTACATATTCCTAGTTCTCTTCTTAAAGTAATAAAAGTATCTTCTTTAAGGGGTTTTGTAAAGATATCATCTACTTATTTATCAGTAGAGATAAAGTCTAAAGATATATCTCCTTTTAAAACATGATCACGTAGAAAATGATGTCGAATATCAATATGTTTCGTACGTGAATGTTGAACCGGATTTTTAGATAGATTAATTGCACTGGTATTATCACACATAATTGAAGGTTTTTCAAAGGAAATACCATAATATAATAAGGTTTGTTTCATCCACAAAATTTGTGCACATGCCAAACTTGCAGCAATATATTCAGCTTCTGTAGTAGATAGGGACACTGGATTTTGCTTTTTACTGTACCAAGAAACTAGTGAATGTCCCAAAAAGTGACATGTTCCACTAGTGCTTTTGCGATCAGTTTTACTACCAGCAAAATCAGCATCACTATACGACAAAAGTTGGAAATTATCAGTGCGTGGATAAAATAAACCATAATCAAATGTGCCTTTAATATATCTTAAAATTCGTTTCACAACTTTTAAATGAGATTCTTTAGGAATAGACTGATATCTAGCACACAAACATACACTGAACATAATATCTGGTCTACTAGCAGTAATATATAAGAGTGAACCAATCATACCTCGAAAGAGTTTCTGATCGACACTCTTACCTAATATATCTTTGTCAAGGGTAGTAGTAGTAGCCATAGGAGTGGATTTACTACTTGTACTATCCATGTTAAACCGTTTGAGTAATTCCTGTGCATATTTTCCTTGATTAATAAATATGCCATTTGAAGACTTTTTAATTTGTAGTCTAAGGAAATAATTGAGTTCACCCATGTGACTCATCTCAAACTCGTTTTTCATGGTGTTAGCAAACTCCTGACATAGATTATTATTAGTAGAACCAAAAATTATATCATCAACATATATTTGTATGATTAAAATATCATTCTTAATTCTCTTAATAAACATAGTAGTATCTGCTTTACCTATCTCAAATCCTGTTTCTAAAAGAAAAGTTTTCAGACGATCATACCAAGCACGTGGTGCTTGTTTAAGACCGTATAAAGCCTTTTTCAATTTATAAACATGATTTGGGAATTGTTCATGTTCAAAACCTGGTGGTTGTTTAACATAAACATTCTCTTTAATAAACCCATTAAGAAAATCACTTTTAACATCCATTTGATTAAGTATAAAATTCATGAAACAAGCAAATGATAATAAGATACGAATTGATTCTAATCTAGCAACAGGAGCATATGTTTCATCAAAATCTATGCCTTCTTCTTGATTATATCCTTGAGCAACTAGTCTAGCTTTGTTCCTTACAACTTATCCTGATTCATCTAACTTATTTTTAAATACCCATTTGGTACCAATAATAGTATGATCAGGAGGTCGTGGAACTAAATCCCATACATCATTCCTTATAAATTGGTTTAATTCATTTTGCATGGCATTCATCCAAAATTCATTCTCACAAGCTTCTTGTATATTTTTTGGTTCAAAATCCGACAAGAAGGTTGTATGAGAAATCATATTAATATGAGATCGTGTCTGAATACCATGGGAGATGTCACCAATTATTAAGTCATGTGGATGATCTCTAACTTCAACAAAAGATTTTGGTAAAGTTGAAGATATCACAATAGGATTAGTCGACTTGACAGGTTCTTCAGTCGACTGCTTTGCTTCAGTCAACTTGCAGTCCTTATCGGTCGACTTATCCGCAAGACTAGTTTGTTCTAAAGATGTAATCACTTTATTTAAAGGTGATGAGTCAGGTTCATCATCTTTAATTAAATTTGATGAAGGCAGAGATTCATCGAATGTAACATGCATTGACTCTTCAATAGTCATTGTAGACTTGTTGAAAATTCTATATGCTTTACTCCTATTTGAATATCCTAAAAAGATACCCTCATTAGATCTAGGATCAAATTTATCTAGATTATCTTTAGTGTTCAGAATAAAACACTTACAACCAAATGTCTTAAAATAAGAGACTTTAGGAATTTTGTTAAAAAATAACTCATAACAAGTCTTCTTTAGCTTAGGTCTTATTAGAATCCTATTTAAAACATAACAAGCTGTAGCAACGGCTTCAGCCCAAAAATACTTCGGTAAATTGCTTTCAACAAGCATGGTACGTGCGCATTCTTGCAAAGTCCTATTTTTCCTTTCGACCACTCCATTTTGTGGTGAAGCTCTAGGAAATGCAAATGAATGTGTTATACCATTCTTGTTGCAATATTCTGTAAATGTTTCATTTTCAAATTCTCCACCATGATCACTTCTAATAGTGACTATGGTTAGAGATCTTTGGTTTTGAATACGTTTACAAAAATTTGCAAATTCATCAAAAGCATCATATTAATGTTTTAAAAAGAATGTCCAAGTGAATCCTGAAAAATCATCTACTAAAACAAATACATATCTACTTTTATTTAAAGAAGCAACTCTAGTAGGGCCAAATAAATCCATATGAATTAATTCGAGCGGTCTACTGGTAGAAATTACTTCTTTTGTTTTAAAAGTGGATTGGATTTGTTTTCCTAGTTAACATGCATCACATAACTTATCCTTTTTAAAGGATAGTTTTGGCAGTCCTTTAACTAGGTTATACTTAGATATCTTCGAGAGATTTTTCATATTCACATGACCAAATCGTCTATGCCAAAGCCAAGAATCATTATTAGAAGCTATTAAACAAAAATTATTTGAAAACTCATTTGTATTTAAACATAATTCATAAATATTGTTTTTGTGAAAACCTTGAAAAATAATATTTTGCATAGTAGAATCATAAATTAAACAAACATCTTTTTCAAATACACTTTTAGAGCATCTGTAGTCGTTTTCTATAAATTTATCCATATATCGATAAATAGAAATAGATATTACGATTCCGCTGCACTCGTCGTAAGCTATATTATAGCAAACAACTATTTAATATTAAGGGACGGGATACGAAATGCCGTCGGAGGCCAAAAAGTGCAAAAACGCAGGCGCATGTCTAGGACGGCACATGATGTGCCGTCCGACACTAAGCAGCTTAACTGCATCTAACTATACTTAATTGCAGAAGACTATACTTAATTAATAGCTACTTAATTAATAGCTACTTAATTAATTGCAGAAGACTATACTTAACTGCACATGAAGACTAAGCATAGCTGCATTAATTGCACTGATATCATAGCTGCATTAATTGCAGAAGACTATACTTAATTAATAGCTACTTAACTGCATAGCTGAAACGGACGGCATATCGAATGCCGTCCGACGCCGACAACAGTGTTTTGCACGAAACGGACGGCTCTTCGACCACCGTCGCTGACTTATCGATAAAGCTATTTCCTCTCTCAAATATAGCAATGCACTGTAGCTATTTATCGATAATATCGATATATAGCAAACGACTGCAGCTACTTTTTCAGCTATATATCGATATTATCGATATATAGATAACGACTACAGATGCTCTTATATCCTTTATCACACAATTGACTAATACTTAACAAATTATGTTTTAATCTACTTACTAACAACACATTTTCTATAGTGGGGTTAGAATTTTTACCAACCATGCCGATTCCTATGACTTTTCCTTTGTTGTTATCACCAAAGGTAACTGTTCCTCCATCGATGCTTTGTATGGTGGATAGGAGATTGGCATGACCAGTCATATGTTTTGAACACCCGCTGTCAAGTATCCAGCGATCTTTCTTTAGTACCTATAAAATATTCAATGGAAATATGGTACCATTTTCATTGGGTCCAAAACATATTAGTTAGGGGAAAACCAAACCCATAATGAGTTTGATTTTTCTCCATAAGCAGGAATAAAATTAACAGAATTACATACATTTAACATATATGAATTGATATATGCAGTTCTATCATTCAAATTCAAGTTAACTGGAACCCATACAAATTTGTTCTGTCCAGTCAACTTTAAAGCATCCTTCAGTCAAGTTCTACTGTAAGGCAGTCGACTGGATGATACGATAGGTCGACTTATATGAGGTTCTGGTCTCGTTGAATAAGACACAGTTCCTCTGGACAGACGACTGGTGGATGGACTCAAGCGACTTGACCGAACGTTAGACTTTCTTTTATCACTAAAATTTATAATCTTAGGCTTTTCAAAGAATTTATATAGTTTATGTTTGACACTAGAAATAGATTCAGATTTATTTATACTAGTGTTTTTAGAAGAAGATTCTTTTACAAGAGAGTTTTTGAAACCAAGGCCATATTTTTGACTAGATTTCACTTGATTATGAAGAACATCATTTAAATTCTCTTTGCCTTTATTGAACTTAGATACGTTCTTGGATATCTCTTCATAATTCTTTTTTAGAAATTCAAGATCCGTATCTAAACTTGCAATACGAGAATTTAAGGATTTCACTTCATGATCAAGGTTAAGATTTTCTTGAGAAAGTGTTTGATTAACTTTCTCTAGATTTTTAACTCTAATCTTTTCCTTTTTCAACTCTTGAAAGATTTCAATAAAAGCATCAAATAAATCTTCTGAATCAAAATCATTACTTACTTGATCTTGTGAAGCCATAAAACACATGTTTGCAACTTTGTTGGTTTCATCAGTTTCTTCTTCAGAGGAAGAATCGCTGTCATCCCAAGTTGCTTGATAAGCCTTTTTGTTCTTGGCAAACTTGTTCTTTGTGTACTTGTCCTTCTTGAAGTTGGAGGTCTTTCCTTTATTCTTTGTATTTTCTAGGGGACAATCCTTCTTCATGTGACCTATTTTATTACACCTGAAACAAGTTGGAGGATCATTAGAATCTCTAAATTTGGAATTGAACTTACCTTTCTTTAGAATTTTTTTAAATCTCCTTGTGAACATGGCTATCTCCTCTTCATCTTCTTCTTCATCTTCTGAGTCTGTCATGGCTTTAAAGGCTAATGATTTCTTCTTTGCCTGTTGTGGTTCTGCATCCTTCTTCCGTTCTTCAATTTGAACCTCGTATGCCATTAGATTTCCTACAAGATTCTCAAGAGAAAGTTGTGATAAATCATTTGCTTCTTCTATTGCAGTGGTCTTCTTTTTCCATTCAGGAGTGAGTGCACGAAGAACTTTTCTCACCATCTCTGCTTGTGTATATATCTTTCCAAGTGCTACAAGTGAGTTTGTAATGTCAGTAAATCTGGTAATCATCTCGGACACATTTTCATTTTCCTTCATGCGGAACATTTCAAACCTGTGAACAAGAACAGATATTTTAGATTCTTTCACTTTGTTTGTTCCTTCATGAGTTACCTCGAGTGTATGCCAGATTTGATGTGCGGTTGTTGAATTTGATACACGGTTGAACTCCTCCTTTGTGAGAGCACAAAATAATGCATTCATTGCTTTTGCATTGTTCATTGTTTGGTTCTTCATGTCATCATTCCATTGTGCATATGGAATAGTAGGAGCAGTGTATTCCGTTTCCGTCATGTTTCACATTTCATAGTTGATGGATTGGAGGTAGATCTTCATTCTGCACTTCCAATAATTGTAGTTTGTTCCATTGAAGAGAGGTGGCCTTTGTGTAGATTGGCCTTCATGGTACTGATTTGCATTTGAAGTAGTTGCCATAGCCTTTAACCTTGCTCTAATACCAAGTGTTGGATCCTGTAGGCGAGGCAACAAACACTAGAGGGGGGAGGGGGGTGAATAGTGTTTATTAAAATAAAATTGCGGAATAAAGAATTTTTCTTCGGAGCAGTCGACTTAGGAGTGAACCAGTCGACTGAGTTAACCCAATAAGAGATAATTCAAACAAATCTGTGAAGTCGACTTAAAGCAGAAACAGTCGACTTATTTAAACAATAAACTAACAGAGTACAAGTCTGACCAGTCGACTTATAAAGGAGTCAGTCGACTGTCCAGACAAGTTTCACAGTAGTAAAACAAACAGAAAAATGTAAATGCAAGTTCAAGAGATACAACCACAGAGTGCACATGATGTATCCTGGTTCAGTCCTTCCGACCTACATCCAGTCCCCAAGCAACCCACTTGAGATTTCCACTATTCTTGAAAAAGTTTACAAGAATACCCTACGGCTTTCAGACAACAACCTTGTCTAACCTGTAGTCCTTTCTCTCAACCAGAGAAATCAACCCACTCTTCCACCAAGAGTGAAACCACTGACTCTACACCCTAGAGTCTAACTCTCCAACCGAGAGGAAAAGAAAAACAATAAAATGTTTACAATCAACCTATAGCCTTGTACGTGGCTAAAAGAGGTTGACTTCTATATCCAGTCCAGAACGAAATCAGATGTTATACTGGACTGAATGTAGAGAACCAAGACTTAGAGATTTGAAAGCTTTGTCTCTAAAAATGTAACACTTAAAATCTCAACAATGAATGCTTAGAAAAAATTAGATCTTTTAACAGTGAATTCTGAACTCTATTTATAGAGTTAGAGTTACTGGACGTTGGGAAGCAGTTATTCCAACTGTCAACCAACGGATCTAAACAACTTTGAATTTGAAAAAAACGAATTTTAAAAATAGAAAACGGTCAAACGGACTCGAACAGTTGACTGGGTTGCCATAATGAGTCGACTGGTCAGAGTTTGAATAAGTTTAGTCAGTTTTGTACCAACAGTCGACTAGTATGAGTATCGGTCGACTGGTACTCAACAGTTAAACTATTCCAAACTGTTTTGACCCTTTGATGTTTTGAAAAACACACATATGTAAAAGAGTGAGTGTAAGTGTGTGTGACAAGGCTTTACATCATACTAAGACCCAAATAAAGAAAGATTACATTTGTTTACAAGACATAACAATAAATGACACTTTAAGCATAAGTCTTGGCTTGAGTCTTGAGTCTTGAGTGAAGCTTTGCCATTTTCTTTATCTGGAGCTTTGTGCTTGTTCATTTGTTCAGCTGTAGTAATGAAACCTTTGTGTATAAAACCTGCAATTATAAAGTATAGCATAGATACATGTTGCAGTGTGTTGTGATCATCAAAATCAAGAATCAACAGTTAAAGGTACTAATTTGTTCCTACTTGAGTAGATCTAACTAGGATAATTGATTGGAAATTTTTCTCCAATGTTTGAGTGTACAATTGCTATATATGCGTAGGTATTTATAAAGTAGGTAATTCTAGTTTTATTGGGAAAGTAGATGTAGTATTAGTTGTTGTTGGTTATTATTCGATGTTAGTAATAGCGCACAAAGTGGAAAAAAATTTATACAACTTTGCGAGTACGTCGGGCTCGCCATACACAAGCCAACGCAATCCGTAGAAGTGTGTTTGGATTCACGGTTTGAAGTGTACGGTCGTGTATCGCTTTCGATTTATTCCCGTGAGTGAAAGCGATACATCGGCGTATTTTGCAAACCGTGAGTCAAAACTCACCTCTACAAATTTTGTTGGCTCATGTGTTTTGCCGCCGTCCTACTCCCAAAGTTTAGGAATTTTTTGATCTCGTTTGTGCGGATTTGTACCGTATATCAAACAACAACCTCAGTTCAAGTTTTTTTATTTGTGTTGAGGGTACTTTTCAGTACGAAATGACATCTAAAAAAAAATTTGAAAAGCATATTGGGCTTTCCACTCCCTACCAAATGGTACTTGTAGTTGACAGTTCGGACCCCCGGTTTGGGACCTACGTCAATGTATCGCATTGTTGGCATTTTTCATGAATGAATGCGATACACGGCCGTATCTTGCAAACCGTTGGTCGGAACTCACTTGTACAAGTTGTGTTGCCTTATTTGCGGGGAGCCCGATCCAATCACAAAGTTTAATTAATTTTTTTGCCGTCAATTGTGGGGTTTTCTCATGATTTTTGTTATATTTTGAGGGAGTTTTTAACATAGAACCCACTTGAGAAAAACCGTAATTTTGTGAGTAGGTTGGTCTCGCCACTCACAAGTCATACCAACTTGTAGTTTCGAGTTGTAACCCACGGTTTGGTATATGCATCTGTGTATCGCATTCCCCCTCATTTCCAAGAGTGAGGGGAATGCGAGCGAGACATGGCCTTTTCTTGCAAACCGTGGATCGGAACTTGCTTGTACAAGTTCCGTTACCTTGTGTGGGGCAAGCCCAGACCCAATAGAAGAGTTTTGTATTTGTATGACGTCGTTTTTGATGTTTTGTAACTTATTTTGTTTCGTATGTATATATATCGCAATCGTTTGTTAACAAGCTATTTTATATATGATGTGTATATTAATTGACCAATAATGTATTTTTACCCCAGATGAACAACGATACGGAGAGTTCTGCTGCCGGCGATAATTTTGTGCGGGTAGAACCAATCATTGATTCCATGCTATTAGTCGAAGACCATCTAAAACCAAATTTAGGTATGACATTCCCCACTTTAGTTGAGGTCGAGAATTTGTATTCTTCATATGCCCGTTGTGGAGGTTTTGCAATGCGTAAGGGTGGGAATAAATTAAAGGGAGGAATGGAAGTAGATAAGTCATATCTTTGTAATAAAGCTGGGTCGTCGCTGAGTCAACATAGTGATGGTAGACGGGGAACAATCTGTAGAACGGGTTGCAAGGCTTGCGTTCGTGTAAAATTGAACGAAGCAAGTAATACGTGGGTGGTGTATTCATTTCACGAAGAACACAATCACGAATTCACCTCACCCAGTAGAAGGCATCTTTTGCCCCGGAACAGGTCCGTGTCAAATACGGATAAAAGGATAATAGGTCAAATGATCCAAGCTAATATCCAGACATGTCGACAAATGCTCTTCTTTGAAAATGCTAGTGGTGGTCACGATCAAGTAGGATTCACAGAAAAAGTTGTTAGAAATTTACTTAGAGATTCGCAAGAAGTATTGAAAGGACATGATTCTACAATGCTAATTGATTTTTTTGAATCTAAGAAACAGACGGATCCTTCATTTTTTTATGACATTCAAGTAGATCCCGAAGGGCGGTTATCACATTGTATGTGGGTAGATGGTATTTGTAGGATGAATTATGAAGAATTTGGCAATGTAATTTGCTTTGATGCCACGTACAATACGAACCGTTACGGAATGTTATTTGTTCCCTTTGTTGGAGTGAATCAACATTGGAAATCGACTTTCTTAGGAGGTGGGTTCATTTCAAATGAGACGGCCTCTTCGTTTGAATGGTTCTTTGAAAAGTGGTTAGGGGTTATGAATCGTGCTCCATCCGGTATTGACACCGATCAAGACCGTGGGATCGCCGCCGCAGTTAAGAATGTTTTCCCCCAGACTCAGCACCGTTTGTGTATTTGGCACATTCTTGATAAGTTACCACAGGTTGTGCGTATTTCGAACGATGTCGACAAGTTTAGGGTGTCCTTGAAGAATGCCATCTACAATTCCGAATATGTACATGAGTTTGTAGGAAAATCGAATTTGTTGATTTCGCAATACGGATTAAAGAGTAACAAATGGTTGAACGATCTATTTGATATCCGTGAAAGTTGGGCACCCATCTACGCTAAAGATTCTTTTTGGGCCAGCATGTTGAGTAGCCAACGGGTTGAGTCAGCACATTCTGCCCTGAAGCATCAATCTTCGACCGTTTTTTGGGAAGGCAAAGACACGATGAACTGAAAGAAAATCATCATAACCGTGAGAAGAGACTGAAGTTGAAGAGCGAATGGGCTTTGGAGGCACAAATGGAAAAAACATATACTTTGAAAATCTTTTACAAATTCCAAGATGAAGTTACAAAAAGCTGAAACATATCCCAATTTGAAGAGTCTGAAATAATAGTAGGAAAAGTTCCAAAATTTTAAAAAATTAGTGTTAGGATTAAGGTTCCAAAAATTCCAAAAATTAAAAGAATTAAGGTTACATGTATGAGATTAGGGTTAGTGTTAACAGGGTGTTAGGGTTAACACCTAGGTTAGACTAGGATAAGGTTAGAGTTAGGGGTTTTTTGTTAGATGGGTTTTCTGTTAGAGTTTCAACCCAAATGGTAACATCCCTATTTAGATGGGTTTTGCACCTTTTCATTTTTTTACAATTTTCTGAAAGTAATCAGATCCAGTTCTTGATGGCCAAGTAATTGGATCTGATTGCTCTTCGCTCTAAAGCGAACCAAATCTTTTCTATTTTTGGTTTCTTCTTGTCCATAATTATTATTGAATATTTTTGATATTCGGAGATGGGTTTGTAATTTTGGAAGGGTGTTTTCGGAAGAGTGCATTAGATGGGTTTCGCACCTCTCCGTATTTCATCGTGAAAAGTGGAGTGGCGCAACGTGAAAAGTGGATCACGTCCCCAATGGGTTTTGCACCTTCCACTTCTTTCTCGTGTCAGATATAGAAGAATTAATCTCTTATCTTATTGGGTTATACATGTGGGGATGTACATGTGGGTTTCTACATGTGATTTTTTTTATATTGGTCTTGTTGTACATATGGGGATGTACATATAGTTTTTTCCATATATAGGCTACATGTGGGGATCTACATGTGATTTTCCCCATATATTATCTACATGTGGGAATGTACGTGTGGTTTTCCCCATATATGATCTACATATGGGGATCTACATGTGGTTATGTACTTTAGGTTTTTCCCACTTTGAACTTGTTCTACTACATGTGATGCCCACTTTGAAGATTCTCTAATAATAGTAGGCCAAGTTATCATAAACAAAATGAACACTCCATTCCTCGACATGTAGAAAAACTATGAAGAGAAAAAGAGCAAGAACCGATGATAGTAGGCCGTTGTCTCCGAATGAAGAGAAAATTATGAAGAGAAAAATAGCAAGGACCCTAACCCTAACCCTAACCCTAACCTTTTATCCTAAACAAAATGAACACTCCATTCCTCGACATACTCTCCTAACCCTGCATTAACCCTAACCCGAACCCATAACCCTACTCTCCTAACCCTACAATAACCCTAACCCTACCCTACATATCATATTTTATTGATTTTTATGAATCAAAATACCAATTTTTTTGTTAATTTTTTTATTCGTTTGACGGTAACGATTTTATATTGGTTACTTAGGTGGCTATGAATGAAAATAAATAAAAAATATAAACAGAAAAACATACATATGAATGTCTATTTTGTAGAGTTCAGAAAACAATGTTCATAAAGAGTGGAGAGACACGTGTGACTATTCTGTTTTTCCTCTAATTTTCAGTAATTCTGAATGTTCTGAGTATAACTAACTGAAAAGAGTTTAATGCTCCATACATAACACAAACAAGTGTTTATATATTGGTCATAAAGAGAATTGATAGAACTTAAATATCTATAAACTCTTTACTGGAAACTTATTACCTATCAACTCCCAACTACAAATATTAACGTAATTAATGATAAACCAAAACAAGCTCTTACCGCAAATGTGTTCCTTGCAATAACCCTAACCCTACAATAACCCTAACCAAACCCCTAACCCCCGCTTACCCTTATCCTACCCTTAACCCCCAATAACACTAACCCAACTTAATACACTAACCCTAACCTTAACCCTAACGAATGATAAGATTATGTTATATTTTCTGGTATTTTCTGTAAATATTAAAACATCGTAATTATATAGTGGTTAGTTAGGTGTAGTTAAATTAAAAAATAAAAAAACATATATAGGATATACAGGCATAGATCATCTATCTTTTGTATAAAATTCCACAGAGATTGTTCGTAAAGACTGAAGAGAAAATTGAAAAAAGCAAAAATTGTGTAACATTTGGCCTACTACGGCCTAGGGTATACACAATATGATGGTCTTGCTATCTGACTTGTTGCTATTTTTAACTCCAACAAGACAGAGAGTAAGATCAAATTGTCTTCTTCTTGTCCAGCTAGCCTAGGGTAAACACAATATAGGGGTGTTGCTCTCTAACTTGTTGCTGTTTTTAACTCCAACAAGTCAGAGAGCACCCCAAATTGTCTTCTTTTTGGCCTACTATCTAGGCCGTTGTTGGAGACAACGGTCTAGGGTATACACAATATAGGGGTGTTGCTCTCTGACTTGTTGCTATTTTTAACTCCAACAAGTCAGAGAGTAAGACAAAATGTCTTCTTTTTGGCCTACTACGGCCTAGGATATATACAATATAGGGGTATTGCTGTCTAACTTGTTGCTATTTTTAACTCCAACAAGTCAGAGAGCAAGAAAAAAAGTCTTCTTTTTTGCCTACTACCTAGGCCGTTGTTGGAGACAACGACCTAGGGTATACACAATATAGGGGTGTTGCTCTCTGACTTGTTGCTATTTTTAACTCCAACAAGTCAGAGAGCAAGACAAAATGTCTTCTTTTTGGCCTACTAACGGCCTAGGGTATACACAATATAGGGATGTTGCTCTTTGACTTGTTGCTATTTTTAACTCCAACAAATCAGAGAGCAAGACAAAATGTCTTCTTTTTGGCCTACTACCTAGGGTATACACAATATAGGGGTGTTGTTATCTGACTTGTTGCTATTTTTAACTCCAACAAGTCAGAGAGCAAGACAAAATGTATTCTTTTTGGCCTACTACCTAGGCCGTTGTTGACAACGGCCTAGGGTATACACAATATAGGGGTGTTGCTCTTTGGCTTGTTGCTATTTTTAACTCCAACAAGTCAGAGAGCACTCCAAGTCAGAGAGCACCCCAAATAGGCTGTTGTTGGAGACAACGACCTAGGCTAAAAAAAATAAAATTATCTACAATTCGACACAGCAGCTGCAGCTGCTACACTTGAAAATTTTACCAAATTTCAAACACTTTTCCATCACCTACACTCTCCGAATAAATTTATACGTACAACCGCTAAAATCACCAACCATAATTGACTATTAGCAATTAATAACAACAACATCAACTACACTTAAACTTACGAACAACAATTTCCACATTTTAAGTTACAACAGGGATAAAACCAAAAAAAAAAACACATAACTATAACAAACTAATTGTTTACGATATTGGCTAAGAACCGAGCGTGTATGGCTATGGTGCTTGCCTCTTCCGAGCAGGATTTCGACGCCGGCACGGGGTTGACGGCTCGGGGATTTCTTCTTCTCCTCCCTCATCTTGTACGTCTCCAACAACCCTCTCCTCACTCTCATCTTCTTACTCTTATTCTTGAGATGGATGTGAAGTTGAAGCTTGTTGTTCTCTCAGCTCACGTTCCCGTTATTGCTCCATCAATCCAGCTGGCCTACCCCTCACGCTTTTATGTCGATTCCTCGGTGACCTTATTGCTCGATCCAAACGTCCAGCCTCTCTCAAAATATCCAAATTGGTACGGCATGAAGCGAGCATCCTCGAAGTGAACCTCTTCATAGCCGTGCCTGCATTACTTTTTAGTACGTCTGCGCATTCTTTTGCCATGTTCATTGTATTATCATTCTAAAACAAAAAACAACAAAAAAAACAATTATACAGATTGGTAAAAGTAAACAATTCAATAATTTTAAATATAACGAACATTGAAAGAAATTTGAAGATTATACTTACCACTGTACGTATAGTTGATGCCTTCGGTTGGAACATGGGTTGTGAACTAGAATAGGCCAGTGGTGGTTCAATCTCCCTCTCCTCAATTAATCGTTGAACACCAGCAGGTAGTTCTGTATCGGGAGAGATGTACAAACGTGTATATGATCTGAACCATTGCACGTACTTCCCTTGCACTCTTCCATCGTACTCTGGAACATTAACAATTACAAGTTCAAACCATCGCTCGTTCCATTTTGCAACGTTAACACGATGGAAATCTGCCCAATCATGAGTAGGCATGCGACCGGTACCCCTCACGGCGTGTAACTCATGATCGTATAGGTTTGCGCAGCTTGAGGGATTATCTTGTTGAAGATCGAACTGACGAATGACTCTCTCCGGTCGCGAATGCTCCACTATACCGAAGTTGATGAGTGGAGCCATCGTCAGCCACAACTGCGACCCGGTGGTGCACATCGGTGGTAGTCTTCCCACCCACTTGGGTGTATACGACACCCAAATCACGAACTCTTCTCGTAGTTGGTCGAGCTCGTCACTGTAGTACGTTAGTACACCTTTGGGGTTGTCTTTGTAACTCCGACTACCAACCCAATATACCCCTAAGGGTGCGAACATATTAAGATTTTCTGGTTGGGCCATCCAACCGTCCGCCGGTCGCCTAATGCTGGGACGACCCAAGTGCAGTCGCTCCCATGACCAAATATGTAACAAAACCATCGGTCCGGTCATCTCCGTCCCATCTAGCGCTACAGAACACAACAACCTGTATAGCATTGCCAACGCACAACTTCCCCAGCTGTACCGGCCAGCTAAACCTAGGTCGGCGAGCAATCGTAGATACATGAGGTTCACCGTATCCCCGGATGAGTTAGGCAAGAGAACCCCTCCGATCACCGTTAGAATGTAAGCTCTGGTGTAGGACTGTACATAGTGGTCGGGCGATGCATTGGTGAACGTCCCATCAGAACGTCCCTTCAACCAAGATAGTCGGATTGATTGTCCTTGAAAAAATTCCTTATTTTCCGCGGCCGCCTCATCAAACTTTGTACCGAGCAGTTCATTGCACAGCTCTATTTTATCAAAGTTTATATTACCCGTCACGGCCAACCCATCTATTGGAAGACCGGATATCATCGTTATATCCTGTAGCGACACCGTCATCTCTCCGACCGGTAGATGGAACGTGTGCGACTCTGGCCTCCAGCGCTCCACGAGTGCTGAGAGAAGTGCTCGGTCGAGTTTAACCTGACCCATCATGCTGATTCCGTAGAAATTGGATGCTACTAGGTACTCGACAATTCGTGGATGCACCTTCATGGTCTTGTGGGTGGAGAAATTACACCTCCGCATCGTCCCATCCCACACTGCCGTGGATCTGTGGCGGTCTTGCAAGGTCAGTTCACCGGCATATATTGGTCCTGGACCACGATGTGGTGCCATCGAAGAGGATGCACCAACCTACACAAACCAAAAAACATAATTATTATTAGTCTAATAACAATATCACTAAATACGAAATTAGGGACAATACAAATTAATAGTTCTCACATTCTCTGTGGAATGTTCCCCCTGAGCTTCCCGAGATGTCCTTCTGGTTTTCCTCGTTCTAGCCATTTCTCTGTAACAAATTTCACATATATAAAACTAATTATTCGCCGAAAAATAGCAAACACAAACCAACGAGATGCAAAAATTTCAAAAATTCGCTTATACGCGTCAAAACAACACCAACGAGATGCAAAAATTCCTAAATTTCGCCGTCAACTATGGCATACCAAACACAAGCCAACGCAACTTGTAGAAGTGAGTTCCGACCCACGATTTGAAATATACGGCCGTGTATCACTTTCACTCTTTAAAAAAGAGCGGGAAGCGATACATTGACGTATCTCGCAAACCGTGGGTCGGAACTCGTAAATACAAGTTGTGTTGCTTTGTGAATGGTTAGCCCAACCTACTCGCACCGTTTCGTATTTTTTGGACTTCGTTTAAGCATTTTTTGTACTAAAAAAGTTTCGAGGTAGATTGAAGTTTTTTCATATACGCGTCAAAACAACACATACGAGATGCAAAAATTCCAAAATTTGGCCGTTGGGTCGGGCTCCCCGCACACAAGTTAGCGCAACTTGTACATGCGAGTTCCCACCCACGGTTTGAAAGATACGGCCGTGTATCGTTTTCACTCTTAAAAAATGAGCAGAAAGCGATACATTGACGTATTTGGCAAACTGTGGGTCGGAACTCGCATGTACAGATTGGTATGACTTGTGAGTGGCGAGACCAACCTACTCGCACAGTTTCGTATTATTTGGACTTCGTTTAAGCATTTTTCTATTCATAACGCATTCCACAAATTCCGAGGTGGATTAAAGGTTTTTCATATACGAGTCAAAACAACAAAAACGAGATGGAAAATTTCCTAAATTTGGCCGTCAAGTCTGGCACACCAAATACAAGCCAGCGGAACTTGCAGAGGTGAGTTCCGACTCTCGGTTTGAAATATACGGCCGTGTATCATTTTATATCCGTTGTATTGAATAAAACTGATAAACGGACGTATCTCACAAATCGTGAGACGGAAATCGCCGCTACAAGTTCCGTTACCTTCTACGTAGCCGGCGAGTCCGACCTACTCGTACAAATTGAATTTTTGGAACTCGTTTATTTCCTTCTCCTATATTCCACCACTACAACTAACACTACATCTACAAAAATGTCAACAAAATATATACAACATACATGATCAGAGCTAATTGTATACCCTCTAAGCTATAGACTACTACGCATAATACAAAAAAAAACCCAACTCCAAAATTGAAAAACAATTCAACAAATTAACATAGTTCATTATAGTAAATTGGGATTAAGTAAATACCTGGTCCAAAGAGAGAGATAGAGAGTTGACGAAGATGTGAGAAGCCGTTGCGCGCTGTTGTAGAGAAATGAAGGGAATTTGTGCTATGGTTCAGATGATTTGTGAGTTTGGAGCCTAAGTTAGGGTTTGCTGTATTCAGGAGAGGGAGAGAGAGATAAAGAGCTTTCCACAAGAGGGGGAGATCGAGAAGGTAAACAAATCGATGCCAAGGAGTTGGGAGAGAGAACTAGGGTTTGGGGATGGGTTTCGGGATCTCAAGAGAAAGAGAGAGGGAGTTTGTGATGAAGACAGAGTGAGGGAGATCTGGGTGTGTACAAGTGTTTGGAAAAACACTTGTACATACCTAGGCCGTTGTTGGAAACAACGGCCAAGGTATGGTTTTTTTGTCGAAAAAGCAACCTAGGCGGTTGTTGCCAACAACGGCCTAAGTGATTTTTTCGAAAAAAAAAATTCCACGCCAAAAAAACGCTAAGTCTCAAACGTTTTTTGGCGTGAATTGACGAAATTACCCCCTCCGCTTTTTGGAGCGTTAGTGGGATGTTTTAATGGGTTTTGATCAGATCCGCTGATCATGATCAAGCTCGATCGGACGGTTGAGATGGTTGTTTTCCGACCCGTTGAAAACGGACCCGTTGAAAACGGACCCGTTTTCAATTGAGCAAATCTCTCTCTCTCTCTCTCTCTCTCTCTCTCTCTATATATATATATATATATATATATATATATATATATATATATATATATATATATATATGGTTTTGTTGTGGGTTAATGGGTTTTGGGTTAATGGGTATTATAGGAGTTATAATAGGAGATGGGTTTAATATGATTTGTATGGGATTTCAAGTAGGATTGTCGTTAATTTGGCTTTGGTAATTAATTAGGGATAAAAACAATAGGATAAGCAATAGGGTAACCAACCAAACACCACGAGGTCCCAAGAACAAAATAAAGAGAACAAGAACCAAATAAAGAGCGAATTAACAATATGATCAAGAACAATTCAAGGGACAAAAGAATCAACCACAAAAAGATCAAAAAAAATGAGAAAAAGGAATATATATTGAAACAACTCCAATATATGGTCCAAAATACAAAGAGAGTACAAATACTCGAGAAAGAAGGAAAAATACAACAAAAATATGAAAAACGAAAAGAAGAGGTTACAATGACATTAATGCATACTTGTTCGGATTTTATGCATCCCATATTACATAGGTCCGAGGGCAAGCACCTACGTATTCCACATTAAAAGGGTACGATCCTTTGCCATGAAAACTACCCAGTAATAAAAGCAAGATTTAGACATTCCACGAGTACGGATCCCAGTCCCAGAGTACACTGCCCGACTGTTATACAGACTCCTCGTCGTGTGAACATCCTGCAAGTGCCCCTCTAGCCCTGGTACACGTATATACACTGGAGTACGGCAAACTATCCGCCCGACTACGCATAGTCCCGGATTTTAAATAAAATCTCGTCTCCATCGAAGCAACCTCAGTCCCGGAGTACACCGTCCGACTGGGTCTATAGTCCCGAAGTACATCGCCCGACTATATAGAGTGCCCCACTTACATTTGCCCAGGTTTACTACATCTTCTTCTAAGTGCCTAATTTTTAATGTTCAAGACATGAATAAATTATTATACCTACAGTTAGTCTTACCCCCTATCAGACTTAATCACAAATACCAAGATGGCTCCATATCCTTATCTCAAAATATAACTCAAATCTTTTAATTCAACAATGTCGGTACCCAAGGTCTCACTAAACTCTATATTACAATATTTCATGTACAAGAATTCATGGGTACTCATACCCTTCAACAATCATGTATTAACTCAATGTATTGTTATCTTCAACTTATTCACAATTTGATCAATGTCTTATCTTAACATTACTCGTGATTCATTTATTTATCTACAATTTAAAGTAAAACAATATTTCTTTTCATGAATAATAGATTAATCCACTTTAAGTCTCATTAGCAATTTAAGCTCATAAAACAATTCATATCTCAACCCACATCAAGTAATTCTTAAATCAAATAGATGTATAATCTCATCAATTCACATGGATATTTTACTCTTCTTTAAAAATAAATGTCCTATACTCAAATAAGTAATTTTGAAATCAATAACTCATTTTCTATCTCAATCCCCCTTTTTTATTTCTCAAAATATTCATGAAAATTTTTAAAACTATTTTTAATAAATTCTAAATCATTTTATAGGAATATTAGATATTTTTCCTAAATTTTATTTGAATTAAAACTCCTTCAAAAATATTAGAACACCCAAAAAATTTAAATGTGGCCACTGGGTTTCGAACCCAAGCCCAACCGAAACACACAGTGAGCGCCCAAAGCAGCCACCGAAAGCCACTAAGCCAATATGGCTTAGTTGTCATGATACCATACCGAAATCCCCAAACATTCACTTTCGGGTTTCGGATTTAATTTAAACGAAAAAAAATAAAATAAAATGTGTCCAACAAGTTTCGAACCCAAGACCCCCTGACAAGCACAACGACTTATGGTGCACCGACTAACCAAAAGTCCATGTGCGATTACTGATTAGGAATCACATTAATGTGGTTTTATTCATACTGTTCTGAAATTAGTTATTTTTCACAAAACTCGTTTATTCAATCGATCCAATATTTTAGTATACTGAAATAGCTTTTTTTTCTTCCCTTGATTGAGATTAATTTTTAAAAAATAGTGGCCAACGAATTTTCTAATCCATTTTACAAAAATATCTCTATTTTTTTCAAATAGTTTTTCTCTCAAATTCACACATAAATTTGCACTTTTCTCAAAACTTGAAATTAAGAATTGTATTCATTATAACTAGTTCATGCACTCATTTATACTAGTTAAAATGTAGTAATAAAACCAACCAGACTTCTTAATTGTCCATGAGGATCTCAAAAACTCTTTTATGCAAAAATTATAATTTTAACATAACATGGCATTATACATAAACTAACACATTTCATGGCAACAATTTAATTTGTTTTACTTTCTTTTCTCTTTATAATCATCATGGTATCTAGGCCTATATTGAATACAACTTTACTTCTACAATTTTCATACAAATTATATATTCGACATGTACAAATTAACAAGCATATTAGTATGATTCAGGGCATTAATTCTTTTGATTAATATTCTTCTTTCTAATTATCACGATGGCAATTAGTTACTTAATCACAAAAAAATTTCTTTCATTCATGGCATACAACATTAGCATGGATTATGTCTACATACATCACATCAATTCAATCTATACTACTCATCTATCAATTTTAGCTTGCAACTCCTACATTTAGAAAGTACAAGATCACCCACCTCTTATGAAGAGTTTGTAACAAAGAAGATGAGACACAACTCCTAGCTCCACAAGCAACCCCTAGTCCCTCTCCTCCTAGCAAGAGCACTCCAACGAGCCTCCAATGCACAAGAACACTCTCTAACTCTCCTTCTTTTTTCCCTCTCTCTAATTTGGTTTGTTTAGGTGTGAAATGAGAAGAGAAAAAAGGTGTATTTATAGGACAAAAGAAGGGCTAAAATACAAATTTCACCCTCCAAATAACTACTCACTTAACTCTCCACCTCTTCACTTTCCTTAACGTCCAACTCTCCATCTCCTTAATCCCCACCCCTCACTCTTCCAAAACCGGCCACCCACTTCTCTCCTAGTGCACGTGCATGTGTTGTGCACTAGTGCACGTGCACGTGTTGTGCACTAGTGCACACACATACACAAATAAATACAATTTCTATAAATCTAAAATGTGTATTAAAAGTTGTTACATGTCATGTGTGAGTCCATGCAAAATTAAAAATTAGATTTAATTAATGGGTTTGTCTTGTTAGGATTGTTTTTTTTAATTAATTAATTTAATTAGTCTAATAAAAAGGCTAATAAAAAGACTCTTGCATGCTAGAATAAGAAATGAGAGTAAGAAAAATAGAGATGGAAAAATTAGCACGTGCATCATACGTGCAAAAATTGGAAAAATGCATTTTAATTAAAATAAAAATACGAGATGTTACATCACTCCCTCCTTAGAATAGTTCCGTCTTCGGGACTATATATATAGGTGCAGAAAATCAACCCTAAGAGAGTGATGAGGCTGTTGGACTGACAATCTGACTTGGTTCAGATTCTTGTATGTGTAACTCTCCGAATTCCAAAATACGGTAATTCGTAGCACAACAGGATCTTTACTTCATTTCGTACAATTTTACAAAGAATTTTAAAACTTTTATGCTTACAATACTATTCATTTTAAATCAACGCAGCGGAAAAATAAAGATTACAATAAAACATGTACAATTTAACATCAAATAAAACATATACAATTTAACATCAACATTAAAACAGTCTCTAGCTTCAAATTTCAACTTTAGTCATTGCCAAGCCAAGCCCTGCATTGAATACTGTGGGCACGTCAGTTACATATAACTGGCGCAATACCATACACGGCCATCCTCGCTATGCCATATTATAGCGAGGTAAAACAAAGTGTAAAAAGTGACTATCCTAAACATGTCGGTGTATGCAATGCCATAATGCCTGATGCAGACATTTTACGCTAAGATGACACTAATGCATACTTGTTCGGATTCTATGCATCTCATACTACATAGGTCTGAGGGCAAGCACCTACTTACTCCGCATTAAAGGGTTTAATCAATCGCAGTCTTTAAAACTCCTAAATATACACCAAAACAATGAGAAATATTTTTAGACGTTCTCATATTATTTTAAATTATTTATATGATTTTTCTACCATTATAATTACTTATATGATTTTTCTACCATTCAAAACCCCCAAAATTACACCCAAAAAAATAGTGATGAGCACAATATGAGGCAAACCTGACACCCCAAGTCCAGACCGCCACGTGCCAGTGCCACGTGCCTTATCGCACGCGCTAGCCACGGAGGCCAAATGCCTCATCTGATATAACAGGGGTTATAATTCTTAAGTTATTTAAGTTACCCTCTTAAATCTCTGACTTTTAAAAAGCAAAACAAAAATTGTTTCTATTACAATGGCAGACCCATGACTCGAACCAGTGCAGATAGAGAGGCGATCAAGCGACTACCCACTGAGCCGAGCTTAGATTCACAACCTATATGGTTCTAATTAATTAAGTAGTTTTTTTTGATAAAAAGATGGCTAATGCCATCGTTTCATTAACGAGGATTAAGGAAACAGAGAATTACAACAACCTAATATTACAGACAGGCTGTTAGAACAACTAACAAAATAAAACGTCTAAGCAAAACATCGAAATAGAAAATACATAATTAAGATAAAATAAAACTTCGACGGACTCCAATCTTCGCTCCTTCCCATATGCTCCAAACTCGCTACTCCGCCGCACTACTCCTGATCCTCTTGGATTGCTCCTGAGCACCTGCCCAATCATGAATGAGGAGAAATATCTTATTCATCGAGAAAGGAAATCTGTAAACTTTGTTGCGAAAAATTAAATCATTTCTTTCTAGCCATAGGTTCCATAATGAAGCAGCCGTAGCTAAGTCCCAAGCCCTCCTATCTTCTAACTTGATGTACGATTCTCTAATAAGCCCCCAAATGTCCCTGGTAGAGTTAGGCATCGTGAAACACCCGAACCCCCTGCAGACTATTTTCCAGGTTAGTCGCGCTTTGGGACACTGAAAAAGAATGTGGTTCACATCTTCTTCGGAATCCCGACACGTCTTACATGTCACATCGATGTGCGTAATCCTTTTCTTCAGATTAGTTTTGGATAGGATCGCGTTATTATGAGCTAACCAGCAAAAAACCCTAACTCTGAAAGGGACTTTTGTCCCCCAAATGACAGATTGAACTTGACATCTCAATCCACCATCGTTCAGCCATTTATACATGGATGAGACAGAGAAAATTCTTGAGCAATCCCTATCCCACCATCTTACATCTTCTAAACTATTAGCTTCCCCTCCCTATTGCAGGATGAGGCGGTTCATATCTTCAAATTGGGCCGTGGCTTCAGACGTTATATCATCGGAGACTATAAAGTTTAACTTGCCATTCTTCCGGATGTCTGCCACAATTAGGTCCAGGTTCTGTGTAGCTTTCGCTGCTAATGGAAATTGGTTTTGCAAAGACGAGTTCCCGCACCATTTGTCTTTCCAAAATCTGGTATTTTTACCATTACCAACTTTGCAGGAGGTGTTGTTGTGAAAGATATCTCCTTGCTTAGAAATCCCCTTCCAGAGTAGGGACACTTTTGCCGACGAGCTTCTTCCTCCAAATCTGACTTTTCGTCTTTTGCGGAATTGGTCGAAAGATAGGTTCCACCATCCTCTGTGCTTGTTAGAAATCTTCCACCACCACTTACAGAGCAAGGCTTTGTTCATGTCATGAAGGTTTACAATTCCCAGTCCTCCAAACTCCCTTCTCTTGCAGACTCTTCCCCAATTGACCAAGTGGAAGCCTTTATTGCCCTCGTTCGTGCCTTTCCACAAAAATCTTCTACGCAATTTGTCAATCCTGTTGATGACCCATTTAGGCATTTCGTAGATGGACATGAGATACAGAGGGATCGTGCTAACCACAGAGTTAAGCAGAATTATCCTACCCCCTAGGGACAGATACCTACTCTGCCACCTAGCCAGCTTCTTTTCGATCTTAGAGATAATGAAATTCCAATCCTCCTTTAGTAAAGGTTCGGGCTTGATCGGCGTACCCAGGTATTTAATTGGATATTCGCCCACTTTACAGTCTAATATATTCATGATTTCAGAGCACGGCGATGTCAGCTGGTCACATAAAGGAATGACACTGGTCTTGTTAAAGTTTACCTGCAGCCCTGACCAACCCTGAAAGCAAGCCAAAACTGTCTTGATGGCCATCGCTTCATCCACTGTAGCTTTACCAAATATAATTGTGTCATCTACGTATTGGAGAATTGCCATTGGTTTGGCTATCCCTTTGATCTTGAGCCCTTTGATAGTGTTATTTTCCATCCCCCTTCTAATCATCTCCGCCAATCCGTCGGCCACAATTGCGAAAAGCAGGGATGATAATGGATCTCCTTGACGGAGACCTCGCTTGCATAGAATTTCCCTGCCTTGCCAACCGTTCACACTTATTGCCGATTTCCCACCGGTGATGCATTTTTTCATCCATACTCTCCATTTTTCGCCAAATCCCTTTAAAGCTAGAGCTTCCTCCACACTGTCCCATGATACCGAATCGTAAGCTTTCTTAAAATCAAGGTTGAGAATAAAGCCTTCATGTTTGTCTTTGTTACCTCGGAAGACCACTTCATGAGCCGTTGCTATACTGTCCATTATATCCCTTCCCCGGATGAAACCACTCTGCGATTGGTCGATGACCTCGTTAAGGTGCGGGGCTAATCTTTGAGCCAATACCTTCGTGATTATTTTGAACGACCCGTTCAGCAGGCTTATAGGTCTGAGGTCTTCGTGTGTAGTAACTTCGTTTTTCTTGGGAACAAGTATAATCGTAGCATAATTCAACCTATCCAAGCCGTCCCGTCGTAAAGTTCATGGAAGATGTTCATAAGATCTACTTTTATAATTTCCCAGTAAATTTTGAAGAAAAATATCGGCAGCCCGTCTGGTCCTGGAGCTTTATCCTGTCCGAGCTTCTTAATTGCCTCAAATACCTCCTGTTATGTAAATCTTGATTCGATACCCTCGCTTCCGTCTAGTCTGGATGAACTCCACATATCCTGGGTCATGCTACAGCGTCTATCTGCATTACGACCTAACAGGTCGTCGAAGTGGCTATCTAGGTGGGCTTTGATGAGATCTTCATTTTCCGTCCACACCCCGTTAACTGAGATTCCCGTAATGTGATTCTGTCTTCTCCTCCCATTTGCTACCTTGTGAAAGTATTTTGTGTTAGCGTCACCCTCTCTCAGCCACTGATTCCTCGCTCTCTGTTGCCAATAAATCTCCTCCATTTTCCCGATTTGCTGAAGCTCGAGTCTGTTGTTGGCCAGCTCATCTTTCTCACTATCTTGAAGATCCATATCCTCCTGAGCGCTTTCCAGGACCGCAATTCCCCTAGCTAGGTCCTCTCTTCTAAGATTAGTGCAGTACATCTTATTACTGGACCAATTTTTTAATCTCCTACGCAGACGCCTTGACTTATCTATCCAAATCCCAACTGCAGTGGCCTGAGATGTACGGTCATTCCATGACTCGGCTATGATCTGTCTAGTCTCCTCACATACGATCCAAGCTTTCTTGAATTTGAAACAAAATGTTTTTTCTTCCCAATGAGATCGCAGTCAATGACCAACGGCAGGTGGTCCGAAGTGTATCTAATAGTAGATTTGACTTTTGCCAGTGGGTGAGCATCCTCCCGTTCGTTGGAAGCCAGCACTCGATCAAGCTTAGCCAGAATTGGATTCCGCTGCATATTTGACCAAGTAAATCTCCTATCTGTCATTTCTAATTCCAATAAATCTAAATCTTCAATAGTCTGATTGAACGAATCTTGGTCCGATCGACTGTGACTCCTACCCTTATGTTCATCCTGAAATCTTGTGATGTTAAAATCACCGCCTGTTAGCCAAGCCCCTCCCCATTTATGTCTGATCAATCTTAATTCAGTCCACAACTGTTGGCGCAATCGACTGTCGTATGGGCCATAGACACAAGTTACCGTCTGTATCCACCCATCTCGTCTACGTCTAATTCTAATCGACACTGTGAACTCTCCGATATAGTCGTCTACGATCTCAAAGTAGTAGGAACTAGCCCCTAGTGCTATCCCCCCCGAAAATCCCCTAGCCAATTTAAATCTCCATTGGAAACCATCCAAGCCTCTAAGGGAATTGAATTCCTCTACAGTTGGAGATTCAATTCTTGTTTCTTGAAATCCACAGACGTCAGGGTGAATTTTGCTAAGAGTTACTCCTATAGCCCTTTTTAAAAATTTTTTGACGCATCCTTCTAACATTCCAAAAGATGTATCCCATAAAAACCGATGTCAACATCTAATTGTGGAACCCACCCTCACAAACACCCCCTGGTATTAGAGGGACCCAATTTTTGTATCCTCTCTAATGATAGCTACGTTAGCTAGTTGTTCGGCCCCTAGAGGAACCCATGGCTAATCCGTACAAACTAGCGAAATATATAATAGATTCATCTGATAAAGAATTGAGAACTGAGCAATTTAAATTAGATGTACCTTCTCCTGGCTCGTTTGCCTCCACTTGCTTGTTGCCCCTCTGCGGCCCTCCCTGCTGCTCTTTAATCTGACTGTCTGAGTTGACCATCGGCTTTTCCCCTTTCCTCTGATATTCAGTGATCTTTTTAGTGGAGGAGCTGCCTACACTGCCTCTAACTTCTATGTCTTCTCCCTCTGTCACAGTAACGGAGATGAGGTTGTCCTCTTGAATGCCATCTAGCGCACCAATAATACCGTCCCGAGACCCGGGCTCAGAACTCATCTGAACGATAATAGGGGGCGGGAGCTGGATAGAAGGAGAATGCGTGACTTTGTTTGGGATAGTCGTCAACACACCCACTGGGCCATGTTTCTCTGTGGTGGAGTCCTCTTCTATTTGCTGGAATCCTGATTTGAAGCCCCCATGCTCCTTGGACTGTAGTAAAGAGCATAATGCCAGTTTAACTGATTTCTCTATGTCCTCATTTGAGAATTTCATCCACTCTTCCTGAATCAAAGTAGTTGATCTACGATAATTCTTACTTTCGACATTTTCAACTATTTCGACTTTCATTTTTCTTCTCAAAATTGATATTATAAAAATTATAGTTCTAGGTTCCAGAATTTCCTCTTTGCTGCTTTTAATTGTTATTCAAGAGATTTATACTCATTTTATGTACATAAACATTTTTTTTGAACATATAAACATATATCTTGATTTCTCTTGCAAAAGTAACTCATTTCTTCAAACGATATTGATGATATCGAGGATATTGATGATAGTGACGATATTGATATTGATTATAGTGATGATATTGATATTGATGATAGTAACGAGATATTGATGATAGTGATGATATTGATACGAAGCTGCTAACTATGTGGTCAGAAATCCATAATAGAGTCCGACCACAACGACCGAATTTATTATCTTCAGGCATAAGGATAATAGATTACCTAGTAGAAAAGATTTCAAAATCATCACAAACCTCCCCTTTTTTTGTCAATAGAACTCAAAAATTGTTATCCTACTAATTTTATTCATAAGAATGGAAATTTGCTTCATTTCTTTCCGAAATTAATCTTTTCTTTTCCTTATATGAATCATAAGGCAAGGTTCAACTAGTCAATTCTTCTACTCACTTTAATTCGACTTTTCCTTTGTTCTACCATGATTACTTCTTCCCAAAATCTTTACTATTTTAATGGGAGAGTTGGGGTTTGTAACCAAAAAAACCCTAACTTTGTAACTAAACAAACCCAATACACATCTAAACTAAATCCAACAATATATACGTGTACCGCATGTGTCACCCAAATCAAAACATTCAAATATAAACCCTTTTTTTATTTGATATATATCCATTTAATTTAATGACTATACTTTTAGTAGGCGTGCATCGCACGTACATTATACTAGTTAATCATAAGGCATGTTTCTAATTTTTCCTTTCTTTTTATCTACATTCCACACACAAATTTTAACCAATTTATAGGAGACACAAATGCATGCAACAATCAAGTTGTTCTTTTGAGCCTAACAATTCTACACATGCTTCTTATTAAATTTTCTTTTTTCTAACTTATCAATCATTTCATATCGATCACATTGACATACAATGAATTTCATGATTTTCTACAACTCGCAATTTTTTCACCACAACATGCATCAAATTTTGCTAGAAAAAAAAACAATTAAACTAACACAAAATTCAACCATATCACCTAGGCATAATTTCTATATTAATTAGAAAATAAGAAGAGACACCCACCTCTTAAGTTGCGAAAAGTAGAAAATCTCCTAGAAAGAAAAGCCCCTAGCTCCAATGCTCTTCTCCTCCTTGAATGCACCACTAGTCCTCCAAGAAAAAACCGGCCTCCTCCCTCACACTCTTTCATTTTCTCTCTTGATTTGATTAAATTTATGTGCAAATGTGAATGAAAGAATGTAGGTATTTATAGGGCATTTGTGTGGTGGAAAATGATCCCACTAGTCAAATAACCACCCAACTCCTCACATTCGCACTCCCACCTCCCTCTTTCTCTAATAGACCGGCCTACCACTTTCATGCACACAAACACGTGCACGTGTTTCACACATGCACACTTCTCATTTTAATAATTAATTGTTTTTAGTTATACCCTAGGTGTTTGTTATAAGACAAGTGTAGAAAAATAAATGTAGGATTTTTATTTGCAGGCTTCTTATTGTGCTTTTACTATTTTTTATTTATTTATTTCTAATGGGTTTAAATTCATCCTTTAGGCCTATGGACTTTTAATTTAGAAAAAGAAATAAATGAATAAAAAATAACTAAGAGAAGTGTGTGCATAACATAGAATTTTTTTTAAAGCCAAATATGAAACAAAATGAAAAAGTACATTTTACACTAAAAATTCTTCCGGGATGTTACAACACTTCGTCCTTAGAATAGTTCCATTCTCGGAACTATAATTAAAGAGTGAGAAGGCAAAAGAAAGGAAAATTTTACAAATTTTTAATTAAAAAGTTTAGGGTGATCTCTCATCATCCTCTCCTCTGATTCCCAAGTGGTCTCCTCAAATAGTTGATTTTTCCATACAACCTTGACCATAGGTATAGTCTTGTTTCTCAAGACTTTCTCTCGTAGATCCATAGTCTCAACTGGATGCTCAGTGTAGCTCAAGTCCAATTGTAGACCCTCTGGCACTTCGGGCAAATGATGACTCGGATCTGGAATATAACCGTGTAACATTGACACACAGAAGATATTGTGTACTTGGGCCAACTCTTCCGGTAGTTCTAACCGATAAGTCGTCTTCCCAATTCTCTTCAATATCTTATAAGGGCCTATGTACCTCGGGGCTAATTTCCCTCCTCTTCCGAAACGAATCACTCCCTTAGTCGGAGACACTTTCATGAAGACAAATTCACCTTCTGCGAACTCCAGATCTCTCCTCCAGTTATCAGCGTAACTTTACTGCCTGCTCTGTGCGTCGACTAACCTCTACCTGATCAACTCGATCTTTTCTGAGGTTTGTTGTACAATCTCTGGCCCATACATCTGTTGTTCCCCCCACTTCACACCAGTAAACCGGTGTTCTGCACTTCCTTCCATACAGAGCCTCATACGGTGCCATACCGATACTTGCTTGGAAACCGTTGTTGTAGGTGAATTCTAGTAGAGCTAAATGCCTATCCCAACACACAACACCTTAGCATATCTTCCAGTACCCGGTTGACCCTCTCATTCTGCCCAGCAGTTTGAGGATGAAAGGCAATACTGAAATTGGTCTTTGTCCCCAAGGCTGCCTGAAGACTTTTCCAGAAATGCGAGGGGAAACACGCATCTCAGTCCGATACAATAGATAAGGAGACTCCATGTAGTCTCACGATCTCTCCAACATACAACTCAGCCAACTTCTCCATAGACCAAGTGAGCTTCATCGACAACAAGTGAGCCGATTTGGTGAGCCGGTCCATTATCACCCAAATTGCATCATTTCCTTTGGAACTCCTGGGTAATCCAGTAATGAAGTCCGTGCTTAATTTATCCCACTTCCACTCTAGAATGGGTAATGGCTGCAACAAACCCCCGGGTTTCTAATTTTTGGCTTTGATCTGCTGACAAACTGCATATCTAGCGACAAACTCAGCCATATCCTACTTCATCCCTGACCACCAGAAACACTGCTTGATGTCCTTGTACATCTTGGTACTCCCCAGATGTACAGATAATAAAGTGGCGTGTGCTTCTTGTAGAATACTCTCCTTCAGTCCTGCTTGATACGGTATATACAACCGCTCTCCAAACCACAGTACTTCATCTTTCACCTGGAATTCTGCCAACTTGTCGGCTCCAACTTGCTCTTTCATCCCTTGGATCTCTGGATCGGTTTTCTGACTGTCAACTATCCTTTTCCTCAATGTAGGTTGAAGTCTCAACTGGGCTAAGGATGCCCCAAATCCTTGCAACACCACCTTAATTTTAGCTCAATCGAGTTCATCTCCCAAATCCTCCTGAGTCGTGATTAAGCGAGATAAACTGCTCTTCCAGTTGAGCGCATCAGCCACCACATTGGACTTGCCTGGATGGTACTTTATTTCGGGACGGATATCCTCCAATACTTCCAACCATCTCCGCTGCCTCAGGTTCAGATTCTTCAACTGGTAGATGTGCTTCAGACTTTGTGATCCATGTACATGCTGACTTTTTCTCCGTACACGTAGTGCGTCCACTATTTTAATGCAAAGATGATTGCTGCCAACTCCAGATTGTGAGCAGGGTAATTCTTCTCATGCGGTCTCAGCTGTTTAGACCCATAAGCTATTACCTTCCCTTCTTGCAACTGCACGAAACCCAGTCCGTGATGGAAAGCATCGCTGTAGACATCATAGTCGATTCCTCTCTTGGTAAAGCCAGAATGTGAGCGGTAGTCAACCTCTCTTTCAACTCCTGGAAGCTAGCCTCGCATTGTTCTGACCATTTAAAACTCACGTTCTTCCTTGTAAGCCCCATGAGTGGCACAACTATCTGGGCGTAGCCCTGAATAAATCTTCGATAGTAGCCAGTTAAACCCAAGAAGCTTCTGATTTTCTTCACTATAGTTGATGTTGGCCAATCGTTCACTGCCTCAATCTTTTGCGGATCAGTGGCCACTCCCTCCTTAGAAAGGGTGAGACCCAGGAAGGCGACTTAGGTTTTCCAGAAATTACACTTAGACAACTTCGCATATAGCTTATGTTCATGTAACTTCTTCAGTACCTCTGTTAGGTGCCCAACATGCTTTTCTTCTGTCTTAGAGTATACCAAAATGTCTTCGATGAACACTACGATGGAAGAATCGATGAACGGTCGCAGGACCCTATTCATCATGTCCATGAAGATAGCATGTGCACTGGTCACTCCGAACGGCATGACTAAGAACTCGTAGTGACCATATCGAGTCCTAAATGCCATCATGTGCACATCATCTTCCTTCACTTTGACCTGGTGATAACTCGACCATAGATCTATCTTAGAGGAAACAACTGCTCCTTGTAGACGGTCGAATAGATCATCGATTCGGGGGATCAGATATTTGTTCTGCATTGTCACCTTGTTCAATTCACTGTAGTCGATGCACATCTTCCTCGATCTGTCCTTCTTCTTCACCAATAGGACTGGCGCTCCTCAATGTGACGCACTCAGCCTGATGAATCCTTTGCCCAACAACTCCTCAATTTACTTCTTGATCTTATATTGTTCCACCCATTCTATACGGTGCCCTAGAAATTGGTGCACTCCGTGGCTGAATGGAGATGATGAACTCTACATCCCGATGAGGTTGAAGTCCGAATAGATCTTCTAAGAATATTGTTGGGAAATTCCGAACCACGGGAATCGGTTGGACCTCCCTAGGATCCTTCTGCTTAGTCAGAGCTGATACCAACTGTTTGCACTTCCTCTTCCCTTGAAATGTAACTGCTGGTCCTTCCGACGCTTTTACCACAACCTCCTTACTCTTGTACTCGATAGTGGCACTGTAGATTGACATCCTGTCTATGCCAATGATGATGTCGACCCCCAAAACTGCTAACTCAATGTGATCGATGCCAAAGATTCTGCCTCTGATTTTGAGGTCACACCCTTCATAATATCGGTCGGTAGTCAACGTTTCTCCCGATAGGGTAGCTACAGCTAGAACTTTGCTAGAATTCTTTTGGTTCGACTCCCAATCGTTTTGCAAATGAAGGTGACACAAATGTATGAGATGATCCAATATCAAATAAATCTGTTGCTTTCATTCTATTAATGAGAAGTTTTTGTTACATATAAATGCTCTCATTACATAACCATAATGGCCTTAAGTCAAAAGACTACATATACCATGGTCACTGTGAGAAGCTCTTATGACACTCAAGTAAGGATCCATGCAACATTCTTATGGTGGGTAAGTCTAGTACATTATTACTCTAACATGTACCCATGTAAAGACTTGATATCTCATATCAATGACCCGTGAGATATGGTCATCAGTCTACGCACATACTAGTCTCTATGTATTATTATTGTCCTAATTCAGAATAATACTTGACTAGGGACATTTAAGAATAGTGTTCTGATTACAACCAAAAGGATCTCAAAGGATCTCACAATCAAGTCATGCACTTGATATCCCATGGTATTGAACCTACTATTCTAAGGACATTATTATGTTTATTTAATTACAATAAACAACACAATAAATGAAATGCCTTATATATAAAATAAATATCATGATACAATATAAACTAGTAATGTCAATACACATCTGGCCTCTAGGGCATACACAAACAATCTCCCGCGTGCACCAGAGCCGATCAGACATACATTTAATGTCTATACATCTAGTGTGACCCTCATGTTTTCGCTGTGCAAGAGGCTTTGTCAGTGGGTCAGCGATGTTATCATCTGTCAGTACTCTGCATATCTTCATATTTCCTCTATCGATGATCTCTCGAATGAGATGGAAGCGCCTAAGTATATGTTTGGATCACTGGTGAGATCTAGGCTTCTTAGCTTGTGCAATGGCCCCATTATTATCACAATAGAGGTCCACCAGGTCTACAATGCTGGGAACCACACCATGTTCAGTGATGAACTTTCTGATCCAAATAGCCTTCTTAGCTGCATTGGAGGCAGCAATATACTCAGCCTGTGTGGTAGAATCGGCTTCTGTCTCTTGCTTCGAACTCTCCTAGATCACAGCTCCACCATTTAGGCAAAACATGTAACACCCCGCAAAATAGCCTGATTGCGATTTGTAGTCGTTCGTATCGGACTGGAAGCTAGCATCAGTGTAACCCTTTACAACAAGATCTTTCTCGACTCCATATACCAAGAATAAATCCTTAGTCCTTCTTAAGTACTTAAGGATGTTCTTGACAGCAGTCCAGTGACTCTCACCAGAATCTGCCTGGTACCTGCTCGTCATGCTCAAAGCATATGAGACATTTGGACGAGTATATAACATGGCATACATGATAGATCCAATTGCAGATGCATATAAAATCTTAGTCATGCGGTCTCTTTCATCTTGAATGGAAGGACGTTGAGCCTTAGAGAGACTTACACCATGCAACATAGGGAGGAATCCTTTCTTGGACTCTTGCATATTGAAGCGTTTCAATACTTTGTCTATGTATGTACTCTCACTCAGGCAAAGCAGTCTTCTTGATATATCTCTATAGATCTTGATGCCTAATACATAAGTAGATTCACCCAAGTCCTTCATAGAAAAGCATTTTTCTAGCCAAGTCTTTACAGACCGTAAGGTAGGGATGTCATTCTCGATGAGTAGTATGTCATCTACATACAACACTAGAAATACAACTGTGCGCCCACTAACCTTACTGTAGACACAATGTTCATCTTTGTTCTTGATGAGACCAAACTCTTTGATTGCCTCGTCGAAACGAAGATTCCAGCATCTAGAAACTTGCTTTAATCCATAAATGGATCGTTACAGTTTACACACATTTTCAGCCGTCTTTGGAGTGACAAAACCCCCAAGCAGTGTCATGTACACATCATCGAGAAGATTTCCATTTAGGAAAGCAGTTTTGACATCCATCTGCCAGATTTCATAATCATGATAAGCTGCAACAGTAAGCAAGATTCGAATGGATTTAAGCATGGTAACTAGGGAAAAAGTCTCATCATAGTCTACACCATGAACTTGCTTGAAACCTTTAGCCACAAACTGTCCCTTAAAGGTATGCATATTACCATCCATGTCAGTTTTCTTCTTGAAACCCCATTTGCTACCAATAAGTTTTCCCCTTCAGGTGGGTCTAACAAGGTTTATACTTGGTTGGTATACATGGATTCCATCTCAGATATCATGGCCTCAAGCCATTTCTCAGAATCTGGGCCTTTTACTAGACTTATGTAGGCCTTGTGCTACTTCAGCAGGTGGTTGTTCCACAACAATTTGTGGAGTCTGCTCCATTTATACCATTGGTTCACTGCTACTTTGCGAAATTTGAATTTCTTCAAGTTCTATTGTTCTCCCACTGGTTCTTTTGGAGACAAGTTCTTTTTCTAGGAACACAGCAGTACGTGCGACAAATACTTTTCCTTCGGTCGGATTATAGAAATAGCATCCCTTGGTTTTCTTGTGATATCCTACAAAAAAGCACTTATCATATTTGGGACTAAGTTTATCAAGGACTTGGCGCCTTACATAGGCTTCACAATCCCAAATCTTCATAAAAGACACACTAGGATGCCCCCAGTCCATATCTCATATGGTGGATCTTGAACCATTTTAGATGGAACACGGTTAAGTGTGAAAGCAACGGTTAATAGAGCATGTCCTCAGAAGGAGCTTGGAAGATCTGAATGACTCAGCATTGGTCAGACAATGTCTAACAAGGTCTGGTTTCTCCTCTCAGAGACACAATTTCATTGCATTGTTCCAGGAGGAGTGAGTTTATATTATCCCGCACCCTTTTAAATGGTCATCAAAATCTTGGCTCAAGTACTCACCACCTGTATTTGATCGAAGGACTTTAATACTTTTATCAAGTTGGTTTTGTACCCCATTCTTGAATTCTTTGAACTTTTCAAATGACTCTGATTTGTGTTTCATCAGATACACAAGTTCATATCTACTGAAATCATCAATAAATGTAATGAAGTACTGAAAACCACCTCTAGACACTGTGTTGAAAGGTCTGCAGACATCACTATGTATGAGACCTAAAAGATCACTAGCTGTTTCACGTTTTCTAGTGAATGAAGCTTTTGTCATCTTTCCCAACAAACAAGGTTCATATACCTCATATGATTCAAAATCAAATGAGTCCAAGAATCCATCTTCATGGATTTTGGATATGTGGTTCTCATTTATGTGGCCCAAACGACAATGCCAAATGTAAATTGGGTTTGTATCATTTGATTTGAACCTCTTAGTATTTATATTACAGACGGGCATTTCGAGGTTGAGAATATAAAGTTCATTACTCAATTATGCACTAGCATAACATATATCATTCAAATAAATAAAACAAATTTTGTCCTTTATTATAAATGAAAAACCCTTCTTGTCCAAACAAGAAATAGAAATAATATTCATACTAACAGCAGGCACAAAATAATAGTTCTCAAACTCAATGATAAATGACAAGTTCCTACAGCTAAAGCAGCAACTTTTGCTCCATTTCCAACTCGTAGGTCAGCTTCGCCCTTAGCCAATGGTCTACTCCTTTTGAGATCTTGCATATTTACACAAATGTGAGATCCACATCCAGTATCTAATACCCAAGATGCAGAAGTAGATAAATTGATTTTTATAACAAAAATACATGTAGTGAAAGTCTCACTTCCTTTCTTCTTCTTATGCTCTTCCAAGTACTTATGGCAGTTCCTCTTCCAATGTCTGGTCTCATCTCAGTGGAAGCATGTGCCCTCCTTGGCCACTCCACCCTTTGGTTTCAAGGCAGAAGTGTTGGGCTTGAAAATGCCCTTGTCCTTCCCTTTGCCTTTGGGTTTCTTAATCTACTATTTTCTCTTACCCTTACCTTTGGTCTGTTGGACCATCATAATGGTCTTTCCCTTACTAACATTCTGTTCAGCAGTTTTCAACATGCTTTGCAGTTCTGACAGAGGTTTGTCAATTTCATTCACGTTGTACTTCATGACGAATTGACTATAACTTTCTGGCAACGATTGTAGGACCAAGTCAGTGGCCAACTTTTGATCCAAAGAAAAACCAAGTCTTTCAAGGTTCTCGATGTACCAAATCATCTTGAGCACATGAGTTCCAACATGGCTTCCTTCTGCCAGTTTACACTGAAACAATGCATTTGAGACTTCAAACCTCTCATGCCTAGCCTACTCTTGATAGCTTCTTGAAGTGTACGATCATCGTAGGCATCCATGTTCTCATGTTGCTTCTGAAGCTCAGAGTTCATGGTGGCAAGCATGAGACAACCAACGTCCAAGGCTTCTTCTCGATGCTTCTTATGAGCATCCTTTTTGGTGTGGGGGGGTGCTAGCAACAGGTGGGTTAGGAATAGGCTGCTCTAGAACGTACAACTTTTTTTCATGTCTGAGGACTATCCTCAGATTTATGTACCAGTCTAGAAAATTTGCTCCAGACAGTTTGTCCTTCTCAATGACAGATCACAATAATAGGTTATTTGATTTGTTGGATGTTGTGGTAATTTATCAACAGAAATATGTAAAGTAAATATCATTTCACATAAATATGCAAAGAAAGAAATATTTAACCATCAACAAAAATATGC
Source organism: Hemerocallis citrina (assembly GCA_017893485.1). NCBI lineage: Eukaryota > Viridiplantae > Streptophyta > Magnoliopsida > Asparagales > Asphodelaceae > Hemerocallis > Hemerocallis citrina. The sequence goes on from CM030366.1 coordinate 82,972,056, forward strand.
AGAGTATGTATCATTAAATTGAAATATTTAATAAGGTCTTTTATTAAATGTGCCTCCTACTATTTTATTCAAATCAACAACCCTCATCATTTACTCAGAAAATCTCATCATACGATTTTCTACTAGGCCAAGATCCATATTTCACCTAGTTTTGAGTCAGCATTGGCTGATCACCCAAAATTCAGTTATTTAGGTAGGGAACATTTCCCAATTAAATCATATACAAGTCTTGGATAGTTGGGTGAGTAACACTTACTCTAATCTATCTCATAGACTAAATCCCAACTCTATGCCTCCAAACCTTCAATCCTATTGAAATAGTCTAGCTAAGTCAGACCCAATGGTTGGCAATTAAATATTACTTTTATCCCATCGCGGCTCACTAGGATAGATAAAGGCACCCTGCTTTGGCAGCCCTACACTTAATCGATCATAGCCTAGACGAGTGCCACGCATTGGAAGGAATCTTATTGCAACTTAATATTTACTTTGAGGAATTTTGTTATTTTATTAATTGATCTCACCATTCATCATCCATTAGCACACAACAATGCATCTCATACAAAATTAAAAGCATAAAATTTATGTAACATGGTTATTAGGGGTGGGCATCGGTCGGTATCCGACCTAATATGGATCATCCACCACCGATCCAAAGAAAATCGGTTTTTTAATTTTCTCATCCGCAACCAATCCGAACCTTAATTGGATCGGTTTCCATCCAAGCCGATTAAGCTCGGTTTGGATTGGATTGGATGGTCGAATTGGCATGCTACTTTTCACCTTCAACATCATTCATAATTTTGTTGAAATTTAAAAGATCAATTTCAATCAAACTTAAGAAACAACCTGCTATTTGTTATTCAGAAATGAATTTAAAATGAAGATTCATAAAACCACAAGTTGTTGATGAATTTTGCACTAATTGTTTGAGATGATGACATTTAAATGAGTGAGATAATCTGCTTTTTCACTTGCATACTTCTGTAATTTTAGTTTATTATCATAAAGAAACATCAATAACCATAGCTAATTGAATTTCAGGTGCAATAAAAAAGATTTAGAAAATAATTTCTATTTGACTTGATTAAAGTAACTACTAAATGTTACATCAACTTTATGATTCTATTAAGTTGGGTCACACTGTAAATCAAGTATTTCTCAACAACATAATACATAGGATTATGGAGAACCAAAACATAGGTAGAACAACTGCTTGATTTGTATTAAAGAAATTAAAAAAGACTGTTTGTATCTCAAGAAAAATGAGAAATGACTATTTGTATATTCAAGAAATTAAAGGAGAACTATATTTTTTATGGACTTATGCATAGAGGTATGGTCGGTTCGGTTTCATCGGTTATTTGAAAGCCTCATCCAACAATCGAATCGGTCCAATTGGTTATTAAAGATCAAGAACCGATCCAATCCAAACCCCCAATTGGTTCGGTTAAAAACCGATCGGTTCGGGTTGGATTGGTTCAGATTGGTCGGTTTGGATAATAGTTGTCCACCCCTATTGGTTATGGCCCTAACACACTCATTCCCTCAAGCCAATGAGAGTATCAAAAACTGAACATTGGAATTATACCGTCTTCTCTAAGCAGCTTCCCAATCTTATCCTTGTATGGTTATGGCCCTAACACATTGATTCTCTCAAGCCAATGAGAGTATCAAAAACTGAACAAAGGGATTATACCGTATTCGCATTCCTTGCCTCCTCAGTGAGATTACATTTACATATAAAGAAAGAATGTACAATTGGAGTTTAGAGAAAAATGATTACATTGAGAATGTAGAGAGAAAAGCATGACACGCAGGTCGTATTCAAAATACCAAAATATAAACAATACATCACAGAATATAAACCATGTATTACATAGCTAAACCATACATCACAGAACTAAGGCCACAACCATGCTCCATGCATCACAAAACATAATAATCAAAGAATATGTTGTTATGATTTTTTTAAAAACGTTTATTTAAAAGGATTAATTTTGGGGGAATCATTATTGCCCTATGCAGAGCTTGTACGGGTGCCTCAACATCCCTTGCCACCGCCAGAGCATGAACCCTTCATGTTTTAAGACTACTGCAAACGACGCAGGTGCATAAACTATTCATGATTTAAGAAACCCTAATCTCACTTCAAATCACGTCTTTCTAGAGTTTTCAATGGTTCCAAACCGATGACTATCCTAGTGTGACATTTGCGTTAACAACCAATACACAAACGAATTCTTACATTGCGACTGTTGCAAAAATTATATCACATATAAATCTTTCTATCAAATGTGCGAACATATCATGAATAGTCACATATCATACATAACCGAATTATGGTTTTGCAAGTGGCTATGATACCATTGTTAGTTTTCGAGGGTTATCTCAGATAAAATACACAGCTAAAAAATTACACAAAAATATATCGAAACATAGCAATGGATCCATGTGAAAACCATAAATCGTATTTAGGAGTTATACCCTGAAGATGGAACTGCTTTCTCCATAGTATGCCGATCACAGACTACAATATTGCGGTGCCTCTACGGTATCCACACGAATGGATCAAATAAAGCTTTCCCTCACGCCGCGGGGCTAGCTACGGGAAAGGGATGTTCCTCAAGATCTCTCTCTCACACACAATTTCTGTGACGGCTATAGTTTTCTCATGTGTCGCTTTTCCACAGATACATATCATATATAGGTGCAAAGAGAGTAATGAGGCTTTTTGGACTCACAATCTGACTTGGTTCAGATCCGTGTGTGAGCCTTTGAACTTTAGTCAGCCCATTTAATCTAATTAATTGTCCAACCAATGTTAGAAGTCCAAGTCTTACTTGGATCCCCAATTAAATTCATTTTGTGCATTTAAATCTTAATGTCGATCCATTCTAAGTGTGTGACCCTGTAGGATCCCATTACGTTGACAGTAATACTAAAATCATATTCTAGTATAACAAATAGTGAGCGGTATCTAGTAATACATCACTTCTACTCAAGTAACGGGAATGTCAGTGATTAGACATAGCTTGTCCATGACCAATGTTACCATGTAGTTTAGTCCCTTTGTCCAGATATGTTAATTGACCACATGCATAAGTGTGTGACCCTTGTATAGTTCAATCTTTGGTTTCTTGATGTCGAGTAGACTAACTAAAACAAATGAGCTTAATATCTCATATTGACTCATTTGAGCACGGCCATGCATTTTGTAGTCTCACTTAATCAACGGGCCCATAGATATCCCTCCTGTTATGTAAGAGGGACAAATCCTATCTAAGTCACTCACATCCCTCAGCATGATTTATAGTATATACAATATTCGACTTTATAATTATCTTATTATAGGAAATGTTTGACGACATTAAAACATATAACTTATCATGTAGGGAACCGTAGTGACTTCAAGTCAAATGACTACATACACCATGGTCACTGTGAGAACCGCTTATGACACTCACATGACGATCCGTGCAACATTCTTATGGTGGGTCACTCTAGTACATTATTACTCTAACATGTACCCATGTGAAGACTTGATATCTCATATCCATGACTCATGAGATATGGTCATCATTCTACGCACATACTAGTCCCTATATATTATTATTGTCCTAATCACAATAATACTTGACTAGGGACATTTAAGAATAGTGTTCTGATTACAACCAAAAGGATCTTACAATCAAGTCATGCACTTGATATCCCATGGTATTGAACCTACTATTCTAAGGACTTTATTATGTTCATTTAATCACAATAAACAACATAATTAATGAAATGTCTCTTATATGAAATAAATATCATGATACAATGTAAACTAGTAATGTCAATATACAACTGGCCTCTAGGGCATACACCAATAGAAGGTTGATCTAACATTGGGTTGACAAAATAGTTGCAGAAGCAATGTCCTTTTGAAACTTCTAATGATCAGCTTCTCGTTTGATGGTGGATCCTACAAGATGACGAACTCCACGCATTGTTCACACCTTCAAAACCTCATATTCGAACTCAAGTAGTGAATGATAAAAAACTAGAAAGATAACTCATTTTTCTTTCAAAGGAAACTATGAGGAGATTGTATGGGGATCAATCTCCTAATTATATCAGTGGAATATTGGAGCACGTGCATATGGCATACCTAAACCCTAGCCTCCACCCATCTATATATAGGGAGGCAAGGGAGATAACTATTCCGGCGTTTGGATTTATTCCAAATATATCCAACACCTCACATTAATTCTGTCAATAAGAAGGTGTATATAAGGAAAGATTTCCACCACGAATCTTTAGGAGGTTCATCTCTTGGAGGCCAAGTGTCCCGCTCCGCTTCCCAAAAGGAATACGGAATACGAGTACATGACAAAGCCCAGCGAATAATTTTCATCATTCACAAGCTGTAGGATCGACCCAGCATCATAACAAGGAATATAACAAAATATACTCAACCACGCATGCATGAATAATTTATTAATCAAAAGAAATCATTTGAAGCAAATATAAATATCCCAAATAAATACAAGATCTGGATCAAGTAAAACTTTGGGACAACAAGCCCGTTACAAGTTTTAAGTAGCAACAAGAATTAAATAAACTCAAATACAAAATAACCAGAGAAAGTTTTCCCAGGCGAAGCCTAAAATGCTTGCTCACCAACTCCTGCAGGCAATTGATATCTAAAACCTGTATATATATCATGTAGAAGAAAAATAGAGAACAAAAGACAGACGCCCGTTAGTACAAATTATGGGCTGCAAGTAGTATAAGCAAGATGTATGAAAACAAGTACAAAAAAATATGAAACAAGATTTGGAATCAAGAGCATACCACATGATATGACAGGGATGCAACAAGTAGTGAAGTTCAAGAGACTAGCTAGCAAGTGAAACAAATCAAGTAACAGGATCGGGTAACAAATACAAGTAACGGGAACAGGTAACAGGTAACAAGTAAGCATGTAATATGTATCAGGTATCAAGTAACAAGTATCAAGTAACAAGTCTCGAGTAACAAATAACATGCAACATGTAACAAGTAACAGGAACGGGTAACAAGAATGTGTAAGTGAACATGTTATACTTAAGTCTGTTATTTAATTCTATCTAGGTAGCACTTCATGCGTTCCAATTATTTACCACATGGTTGCTACTTACAAATAAGTTACGTTTAGGCCTAGTGGTGGATTTTATAAGGCCATGTACTCAGGTCTTGTAGGAAATACGAGCATGTGGTCAAACCATGGGCACTAGAGGTAACCCCCGCAGACACTAGAGGTGGCCCCCGTCAACCCCCGATGTGGAACTTAGTTCCTTCTGATTGCATACACATATCATGTAATCATATAATGAGCACTAGAGGTAACCTCCGCAGGCAATAGAGGTGGCCCCCGTCAACCCCCGACGTGGCACTTAGTTCTACGTGGCACTTAGTTCCATTTGATTGCAAACACATATCATGTAATCATATAATGGGCACTAGAGGTAAATCCCCTGCAGACACTAGAGGTGGCCCCCATCAACCCCCGACGTGGAACTTATTTCTACGTGGTACTTAGTTCCATTTAACTTAAAATCATGGGAAAACACGGGCCCCATTTCGAGTATACTTACCTATATTGTCCACTACTATGGTATTTTCCTTAACCCCGGCTTGTTATTTATTATTATTATCAAACAAACATGAAAGTGTGAAAAACAGGGCAAGTAAACATGATCAAGAACAGGGAACAAGTTTAGGCTAGTTAGAAAGCATATTCGAGTATCAAAAAAATTATAATTATCAAAAGCGACGAAAATTTCAATTCTGGACAGCATGACGTTGCTGCACCAAAACTGAGATTTCTGCCACCACGAGAATGAAAATATGGATCCATCAGAAAATCTAGAAACTAGACTCTCTACCGAATCTAGCGCATATAAACAAGATACATGAAAGTAGTAGAAACTGGTTTCAAAACAGCAAACTACACAGGATTTGTGTTCAGCCAGAATTTATAAAATTGTGTTTAGGAACATGAAACAAATCTGAACATCATCAACTAATTCCAGAAAAATTAGGGGAGGCTCTCTAGTGTTTCTAGTATCATCTTGCGAAATTTCAAGTTATTATCTTACATGTAGCATAGTTAATTTAATTTGTGCAACAAAGTGACGCATCAAATTTATGAATCTGAAATTTCAGACACAACATCACTAAATAGTGATAATTCACAAACTATAACTCGGAATTCAATTCCGTCAAAAGGATAGTAAACTAGACATCTGGGGATACATTCCATGTTTAGAACTCAAGTCCAAATTCTGATGTTTTCAGGGTTGAAACCGTAGGCAAAAACAGGTTCAGCAACATAAGTGGTTTCTCTTATATAAATGGTGACATAATTAGTAACTACTACAAGTCTAAACTAATGTGTGATACAAATAAGGGCTCACAAGCATCAAATCAGCATCCCTGGCTATTCTCAACTCAAAAGAGAGCAAAATCAACACATGCATCATACAAACATACAATTACAAATCAAGGTGATTCTTAATTTCATGTGTTGTTCAAATAATTAGATGATAAAATAGATCTAACTAGTTGTGAAACGAATATATCAACGAAAGATTGTGACTCTTATGATCATGGAATCGATAAGGACGACAACAAGTAAAAATGAGATCATCAATGATAAGCCAAAGGTGAGTCACAACTACAATCTACTTACAGTATTTTCAAATAAAAGCTTGTACTAGAACAAAGAATTGTACAAGAAGATACTTGCCTTGATTGTATGGGGATATTGTTGGAAGATCGAGATTGGATGGATCGGATCGGCGCGGATCTTGATGGCGATCAAGATCAAGATGATTGGACGGCTGAGATGTAAGAGCTTGATGATGATGATTTGATGGATTGATCGGAGAGCTCTGATCTGATCTGATGATGATGGAGATGATGATCAAGATCTTGATGATGCTCAAAATCAATCGGATGCCCAGGATATGATCTGATGCTGAAGAAGATGATGATGGTGATGATCAGGATGATCAGGTCGATTGGATGGTCCAGATTCGATATGATGCTGATGGCGATGATTTTTTGATGGTAATCTGAATCACGAGGGGATCGAATGGCTGAGATTTGAAGCTCAATCTCCTCCCGATCAAACAGCGAAAATGGCGGGACGACTTCGACTAGCGACTGTGGTGGCGTTGTAGCAGCAACGTCGAGGGTCTCGACTGGGAAGTAGTCGACGGAGTGCAACGATGCGGGGAAGGTGACGACGAGGCTCTGTTCTTAGGAGAAAAATAGAGAAAATGATGGCGATGGCAGAAACTCAGGGATTCTGCAATGGCGAGGCGACAGAGGAGGGTGTAGTGGTAGGGGATGATGGCGAGGATGAGCACCAGGGTGATGGGTAAAGGCTTCGGTGGTGAGGCAAAGTGGTGGGTTTAGGTGGCGAGGATGAGGAAGACGATGGGTTGACAAAGAGGGTGCGGGGATGAGGATGATGAGGGTGATGGGTTCGAGGGAAGGCGGCGACGAGGTACAGAGGTCGAGGACTTGGGGAAGACGAACGGAGAAGGAGAAGGAGGGGGAAAAATGAGCGGCATTGTGTATAGAGTCTCAACAATAATTAAGGTGATTCGGGTTAGGGTTAGATTAGGTTAGGGTTTAAATAGTTAGGGTTTGGGTTATTGGATAGCGGGTTTGAATAGGATCCAAAAGGAGATTGAGTCAAATATCACTATAATTAGGATATATGAATCAGATGAGTTGAATCAGTCAATTTCCCATGAAGAAAAACAGTCTAGAGCTGATAAGAACAATGCAATTGAAGTAGATTGGGCAGAAAATTGAGTCGAAACAAAAGAAATGACTTTTATTAAAACTGGAAACAAAATACAAGATTTTGAATTGATAAATAGAGTACAATGAAATGAAATACAACAGAAAATTACAAATACAGGGAACATGGGTTACACAAAGCCAACACCCCTAGAGGTTGGTCGGCCTCTCTTAGAGGTTGGATGGGCCCACGGGCCCATCCGACTAACAACTCTGATTGAAAGACTCTTTTCTTTTATGGCCTTGAAACCAGATATGCAGTGAGCTTACAATAAGATTATGCAGAATTATCTTTCAACTCTTATTTTGCAGTTTGGGATTGATGTCAAGTTGTTAGGTGGGTCATGGCTTTTATTGAGAATCCGCGATTTGCAGTGTTTGTTAATGGCCATCCTTCTGATTGGTTTAGTTCGACGATGGGGCTGCAACCAGGTTGTTCTCTCTAGTGTTGTCTCATTAAATAAGAAATGGCTGGTGGTAGGCTTTCAAGTATTATTATTGACAATTAGAATACCTCCCTCAGTCATTTATTTTATGCAGTGATAGTTTGCTTCTTTTTTTTTTCTAAAGTTAACGTGTCCGAGTGTAAGGTGAATAAAAGGGTACTTGATACCTATTGTTCTCTCAGCGTCAAGAATGTGAATCTTGGTAAGTCTAGCGTTTTCTTTGGAGAGTGTGTTAGTTTGAATAAGCAACGCCGTGCACTTATACTTTTGCAAATGGAGGTCGGTTCCATGCCGTTCAAATACATTGGTACTATGATTAGCTCATCTCACATGCCCACCACTAATTATAGTAATTTGATGGAGAGAATTAGTAGATGTCTACCTGGTTGGAAGACTAAGACTCTTAGCTCATCCCACATGCCCACTGCTAATTACAGTAATTTGATAGACAGAATTAGTAGATGTCTATCTGATTGGACACTCTTCATGACAGCCTTATGGATAAAAATTTGGCTCGAGTTTTTAGTAAACCTCAGTCACTATTGTTTAAATGGTTATCTACTAAATATAAGCTCCCTTCATCTGTGTGGGAAATCCAATGCCTGAAACGATGTTCGTGGCTCTAGCCCACTTTCTGCACTATAAATGACCTAAATTGCAATGGTCTTTGTTGGAAAATAGATAACGGGATGGAGATACATGTCTTCTATAATTCTTGGATCTTTTGTGCTCCCATGAATTGAAAAGGGCATCACTACTTCTGTTGAGTTGTTAAGTTCTTCAATAAGAATTGTCAATTTTATATCCCCCAATAAGGAATGGTTTCCGGATGTTGTGGAATCTAGCCTACCACGTTGGATCGCTAATGTTGTGCTACAAATGTCAGCTCCGGTGAATCAAGTCGCTGATTGCCTCCTTTGATATGATTCATCTTTGTCAACAATCACCCTGAAGACTCTGTATTTCAGCTGCTAGTGGAAGGAATTGCGATGTGCCAGGGTTTCCAAATAGTTTGGTCCACAAATTGAAAGTCGCACCAAAAGTTATTGCCTAGTTGTGAAGAGTTGCACGTGGTGAAATTCCTACTAGGTCAGAACTGGTTCGTCATGAGATGCATGTGGTGCCTTGATGTGTCTAATTTTTATATAAATATTTGTACTCATTTATCCATAAAAATTGCTTGTTTTCGTTTATCTTGTTTATAATTTATCTTACTTCAATAGATTTCAGTCAATTAATTATTTTTAAAGGAATTATATTTTTGATGCAAAATGTGAAGATTTTTAGTAAACATCAACAAACAGAATGATTTATTTATTTTTTATTGATTTGTTGAATTTAAATTTTACAATTTGGCCATGAGAAAAATAAAAATATAAATTTTAATTTGCTAATTGAGCTGAAAGTGCAATAATCAATTTTAGAAGGGTTTAAATGAGCTAATATGATTTTTAGTTAATTTTATTTTTATTTTTAAATCCTAATTTCGTTTTGTTTGTGTGCAGCACGTATTTCAAGGAAAAGAAAGAGAAGAAAAAGGAGCAAGAAATAAAGATCAAATCAAATAAAGAAATAAACAAATGAAGAAGAGAGGGTTTTCTGCAAAAATAAACCCTAAATCTCTCTTCCGTGCTCTATAAATACAACTCAAGGAGAAGCTACAAAGACACGCTGAACGAAGGGAAGAGCGACGGCTAGCCCTATTAAAACAAAATAAAAAAATGAAAATGAAAACCAAGAGACCAGCACTTCTGTCTCTGGCGTGTGCTCCAAGATGAAACGAAACATAGTCAAAAGACACTTGGGATTGAGCGGCGCTAACGTCTTCGTGCAGTGACATGGCGAGGCAGGCGGGACCCAGTGGAAGCAACAGCGTGACGTGGCTCTAGTGTGTGCCCAGGCGTGACGTCAGCTGGTAGGGACAGCAGGTGCAATGGCGCGGATCGAGGAGGTGACGTCAGCTGGCTGGCGTGAACTTCAAAGACGAAGACAGAAAGGAGAGAGAGGCAGGAGTTACTTTGGGCACAAAAATCGAGACTTCGGTTAGCAAAATTTTTGTTTACGAAGTAATTCTTTCTTTCCATATTTTCTCTTTGTCTAAATTTATTATGCAATCTAAGATAATCTTTGTTAGTTGCAAATTTATTATGAACTGATTTTATTTTTTTAGGGCTTCAATGTAGCTTAGTTTTGAGAACACAATTTTAATTCCATATTATTTTCCGATTTTTCCATGGTTGTGTGTTTGATTTTTGATCTTAATGCTTACAATTGGTTGATTGACGTTTGTATGATCTATTAAATCATGGAGAGGCTGAACTGGTAATTTGTGATTTTGAATTTATAAAATTAAACACCATTACAAGAGCGAATCGCTGTTAATGTGACCGTTAAGAAATCCACAGAACTTAACAAGTCTACAATTAATTAAATTTGTGCATGAACGATGACAAACTGTTAGTTGGAGATAATTTTGGTGTTGTTCGAGAGAAAGCATTGAATAATTTTGGGATTTTGGTCTACAACTTGGAAAAATAATATTTTTATTCACTTGAAATTATTAATTGTGTAAGATTAATTTGATAAAATCAAAGCCCTAGAATTAATTTTGCCATTAACAAATCACAAAAATTTCCGCACATTTTAATTAATTTAGTTAGATTTTTAGATTAATTTAATTTAGTTGCATTCTTTATTAAATTTCAATTTTCCAAATAGTAATTCATCTAGTAAATTTCGGTACTCAATAAAATAATTAGTCCTTGTGGGTTCGACACTCTTTTCACTTATCTATACTACTTGTTGCGATTTTGTACACTTGCATAAATTCACATCAAGTTTTTGGCGCCGTTGCCGAGAACTAGTTATTCTTTTATTGATATTGAAAATTGCTAGATTATTACTAGATGCATTGCATGATGTATAATTTTAATTTATTAAATGTAAGAAATAAACATATTTACAATCAAGAGTATGAAGTTACAATTCTGGACAACAATATGTTGTTGTACAAAAACCCTCTTTCCCGTTGATACAGGAAAGAAAATTAGGTACCGTCAGGGGTTCCAGAAAGTAGACTTCATCCCAGTTCTAACGCATATTTACACGATACATTATAAATATAAGAGCTAGGTCAACCAGACAGTTCTCTACTGGTCTACTGTTCAGGCAGCAACCCAGTGCAATGTTATTATATCTATAAATTAACTGTAAAATCAATTAAAATCTTATAAAAATTATAAAGTGACTTATAATCATGTCTAGTAACAACTTGGTAAATTTCAAGTCTTTATTCTACTATTAACCAGATATTTTAATTAGTTAATTGAGAAGATATCCTCAAAATAGTAATCTAGAATTTAAAACATTTCGGTACTAAAATCAGTATATCTTGAACTCTACATGTCAAATTCCAGATCCGTCAGAAGTTCCCGAAACTAGATTCAGGGGGCTAAAAAACTCATTTATAAAGTTCTAATTGATTTAAGCTATAACTAGGTCAAACTCTCGCTGCGAGTTAGCACAAACAGCAGTGCAGAAGCACACAAATTGATGTTTATGATGTTTTAATGGGCATTGAATCACATAGGCAACTGGATTGATTCAATGCAATATATAACGACTGATTTAAACATGGAAGGATTTCAAATACGATGGTTCAATCAATTGAAACTTATAAAGAACATTTCTCATGAATATGGACGGTAACGGTTTTCAAAACATGATAATAAAATATGAATACTAATTACGGGAGGTCAAATAAAATGCTTGTACAGAACAATAAAAATATACAAGATACTTGCCTTTTAGAGCGACGGTTCCGAATGTGAACAAATCCATGGAAAGAGGGAATCTCCAACGGCGACGAGGGCAATGAAAATGCAGCAGCAATAGCGATATGACAACAAAAGCTACAACGATAGCCACGAGTCATGAGCAAGAGTGGGGACAACAACGGGTACGAGCGACGATAATAACAACAATGCAGCGAGCTTCGAACTTCAAGTCATAGGTTGGTGGTCGAGGCTGGAGCTAGGGGATGAGGGAGGCAGTCGTGATGGTGTTTCGGCTTCATTCGGGGATGCGATGGAGGCAGCGAGCAAGGGGAAACCAAGAGGAGCGGCAATACGGAAGAGGAGTGCGACTCTGAGTGAGGTGAAACAACAAGTGGCTAGGGCAGATGGTGAGGGACAGCAAGGAACGGGTTGACGAGGCTTGGTATGCGCACGGGAAGGGGCGACAGCGATGGTGCACAACAGCGGTAGCGACTCGGCAGTGAGGGGATTTCGGGGTGCTGTCATCGGAGACAGCGAGCGAGGCGGAGCTCGAAGTTCGGGTTGGCGTCTGGACATCAAGGAAGAAGAAGGGGGTTGCAGGGGTTGTCGGGGTGCAGTGGACGACAGTAGAAGTGGGACGACGGTCGAGTGGCGAAGGCAGGGGTGCTCGGGGGTTGTTGTGGCCTTCAAGGTTAGCTGCGGAGAAGAGAGGGGAAGGGCAACAACTGATCGGGATGGTGGAGGAGTGCAGGGGGTGTAGGAGCAGCGAGGGAGGCAGGGTGGCATTCGGCAGTGGGGAACGACAGCAGCGAAGACGGGGAAGAAGGTGGGGCCGGTTGTTAGAGGTGGTTCTACGATGGCAGTCACTGATGGCGACAAGGAGAAAGCCTGCGGCGACTGTAGTGGCAGAGGCAGGGTGATGGGCAGCGGCGGCCTCGGGTGGTGAGGGGATGAGTTGGTCGGAGGCAGTAGAAAAGCTCGGAGTTTGGAGGAAGACGATGGTTTGCGGTGGCGTCGAGACGGCTGGAGGTTGAAGATGATGATGAGATGAGAGCAGGGGTCGAGGCAACAAGCGACGACGGGTATGGCCGGGGGGGGAGGAACTTTGGGAAGATGGTGGGATGACAGCGATCATCAGTGGCAAGGGAGAGGGTGGAGCTACTGTCGGGGCTGACGAAATGGGTTGCGAGAGGGTGCAACATGAAAACATCGGGAGCGGTGGAGGCAGTAGGCGGCATGGGTTGCAAGAAGGGAGATGGTGGCGATGGGAGCTGCAGCAATGGTGGGGCTCGGAGTGGAGACATAGGGATGGAGAGAAGGTGACGGTGGCTTCGGAATGCGGTGTTGGTCGGCAACGGCGTCGAGGTGGCAATGGCGGGTTTCGAGAACAAGAAGAGGAGCTCGGAGTTGGGTTGCGATTCAGACTGCACCCAATCCTCCTATTTTGCTATTCAGACTGCTACCCCCTTAATGCATCCATCCCCGATTCTCTCCCCCTAAATTTCCCGATCCCAAATTTAGGTACTCCATTTAGATCTCCCTCTTCCTCTCAGTCTCAAATCCTTGTCAAGATTAGATCTTTTTAGTCGGCACTTGTTCTTGATCAAAAATGGGATAGAGGGTTCTCAGGGTTTTATCCCTGGAAATTCCCTTGAATTTTACATCGGATCGAATTTTCTAGAGTTAGATTTTTTTTAAAGTTGAAAATTGACTTGTGTTTTCATTTTTTGTCTGATATTTTAGCAACTGACCTTTACCTAATTTAGGTGTTCTTGGATACTTTGAGCTGAAACAATTTTAATTTTGATTTTGATTTTTTTTGTTTGTTGATGTACAGGTTTTGAATTTATTATTTTGGGTGGAATTTTGAGTAATTGAGTTGGATTCATTGAAGAGGAATGGCTGGGAGTACGTCGAATGTGGATTATGGGTCTGGGGGTTCGCTGTCTAATGATGGAGTTTCGATGGCGAGAGGGGGAGGGGGACAGAGATGTGTGGCTGATGAGTCACTTGCGGAGTTCGGGTCGAGTGGGCAGGTTGAGAATGGAACGACTTCCACTTTGCCGCCATTCTGGGATACCGATGATGATGATGATGTATTGCTCTCTTTCTGTATTGGTTGGTTTTATGTGAATTGAAATGTGTGGGTATTTTTGTGTAATTGGTGGGAGGGTCTGTCGTGAGTTATTGAAGATAGAGGAGAGGTGTTGCTTTTTTATAAGGCTTAACTGAAATGCAGTGTTCATCTCATTATGGAACTAGTTTTTTCCGCGATGAATTTCTTGTACAAGTTGTTTCGATGAAATGATGAGTGTGTAAGAAGAAGCAATTGTTGCTTTGTAAGATGAAGAAGACCGATTGGTTTGGATTAAGGAAAGATGTAGGCACGAGGGACACTACTAGTGGTGATCTTGTAGAGGGTCGTAGGCATTCTAATGTAGCGCCCCGATTCCATACACTGGAAGCTCGTGACACTTACCCAGAATCTTTACTTCAATGAGTACACAACACAAAATCATAGGAAATTAAAAACTTACATTACACAAGAAAACTATATTCTCCACTTGGATGCTTTCCGCAGCTCGAGTCCCCTGCTCTACGATCAGCAATCCCGCAACTAAACAAATGTGGGCACGTCAGTTACATACAACTTACGCAATGCGGATGAAACTCGCGATCTTTAAAATCCTCAACAATCAATATTTGATGCAGAAGAAATATGTAAAGTCAAACCATAAGTGTCGGTGTATGCTATGATCTAGATTCTAATGCACAATTCATATGCTCACTATACTCTTAATCTAATGCAAACTTGATTTGGAAATGTATGCATCCCATACTACATACTCCCCAAATCGAGCTCGTTTTCTCCAGATGATAGAGTTCAATCCCGCACCATGCATTCTACTCTTGTACTCATTCCTGTTTCTGACATTCATTTAGTGGCTGGTAGAGTCTGCAGTACATGCGGTCCATTTTTGCTCATGCAGTCGGATCGTGGTCCTTCTCCACTTCGAATGGCAGTGATCACTCTGTTCGTTCAGATCATAGTCCTTCTCCACACTGTCAGGATCGTGGTCCCTCTCTATTCCTGGTTAGGCCTGTGATCATTAGTTCTGTCGGAATCATGGTCTTTCTCCACTTCTGCCCCTACCAAAGTTATCGTGAACACAAAGCAAATTGTAGGTCCATCCCTACTCCGCCCAAGGACTTAGAGTTACACTCTTGCTCTTTGTTCGTATTGATAACCCAGAACATAGACGGAAACTCAAGGGTCCATCCCCTAAGTTTCGATAGGATTTATGACTTACGTTTGCATCCCGCTCTTATTACTAAATCCAAGAAATTAACAGTCAAGACAATGCCGCACGTGTCCTAGACGAGACGACGCTACAGAGTACACGCCAACTAGTGTCTGCTCTTACCAATTATGAGTCACACTATTTAGGACCAACGCCTTTACTAATTTATACAACTTAGGTCAAATTCTAATCCGCTTAATTCCTTCATTAATCACCACTTACTTCTCTATACTAACTTCACAAGTTTTTTCATTACTACAAATCACGTTCTTTCACTAATTAAATAATGCTTAGTTAGTACAACTAACTCCCATATTTTTAAGTAACTACATTTATTATGAAGCTATTCTTAATTCAACCATACTTTCACATACTAATCCCAAACTTACATTTTTCTTATTAGGACTAGGTGCTTACTAACTCCTTCAATTTGCTTACTAGCATATCAATTCTAACACGAATAATTCTATTAACATGATTTCTTCTTGCTAACATGATTACTATTTATACAAGAAACCCTTATATGGTTCGCAACTACACATTGGAGCTTATTAACATACATTAAACTTACTAACGTTACAACTAAGCTTACTAACATTATAACTAAGCTTACTAACTTATTAGTAGCCTACTAATACAATGTTAGTAGCTTACTATCAATGTAAAATTTACTAATCAAGATACTAACTTACTAATCATAAGGACTTTAAGCATTCAAACATGAAAATTTAATCAGACAATTTACTCCACAACATCACAAAATCACCACTTATGTTTAATAGTTAACAACACAATCCTCATGCCCAAGACAAGGTTTGTATTCATAATCTTGCATAAAAGATTCATCTTTCACACTTTTACTACCATTCTTAACACAAAGATTGAATCTTTATTTGATCACTAGTATATTTATGCATATAAAATTCACATAATCACTTCATCTCATTATACATAAATAAATAATTAGTTAATTTTCCTAAAGAGTAAACATGGATTGTGAGTAAGCATGCATCATCTACTATTCTTTTATTTAGACCATCATCTTGCACAGGGGCGTATCTGAGTTTCAGAGGGCCCTAAGCAAGTTCACAAATGGGGCATTTTGCAAGTTGACAAAATAAAAATGACAATTATTTAAATGCAAACAAACTTAGAGTCTTGAAAGACATACTATTTAAATGAAAATAAATTTATATATATATATACTTCCAAAAAAAATTAATTGATAACGTACGTATTTCACATGAAATGCCTCGTGGCAAAAATAAACTCAGGCAAACTGTAAGGAAGAAGCGGCAGTGATTTTATTCTGAATTGCATGTTGTCTAAGAGAATGGAAATGATGAATGAGAGAATTAAAGAAGAATAGAAACCAGAAAAAAAATGTTCAAAATATAAGTAAACGCACGTTGAGTTTGTGTACATTAAGAGAAAATATTGTGATTGAAGTATATCTATAATGCTATATTGAATGCTTTAATGGATACATTTTGGTTTTATCAAATGCCTCTTCTATTTTTTTTCTTTTTGAAGACAACCCTAGTGTTTCTTTCATTAACAGATACAAAATTTAGAAGAAAGGGAAAATAAGCAAACAAAGCAAACATGCATATGCACTTGAAGATTACATTATCGCAAAGAGGTAAGTATGATATATTAGATAACACAGTTAGAATGAAGTGATGATGAATATATGCATATGAGAATACTAGTTGGAAGCTTAAAATATAGAATAATCATATGCATTTGAAGATTTGGTTAGAAATTTATTATAAACATGTAAATATGATATATCATAGAACGTTGAAAAAATATCATAGAATGACATGCATGGGCTAAGTGAAAAATAATATTAAATACATAAAATGGTAAAATAACATGTATGAATATGTGAAAAATAATTAGTTAAAAAATAAAAAAAATGACTGAAAAAGTAATTAGTCCATGAGGTTTCGAACCTGCAACCTTCATGTTATTAACACAACACTCAAACAGATGAGTTAATAGGCCAATTATTGTTTCAAATTTTAGATAATACAATATAATCATATCTGAAAACAATTATATATATTTTTTAAACATTGTAAATACTTAAAAAATATGGGGCCCTATAAAATTGGGGGCCCAAAGCAGTTGCTGGGCCCAGATCCGCCCATGATCTTGCATTATCTTGCTAAGCTTACTTCATATGAACTAAAACATTCAATACTTTCAATTAACATCTTATCAATCATAGCTTCTAATATATTTTCTAACAAGCATTACTTCAATCAAGCATAAATTCAATACTTCACATAAACATATCTTTCTATGTCAAAAGTCATATAAAAATAAACAAGAGGTAAAGAAAAATACCTAGTAGTAGTAGGTAAAGGAAAATACCTAGTAGTAGTAGCAGCAGCAGCAGTAGGCAGGGCAGCAGCAGCAGCAGCAGGAGGAGGAGGAATTTGAACTTCTGGGAATGCCATTCTTAGGAATCAGATTTCCGTAATTCTTCGGTCGTGTGTTTGGTATAACACACCGCATCCCTAGGAGTGTATCAATCTCAACGCACTTTCTCCAAAATACAATTACTTTGTTTGGTCCAATATTTATGTATGCATGTGTGAATAAGGGAGGAATTCAATATTCCAAACACAGAGAAATTAGCATCCCCTGCCTCAACATGAGTATATGAATCGCATGATAATCATTTTCCCCCAAATCCTAAACTACATCTATACTAAAATCAATGGTTCAGAATCCTAGATGGAATCTAGAATTTGCATCCACATCACTGCATAATAAATACTACCTTGGGGAATTTCTCAATACACTAATTTGTCCATGCCTTTCTCCCTTCATGGGCTTGAAGTTTGCTCCTACATAGGCAAATTCAGAATAAAGATACAAATCATCCTATCGTGTAAAGGTGTTCATTTGGTTTTACATTAAGCTTCTCCAAGGTATCATCTAACCATCCTATCATCCTATCAATTTCACTCGGTGTACTTGTGGATAATGCAAACTTAGTAAAAATCCAAAATATGAGATTTGTTGATGCATTTTATTTGCTGAATGGATATACCCACCACACTAGAAAGGGTTTACCTTTTAATGTAGAAAGGCGAAATCCGAAGGTCATAGATTTAGTAGGACAAAAACGGAATGGATTGAATGGACATTTGGCATTGATATGAGAAAACAAAGGTGTTATCCAAAATGATGACTAAATGTGAACTAGGATACCTACTGTGAGACTTTTTGTTTCAGGGAATGAGTTATTGTGCATATCATATGGTTGAGTGAGGAGTTCTTTTGGAGTGTTGCCTGATTGTATGATGTAGATTAAATTATAAAAGCTATAGTCAACAAATTTCGTCAATATTGGCAATCCTTAGAAACCACTCACAAATAATAGTTTAGTTGAATTGTAAATGTTAAGAGTGATGATTCGCAATTTATAGGACTTCAATTGAGGATAAGATGAAGAGAAATTATTTGAGATAGTTTGAACATTTAATGTGGAACATATGAGCAAATCAGTTAAAAGAGTCGATGAATGTTAGTTGATGCACGGAAATGACTATATTTAGTTTTTTTTTCTAAAAAAACACGGTTACGAAGCTAAAGAAATATTCTAGCTGTTGATTCAGTGGAGGCAGCGATTTTGACAGAGTAAGATGGTGAAAAATGATTCATGCAACTAACCTTAAATATTAGAGATAACCACTTTGATGTCCGCTTTTTTTTTTCTTTTTGTTGTTGAGGGAATAATTAATAAAAAGTTGAAAGCAGTAAGTTAATTTGGCGAATGTATTTATGTATTATCAAAAATGGATATTCTTTCATCTACTTGTGCACATCAGAAAGAGAACAATTTTGCACCTTTGACAAAAAGGAAAACATTGTTTCCTTAAAGCAGGGAATGAGAGGAAAAATGATTTTCTTCCCCTTTTCCATGTTTCCTTGCTTCTACATTCTTCGGTGAGTGAGAACCTTGAACCCTTCCTC
This sequence comes from Hemerocallis citrina, assembly GCA_017893485.1. NCBI lineage: Eukaryota > Viridiplantae > Streptophyta > Magnoliopsida > Asparagales > Asphodelaceae > Hemerocallis > Hemerocallis citrina. The sequence goes on from CM030366.1 coordinate 82,991,412, forward strand.
GAATTACACCCATATTACTCACCCTTTCCATATCTTTATAAGCTTGTCCTACTCTTTACATGAAAGAATGCCAAAATGACATTATTCCCCTTCACATTTTGACCATAGAGAATTGGAGGACTCCTTGCATCTTTCGTTAGATCTTCCTGATTATCTTTCATCTTTTGCACTCCTTGCATCTTTTCTTATTCCTAACCATCTAATTGTAAGATTATTATTCAGTATGTTTATTTTTTTTGAAATACATTATTCAGAATGTTTGACATACTATCATCTCATATTTCATACTTTCTCCACCACCAAGTCTTTTATTTAGTTTAGCTGTAAACTCTTTACTATAAATTCAGGTCTCAAGCCATCTGCACTATATGGAAAATTTACTTGGAAGATTGAAAAATTCTCACAGATTACTAAAAGGGAACTCCGTAGTAATGCATTTGAAGTCGGTGGTTATAAGTGGTATGTATCTGATGGCTTTATTTGTTTTAACACACAGCATGCTTTTCCAGTATATTCCTTTCAAGTATTTGCAGTCTCTTGCTTTCTTATATTCCACAAACACGCAACTCCATCACTCCCACCGTTCATATTGAGTGAATATATTTTTGCGGGGGACAGGGTGCAAGGTGGGGTGGGGGGGACCCTTAATTCTTATAGAATAATAGCAACTGATCTTTAAGGATAATTCTACAGAGACATAAGGTTGCAAGATTACGAGGACCGGAAGGGGCTTATCTAAGTGTGAGGCATTAGGTTAAAGAAGATTCTGTAATCTCCCCGGATCTATGCATATTAAAATTGGAGAAGTCAAATGATTTTTAAGGATAATTCTGCAGAGACTTAGGGTTGCAAGATTACGAGGACTGGAAGGGGCTTATTTAAGTGTGAGGCATTAGGTTAAACAAGATTCTGTAATCTCTCCGGATCTATGCAAATTAAAATCGGAGAAGTCAAAAATAGAGAAAGAAGCAGTTTCTACCGGAAAATTTCAATTACATCGATTAATCTATGTCTAGGATTTGTGATGAGGACATCGGTTCCAGACGATTTGGGCGTTTCTATCAGCGCAGGCATCGTCTTCATCAGCTGTTTTATTCAGTTTAGGACTTTTATTTTATTTCCATTTTTATGTAATCTTTTTTGTAATTTTAGATTTTGAGAATATTTTGGAGATGTGTTTCAAGATGTAATTGAGCCTATTTAAAGGCCCTGAGATGAATGAGAAAGGCATGCCAGTATTGATAAAAAAAAAAGCTGTGTTGAGTTTTGCTCTTCATTTTTTCTCCTTGTGTGATACAATCGAGATACAAATTAGGGTTTGTGATAAATCCTAATCTAGTTTTAGAACTAGTGATTAGTTCTAATAATTTATCCCCAATTAAAAATTCCAAATACAAAACCCTAATTCCCAAATTCCCACACAAAACCCTAATCCTATTTACAAAACCAGCCGCCACCTTCAACAGCTCTTCACCTTCTTCGTTCTGCTTCGTTTTTCCCAAACCCACCAACTCCTACCCCGATCTCCAAATCCAACAGAACCCAACTCCCCTACCTTCGCCATCGACCTCCACCGCACGCCCCCAAGTCGCCGTCGACCCCTTCTTCTTCTCCCGTCTTCTTTTCTTCTCCCGAACCCGACCCAAATCCACGACCCCAACTCCAAAACCCCCAAATCCCCTCTCCCGAACCCCATCCTTCTTTCTTCACCTTCGTCCCGACGAACTCCTAGCCCCGTCGCCACCTCACCATCACCCAGTTCGCCGATCGCCTACAAACCCAACCCATCTCCACCCGACAACCCACTGCCTCCACCTTCTCCTTACTGCCATCAACCGAACCCTAACCCCACAGATCCCAACAACCTCGACAGCCCTACCTCTTCCGGTGCCCTCCGTTCGTCCCACCTCTCGACGACGTCGCCGCCGTCGCCAGTGCCGCTCCTTGCCGTCGTCGACGTCGATCAGCGACGCCGCCGACCCTCGTGGACTGAGCTCGTGGAGTTGCTGACTGTGCTTACCTTGTTGCTGTTGCTGCCCAACCCGGAGGTCGACACTGGTTTCTTCGGATTCGGTATACTCTTTCCATCTCTTCCGTATTTATGTTTTACTGCCTTATCATCTAGTATATTATCTGATTTGACTGTCGACCACAAAATACTGAGATTGAGTGATCCACATGCTAGATTAGGGTACGAATTGGTATTGCTCTTTTACTTGCTAACATATAGGGATTTAATTATTGATTGAGGTTGAATTATTAATTGGAATTGTTAGCATAATTCAGTTCTTGAAAATCCATCAAACCCGCTAACTGTTTTAAATTTCTAACTTAGATCAGAACTTTCATGTTGGTAAAATTAACCCATTAAAATTCTTGGAAAATTCTCTATTTTAGGGTTGGTTTTACATCATTTTGGTATCAGAGCAAAGGTTCTTAAAACCTTAGTTCTTGCATCGTAGGCATCATTTTTGCATTCATTTAGTATCGTGTAGTCTTTTATTTTATTTTTATTTTATTTTAGTTTAGTCTAGAATCATTTAAAAAAAAAAAAAAAAAAAATTAGGACACACACGGCCCCTAGCTTCCACTTTTGGTGAATGCGTCTTCGCAGCACCATCACAGACCCTAAAGAGCCTTTTCTATCCCTTCCCAATCACCCAATTAGGAACCCTAGACTCCCCAGACTTGAAATGGACAACCCTGATATCTCCACTACCCTAGCTGCCATCCAAGCAACTCTTGCCAATATCAATGAGAGGCTTGAGAAAGTAGAGCTAAATCAAAACATTGTCCCTGAGCTTCATGGCCATCGTCAGATCCCTCAAGGGAATGTTCATGACGATCGACGTCAAGAACGTGACCCTGACGAACAATATAAAAAGAACGTTAAGGCTGACGTTCCCCAATTTGAAGGCCACATGGAACCCCAAGCTTACCTTGATTGGGTCCGTGCCATGGACCACTATTTTGTGTGGTTCGACATGAGCGAAGCCCTTAAAGTTAAATTTGCAACTATGAAATTAACGGGTAAAGCTCAACAGCATTGGACCAATCTTGAACATGCCCGCAGAGGCCGATGCCTGGCACCCATAGCCACTTGGGAGGCCATGAAAGAGAAGCTCACTGAGAGGTATGTACCGTTGTCGTTCCACACCCGATTGTTAGATTCGTGGAACCAATTGTATCAAGGAAGTAAATCCACACAAGAATACATTGATAAATTCGATGACTTCCTTATTCGGTGCAATGCGCTAGGAAAAGAGAGTGAAGAACAAACTCTCTCTAGGTTCAGAGCTGGACTACGAGCTGACCTTAGGAACGAGCTAATCTATAGAAATGTGGACTCAATAGCGGCAGCCTACGCCCTAGTCCTCGACATAGATTCACTTAAAGCTAGTTCTCATTCTAGGTCCAGCGACTCGAGAGATCATTCCTCTAGAATGACCTCTACTGACCCACCTAGACCTAAGCCTCCCTCTCAGCACCCCAACAAATCTTACCCCAACAAACCTAATTCAAACTTTAATTCACATAGAGATGAACATAAGGGTAAGAACACTGGAAAAGATTACAGTAAGATTGACCCTCTCACTAAGTGCTATAAGTGTAAGGGCTATGGTCATGTTGCTAGCAACTGTCCCAGTCCTAGTAGGATAAACATAGTAGAGGGTACCGCTGTCATTGCTGACGACTCAGACAATGAGTTTTCTTATGAGCCTATCGAAGGCGATGACTTCGGTGAAGAAGAGGATGACCAGTATCTCCACTGTATTCGGTCTATCCAATCACCTCACTTGAATGTAGTTAGATGTGCTTTGTCCCAACCAAAAGAGGAAGATGATTGGAAGCGCACTGCTATATTCCACACCTTTACGACTATAGGTGGCAAAAACTGCAAGGTGATTGTTGACAGTGGGAGCTGCGTCAACGCTGTCTCTTCTGCGGTCTTAGCAAAGACCGGACTTAAGGCTGAACCCCATCCACGCCCATACAAAGTATCTTGGATTGATGCAACAGCACTCCAAGTAACACATCGATGCTTAGTCCCTGTGGACTTCAAAGCTTACAAAGAGGAAATTTGGTGTGATGTGCTTAAAATGGATGTGGATCAAGTCATTTTAGGGAGACCTTGGTTATACGATCACGATGTGACTATATATGGTCGATCCAACCAATGTGTGTTCCAGCACGATGGACTAAAAATAAAGCTCATTCCCGTGAGACCACGAACTAGTCCAGCTGAAACAACACCGGCTCCCTCGAGAAAGGGCAAGGAGGTAACGTATATGGGTGAAAAGGAACTTACAAATGAAATTGAAAAGGGGGCTACCATTCTTTTACTCACAGCGAGAGAAGTCCCTAAAGATCCTAAGTCACTCATCCCGCCCCAAGTTACTCCTGTCCTTCAGGAATTTGCAGATGTGTTTCCTGCTGACCTCCCCAACCAGTTGCCCCCATTGCGTGACATCCAACACGCTATTGATCTGGTTCCGGGAGCGAGTCTTCCCAACTTGCCACATTATCGGATGAATCCGACAGAGCATGCTGAGTTGAAACGGCAAGTTGATGAGTTATTGGCAAAGGGCTTCATCAGAGAAAGTTTAAGTCCTTGCGCTGTCCCTGCCCTATTGACGCCAAAGAAAGATGGAACTTGGCGTATGTGTGTGGACAGCCGTGCCATAAACAAGATCACGGTGAAATACCGTTTTCCCATTCCTCGTTTGGATGACATGTTGGACATGATGTCTGGTGCCACAATCTTTTCCAAAATTGATCTTAAAAGTGGCTACCACCAAATACGTGTTCGTCCTGGTGATGAATGGAAGACCGCCTTCAAGACGAAGGATGGCCTGTACGAGTGGATGGTCATGCCATTTGGAATGACAAATGCCCCGAGCACGTTTATGAGAATCATGATGCAAGTACTCCATCCCTTTATGGGCAAGTTCCTTGTGGTGTACTTTGATGATATTCTCATTTACAGCCGATCCGTTGGGCAACATCTTGACCATTTGAGACAGGTCTGCGGTGTTTTGAGGAAGGAACAGCTTTATGCTAATCCTACCAAATGTACCTTCCTCTCCGATCAGACTATCTTTCTGGGATTTATTGTGTCTGCCAGAGGAGTATCTGCTGACCCAGAAAAGATACGAGCTATTACAGAGTGGCCTGAGCCCCGCAATATTCGTGATGTGCGGAGTTTTCACGGCCTTGCCACCTTTTATCGTCGGTTCGTGCGAGGATTTAGCACGATCATGGCTCCGATAACCGACTGTTTGAAGAAAGGTGAGTTTGTCTGGTCGAAAGAAGCCACGAATGCCTTCGAAGAGATCAAGAAGAGAATGACTCAGACACCTGTCATGAGGTTGCCTGATTTCACTAAAGTCTTCGAAGTAACATGTGATGCTTCTGGTATTGGTATAGGTGGAGTCCTCAGTCAAGAGAGTCATCCTGTTGCTTATTTCAGTGAAAAGCTGAATGAAGCAAGACAAAAATACTCCACCTATGACAAGGAGTTCTATGTGGTCATTCAGTCACTTCGCTATTGGCGACATTATCTCCTGCCGCAAGAATTCGTTATCTTCTCAGACCATGAGGCCTTAAGATTCCTTAATTCTCAACAAAAGTTGAATCCGAGACATGCTAGATGGGTAGAGTTCCTACAAGAATATTCATATACCATTAGGCATACAAAAGGGATTGATAATAAGGCCGCGGATGCGCTAAGTCGTTGTTACATGATCTTATCTGCTCTGCGCACCGAAATTATTGGTTTTGAGAGATTGAGAGATGAGTATGCCTCCTGCCCAGATTTTCACGAGATCTACACCTCTTTGAAGGAAGGTATAACTCGAGTGATAGATGATTATTTCTTGAAAGATGATTATCTCTTCTATCGCTCCAAACTGTGCATTCCTAGTACATCCTTACGAGAGTATCTTGTTTGGGAATTGCACGCTGGTGGCCTTGCTGGACATTTTGGGCATAGCAAGACCATTGATGCTGTGGAACATAGGTTTTACTGGCCGAAGCTAAAGAGAGACGTTGTGAGACTTGTTAACAGATGTCACACCTGTCAACTTGCCAAACAACAAAAACAGAACACAGGCCTGTACACTCCCCTACCTGTTCCCAGCCGCCCTTGGGAAGACGTGAGTATGGATTTCGTGTTAGGCTTACCGAAGACACAAAAGAAACACGATTCCATTCTTGTCGTCGTGGACCGTTTTTCTAAAATGGCCCACTTCCTCCCGTGCTCGAAAACTTTTGATGCATCCCGTGTGGCTCAGATCTTCTTTGATAATATTGTGAAGCTACATGGGTTGCCAAAAACCATTGTGTCTGATAGGGATGTGAAATTCACGAGTTATTTTTGGAAGACCCTATGGCACAAGTTAGGTACAAAATTAAAGTTTTCGTCAGCGTTCCACCCACAGACAGATGGACAGACTGAGGTTGTCAATCGGAGTCTTGGCAATCTCTTACGTACTCTTGTGGGAGAGAACTTGGGAACATGGGATTTGAAATTAACGGTTGCTGAATTTGCATATAACACATCTAGGAATAGAACCACTGGCATGAGTCCACACGAAGTTGTACACGGTTATCGTCCTAGGCAGCCTATAGATCTTGCCCCCATGTTAGAACATCACCGAGTCTCTGAGTCTGCATCAGCATTTGCATCCCGCATTCATGACTTGCATAGAGAAATTTCCAAGAAAATTAATGAAAATAATTTTAACTACAAGTTAAGCGCTGATATTCGAAGGAAATTTAAAACTTTTAATGTGGGTGACGAAGTGATGGTTCGGATTCGTCCGGAACGGTTCCCAGCGGGATCCGTTAAGAAATTGAACGCACGTGCTGCAGGTCCATTTAAAATTCTTCATAAAATCAATAATAATGCCTATGTTGTTGACCTCCCCGAGGGCTTTGGCATCAGTAAAACTTTCAATATTGAGGATCTAGTACCCTATGAAGGCCCAGAATTTAACCCTAGAAATCCTTTTATAGATGAGCCTACCCTGCAGCCTACTGGTGAGATTCCCCCATTACCCCCACTACCAGATACTACTTACCCATCGACAGAAGAGTTGGATAATATTTTAGATGATCAGGTAATCTCTACTAGAGATGGTGGTATTCATAGATATTTGGTAAGTTGGAAAGACAAGCCGGAGTCGGAGAACACTTGGATAGATCGCGGAGAGCTCCAGCGCTTGGATCCAGACCTCTTGGAGCACTATGACAGGAGGACTGGTTTTGACTCGACTGGGTCGAGCCTTCTCCCACCCGGGGAGAATGATGAGGACATCGGTTCCAGACGATTTGGGCGTTTCTATCAGCGCAGGCATCGTCTTCATCAGCTGTTTTATTCAGTTTAGGACTTTTATTTTATTTCCATTTTTATGTAATCTTTTTTGTAATTTTAGATTTTGAGAATATTTTGGAGATGTGTTTCAAGATGTAATTGAGCCTATTTAAAGGCCCTGAGATGAATGAGAAAGGCATGCCATTATTGATAAAAAAAAAAGCTGTGTTGAGTTTTGCTCTTCATTTTTTCTCCTTGTGTGATACAATCGAGATACAAATTAGGGTTTGTGATAAATCCTAATCTAGTTTTAGAACTAGTGATTAGTTCTAATAATTTATCCCCAATTAAAAATTCCAAATACAAAACCCTAATTCCCAAATTCCCACACAAAACCCTAATCCTATTTACAAAACCAGCCGCCACCTTCAACAGCTCTTCACCTTCTTCGTTCTGCTTCGTTTTTCCCAAACCCACCAACTCCTACCCCGATCTCCAAATCCAACAGAACCCAACTCCCCTACCTTCGCCATCGACCTCCACCGCACGCCCCCAAGTCGCCGTCGACCCCTTCTTCTTCTCCCGTCTTCTTTTCTTCTCCCGAACCCGACCCAAATCCACGACCCCAACTCCAAAACCCCCAAATCCCCTCTCCCGAACCCCATCCTTCTTTCTTCACCTTCGTCCCGATGAACTCCTAGCCCCGTCGCCACCTCACCATCACCCAGTTCGCCGATCGCCTACAAACCCAACCCATCTCCACCCGACAACCCACTGCCTCCACCTTCTCCTTACTGCCATCAACCGAACCCTAACCCCACAGATCCCAACAACCTCGACAGCCCTACCTCTTCCGGTGCCCTCCGTTCGTCCCACCTCTCGACGACGTCGCCGCCGTCGCCAGTGCCGCTCCTTGCCGTCGTCGACGTCGATCAGCGACGCCGCCGACCCTCGTGGACTGAGCTCGTGGAGTTGCTGACTGTGCTTACCTTGTTGCTGTTGCTGCCCAACCCGGAGGTCGACACTGGTTTCTTCGGATTCGGTATACTCTTTCCATCTCTTCCGTATTTATGTTTTACTGCCTTATCATCTAGTATATTATCTGATTTGACTGTCGACCACAAAATACTGAGATTGAGTGATCCACATGCTAGATTAGGGTACGAATTGGTATTGCTCTTTTACTTGCTAACATATAGGGATTTAATTATTGATTGAGGTTGAATTATTAATTGGAATTGTTAGCATAATTCAGTTCTTGAAAATCCATCAAACCCGCTAACTGTTTTAAATTTCTAACTTAGATCAGAACTTTCATGTTGGTAAAATTAACCCATTAAAATTCTTGGAAAATTCTCTATTTTAGGGTTGGTTTTACATCATTTTGGTATCAGAGCAAAGGTTCTTAAAACCTTAGTTCTTGCATCGTAGGCATCATTTTTGCATTCATTTAGTATCGTGTAGTCTTTTATTTTATTTTTATTTTATTTTAGTTTAGTCTAGAATCATTTAAAAAAAAAAAAAAAAAAAAATTAGGACACACACGGCCCCTAGTTTCCACTTTTGGTGAATGCGTCTTCGCAGCACCATCACAGACCCTAAAGAGCCTTTTCTATCCCTTCCCAATCACCCAATTAGGAACCCTAGACTCCCCAGACCTGAAATGGACAACCCTGATATCTCCACTACCCTAGCTGCCATCCAAGCAACTCTTGCCAATATCAATGAGAGGCTTGAGAAAGTGGAGCTAAATCAAAACATTGTCCCTGAGCTTCATGGCCATCGTCAGATCCCTCAAGGGAATGTTCATGACGATCGACGTCAAGAACGTGACCCTGACGAACAATATAAAAAGAACGTTAAGGCTGACGTTCCCCAATTTGAAGGCCACATGGAACCCCAAGCTTACCTTGATTGGGTCCGTGCCATGGACCACTATTTTGTGTGGTTCGACATGAGCGAAGCCCTTAAAGTTAAATTTGCAACTATGAAATTAACGGGTAAAGCTCAACAGCATTGGACCAATCTTGAACATGCCCGCAGAGGCCGAGGCCTGGCACCCATAGCCACTTGGGAGGCCATGAAAGAGAAGCTCACTGAGAGGTATGTACCGTTGTCGTTCCACACCCGATTGTTAGATTCGTGGAACCAATTGTATCAAGGAAGTAAATCCACACAAGAATACATTGATAAATTCGATGACTTCCTTATTCGGTGCAATGCGCTAGGAAAAGAGAATGAAGAACAAACTCTCTCTAGGTTCAGAGCTGGACTACGAGCTGACCTTAGGAACGAGCTAATCTATAGAAACGTGGACTCAATAGCGGCAGCCTACGCCCTAGTCCTCGACATAGATTCACTTAAAGCTAGTTCTCATTCTAGGTCCAGCGACTCGAGAGATCATTCCTCTAGAATGACCTCTACTGACCCACCTAGACCTAAGCCTCCCTCTCAGCACCCCAACAAATCTTACCCCAACAAACCTAATTCAAACTTTAATTCACATAGAGATGAACATAAGGGTAAGAACACTGGAAAAGATTACAGTAAGATTGACCCTCTCACTAAGTGCTATAAGTGTAAGGGCTATGGTCATGTTGCTAGCAACTGTCCCAGTCCTAGTAGGATAAACATAGTAGAGGGTACCGCTGTCATTGCTGACGACTCAGACAATGAGTTTTCTTATGAGCCTATCGAAGGCGATGACTTCGGTGAAGAAGAGGATGACCAGTATCTCCACTGTATTCGGTCTATCCAATCACCTCACTTGAATGTAGTTAGATGTGCTTTGTCCCAACCAAAAGAGGAAGATGATTGGAAGCGCACTGCTATATTCCACACCTTTACGACTATAGGTGGCAAAAACTGCAAGGTGATTGTTGACAGTGGGAGCTGCGTCAACGCTGTCTCTTCTGCGGTCTTAGCAAAGACCGGACTTAAGGCTGAACCCCATCCACGCCCATACAAAGTATCTTGGATTGATGCAACAGCACTCCAAGTAACACATCGATGCTTAGTCCCTGTGGACTTCAAAGCTTACAAAGAGGAAATTTGGTGTGATGTGCTTAAAATGGATGTGGATCAAGTCATTTTAGGGAGACCTTGGTTATACGATCACGATGTGACTATATATGGTCGATCCAACCAATGTGTGTTCCAGCACGATGGACTAAAAATAAAGCTCATTCCCGTGAGGCCACGAACTAGTCCAGCTGAAACAACACCGGCTCCCTCGAGAAAGGGCAAGGAGGTAACGTATATGGGTGAAAAGGAACTTACAAATGAAATTGAAAAGGGGGCTACCATTCTTTTACTCACAGCGAGAGAAGTCCCTAAAGATCCTAAGTCACTCATCCCGCCCCAAGTTACTCCTGTCCTTCAGGAATTTGCAGATGTGTTTCCTGCTGACCTCCCCAACCAGTTGCCCCCATTGCGTGACATCCAACACACTATTGATCTGGTTCCGGGAGCGAGTCTTCCCAACTTGCCACATTATCGGATGAATCCGACAGAGCATGCTGAGTTGAAACGGCAAGTTGATGAGTTATTGGCAAAGGGCTTCATCAGAGAAAGTTTAAGTCCTTGCGCTGTCCCTGCCCTATTGACGCCAAAGAAAGATGGAACTTGGCGTATGTGTGTGGACAGCCGTGCCATAAACAAGATCACGGTGAAATACCGTTTTCCCATTCCTCGTTTGGATGACATGTTGGACATGATGTCTGGTGCCACAATCTTTTCCAAAATTGATCTTAAAAGTGGCTACCACCAAATACGTGTTCGTCCTGGTGATGAATGGAAGACCGCCTTCAAGACGAAGGATGGCCTGTACGAGTGGATGGTCATGCCATTTGGAATGACAAATGCCCCGAGCACGTTTATGAGAATCATGATGCAAGTACTCCGTCCCTTTATGGGCAAGTTCCTTGTGGTGTACTTTGATGATATTCTCATTTACAGCCGATCCGTTGGGCAACATCTTGACCATTTGAGACAGGTCTGCGGTGTTTTGAGGAAGGAACAGCTTTATGCTAATCCTACCAAATGTACCTTCCTCTCCGATCAGACTATCTTTCTGGGATTTATTGTGTCTGCCAGAGGAGTATCTGCTGACCCAGAAAAGATACGAGCTATTACAGAGTGGCCTGAGCCCCGCAATATTCGTGATGTGCGGAGTTTTCACGGCCTTGCCACCTTTTATCGTCGGTTCGTGCGAGGATTTAGCACGATCATGGCTCCGATAACCGACTGTTTGAAGAAAGGTGAGTTTGTCTGGTCGAAAGAAGCCACGAATGCCTTCGAAGAGATCAAGAAGAGAATGACTCAGACACCTGTCATGAGGTTGCCTGATTTCACTAAAGTCTTCGAAGTAACATGTGATGCTTCTGGTATTGGTATAGGTGGAGTCCTCAGTCAAGAGAGTCATCCTGTTGCTTATTTCAGTGAAAAGCTGAATGAAGCAAGACAAAAATACTCCACCTATGACAAGGAGTTCTATGCGGTCATTCAGTCACTTCGCTATTGGCGACATTATCTCCTGCCGCAAGAATTCGTTATCTTCTCAGACCATGAGGCCTTAAGATTCCTTAATTCTCAACAAAAGTTGAATCCGAGACATGCTAGATGGGTAGAGTTCCTACAAGAATATTCATATACCATTAGGCATACAAAAGGGATTGATAATAAGGCCGCGGATGCGCTAAGTCGTTGTTACATGATCTTATCTGCTCTGCGCACCGAAATTATTGGTTTTGAGAGATTGAGAGATGAGTATGCCTCCTGCCCAGATTTTCACGAGATCTACACCTCTTTGAAGGAAGGTATAACTCGAGTGACAGATGATTATTTCTTGAAAGATGATTATCTCTTCTATCGCTCCAAACTGTGCATTCCTAGTACATCCTTACGAGAGTATCTTGTTTGGGAATTGCACGCTGGTGGCCTTGCTGGACATTTTGGGCATAGCAAGACCATTGATGCTGTGGAACATAGGTTTTACTGGCCGAAGCTAAAGAGAGACGTTGTGAGACTTGTTAACAGATGTCACACCTGTCAACTTGCCAAACAACAAAAACAGAACACAGGCCTGTACACTCCCCTACCTGTTCCCAGCCACCCTTGGGAAGACGTGAGTATGGATTTCGTGTTAGGCTTACCGAAGACACAAAAGAAACACGATTCCATTCTTGTCGTCGTGGACCGTTTTTCTAAAATGGCCCACTTCCTCCCGTGCTCGAAAACTTTTGATGCATCCCGTGTGGCTCAGATCTTCTTTGATAATATTGTGAAGCTACATGGGTTGCCAAAAACCATTGTGTCTGATAGGGATGTGAAATTCACGAGTTATTTTTGGAAGACCTTATGGCACAAGTTAGGTACAAAATTAAAGTTTTCGTCAGCGTTCCACCCACAGACAGATGGACAGACTGAGGTTGTCAATCGGAGTCTTGGCAATCTCTTACGTACTCTTGTGGGAGAGAACTTGGGAACATGGGATTTGAAATTAACGGTTGCTGAATTTGCATATAACACATCTAGGAATAGAACCACTGGCATGAGTCCACACGAAGTTGTACACGGTTATCGTCCTAGGCAGCCTATAGATCTTGCCCCCATGTTAGAACATCACCGAGTCTCTGAGTCTGCATCAGCATTTGCATCCCGCATTCATGACTTGCATAGAGAAATTTCCAAGAAAATTAATGAAAATAATTTTAACTACAAGTTAAGAGCTGATATTCGAAGGAAATTTAAAACTTTTAATGTGGGTGACGAAGTGATGGTTCGGATTCGTCCGGAACGGTTCCCAGCGGGATCCGTTAAGAAATTGAACGCACGTGCTGCAGGTCCATTTAAAATTCTTCATAAAATCAATAATAATGCCTATGTTGTTGACCTCCCCGAGGGCTTTGGCATCAGTAAAACTTTCAATATTGAGGATCTAGTACCCTATGAAGGCCCAGAATTTAACCCTAGAAATTCTTTTATAGATGAGCCTACCCTGCAGCCTACTGGTGAGATTCCCCCATTACCCCCACTACCAGATACTACTTACCCATCGACAGAAGAGTTGGATAATATTTTAGATGATCAGGTAATCTCTACTAGAGATGGTGGTATTCATAGATATTTGGTAAGTTGGAAAGACAAGCCGGAGTCGGAGAACACTTGGATAGATCGCGGAGAGCTCCAGCGCTTGGATCCAGACCTCTTGGAGCACTATGACAGGAGGACTGGTTTTGACTCGACTGGGTCGAGCCTTCTCCCACCCGGGGAGAATGATGAGGACATCGGTTCCAGACGATTTGGGCGTTTCTATCAGCGCAGGCATCGTCTTCATCAGCTGTTTTATTCAGTTTAGGACTTTTATTTTATTTCCATTTTTATGTAATCTTTTTTGTAATTTTAGATTTTGAGAATATTTTGGAGATGTGTTTCAAGATGTAATTGAGCCTATTTAAAGGCCCTGAGATGAATGAGAAAGGCATGCCATTATTGATCAAAAAAAAAGCTGTGTTGAGTTTTGCTCTTCATTTTTTCTCCTTGTGTGATACAATCGAGATACAAATTAGGGTTTGTGATAAATCCTAATCTAGTTTTAGAACTAGTGATTAGTTCTAATAATTTATCCCCAATTAAAAATTCCAAATACAAAACCCTAATTCCCAAATTCCCACACAAAACCCTAATCCTATTTACAAAACCAGCCGCCACCTTCAACAGCTCTTCACCTTCTTCGTTCTGCTTCGTTTTTCCCAAACCCACCAACTCCTACCCCGATCTCCAAATCCAACAGAACCCAACTCCCCTACCTTCGCCATCGACCTCCACCGCACGCCCCCAAGTCGCCGTCGACCCCTTCTTCTTCTCCCGTCTTCTTTTCTTCTCCCGAACCCGACCCAAATCCACGACCCCAACTCCAAAACCCCCAAATCCCCTCTCCCGAACCCCATCCTTCTTTCTTCACCTTCGTCCCGACGAACTCCTAGCCCCGTCGCCACCTCACCATCACCCAGTTCGCCGATCGCCTACAAACCCAACCCATCTCCACCCGACAACCCACTGCCTCCACCTTCTCCTTACTGCCATCAACCGAACCCTAACCCCACAGATCCCAACAACCTCGACAGCCCTACCTCTTCCAGTGCCCTCCGTTCGTCCCACCTCTCGACGACGTCGCCGCCGTCGCCAGTGCCGCTCCTTGCCGTCGTCGACGTCGATCAGCGACGCCGCCGACCTTCGTGGACTGAGCTCGTGGAGTTGCTGACTGTGCTTACCTTGTTGCTGTTGCTGCCCAACCCGGAGGTCGACACTGGTTTCTTCGGATTCGGTATACTCTTTCCATCTCTTCCGTATTTATGTTTTACTGCCTTATCATCTAGTATATTATCTGATTTGACTGTCGACCACAAAATACTGAGATTGAGTGATCCACATGCTAGATTAGGGTACGAATTGGTATTGCTCTTTTACTTGCTAACATATAGGGATTTAATTATTGATTGAGGTTGAATTATTAATTGGAATTGTTAGCATAATTCAGTTCTTGAAAATCCATCAAACCCGCTAACTGTTTTAAATTTCTAACTTAGATCAGAACTTTCATGTTGGTAAAATTAACCCATTAAAATTTTTGGAAAATTCTCTATTTTAGGGTTGGTTTTACATCAATTTGATGAACAATTTGGCAAGAACTTTTTAGTACTTGTTTAGGGAGTGTTATAGACTTATAGTTTAGTCCCAAATCTGAAATAAACCTATATTACTCTTTGTACTCTCCTATATATAGGAGGCAGTGTATTCAGTTATTAGTATCCAATAAATTATTCTTTCTGCCTCTATCCTATAAAATTAACATGGTACCAGAGCCCAAAAAGCATACATAAAAACTTTCCACAAAAAGGTAGCGTTTTCTTTTCTCTAAAAAAATTCCAACAGCAACAGCCACCTCTTCTCCTTCCGCTTTCCTGTTGCTTCTTCTTTGCCTCCAAAACCAAGCCCTAGGCAGCTAAAATCGGTTTTTGGAATTAATCGCTCTAGGAGCTATTAGTGATTAATCGATTAATCGGAAAGTAATCAGAGATTAAAATGGAAAAATCGTTATATATATATATATATATATATATATATATATATATATATATATATATATATATATATAATAAAGCACAAGCAAAGCTATCAAGTGGCTCTCATTTATTTGGAAGAAAATCAATGGTCTAGATTTTTGCTCCCAAAGGACATCTTCCCTCCCAAATATCCTCCCCCCCCCCCCCCCCCCCCCCCACCCACCCCACAAATTCAAAATTTCTCCCCCAAAACAAAACAACTCCTTCATTTATTACTCTCTCTCTCTCCCTCCCTTCCCCTATTTTCTTCTTTTTCATAATTCTTTCTCTTTCTTCTCTTTTTTTTACCCTTTTTTTACCCTTTTTTTACCGAGGTATGTAAACAAAAAAATAAAATCAGTGAATGTTTTGTTACGTAATTTCGGATTATGCCTTTTTTTTTCTTTCAAAATTTTAATTATGTTTTTTTACGGATTATGCTTTCATAACTCAATAACATTCACCTC
This sequence comes from Hemerocallis citrina, assembly GCA_017893485.1. Lineage (NCBI taxonomy): Eukaryota > Viridiplantae > Streptophyta > Magnoliopsida > Asparagales > Asphodelaceae > Hemerocallis > Hemerocallis citrina. Next base: position 83,007,299 of record CM030366.1, read on the forward strand.
CATTTAATTGCTTTTTAATTACCATACTTGATCTGATTGTAGAATACTTCACTGAGTAATTGTTTTAGATTAGAATGCTTCACTGAGTTAATTTTGATTAGAATATTTTTTTTATTATGCAATTTCGGATTATGTTTTTTTGAATATCTGGGCATTTGCTGCTTTGAAAGATCGTTGCAAATTCTTTAATAGACTCGCTTGATCACGCTTTTATGAACAAATCCTTGCTTAATCCCTGCATTTCGAGTTTTTGTAGCTGCAAAATTGTATCTTAATCCACTTCGCTGCAATTTCACTTCGCGTATACATCACAATAAATTTTCTCTTTTAAATTCATACATGGTGAACTACATAAAAAAACAAATAAGGGAAAACTAACTCATGCAGTTTGAGGCGTTAACCGTAACTCATGCAGTTAGAAAATAAATTGCTACTTATGTTAGACTCCAAATAAAAAAAGAAATCTCTTATGCTCAAGTCACACATAACAAGGAGTTTTCGATTTACTACTGTTGTAGATTCACAATACTATTTTTGAATTCCGAGCTGCTGACAAATAATCCTGCAATATACAAACCAATAAACATCGTGGTCACTTCACAATCCTACTTTAAAGTACATCAATACATCAATGTCTACTAGCAAATAAACATCTATATAAATCATCTCTTACTGTTTACATGATTTTTCATATGTTGTATCATTTCGAATACGGGCCATAGGTATGTGCCCACGGGCATACCTAGTATATATATATATATAATTAAAAAAAGATATATCCTCATTATGTAGCAACTCTAAATCCTAACATAAAACTATTATGAAATTATCAAATAGGAACATATAGTTATAGAGAAAAAGAAGAGAGTACTTGGTTTGAGCTAAGTTTGGATTCTGGATGTGGGTCGGGTCAAATTTGCTGGTCGGTTCCATCAAACAAAAACAATGGGGAGGAGCAGTGCGAACAGCAAGATAGGGTGCAGCAGATGCGGGCCGGGTCAAGTATGCGATGATGCAGGGGGAGCAACGGCAGGTTGAGTTTGAGTTTGCTCGGGGAAGAAGAGAACCAGTTTGGATTTGGGTTTGGGTTTGAAGAGAATCAGTTTGGGTTTGGGTTTGCGCGAGGAAGAAGAGAGCGGCGACATGTTGGGTTTGGGTTTGCGTGAAGACCAGAAAGAGTTTGGATTTTGGATTTGGATTTGAGTTTGGGCCGAATTGAGCCCAAATAATGCAAACGAGCATGAAAATTAGAGAAGATTTAATCGGTTAATTGACCGATTAACCACTAATCGGTCGATTATACCCGATTAATTTGCTAACTATTGATATATTATAAATCGCTAAAAAATAATCGCTTAGTTTCCGGTTAGCGATTAATCGGGGATTTTAACTGCTTAGCCCAAACCCTAACCCTACTCCAATTTCTTTGACCTCCCGCCGTCGTCGCCTCCTGATGTCGACACCCTTTGCAGCCTCCCCAGACACCCTTAACCACCCACCTTCCTGTTGCCCACAACATCCTCCATACCCACTCTCTTCCCATTGCCTCCCGCACCCCGCCCTCCTTTGCGTTGCTCGACGCCGATGCCCACCTTCCCTCTCCATCCCGGCAGCCTCTCCTCATCCCCTCTCGTTCCCGTCCTTGTCCAACACCGCCAACCCTCTTATGCTCCAAACCCTACCCCGATCCTCTACTCCAGATCCACACCACGACCCCTCCTCTCCTGAATTCAACACCAGATCCAAACCCACTTCCTGACCCGAAACCCCAACCGCCTGCCTATAGTTTCAAAAAAAAATCTGATTACTCGTGATGCGAGCTTTTATGTAATGCTTGCCAATTTTTTATGCCCTCTTCAATCATCATCTATTATTCTCACCTGTTTTCTCCTTCAGTTCTAGTCTAGACCTGCTCTTATGACGACCTCCAATACTTCAACGACGACCTTTCATTCAATGGTGACTCCTCCTCAAACGACGACTGATTCTCCTTCTCTCTTGAAGGCCGAACGCATGATCACCGAGAATATCTCCGGTCGCAGCAACTTCATGACATGGTCCCGTTCTGTCATGCATTTCCTCAAAGGGCACATAATGTACCATCACTTCACTGAGCTAGCTCCCCTGCCTGCAGAACCCACATTCAAAGTATGAGATCGCGATGATAACTTGATTGTTAATATGATGACCAAATTGCATGGAATGAGACATCTACAACTCCACTTTTCTCGATACAACTAAAGAGATCTGAGATACCCTGTAATGCCCCGAATCCCAAATACACTGAATTCGAGATGTTCTACAGGATCTTTTCACTTTCTTTAGTACAATTTTACAGGGAAATTAAAACTTTTCATCATACATCAGAGTTTACATCATAATTACATCTTTCTTTTGCACAGCGGAAGTAAAAATTTACAACAATTGAATAAAAGTACAACAGCATGATATAATCTTTAAGCATCCAATCCTCTTTAATCTTTAACAAGTCATTGACCTGCATATAAGACTGTGGGTACGTCAGTTTATTCAACCGATGAACATTATACACGGCCATCCTCTCTATGCCGGAAATAGTATAACTTAACTTTTCATATTTAGCAAACACAAACTTGTCATATTTCAAACTAAAGGGACTACCCTATTGATGTCGTGTTGTGATTGTGCACTTAATCCTTAATGCATTTATTTATGTTACATGACACTAATGCGCACTTGTTCGGATTCTATGCATTCCATACTACATAGGTCCGAGGGCAAGCCCTTATTCGTTCTTCATCTTTATAGGGTTCGATCCCCCGTTATGATTTAATCTACTACTGTAATTACGGTAAGTATCCTAGATGTTATCTGACCTACGAACTCACGTTTAGGCACTCTGGAGTAGTATCCTCACCCAGACGCATCATGGGAATTCCTGGGATACGCTCTCACCATAAACATGACACCACCCGTAGTCTTCAAACATCCCACGAGCGTCGCCACTGGGACGGTACTCTGGAACAGTATCCTCACCCAGACTCGTCATGGGAATTCCTGGGATACGCTCTCGCCGCTACCCAGGGCCCTCATACTCAATGTTTTTCTCTTACTTTCATCACATCTTCACTATGTACTAGTCCTTAGTTTTATTAAAAATCATGAACAAAATTAATCTCTAGAGTTAGCCTCTCCATCAACCGGACTTATTCATTCATTTCATCTTGACCAACCTTGGTCTAATTTCACTTTATTTCATTTCTCGATGCCGGGGAGACTTAGCTACTCTATTTCAAATTTCATTTCACAATCTTCAATTTATACAATTTCCATGTCGAGTTCTCAAACTCACATGTACATTCCCTTTCAATTCATGATTTCACTTTGTTCACTAGTCCATCATTACACAAAATTTGCATATACTTACTGTTGCCGCTAAATTCGGTGTGGGGGCAAACAGATGAATTTGTGAGTTCTTGGGGAAACTGAATAGGAGAACCTGTATACCTGTTCCGTCGGGCCTTGTTCGTCGCTCCCGCAGTAGACCTGCAAAAAGTGCGAGACACCGGGGTTGTTCCCGGCGACGCACCCTCCGACGCTCAAGTCAGTAACCAGAAATGATTATGAAAGAGCGTTTAACTAGAGAAAGATTGATTACCTCTTAATGGAGATGGGTGGGGGGTATTTATAGGCGTCTTAGGGAACGGATTAGGAACGTAATCCTCGTGATCTGATATGGAATATTCTCCCCGTAAACAGATTAGGAACGTAATCTGATAAGGTATATTCCATGTAATCAGATAAGGAATTTAATCCCCAAATCCCGGTGAAAGGATAGACATGAATCAGGGCCGTTGATTAATATTAATCAGAAACCCTAATTCTATCCCTTCTGGACCGGGTTTGCTGCGGGTTGAAACCCGCACCCGGTTGAGGTGGATCCGTTTGCGGGTAAGTGGATCTTCGTGGAAGACAACCATTACCCGCTTCAGACCCATCGGTAGGTGAAACTACCGTTTTACCCCTGAGCTTCAAGATTCGTGCCCCATCTGGACGGTTCCGATTTAACCCCATTTTTAGCCATATCACGAGCCCCCCACTCCTAAAGATTGGATTTGATCAGCCTTTGAGGAGTAGTTTAACTGTTTTCGCTGGCTATCAGGGTTCTATCGGGAACTAAACGGAGCACTGCTGAATCGCGAAGGAGGTGGTATGGTGATCTTTTCGGCAGACGGAACTCTTGAACCGTCATCGTGCTCTTCTTAGTTAGCGGTTTTGGCCATTTCCGCTTGTTGGGCGTTGGTGCGAAGGGAGCCGAAGTTCCGCTCGTGACGCACCCGGTGCCGCGGACATCTGGTGATTGACGCCGAACTCACTTGGTGCCGAACTCTCCCCCGTAAGAGGGTCGGGGACACGAGCGTTCGGTGGAAGGTGCCGAACTGACTAAGTGCCGAACTCTCCCCCGTAAGAGGGTCGGTGGCATAAGAGCTCGGAGAACGGTGCCGAGCTGACTAAGTGCCGAACTCTCCCCCGTAAGAGGGTCGGTGGCACAAGAGCTCGGAGAACGGTGCCGAGCTGACTAAGTGCCGAACTCTCCCCCGTAAGAGAGTCGGTGGCACAAGAGCTCGGAGAACGGTGCCGAGCGGAATCAGTGCCGAACACACGCCTATAAAACGATCGGTGGCACGAGCGTTCGGCGAATGGCACCGAGCCGAAAACGTGCCGAACTCACGCCTATAAAACGATCGGTGGCACGAGTGTGTTCGGCGAATGGCGCCGAGCTGAAAACGCGCCGAACTCACGCCTATAAAACGATCGGTGGCGCGAGTGTGTTCGGCGACCTGCAGCGAGCTGGAAACGCGCCGAACTCACGCCTATAAAACGATTGGTGGCACGAGTGTGTTCGGCGAATGGCACCGAGCTGAAAACGTGCCGAACTCACGCCTATAAAACGATCGGTGGCACGAGTGTGTTCGGCGACCTGCGGCGAGCTGAAAACGCGCCGAACTCATGCCTACAAAACGATCGGTGGCACGAGCGTGTTCGGCGAATGGCGCTGGGCTGAAAACGTGCCGAACTCACGCCTATAAAACGATCGGTGGCACGAGCGTGTTCGGCGAATGGCGCCGGGCTGAAAACGTGCCGAACTCACGCCTATAAAACGATCGGTGGCACGAGTGTGTTCGGCGAATGGCGCCGAGCTGAAAACGCGCCGAACTCATGCCTATAAAACGATCGGTGGCACGAGTGTGTTCGGCGACCTGCAGCGAGCTGGAAACGCGCCGAACTCACGCCTATAAAACGATCGGTGGCACGAGTGTGTTCGGCGAATGGTGCTGAGCTGAAAACGTGCCGAACTCACGCCTATAAAATGATCGGTGGCACGAGTGTGTTCGGCGACCTGCGGCGAGCTGAAAACGCGCCGAACTCACGCCTATAAAACGATCGGTGGCACGAGTGTGTTCGGCGGCTTGCGCCGAAGTTTCGGACTTGTGTCTCTCTTTGGGTTGAGTTTTGGCGGTTCTGGCGGATGTGACCCTCTGAGCTTCTGACAGATGGGACATCGTCTGTGTTTTCTGACAGATGTGACGTCCATTAATGCTGCCCCCTGGGCTTCTGCCAGACGTGATGGTCATTAATGCGCCGTCTGGATCAGTGCGGAGAACAAGGTGACGTTTGGGGTCTCTTTTTGTCGTTTTTTGGAGGTGGGCCTGCGTTAGAGGCCCATTTACCTCGATTGAAGCGCTGGCTCCTCTATAAAAACCTCACCCCCTCCTCATTTTTTACTTTCCAAGTTTTTGTTCGCGTCTGAGTCTGCTGTGAGAGAGCTTCAGGCGATCACCGACTGTTTTCCGGCGAAATTTTCGACGAATTCCCCTTTCAAGGTAACCTTTATATTTATCTTCTCAACATGTCTGTTTCCCACTCCTCTTCTTCGTCCGAGCCCTCCCTCGGAGCCGACGGAGCTCCAACTTCGAGCCGAGCTGCCAAGGGCCAGAAGGTGTTCGGCAAGGACTCCATTGTTCAGGATCCGAAGCGCATGGGGGCGTTCGGACAGCTTCCGGGACCGTTGATGGGGCTCCACAGGGTTCGGGAAATCCCAGAGGATAAGGCGGAACGGATAGTGTACGGGAGGGCGAGGTCGTTTGAGGAGAACGCGGCGAGGGAGACCACGGAGGCCGACGAGACGGTGTCGATCCTCTCCGAAGACGACCTGGATTCGATTCGGGACTGCTTCCAGATCCCGCGGGAGTACGAGCTTATGCTGCCGGGCCCCGGGGTTAGGGCCAATTCGCCGTTGCCGGTGACTATATGTTGCTGGCCGGTCGATGCCTTTATCGCCGGAGCTCGGCTACCTCTCCATCCGTTCGCGGTAACGGTCTTAAATTGGTTCGGGGTCAGCCCTATCCAACTTATGCCGAACGCCTGGAGAGTCATAAACGGCTTCGTACTCCACTGCCAGGCGGAGGGGATTCAGCCGGAGTTGAATGTGCTCCGGACTATCTATCAGCTGCACCAAGGGAATAGGTCGGCCTACCGGTACTATCTGACTCCGAGGCATGAGGGGAGGTTGGTCCTCTGTCCGGACTCTATCAAGTTTTGGCACAAGAAGTACCTTCTGGTGCGCAGTGCGGAGGCCTGGCCTATTCCCGTTGGTTGGGTGGAAGGTGTTCCGAAGAAGGTGAAGGCGCCGTCGGCACTCCGACCCGAAGACGAAGACGCCGTACGGGTGCTTCTCGATCGGCCGAAGTACGACTGGAGGGAGTTGACCGAGGACGTCTTGTATGAGGGAGGGCTCGCACATGTTAACCCCAGTACGCGGCTTTTATTTATTGTCTTCATTTCCTTTTTGCTTTCTTTCCCTTGTCTTGTTCCGAGCTAACCAACTTAACTTTTGGTGCAGAGCAAATGGACTACCAAGCAGTGCTCGCGTTGAGGACGAGCCTCGCCAACAAGGCTCCGAGGAAGAGGAAGAGGGTGGCGTCGAAGCAGCCGGCGCCCAAGGCCCCGAAGGTTACGGAGGTGGCCGAAGAGGTAGAAATCTTGGATTCCCCCGTGGTCGAGGTCGGGGCCGCTTCGTCGTCGGCTAAGGTCGGCGAGTTGCCCATCACCGAGGTCTTGACCATGGTGACGCCGCCGTTGACAAAGGCGGCCGAGGAGCTTCTGACCGAGGCTCATAAGAGGATCCACGTCCCGGACTGGCAGGTTCGGAAGCACGACGGGTTCCTTGGTAATTCCTTGGCGAGCATGGAGGCCGTCAAGCATCTCGCCACGCCGAAGGATCGCGCGGCGATGGAGGCCGGACGAGAGGGAGACGACATCATCGAGATAGCGCGCTCGGCGGTGTCGGTAAGTGCTGAGCCGAGCTCCCTCCTCTTCACGCCGACCTTCTTAAGTTGTAATTTTTGTGACTTTTTGCACTTTATTCGCAGATCGTTGTTCACTTCGGGCACCTCACCGAGAGGTTGTCGGCCCAGGAGAAGGAGATGAAGAAGGAGAACGATCAGGCCCGGAAGGAGAGGGACAAGATCCGGGGCGAGCTCGACAAGCTCGAGCTGAATTTTGAGGCGAAGTCGGCGAGGGCGACCTACCTCGAGGACCGGGTCAAGACGCTGGAGGACCAGCTTCGGCAGCAGAAGGAGGAGGCGGCGAAGCAGATGGCGGATGCGGCCGAGGCCCAAGCGGCGGCAGTGAAAAAGGTGGAGGAGGCGACTTTGGAGAAGGCGCAGAGCTACCTCGCCGTGAACATGGCCAAAGCTTTCGCCGACGCCCTCGCCTGGGTCACGGCGGCCTACCCCTCTGTTGACGTCTCGGGTTGGCGGCTTTTCCCGGGGTACGTCGAAGGCTTTGACCCCGAATCGGAGGGGGAAGATGAAGAGGAGGAAAGAGGCGACGACGAGCCATTGGTCGATCCGGCCGTCGGAGCTCAGGGGTCGGTGGTCACCCCCTTGGCGACGGTTGCACCTTCGGAGGCGTCGCCCTCGACCCCTTCTCGCCGCCTCGGGAAAGAGGTCGAGCACTGATCCCGTCTGTTTTTTTTTTGTTTCTTTTTGTGTAACGCCTAATAGCGGACTGGCCACTGCTACTTTTTGTAATGAATGAAAAACTTCAACTTTTTAGGCTCGGCGTTTTGCACTTGTTTGTTGTATGTTAAGTGTTCGAGAGTTTGTTCACTAGAACCCCCGAAGTCTAGGACTTGGGCCATGTCTGAACTTTTGTTGCTCGTCTGTATTTCTTTTCAGCTCGCCCTGGTAGACCAAGAGATCATGCGCGCAGGGTCGGATGCCAAGGTTTGAGCCGAGGCCGGGCTCGGGGCGACAAGGTTGAGTCTGACGAGGTGTAGAGAGCGACTTTACGAGGTCGAGCTAGGACTGCGCCGAGCCGAAGCAGAGCGAGGACAGCTTCAACTTATCTTAGGGCAGCGGGACAGCGATATCCGGCGTCTGGAGGGCAGGATTGCCGAGATGACTGCCTCGGGTGAGGGCGGTGCCTCGCCATCTGCCCTCACTAGTAGCCTTCGGACCAAGTGCTTTCGCCACATGCTGACAAAGGTAACGGCGGAGAGGGACGACCTGCTTTCTGAGATTCAGCATTTGCAATCCACGGAGACCAAGCTTCGGACAGAGGGGGAGGAGCTGACAACTAAGGTGGCCGATCTCACGGCTGAACGAGATGAATTGGCGGCCGAAGTCGATGTTTTGAAGAGAGCCACCGTCGATAGGAGCATCGAAGTCACCCATCTTCGTCATCTCATCGCGAGCCATGTTGGAGTTCCGACCTCGGCCATACCGGCGTCATTTGAGGCCGACGCGCAAGATGGTTCATTGAGGGGTCGGATTTCCGAGCTGGAAGCGGAGGTGGCTCGCCTGAGGCCGCGTTCGGGGCCGATTAATGTGAGGAGCACGTCATGCACCCGAGTGGAGAGCGAGCGGGGCATTACCTTTTACGAGATGGCGACCCGCGAGCGCCTCGGCCATCCGAGCCCGGGGGACGCGCAGAGCTCGGTGGCCATTTCGTCGAGCGGCGCATCCGTCGGCGTGACGGCCAGAAGCAGTGCCGAGGACACGTCTCAACTTGCCGGCCTCGGATCGGGTTCCGGAGGCAAACGTCGCCGACCTCAAGTGTCCTTGAAGAGGAGCATCCCTGTACCTCGGAAGCGTTGATGGGTCCGGGTTCGGTGTCTTGTAATATTCGCTTTTCAGCTTCTTGTAATCGTTTAGTGTCTTGTAATATTGATGTGAGTAAGGGTTGTTTTTAATAAAGTTGGAATCGATTTAACTGTTGTCACATCATAGTTGCTCAATGTTTGCTCTGATTGTGGAGTCGTGGAACCGAGGTCTGAGACTTGGCGTTTTTGATTGGTGTTGACCGCCGAACTTACGCGCGTAATGCGGTCAGTGGCGCGAACGTTCGGTGAACGATGCAGAGCTGAAAAGTGCCGAACTCACGCCCGTAAAACGATCGGTGGCGCGGGTGTTCGGACAACTGAGGCTTGCTGAAAACGTGCCGAACTCACGCCCGTAAAACGATCGGTGGCACGAGCGCGTTCGGCGAACTGCAGCGAGCTGAAAACGTGCCGAACTCACGTCCGTAAAACGATCGGCGGCACGAGTGTTCGGCTAACGGAACCGAGTCGAGATCGTACCGAACTCTCGCCCGAAGAACGATCTTGGCAACAAAGCGTTGGTTTCCGAACCTTCGTGAGATTGAGGGCGTGGGAGCAATTCCGAATGGTGAACTACCCTTGGCTCGCCTAGGGGCGAACTAGCGGAGGAGAGTTGAACCAAGTGTTGGACTTCGTACCATTCAACGGCTGTGGGAGCAATTCCGAATTGCGAGCTACTTCTGGTTCGCTCGGAAGCGAACTTGCGAAGCAGGATCGAGCCAAGTGTTGGACTCCGGAACCATCGTAAGATCAGTTTAAGAGATGCAGGAGCAGTTTCGAATGGCGAGCTACTTCTAGTCCGCTTAGGAGCGGACTTGCGAAGCAAAATCGAGCCAAGTGTTGGACTCCGATCCATTCAACGGCTGCAGGAGCAATTTCGAACGGCGATCTGCCCCCGGCCCGTCTGAAGACGAGCCGAGTAGGAAGAGTCGAGCCGAGTGCTGGACTCTGAACCATTGTGTGATTAGTTTAAGAGATGCAGGAGCAGTTTCGAATGGCGAGCTACTTCTAGTCCGCTTAGGAGCGGACTTGCGAAGCAAAATCGAGCCAAGTGTTGGACTCCGATCCATTCAACGGCTGCAGGAGCAATTTCGAACGGCGATCTGCCCCCGGCCCGTCTGAAGACGAGCCGAGTAGGAAGAGTCGAGCCGAGTGCTGGACTCCGAATCATTGTGTGATTAGTTTAAGAGATGCAGGAGCAGTTTCGAATGGCGAGCTACTTCTAGTCCGCTTAGGAGCGGACTTGCGAAGCAAAATCGAGCCAAGTGTTGGACTCCGATCCATTCAACGGCTGCAGGAGCAATTTCGAACGGCGATCTGCCCCCGGCCCGTCTGAAGACGAGCCGAGTAGGAAGAGTCGAGCCGAGTGCTGGACTCCGAACCATTGTGTGATTAGTTTAAGAGATGCAGGAGCAGTTTCGAATGGCGAGCTACTTCTAGTCCGCTTAGGAGCGGACTTGCGAAGCAAAATCGAGCCAAGTGTTGGACTCCGATCCATTCAACGGCTGCAGGAGCAATTTCGAACGGCGATCTGCCCCCGGCCCGTCTGAAGACGAGCCGAGTAGGAAGAGTCGAGCCGAGTGCTGGACTCCGAACCATTGTGTGATTAGTTTAAGAGATGCAGGAGCAGTTTCGAATGGCGAGCTACTTCTAGTCCGCTTAGGAGCGGACTTGCGAAGCAAAATCGAGCCAAGTGTTGGACTCCGATCCATTCAACGGCTGCAGGAGCAATTTCGAACGGCGATCTGCCCCCGGCCTGTCTGAAGACGAGCCGAGTAGGAAGAGTCGAGCCGAGTGCTGGACTCCGAACCATTGTGTGGTAAGGGAATTAGAGGCGGAAGTACGCGATAATGTAAAAAACTTTATTTATTAATATCTAATGGTCGGCTGCTTCTAAAGTTGCTAGCCGTTATTACAATGAAAAAAGAACAAAGGAAAAATTACTAGTAGCAGGAGTGGTGGACCGACATCTCGAGTTACTTAGATAGGCGGGGTTGCCTTCTCTTGGTATTTCAAAAGATGGTCGGCGTTCCAAGTCCTGGGAATTTCTCTGCCCTCAAGGTCTTCTAGCTTGTATGCACCGGGGCGGATCACTTTGGATACTTTGTACGGTCCCTCCCAATTTGGGGCCAGTTTGCTCTTCTGTCCGGGGAACGAAATGGCCAGTTTTCGGAGGACCAGATCCCCTTCTTTCAGGTCGGTTGGGCGGACCCGTTTGTTGTAGGCGAGTTCGATTCTTCTTCGATAACTTTGCTGCCGTATGGCTGCCCTTTCCCGGATTTCGTCTATCAAGTCCAGGCTCGTTCTGAGCTCCTTGGCATTCTGTTCTTCTTCAAAGGCTACGAGGCGAGGAGAGGGTATCCCAACTTCTAGTGGGATGAGGGCCTCGGACCCATAGGTGAGATTGAACGGACTCTCGCCTGTCGGGGTCCGCTTCGTGGTTCGGTAGTTCCACAACACATTGGGCAGTTGATCGACCCACAACCCCTTGGAGCACTTGTCGAGTCTCTTCTTGATGCCGGAGAGGATCTGTCGGTTGGCATTCTCGGCTTGGCCATTTGACTGGGGATGAGAGACGGAGGAGAAGCGGTGCTGTATGGCTAGGTCTTCACATAAGGCTCGGAAGGCAGCTCCAGCGAACTGCGTACCGTTATCTGTAACTACGACTCGGGGAACACCGAACCGACAGATTACATTTTTCCAGAAGAATTGGACGACCCTATGCTCGGTAATTGTAGCCAGGGGCTCGGCCTCTATCCATTTCGAAAAATAGTCGACTGCCACGACTAGGAACTTCAATTGTCCGGGGGCCGGTGGAAATGGCCCAAGTAAATCCATCCCCTACATTGCAAAGGGGATCGGACTCGATAGGGAGGAGAGTGGTGCTTGTGGAAGGCGTCGGATGTCGGAATACTTCTGGCAGGAGGTGCATTGCCGAACGTGTCGTTCGGCGTCACGTAGGAGAGTGGGCCAGTAATACCCGTAGTTTAACACTTTGCGTGCCAAGGCTCTGGAGCCGGAGTGGGCTCCGCCGATGCCCTCATGGAGCTCTTGCAGAGCGTAATCGGCTTGTCCGGGGGAGAGGCATCTTAGGTAGGGTCGACCATCCACCTGTGTGAAGGAGCGCTTATACAGAATGCCTTCGACCAGTATGTAACGCTCGGCTCGGGTCCTTATCTTTCGGGCTTCCTTCGGATCCCTTGGGAGGAGTCCGTCTCTTAAAAACTCGACGAGGGGCTTCATCCAATTATCTTCGAGGGGGAATGGCAGTGTTCCGACGGAGTTGAAGGCCTCGTCCTCTATGCTTGGCTTGAGGAGGACTTCTATCAGTACAGTTTGTTCGAGGCCTTGCAGGGATGAGGAAGCTAATTTGGACAGGGCGTCGGCCTGGGCATTTTCCTCTCTGGGGATTCTTCGGATGAGGGCCTCCTCGAAGAGCGCCATGAGGCTCTTCACTTTAGCCAAGTACTTTACCATCCTGTCATCGCGGGCTTCATATTCGCCGAGGACCTGGTTAACGACCAACTGAGAGTCGCTGAAGATCTGCAGGCGTCGTGCCCCTGCGTTTCGGGCCATCCCGAGGCCGGCTATGAGCGCCTCGTATTCGGCCTCGTTATTCGAGGCTTTAAAGTTTATCCGGAGGGAATATTGAAGGAGAAAATCGTCTGGGCCCGCAAGGATGACTCCAGCCCCGCTCCCCTCGTTGCAAGAGGATCCATCGACATATACCGACCAGATAGGCGGTCCCTTCGTTGTCTGCTCGGAGTCGGGGATAGTTGTTTCCACTATGAATTCGGCCAGCGCCTGCGCCTTGATTGCGGATCGAGGCTGATAAGTAATATCATGTTGGCTCAGCTCGATCGACCACTTCATGAGGCGGCCGGAAGTCTCTGGCTTGTGAAGGATCTGTTTCAACGGCTGGTCGGTAAGAACGACCATCGAATGAGACTGGAAGTATGGCCGAAGCTTTCTGGCAGCCATTACCAGGGCGTAGGCTATCTTCTCAATTTTCGGGTACCGGAGCTCGGCGTCCCGGAGCACTTTGCTGACGTAGTAAATGGGCTTCTGAGTTCTTTCCTCTTCCCTGACTAAGACCGCACTTAGCGTCTGTTCCGAGGCCGCCAAGTAGAGGTAGAGTGGTTCGCCTGGTATGGGCTTGCTGAGGAGAGGTGGATTGACGAGGTAAGCTTTTAACTGGTCGAAGGAATCTTGTTGTTGCTGCCCCCACTCGAATCCCTTTGCCCCCCTGAGGGCTTTGAAGAACGGGAGGCACTTCTCCCCGGACTTCGACAGAAAGCGCCCTATGGCGGCTAGGCGACCAGTCAACCTTTGAACTTCTTTGATGTTTCTAGGCGGAGCCATGTCCAGTATGGCCCTGATCTTCTCCGGATTCGCCTCTATTCCTCGTTGGCTAACCATAAAGCCGAGGAACTTGCCCGATGAGACGCCGAACGCACACTTGTTCGGGTTGAGTCTCATATTGTGCTTTCTCAAAACATCGAATGCTTCTTGGAGGTCGGCCACGTGATCAATGCCTCGGATGCTTTTCACAAGCATATCATCCACATACACTTCCATGTTTCGGCCAATCTGGGCCTGGAATACCTTGTTGACGAGGCGCTGGTACGTTGCCCCTGCATTCTTTAGGCCGAACGGCATGACTCTGTAGCAGTAGAGCCCTTGGTCGGTCACAAAAGATGTCTTCGGAATATCCGGGGGGAACATCCTTATCTGATTGTAACCCGAGAAAGCGTCCATGAAGCTGAGGAGCTCATGTCCCGAGGTTGCGTCAATCAGAGTGTCGATGCTCGGCAGAGGGAAGGGGTCTTTAGGGCAGGCCTTGTTGAGGTCAGTGAAATCAATACAGATTCTCCATGTGCCGTTGGACTTTTTCACCATCACCACGTTTGACAACCACTCAGGATAATTTACTTCCTGTATGAACCGGGCCTTCAGCAATTTGTCCACCTCTTCTTTGATAGCGAGCTGACGCTCGGGAGCGAACTTGCGCCTCTTCTGCTGGACCGGTTTGGACCCCGGATCAACACTGAGGCGGTGGACCAAGAGTTCTTCGGAGATACCGGGCATGTCTGCAGCAGTCCATGCGAAGAGATCTTGGTTGGCTCGGATGCATCTTACAATATCCGCGTATAGTGCGGATGGAAGGGTCTTGCTGACAAAGAACTTGCGGGTCGGCTCCTGCTCCGAGAAGAGTGCCTCCTCCAGCTCATCTACAGGCTCGGAAGTTGGCCGAGCAGCATCTTGTGGGATCTCGAGTGTTTCTAAGGAGAGGACGGGTCCGAGGGTGGAAGTCATATAACACTTGCGGGCCTGTTCCTGGTTGCCCCTGACTTCTCCCACTCCAGCCCGAGTGGGGAATTTCATTTTGAGATGATAAGCAGAAGGGACGGCCTCAAGAGCAGCCAGGCCGGGCCGACCCAAAATGACGTTGTAGGCCGCTGGGACATCTACGACCATGAAATCCATTGACTCCGTGCGGGTTGTAGGAGTTTTGCCTGCTGTGACATCGAGGGTAATCACCCCTTCGATTGTCACCGGCACTCCCGTGAACCCATGGAGCGTGTACCCGGCGGGCTTGAGTCTGTCTCGGGAGAGCTTCACCCCTTAAAAGCATCGAGGAATAGGATGTTTACGGAGGAACCGTTATCTACTAAGATCCTTTCGACTTTGAAATTGGCCATGTGAAGGTTGATGACGAGTGCGTCACAATGAGGGGTGCGGACGCCCTCGAGATCTTCGTCAAAGAAGGTGACGGGCACTCCGAGGCCTTTGGGAGGAGGGGTGGCTCGGACAGAGTTCACTTCTCTAATAAAAGCTTTCCGAGAAGAGTTCGAGGAGCCCCCCATTGGGCCCCCGTGGATGAGGTGGAGAACTCGTTCTTCCTCAAACTCTGGCGTCTCTTCTCGCTCTGGACGTTTGTTAGCCCCCCGAGGCTGGGGGGGAAGCTCGCCTTGGTCCTTTCTCACGAATTTTGCCAACTGCCCCCTCTGGATAAGGGCCTCGATCTCGTTTCTTAACGCTCGGCAGTCGTTGGTGTCGTGCCCATGGTCCCGGTGATAGCGGCACCATTTTTCTCTATCTTTTCTCTTAGCAGGGGTGTTCATCTTCGGAGCAGGAGGTAAGACCCCTTCTTTTTCGACTTCCATGAAAATGGTAGAGATGTTCGTGGTGAGGGGAGTGAACTTCTCAAATCTAGGAGGTCGGCGCTGGCCAGTATTATCCTTCTGGAATTTCTTCGCGCCTTCTTCTTCCGTTCCCTTCCTCTTAGATCCGGAGGCAGTTGCTTCCCAGTTGGGTGGTTCCTCGGCCTCTTCAGCTCGGATGTACTTTTCAGTGCGGAGGAGGAGGTCAGAAAAGTCATGTGGCGGTTTCTTGGCGAGGGAGGAGCGGAGGTTGGAATTAAGGATATTGGATTGGAACGCCGCGGTAGCGACGGATTGGTCGAGGGATGCGATGGTTCTGGCCTCGGCTGTGAATCTCTTCACGTAGTCCCTCAATTTCTCCCCCTTCTGCTGACGGAGGTGCAATAGGGAGATGCTGGTCTTCTCGGCCCTTCGGCTGCTGACGAAATGGGTGATGAACAGGGTTTCGAACTGTTCGAAGGAGAATATCGACGCCGGGGCAAGACGAGAGTACCATTCTCGAGCTGGGCCTTTCAGAGTTGCAGGAAATGTTTTGCAGAGGAGGGCATCGGAAGCTTGATGGAGGAGCATCAAAGTCTTAAAGCTTTCGATGTGGTCAACTGGATCGGTCTCCCCAGTG
Organism: Hemerocallis citrina; assembly: GCA_017893485.1. Taxonomy (NCBI): domain Eukaryota; kingdom Viridiplantae; phylum Streptophyta; class Magnoliopsida; order Asparagales; family Asphodelaceae; genus Hemerocallis; species Hemerocallis citrina. The sequence continues at coordinate 83,023,227 of CM030366.1, forward strand.
TAGTTCTCGAACTGGGGAGGTTTGAAACCGAAGGGAACGGGAGCATCCACTATGGTCCGGGAGAAAGGGGGTCGGCTAGGACGGAGGGTCCTCCCCCTGAGTTCTTCTTCTCGGTTTATCTGTCCCAAGAGTTTTTCCACCTCGTTCAGACGGCGGTTCATGGTGTCATCTCTCCGATGGTGACCTGCCGAACCCCGGGACTCGTCTTCGTAAGAGGGGGAGCGAGGGCTGCGGCGATGGTAGCTTCGAGAGCGACGAGGACTTGGGGTGCGCCTGGAATTGGTAGGAGCGGGTCGAGGAGAAGGGGACCGTTGGCGAGGGCTCCGGACCGGAGGAGGGGATGGGACCCTCTGCTCATTGGGGTTCTGACGGAGGTTGAGGGCCTGTTGTACCATCGCTTGGAATTGTTGGAACTCGGCCCGGGTAATGGGTGCCTCATTGTTCCTAGGCTGCTGCCTGCCTGCTGGAGAGTGCCTCCTTCGGTAGTGATCGGGGGAGTCCTTTCTCCCTCTTCGGACGGGGGACCTCCTGCGCTCTCGGTGTCGGGGGGATTGCTCTCGCTGGCGGGAGGCTTCCCCCCGAGCCCGCTTTTCATCCAGATGGCGACGAAGGTCGTCATCTTCCGGGCGTTTGGGAGGGGTATTGCGGCGACCAGAGGCTCGGGGATGATGGGAGGCCATGGAGGCACTGGAGGCGGTGTGGATGGGGATGTTCTCTTGGTGAAGAGGCTGTTTCTGGGGGTTAGGCCCCTTCGGATCAGGATGTGGGGGGTTCCGTTGGAGCGGCTCTTCCACGGTAGGAGGGAGCTGCCCTTGTTGCTGAGCGGGATCAGGAAGGACTTCTTGCTGGTCAGGGTTGGGCGCTCGGTTGGAGCCCCTAGATCTAACTTTGCGAGGCGGCATGGCAGGAGAAAACCTCTTCACCGGAAGGAGGAAAGGTCGCTATTCGTTAGTTTCCCACAGACGGCGCCAATCTGTTGCCGCTAAATTCGGTGTGGGGGCAAACAGATGAATTTGTGAGTTCTTGGGGAAACTGAATAGGAGAACCTGTATACCTGTTCCGTCGGGCCTTGTTCGTCGCTCCCGCAGTAGACCTGCAAAAAGTGCGAGACACCGGGGTTGTTCCCGGCGACGCACCCTCCGACGCTCAAGTCAGTAACCAGAAATGATTATGAAAGAGCGTTAAACTAGAGAAAGATTGATTACCTCTTAATGGAGATGGGTGGGGGGTATTTATAGGCGTCTTAGGGAACGGATTAGGAACGTAATCCTCGTGATCTGATATGGAATATTCTCCCCGTAAACAGATTAGGAACGTAATCTGATAAGGTATATTCCATGTAATCAGATAAGGAATTTAATCCCCAAATCCCGGTGAAAGGATAGACATGAATCAGGGCCGTTGATTAATATTAATCAGAAACCCTAATTCTATCCCTTCTGGACAGGGTTTGCTGCGGGTTGAAACCCGCACCCGGTTGAGGTGGATCCGTTTGCGGGTAAGTGGATCTTCGTGGAAGACAACCATTACCCGCTTCAGACCCGTCGGTAGGTGAAACTACCGTTTTACCCCTGAGCTTCAAGATTCGTGCCCCATCTGGACGGTTCCGATTTAACCCCATTTTTAGTCATATCACTTACCAATTGTCACATCATGATAATTCTACATTACTAAACAATGTACACATTTCATGTTATTCTACAAGTGAGAAAATACTTGCATCATGTCACAAACCACATTTCTTTTTGCCAAGTTAACATTTAATGTGCTAAATCAATTATTCTTCCAAGTTATAGTTTCATATTAATCATCCACATAGAACCATATGCCTATATATGCATTTTGACTCCAAACCATAGTTGAATTCATTCAAATAATACTCAAATCATTCCTATAAAATTCCTTATATTTTTCTGAGAATAACCATATTTTTTTTCATAATTTTTGGACCTCTAAAACTCCCGAAAAAATATTTTTTTCATCTTGCCGATAGCAAGATTCGAACCAGGCACAACACCGACACAGCACAGAGCACGGGCCGCTAGGCCAGTTGCCGCTAACGATATAGAGGGGATGTACAGAGTATTTGTTACTCTGGCTCGGTAAGTTATGGTCTTAAAAAAAAATGTGAAAAGTTTTTACAGCCACAGGGATTCGATCCGTCCAGACCAGAGAAGCCAACGCCCACAGTGACCGCCTGAGCTACTAGCTCAGGTTGTCACAGTCCGTACTAAAATCTTTTTGAATCGATTAGCCACTGTTTATCAAAATACTCGATGTTCAATTAAGCTTGGTTTCTCATTGCTTTTATAAAAATTACTGAAAAATCTCCAGATTAATCCCCATTCATATAAAGTTCATACCAGTAAGAAAAAAATAATTTTTGATACTAATAAAATGTATTTTTCACACACAAATCCAAGAGTTATTTATTAAACTACTATATATTGTATTTTCGACTTTGCCAAATAATTGATCTACTAATCTTTTTATTCAAAGATTTCATTGTGATAATTTACTGTTATTCATCCTTAATTCAACCGATACATATGTTTGTAATAGTCCATATCCATATCAACATAAAGGTCTATTCATCACAATTCAACTACTAATTTTATGAGTAGTACTTTCATTTAATCTACCTATGTCACAATGAAAAATACTCACTTATCAATTGCATAAATCCCATCTCAACCATACAAGTAATTCATTTTTCTTCAAAATAAGGTGTACTCTTTCTTAATAAGTTCCATGTTTCAACTTCACAATTAACAAGCATTTTTATTCATGCATCATGTCTCAAATCATACTAACAACATTCTTAAATAAATTTAATCACCATCATAGCTTCATACTAATAGTCATGGAGCATTCTACCCACATTTTAATTTTAATACTAGAGCCATATACAAATTAATCACCACATTTCAAACAATTCATATACTAACTACTCAATTTAAGGTGGACTTTTATTAGTATTTTTCATGCCTCTTTTGATAGTTGAAACTAGCATGGATCTATATTAGAAATATGAAATGTTTACCCACCTTGAATGGAGAGAACTAAACAACACAAGCCTTGCAAATGAAAGCACTTCCTCCTAGCCAAAGCGCGCACAAGCTCCAAGCCTCCTAGCCAAAGCCGAATGCTTCCTAGCCCAACCGAATGCTTCTCCTCCTTTGTGATGCCGGCCACTCCAAGCAAACAAAACCCACACAACTCTCTATCTTTTTATAACTCACACTATTACAATACTATAACTTGGAAATATACTTTGCATATGAAAATTAGCCATGAGAGGGGGGGGGGGGGTATTTATACTAAAAGATGAGTGAAATGGAGGGCTAAGATTGCTTTGGTGGTTGTAGAATGAAGGGTCTAGATCAAAGTAGGAGTTAGAAAAACTACCCACAACTAAGAAACTACCTCCATGATCACCATGCTTAATTTTGAAAATCCCTCCAAAAAGAATGAATCCCGGCCTCCTCTAGGGTGTGCATAGCACGTGTACGTGTAGTGCACGTGCATGCAACTAGGCCAAATTGTACATTTTTAAATTTGTATAAAAATAAATTAGTTAAAAAAAGGTCTTCTACATGACAAGTTTAATTAAAAGAGATTAATTCATGGGCTTTCTTTTTGGGCCAAAATAGTTTATAAAAATAAATAAAATAAAATACATTTGGGCTTTTAAGAAAAGGGCTTTTCATTAAATCAAAATAAGGCTTTAAAGAAAGGCTTTTTGTACAAAATAATTTGAGTACAAATATTTAAATAATTATACACATCATAGTAAAAATAATTCAACCCAAAATATTGCACGTGCACACTACGTGCAAAATAAATAATTTTCCATTAATTGAAAAATCAGGGTATTACATACCCTTCATCACATGTACTCCTCCAATAATTTGCAGCACTTGTATGATATCTTTCGTGATGCGATCGAGACCAAGCAAGGTGACGACATTCATGCTTATCTCTCCCGCTTTAATCAGTTCGTAGAAGAATGAAAGATCTATCATCCATACTCTGATGATTTCGCTGTCCAACAGTAGGAACATGAGACTTTTCTCTCTGTTCTTGCTTTGGGTATTATTAGTCTATATCTTGAAGGTGTTTGTTCTCATATCCTTGCCACCAACGCCATACCCTATCTCCGTGATCTCCATGTTCAGCTACCCTGAGTACCCCTTTCTGCTCTTGTTAAAATTCCACCACTGTCTGCACTCGTCTCTGGTAATGGTTGTGGTTTTTCTAATCATGCCCAACGGCATGTCATGGTTCTTATTCTTCATGGAGCCGTAGTGATCGTGGTCGTGACCGTGGTGACAGTCATCGCAACACTAAGTATTATACCTATGGTCGATCTCATGAGTATGCGATATGTTGAAAACCCATTGGTCGTCCTTCTGCTGTTCATTAGTCTTCCACTGTGAAATTTTCTTCTTCCACTGCTCTTCCTACAGATGTGGCCACCTTCTCCCAGTATACCCTTTCTGCTAAAGAGTATCAGGCATTCTGCAATTTGCTGTCTCCTCCTGGTAACTCTGTTTACTCAGGTACTATTTATCATGTTTCTTCACATCAATGGATTATTGATTCATGTGCTTTTGAACATGTCTCGTTTATCACTTTCTTCTTTTTCTTTGCTTTCCAATTATCATGTGAGTTGTTGATGGATCTCCTGTCCCTGTTGAAGGGGATGCCAATCTCACTTTCGCCAGATCTCTATCTTACATCTGTTATACATGTTCCTACATTTTCTAATAGCTTGTTATCAGTTTCTAAAATTTTTAAGAATTTAAAGTGTTCAGTAACAATTTTTTCTTCGCAATGTGTTTCAGGATATTACGATGTTCAGTAACATTTTTTTCATATCAATGTGTTTCAGGATATTACGATGAGAAAGGTGATTGGCAATGGCACTGGTTGTAAACAACATGGGTAATACATCTTGGATTCTCCAGTATCGGCTTTTCATTCTTCTACTGATCCCGTATTGTGGTACCGACGACCGGGGCATCCCTCCTTTACTACTCTCAACTTAAGTACTTAATTTCCAGTTGTGAGTCTTCTTTTCAGTTATCATGTGAGTCCTGTGAATTAGGTAAACATCATTGAGTTCCCTACCCAGGGTGCGTCAATAAACGTAGTGAATATTTATTTGATTTAGTACATTCTAATATTTGGTGGCCTATTGGTTTTTCCACGTTTAATAAATATCGTTATTTTATTACGTTTATTGATGATTTATCTCGCATGACATGACTGTTTCTCTTGAAAGTTTGTTTTGAGGTGTTTAATGTTTTTAAAGAATTTTTCTTTGAGATACGAACACAATTTGTCACTATTAAATATTTTCGTTCTGATAATGCTAAAGAATGTGAGTTTTAATTTTCAACAATTCTTTTCTCAACATGGAATAATACACCAAACCTCTTGCGCCTTTACTCAACAAAATGGAGTGACAGAATGCAAAAATCAATATTTACTTAGCACTGCTCTCTCTCTAATGTTTGAAATGAACGTTCTAATGTTTTGTTAGAGTTTTGGGGTTCTCACTGCCTGTTTTCTTATTAACCGTATGTCTACTCCTATTCTTCAAAATCAAGCACCTTTCAAACTGGTATTTTCATCTAAAGATTAATTTTCACTACCACCCGTTGTTTTTGGTTGCTCGTATTTTGTTCAAAATCTCCACTCGGGCACTAATAAATTTGATCGTTTTCAAAATCAAGCACCTTTCAAACTGGTATTTCCATCTAAAGATTTATTTTCACTACCAGGTGTTGTTTTTGGTTGCTCGTATTTTGTTCAAAATCTCTACTCGGGCACTGATAAATTTGATCCGCGTGCTACTAAATGTGTATTTTTTTGGGTATTCACATGTTTCGAAAGGTTATCTTTGCTATTGTCCTTCACGGAAGAAAATGTTTACCTTGGTAGATGTTTCATTTTTTGAACGCAAACCTTTTTTTGAATAAACTTCTTCCAAAACTTCCGATTTACCGAGGGCTGTTGTTGAGTCTTGATTTCCCACCACCACCACCACTTCCACCAACATCACCACCACTACCATCACCATCACCTCCACCACTGCCTCCGCCACTTGGGGTTTATGTAAGGAAATGTAAGTCACATTCCGATTGGACCATCCACGATGTACCCTCTGTTGTTCAATCGGAGCTAACCACTTCTGTCGGTAATATCCTTAACACAGATGATTTACTTATCGGTCTACGTAAGGCTCAACGTTCTTGTGCTCACTATGATATTGCCAAGTTTTTTCTTCTTTTAAACTGAACAGATCTTCCTTGGATTCCATCTCTATTCCTAAAAATGTTCAGGAAGTCCCCAAGCACCTTGGTTGGACAACATCCATGAAAAGAAATGCAGGATCTTAAGCAGAATAGTACTTGGTAGTTAGTTCGCCTTCCTGTAAGTGGTAAGACAATTGATTGTAAGTGAGTATTCGCAGTCAAACACAATCCTGATGGCACAGTTGAACGACTCAAAGCTCATCTTGTTGCTAAAGGATATATACATGAATTTGTGGTTGATTATGCAGAGATATTTTTTCCAGTTGCAAAACTCACGTCTATTCGGATTTTTATCTTTCTTGCATCAAATTTTTCTTGGCCCCTTCATCAGCATGATATCAAGAATGCATTCCTAAATGATGACTTAAAAGAGGTGGTGTATATGCGGCAACCTTCTGGTTTTGAGCGACTTGTATGTTCGCTAAAAAAATTTCTTTGTGGACTCAAATAGTCTCCCTGGGCTTGGTTTGAAAAGTTCGGTAAAGCCGTGTGCTCTTATGGGTTCTCTAGAAGTAAGCAGACCATTATCTCTTCACAAAGAAAGGAAGCAAAGACAATGTTATTTTGTTAGTCTACGTTGATGATATCATTATCACAGGCCGCTCGCAAGGTATTGTAGACATCAAGCAGAGATTAGTTCACACCTTTCAAACAAATGATCTTGATCCGCTTCGATGTTTCCTTGACATTGAGGTTGCACGCACAAAGGATGAAATCTTTCTTTCTCAAAGAAAGTATGTTCTTGATATTCTTCCAAAGACATGAATTGTTGGGATGTCGCCCCAGTGACACACCTATGGATCCTAATATTAAGCTATTCTTTTTCAATGATGCATTGTTTTCTGATCCAGGACAATATCGCATGCTAGTTGGCTAATTCATCTCTCTCTCAGTGACTAGGCCAGATATTGCCTCTGCAGTTAGTCGAGTCATTCAATTTATGCATGCACCGACCATCACTCATTGGAAAGCAGTGATTCACATTCTTTGCTATTTTAAGAAAGCCCCAGGATAAGGACTTTTCTTCAAGCCTGGTGATTCTCTTTCTTCATAAGATTATTTTGATGCTGACTGGGCAGGATCTGTTGATGATCGACGCTCAACTAGTGGATACTTTTGTATTCTTTGGAGGAAATCTCGTATCTTGGAAAGGTAAGAAACAACCCATGGAAGCCAAATTAAGTGCACAATGTGAATACCGAGCCATTGGGCATTTTGTTTCTGAAGTTTTATGGCTCTTCGAGACTTGACAATCCAATTGTTATATCCAGTTCCTTTTTAATGTGACAATATGACTGCTATGTATATCTCTGAAAATCTGGTGTTTCATGAGTGCTCAAAACATATCAAAGTTTATTATCACTTCATTCGAGATGAGTGAGAGAAAAATGTGGTTTCATTTTCATATGTTCGGTCCGGTGAACAATTTGCTGATATCCTAATTAAAGCACTATCTTCTAAACTTTTTCAAACTTTCTTGAGCAAGCTTTGACTTCAACAATATCTACGCACCAACTTGAGGGGGAGTGTTAAAGTAGTCTTAGTTTAGTTCCACATATGAAATAAATCTAGATTACTCTTTGTATTCTCCTATATATAGGAGGCTGTGTATTCAGTTATTAGTATCCAATAAAGTTCTTTTTTGTATCTGTACAATAAAATTAACACAATAAAATTAACTGGGAGTTTGCATTCAGGCTTGGATTTTTGTCCCTCATTTAAACTGGGAAATCCCAATTTAAATTTGGTTGCTTTGTGTGGTAGGTTTCTTATACAGTTATGTTAATAAACTTGGGGGGACAATAATCAATAAAGAATTTAACCAACCTCCTATAATTTTAAAAGTTTCAACTAGGAAATCCTTTTAAATTTTTCGTTTAGCTAGAAAAACTTTTTATTCAAACACATTTAACTGTGCTTTACGAATTATGTGAAGGACTGTTGGACTACCGGTCGCAACCCCCAGTGGCGCTTTTAGCTGAATTAAGAAGACTCTTGGATTGACTGGGGTAGCTTCAATTGAGTATAAATTATAGGAAGATCATTTAAATAGTTACATTTTCAAATCAGGACATGTATCACATATCATTTTCCATGTTACTATATCCCTTGTTGTATTGCAAATAATTTGTCACATGTACAATATTGAGTAATCAAGAGTGGACTAGCAGGTAGGAAGAGAAGAAACCGTCAGTAATATTTACTTAGTTAGGGGGTAGAAATGGCCAAAGACTTCAATCACATAGAAAACTTAATAGAAGTGATGGGGATCTGTAGGCATCTAACCCATTGTTTAGGAGGTCAAAAATTGATATTTGATAATTGTTTCTGTGCTCATGATCTCAATTCTCATAGTTCTGAGTTCAAGTTAGTAGTTCATTTAGTGTAAGACCTTACACATTCTATCTTTTCCTCTTGCTAGATGGGGATTCTATTTCTATGTTCTTATGTTGAGTAATTACAACATTTAAATAGCGCAAGGGAGCATGGTGCGAACTCTTTTTAGTTTTGCTCCGAACCAAACCAATCCAATTTTTTAAATTTATTTTTGTCTCTCTTTAAATGAGGACCTTTGACCATTAAAAAAAAACTTTTGTAAAGTGAAATTGTAGTGTAGAAGTAAATGTTGATGAAGCATACTATCCGCAGTTGCACTGTGATTGAATAGTTATAAGTCACGTTCAATGAGACTTGAGCCAATGAAGTATAACGTACTAGTTATTCGTGGGTCCACTTCTTAAGTAGTTCTACACAGTTTGGATGGTGTTGGACAAACAAACTAGCATGCTTTTGTGTTTGAGAACACCTAAAAGAGACATCATGGTCAGTCCACCCATGCATGAACAGTTCATTTTATCGAAATCATACTTTGACTCAGTTAGTAGCAGCCCAACCCGACATAGATATAACCAATAAGATATAATCTAAAGAGTGTAAGTTGTTATGTGCTTTTATTCTTCATTAAGATATCTAATTGGTATATTTTGACGAGGACTTCTGAAATGGTTCAGGTACATTTTAATTTATCCACAGGGATGTGATGTCTGCAATCATCTTTCTTTGTTTCTTTGTGTTGCTAATCATGACAAACTTCTTCCAGGTGTGCACCATGCTTCTGAATACAGTTTGCCACATTTAATGTTGTACTTTCTCATTTTCTTTACTGTTGGCAGGATGGGGTCTTTTTGCACAGTTTACAACAGCTGTAGTGAATAAAGAACCTAAGAAATCAAAGTACTCTGGTCAGTTGAGTCTTGATAATGCAAATGGGATGTTTTTATCTGTTAAGTTTGAGTGTTTTACGTGAAAAATGCCCTTATAATACTTGTTTTTCAGATACACTTCATAGGTTTTGGAAGAAGGAGCATGACTGGGGATGGAAAAAATTCATGGAGCTGTCAAAAGTATTGGATGGCTTTGTTAATGATGATTCTCTAGTGATTAAAGCTCAAGTTCAAGTTATAAGGTACCATTTTACCTAAGCACACATTTCTTTGTTGTTATCTTGCCTTTATAATAAAAAAGAGCTTAAGCTTTAATTTGGTGGAAATTAAAATGATCTTGAGGATTATAGTACATTTGTTATCACAACAACTGTTAACCTAATTATGTGTACTATAGGTAAATTGATTGTCGGTGGCATTCAACTAGTTTTATATACGACAGGTCATTGGATATTATTTTGTATTGTTCTGGTTATTAATCTGCTTATAGAGTTTTAAGACGAGTATTAAGTTTCCAACTTGAAATCAGATGATTGAGTATTAAAATAAAAAGAAGTCTAACCATTGGATGTGTTGATTATCATGAAAATTATTCACAGACAAAACTTCGGAAAGTTTTGACCGAGTTTTACCCCTGCATCAACTGACCATAAATAGTGAAATTTCAAACTTATTTATAGTCTGTGGAGTTGATTTTAGGATCACCCGATGGAAGGGTAAACTTTATCCAAACATTCCGAATTTTTGTTATGAGTAGCTTCTATGATTTGGATCACATATAATAGTAAGGGGTTTTAATTTGGATGATCAATCGTTCGATTTTCAAGGTTGATTAGCAACTTCTGGATACTTCTGCCGAACTCACCTCTATTTTGTAATTATTATTATAATAATTGTTGTTGTTTCATTTTAGGAACTTTTGAAATTTAAGACCAAATTTGATACGTTTTTATGATAGAATTTGACCGAATAGTTGTTGATAGCTAACCTTCTGTTGATTTTGTTGATATTTAAGGTTTTCTCTTAATAACACAAATCATACAAACAAATTTATATGAAAATATGTGGAGAGCCATTGATGTATTACTAGTTATTGCATTGCACGTATTACTAGTTAGACGAAGATTGGGGTGGCAAAATTTGTTTTTCCTAGGTACAGTTCAATTTATAACATTGGTATAATATTCAATTTACATACACCTCGTAAAGCAAAACCACGGGAGATTATTAATAGCAGGAAAATACATACGGATGTTGTTTGATGAGAGAGCTATAAAAGTATAAAAGTCAACAGCTTACTCAGCTTTGCGAAATTACTAGTACAATTGAAGATGATCACCTCTTTTATTTTGCCCAATCCCTAGTACTCACCTTCACGAGGAAAAAGATGTCAAAGAAATAAAATAGCAACAGTACTTGTTTTATTAACTTAGAATAAAAGTTGATTTATATTTGTTTATTTAAAGTGGGCTGAAGCAAATATTGCTAGATATTATTAATGAGCACAATTTCTTATGGTGACTAGACTCTTATTTTTTACATGCTGCAAGTAAATGTTAATGAGAACTAGTCAAGTACATACAATATGGAGCGAGTATACCAAGGCTTTTACTGGGTGAAGGCCAATCTCCTTCCTCATATCATTTTCAAGTTGACAACTTTTGAACCCATTAACCTCGTCTCTTCTTTCAATGCCATTGGATTGAAAGTGTGAAGTACAACTACAAAATATATTCTTTAATTGAAACTATTGATGGGGCAAGGGTTACACAATTTCCGAACTTGGAAGGGGCTATTTAATATCCTTATAGGAGGAGGATTATGCAATTTCCTAATTAAAAGGAAAGGGCACGTGCCTTCGTTGTCTCCTCCCCTGGTTAACACTCCCACTGCTTAAATGTCTTTTGCACAATGCTAACAGTTAAAGAGTTGTATACCTGTATGCCATTAACTGGATGTGGGCCTCTACCCTAATCTCCATATTGCTTACCCATTTGTCTTAGTGGATTATTATCTTTAGAGCATCTGATCACATATCTCGTATTTCTGTCTTTTGTTACACCCTGTACCGGTCATTTTGTCAAAATTGTTGATGGAACAACTTTATAGTCATGGGTATTGGTAACATTTGACTCGCTCCTGCCCAGGGACTCAAATGTAAACCTGCTTTGAGTGGTCACATGAAGATTGGTTGGTGGTGGCTGTTGCTCTTTATGTTTGGCTGTTGCTTTGCAAGTTGTTATTTGTTTTTTTCCTCCTTCACTGTGCTGCTAATGTTTTTTCTTAAATCCATACTTATTAGGGTTTTATAGGGTATGCCCCTTGGTATGAGATCTTCATTCGGTTGTTATGTGATTAACGAGATGGAACACAAACTTGTGGCAGTGAAGGTTAAAGCAAATGAGTAATGGGAGTTGGAATTGGGCTTTGAGATTTATTGTTTACGCAATGCTTGTACAAGGCAAGAAAGGTTGGTACGAGAACATCTATGTTTGACGAAGGTTGGAAAAAAAGATTGATTTGATGTCTTGGGTATGATTCACTTTGACTGATCGATTATGTGAAACCTGTAAGAATATAGATACTAAATCCTTAACCTTTTACCACACCTTTGGAGATTTGGTTTATTGGTAGGGTCTTTCACATGGTATTAGAGCAACCAAGACTCGAATCCCACTGGCTACGCAATATTAAATGCAGATTAAAAAAAAATATTGATGCATACAGTCCAGGTCTGGGTTCACAAAGATGGCTCTCAACCTGCAGTGCGTGTTATAATATAAATACTAAATCCAGGGCGTGTTATAATATAAATACTAAATCCTTTGTTCACAACTTTAGAGTTTTGGTACATTGCTAGAGGCTCTCGACCAAACCTAATATTAAGGGATGGTAGATGGGATAATTTAGAAAGCCTTTAAAAGGTGAAACTGTTGATGGATATGGTACACCTGAAGTAACATACGATTACGTTATGATAAAGGAAAGGTGTCATTATGAAATATATTCGTTAAGATACTATCTCAATTGTTGGCAAAGAAGTTTGATGTTTAAGAAATATGATAATGTTTAGGTTTTACGTCATTTTATGCATCTGATATAAGCATTTGAGTTCCATCATATTCATTGATGTGATAGCAGGCTAATCAAATAAATTTTGAAAGAAATTGCTTGATTTTGCGGAACAAAGATGTGGAAGAAAAGGATGAATTATATTGCAAAGAGAAAAGACATTTTAAAAATGGCGTTTAACATTTCAAGAAGAATAAAGTAGTTTTTGTAAATAATTACTAGTGTTGTTAATTTAAAAAATGAGTACCCATCTGATCTCTTGATTGCCATCTATAATATAGGAGGATATATAAACTGTCGCAGATTTGGGAAGTTCATATCATTGTTAGACCAAGTTTACTATGTATACATAGTTAGAATACTAACATGTCTGCAACCTGGGTAATGGGGGAATGTTCATGATGACATAGAACTGTGCTATCAAATGTTTGGTATGTCCCAAACGTGAATAACCTTGTATTGTTGAGCACTTTTGATCCCAAATTGTTGCTGCCGCAATAGTTTGGGCGGGTTCTTGTGGGTGTGGAAAGTGCATGACCACATTATTTGAAAATGGTGTCCACCTAAATATTTAGGAGCTTTATGGCTTGTGGAACACGATTTTGTTTTTTTACTGCTAAGCAATTGCTCAGATCGACAATGCAAGGCCATGATAATTGTTGACTGAAACTTCTTAATGCTTCTCTCAAATGATTTGGATGCAAGTGGAGATCTGGGTTGACAAGCAATGTGAAGCTTGCTAGATGTATATATGTTGGTGAATTCAAAGTGTGTTTCTCCTAAGATCCAACTAATGCGTGATTTGAGAATGCCTAGGTGCTTGCCTAGTGAGGCATCAAGACTGCTTTATTTGAGCACTATGTGACATTCTTTTGGTACTTGTCTCCTTTTTTCAGCCTACTTAAATGGGTGCTCGACCTGTGCGGGCATGGTAAAATACAAGTGTTGTACCCTCAATTCTTCCTACAATGTCAAAGTTTTAGTAGTGGCAGGGTCTTCACACAAGTAATAAGAGAATTGTCTTTGATTTGTAACATGGGGTGCAGTTAAAGAGAATCGTGCAACTTGAGTTGCAGTTGCATGCAACTGTTTTGCAATGAACAGAACACCCCCTAAATATAGCAGTGCAAACTCCTGTATTGTGGAGGTATTCGTACACTAGCCGGAGGATTTGACATCTCAAATTTTCACACACCACAGTTACACTCATAAGAGTCAGTTGTTGATGTGGTGTGGTGGCTCACCATGTACGTTATAAGATTTAGGAGAACACTTTCTTATATACATGTACATGAATAGTTGATATCTACTATAAGAGTTATTTTTGGAGCGCACTAGTTGTTACACACTTACACTAATTTATTGTTAAGTTCATATTATGCAAACTAACACATTTCTCTGCTTGCTGCAGCAATCACTTTTTTATGGCATTTTTTAATACAATGATGCTACATTTCTAGTAAAGATCAGCTACCTTTAGATTTTATCTTTGCCATTCTTTATAACTTTGGCTGTGAGGATTCCAAATTGCTCTTTTTTTGTAACTGCATCTGCATCTGCATTTTGATATACAAGGGACAAAGCAAAATGGCCGTTTCGTTGCCTCGATTTCCAGTACAGGAGAGAACTTGTTCGGGTATATTTATCAAATGTTGACCAAATATGCCGATGCTTTATTGAAGATCGGAAGGGGAAGTTTAGCAAACTGATTGAGGATAAAGCGAGGTGGTCAAGGTAGATACCCTCCTAAAGTCTGTGGATGGAATAATTAGAGTGCTTCATTTTTTTTCTTCTAATTTTTATTATGATGTACAACTACTAATCACAAATTAGTTCTATATTAATATTATATTTAAGTTTTAATAGGCTTTGCAATACTGAGGTTCATTGCAAACTTATTGTAGAATTTTCTTGGTTCTACTGCAGTTTTCGTGCTTTTTGGTTAGGGATCAATCAAATAACTAGGCGGCATATGTCAAGAGATAAAACAGATACAATCCTTAAAGGAGTTGTTAAGCACTTTTTTGTTGAGAAAGAGGTGACATCTACCTTAGTTATGGATTCTCTATATAGTGGGCTGAAGGCTCTTGAATCCCAGGGCAAGAATAAGAAGGGAAGTATGAAACTGGTGGAGATGGAGGACTTTCCAGCTCCCATAATACATATTGAGAGAGACATGTTCGTGCTGGCTGATGATGTTTTGTTATTGCTCGAGAGAGTGGCACTGGGACCCATGCCTCTTCAACCTTCTACTCCTAAGGATGAAAAGGGTTCACAGAATCGCACAAAGGTAAGATTTATTATGTGACTGTCTTCTTTTGCAGTTTAATCACTGCATTACCATGTTTTTGATTAGTGGAAACTGATCTCTCTTACATGCCATGAGAGAGTCTAGTGGGACCAGTTCTACATTGCATTGTAGTTAGTTCTGTCTAATTATTTACTTCTATGTTGTTTATGTGTGTATAAGTTAACTTCCATATTGTATAAGTCAGATTTTTTGCAGATCCGCAGATTTTATTTAGTTTTTTTTTTTTTTGGGTTGTGGACGTTTATCTCTCGTTCAAAGGAATCAAGTTTTTCAGTCTTGTAGTCTACTTTGTTCAGTAGACACTCCTTACTTGAACAACATAGTTTTTTTTTTTTGGGTTGTGGACGTTTATCTCTCGTTCAAAGGAATCAAGTTTTTCAGTCTTGTAGTCTACTTTGTTCAGTAGACACTCCTTGAACAACATTTGTCGTTTGCCACTCAATTCACCTCAAAATCCTCATTTTAATTTAATCTCATTTTCTCAACATATTTCTTGATTGCCCGAGAGTCCTATGTAATAATATTTCAGGTTTTTGTACAATAGTTATATCTCCACTTAATAGGCATTAAAAAATAAAAAGTGAATGTAGTTTTGAGGGCTTTACCTTGAAAAGTGTCGTAGTGTCATTAGTTGTTTTAAGTTTGTACATGACTTCTCCATTGCCCATAATAGATTGGTAACTGCTTCATCGGTTTTATCTCCAAAGCTCATGCCAGCCTGCATGTTGAAATCTAATCTGACTACCAGCTAATGTGTGCAACTGGGGAAATTTAAATTGAGGGGACAAAGTTTAATATTTCAGCATTGTTGCCTGCTAAAACCCGACTTCAAGATTCTATACTACACATTAACCTCTTACAGTGATTTTGGTTGTCACATTTATGATTCAGTGTTTATTTTAATATATCCTTATAGGTCAAGCGGTTTCTTAATGGTCATAAAGTGGACAGGGGGGGGCAGGGTGAAGATATGTAGCAATAGCTGAATGGTAAGAATGATGGAGAGCGTATGAGGGGACAAATTAAAGGTTGTTCGTACCTTCTGAAATGAAGTAGAGCATTAGAAGGAAAGTAACAAGAACAATATTATGATGAAATGGTTAATCATAAAAGTACTATGCATTCTGGTTTACTCTATGGCCAACCCCTTGGTGAAAAGTATTTTTTCATTTTTTTTGGCCTGTTTTTATATTAGTTGAGGAAGTCTTATGGTAGGAGGAAAGTTGTGCACGACAGATTCATGTGCTAAATGAGAATGATACTTGTTCAGTGATGAAGTTGTCTCGAGGAAGAAATAATTTGTTGTCATTAGGTTTATAAAGAATTGAAGCAACAATCTTGATGGCACTATCTGTTGTCTTAATGCTTGTTTTAACCTAACTTCACCTCATTTCTTTGGAGAACTACGTTGAGCCTTCACCTTTACCAAGATGACATCCGCTAAAATTTCCAATTTTCTCTTGTTGCAAATAGGATAGCTGTTTGATCAACTTGATCATGTGCAACAACTGACTCTAAACATCATAGGGAGTTAATCTTCTGTTATCTAAAGAATTTCTACCTCAAGTAGTCACCATGTGCTGAGTTAGAGAAGTTTAGGAAAGTTGATCTTTCCCTGGTTTATGATCCATCTTTATCAAAATAGGGCTACTGGTGTTATACCGGCGAAAATACTATGGACATATGGAAGAATATATGTGATACTTGATGCTTTGTAGTAGCATTGAAGAGTGTGAAAATATTGCATTAAGACCGCATGCTAGAAGTTGGACTATGGGCATTTAGTCTAATTTTTGTTTAATGATATTGTGAGGCCTATAACATGCCCAAAAAATATGTGTAGCGGAAATGAGGATGCTAAGATGGATGTGTGGTAAAACCATGAAGAATAGAATTAGAAATGAGCTTATACGAGACATGGTAAAGGTAGCTCCTCCTATCCAATTGCCCCCGTTAGAAAGAGTGATTTGATAAATATTGAGGGTAGAGTTAGGGGTAGGGGAAGACCTAACTTACTTGGGTAGAAACTGTGAGAAAAGATATGATAGTTGGTGGCCTTACAGAAGATATTGCGGTAAACCGAGTAGAAAGGAAAGTCACTATTCATGTGGCCATCCCCAACTAGTTGGGAAAAATACTTTGTTGTTGTTTTGTTGTTTGATATTGTGAGGCCCAATTTTAAGTCCATTGTTAAGCCCAATTATCAGCCCAAGCCATACAAGAGAGCCCCATTACGATATATCATTTTTGATGGCATTAAGATTTGTGCTATTGTGAGTGGTGAGACACCTTACATGCCACTAAGCATATTCTTAGGCCACCTTGGCCCAAATAGTGACATTTAAGCCTTACCATCCACGACTAGCATGAGAAGCCTCGTTCTCATCTTCACCCCTCCAATTCCTACTCTCTCTCCATCCCATTCCTAAGCGCTCACTCTCTCACTCTCTCTCTCCACCGTAGCCTCCGTCTCTCTTTTTTCAGTTAATTTCCACAAAATCTCTCTAGTTCATTAATGAAGTGACAATATTAAGCTCCTGCAAGGTAAAGCTACGACCTTTGGGCTCTAATTGAAACTTTTTTACATGATTATGTTAGAATTGGATTGTAACTGTTTGGTTTGTTGATGATCATGTAAATGGGGACCTCATGTTGGAATTCTGGAGCAATAAGGAGGTAAAGGAACTACATGTAGAAGCTAACTAAAAGTGGGTAACTAATTACTACAACAACAACAATAACAAAGCCTTTTTCCCAACTAGTTGGGTCGGCTACATGAATCATGGTTTTCCATTCTGCTCGGTTTAGCGCAATATCTTCTGTAAGATCACAAGCTATCATATATTTCCCACTGTTTCCACCCAAGTTAGTTTAGGTATTCCTCTACCCCTAACTCTACTTTCAATACTTATCAAATCACTCTTTCTAATGGGGGGCACTACTAGGTCTCAAACCACTTGAGGTGATTCTCTCTTAACCTATCTTGGATTGGAGCTACCTTTAGCATGTCTCGTATATGCTTTTTTCTAATTATATCATTGTTTTACCACACATCCATCTTAGCATCTCATCTCCGCTACACATTTTTTGGACATGTTTCTTTGTTGCCCAATACTCTGCTCCATACATCATTGCTGATCTAACGGCTGTCATATAATTTTTTTTCCTTCAACTTTAAAGGTATACGTTTGTCACACAAAACACCACTGACATTTCTCTACTTATGCCACTCTGCTTGGATCCTATATATAACATCTTCACAAATCTCCCCATCTATTTGTATAATCGAGCTTATATATCGGAAACGGTCTCTCTTAGGTATCTCTTGCCCATCAAGCTTCACTACTTGCTCAGTTGAGTTCCGAATATCACTAAAATTATACTCCATATACTTTGTTTTAGTTCTGCTTATTATAAAGCCTCCAGCTTCCAAAGTTTCTCTCCATAATTCTAATTTAGCATTGACTCTTGCTCTAGTCTCGTCCACTAAGATAATGTCATCGGCAAAAAACACATACTAAGGCACCTCATTTTGTATTCCTCGCGTCAATTCATCCATAACCAAAGTAAAGTGGTAGAAAGCCGAACCTTGGTGTAAACCCACTGTAATAGGAAAATCACTGGTTCTAATTGTGGTCGTTGTCCATACATACATATCCTTAATTACCTCAATATACCGAATAGTTACTCTTTTATTATTTAACACTCACCATACTATGTCTCTAGAGACTTTATCATATGCTTTTTCGAGATCTATAAAAACCATATGTAAATCTTTCTTATTCTTCCTATATTTCTCTTCAGTACATAAATTGCTTCCATTGTTGACCTTCGAGACATAAAACCAAAATGATTCTCAGATACTGTAGTTTCTAGTCTCAGTCTATGTTCGATCACTCCCAAATTTTCATCGTATGACTCATTAATTTAATCTCTCGGTAGTCGGAGCAACTTTGTATATCTCTTCTATTTTTATATATAGGTACTAAAATACCCTTTCTCCATTCATCGGGCATCTTCTTAGGCCTCATAATTTAATTAAATAATTTTGCTAGCCAACTCACAACTACATCCCCAAGACACTGCCAAACTTCAATGGGTATATTATCCGGTTTTAAACTTTTTCTATTTTCATCATTCCTAGAGCATTTCGAACCTCCGAGATCCTAATTCTATGGAAAAACATCTGTTCTCGACTCTCCCTCGAGTCTTCTATATTTAAATTGCCCACAACCTTCTCATTTAATAACTTCTCAAAGTAATTTTGCAATCTTTTCTTAAATTCCTCATCTTTTACTAAGACTTTTGAATTCTCACTCTTAATACACTTAATTGTATCCATATCTTTTGTTTTTCTATTCCTTTGTTTAGCAAGCTTATAAATGTTATTTTTTCCTTCTTTTGTTCCTAATTTAAGTTTTTTTTTTGCATCTCTTACCGCTTTCTTAACCCTTTTTCTAACGGTCTTATATCTCCCCAAATCCTCACCATTTCTACTATTTTGTCATATTTTGAAGGTTGATCTTTTTTCTCACAATGTTTTGGAATTCTTCTTGCCATCACTATGTTTTTTTATTTAGCAACCCTCTACTCTTAGGATCTCCAAGTACCTCATTTGAAATTTCTCTTATGCACGTAGCTATATTAGTCCATATTATATTTGTTTTCCCTTCTCAATTCCATGATGCTCCTGTAATGACTTTATCTTTAAAAGTTTCTAGTTTCTCTCCCTTCAAGTTCCACCGCCTAATTCTTGGGTTACTAGTCTCCTTCCTTGCAAATATGTGTTTTCCAATCTTAACATCCAATACTATTAATCTATGTTGTGAGGTTAAACACTCTCCAGGTATAACTTCACAAATTTTACATGTCAAGCGATCCATCATTCTAATGATGGAAAAAATCAATCTGGCTCCTATTTGCCCCACTTTTGAAGGTTATCAAATGTTCATCTCTCTTCCTAAAATAAGTATTTGCTAGTATAAGATCATACGAAGCTGCAAAATCTAATAGAGCCTCTCCACCATCGTCTTATTTTCAAATTCTTGTCCTCCATGCACCCTCTCATATCCCATGTTATCTTCTTCTACATGTCCATTGAAATTTTCTCCTATAAATAGTTTTTCACCTAAGGGTACTCATTGAATTATCTCTTCATATCTTCCCAAAATTTATTTTTAGCTTGTGCATCTAATCCTACTTAGGGTACATAAGCACTAATATATTAATTATGTTTTTCCCTAATACAAGTTTAATTTGTATTATTTTATTCCCTTTTCTGTTAACACCTACTAAATCTCTTTTCAATTTCTTATCTACTAAAATTCCTACTCCATTTCTATTTCTAATTTTACCGTTATAATATAATTTAAAATCATCTATCTCTTTAGCTTTCTCCCCTACCCACTTTGTTTCTTGTAAACAAGCTATATTAATATTCCTTATAATCATGGTATCTACTAGTTTTATGTATTTTTCTGTCAATGTTCCTATATTTCAAGTCGCTAACCTAAGCCTATTTTCTGGACTAGCTTATTTACCCGCACACGTCCAGATTGGTGCAGGAATCTTGCCCATTTTTCACTGCACCTGGTTGCCGGTGCAACGCTCCTTGCACATTTTTTGAAGCACCCGGAGGCAGGCACAATGCATCGCTTCCAGGAAATGCCCTAGCATTTGCGTGTATATTATTAGGATTCATGTTCATAGAATTTGTGATGAGGACATCGGTTCTGTTTTGTTTTATTTTGAAATTTACCCATATCTAGCAGTTTTGTAATTTGCACCATTTATTTTATGCATTAGAATATTTTAGAGATTTGTATTGAGATTTGTTTTGAGCCTATATATAGACTTGAGAATAATGAGAAAATATGCTATTTTTGGTTAAAAAATTATTGTGTTGAGTTATTGCTCTTCATTCCTCTTTTTGTGTGAGACAATTGAGAGAATTATTAGGGTATGTGAGAAATCCTAATAAAGTATTAGGGTTTGTGATAAACTCTAAAGCTATATCCTAAATCCCCAAATCAATTCAACCCAAAACCCTAATCCCCAAATCCAACTTAAAGTCAACCCTAACCCACTTCTTTTTCTTCATCTTCCTTCTCCTGACCATAGACCACCACCACTGACCACCTACCTACTGCCCCACGCGCCACTGACGACCCCCGACTACCCCCATCTTCCCTTACCCTCGTCGTCGACTCCCCCCTGTCGTCGATTCCCTTTTTCCCGCGTTGACTACCAAAACCCTCCACCATTGTCACGATCACCCTCCCCGGCTCCCTCGCCGCTTCCTCTCATCCTCCGACCAACACCATCAACACGACCTCCTCCCCCTCCCTTCAACTGAACCCTCACCCCACTCGACGTCGCCCTCGGCACCACCTCTGGCCGCCGCCCTTCCATCCATCTCGCTGCATCCCACTCGACGGCAGTCAACTCCCACCACAGCAGCGCCTCTTCGCTGCCTCACCACCGCAGTCCTCGAAGCACTAACACGATTTGCTTTGAACCCGGTAAACCCTTTTAGCTTCTCCATTACTTGTGGTACTGCTTTATCATCTATATAATATTATTTGATTTATCTGTCGTCCACATATATTGAGAGTGAGTACTTCTGCTTGCTTATTAGAGTACAAATCATTATTGCATCTTTTTGACTTGCTAAGAACGCTTAGGTATATAATTATTGATTGTTAGAACTAAGTCGTTAATGGGCTTGTTAAACTTAATTCAATTCTGGAATATCCATCGAACCGATTAACTGTTTTAATTTTTAACTTGATCCGCATTACATGTTGGTAATTAATCTTTTAATATTCTTGGGAATTCTCTACTTAGGGTTAAATGTACATCTATTTGACAAAGTTTTGTTCTGGCTGTCACTTGCCTAACGCAACCCTTCTCCTTATCCGGTTTGTGGCCGGATTCCTGGCTTGGGACAGGCAATGGCAGAGTTAAAAGTGGGTAACTAATTACTATATTACCTTAATTCTTATGAATGGCTTGAACTTTTGTATTTAAGCATATCTACATGAATAGAAGTATATCCATATCACATTGTTTAATTATATGTTAAGAAACATGTGTTAAATAGATAATAATGGTAGGGTATGGGTATGGGATACGGGTACGACATGACACGGGCTTGAGGATACTAACTTTTTTGGAAAAATAAGATACATGTGCGTTCTTGGCTGCATTAAATATATATATGAAATATATTTTAATAAAGGTCAAAAAGATAAAAATTCACAAATATTATAATAGCAAAAAAAGAATATCAATTACCACTACCTAACAGTTTAAGATTTTAACATAACAATATGTGATTTAATCCCTAAAAACACAGGAAAGAGGGGGAAAAAAAAACCCTAGATGTTTTGAGCGAGCACATCTGATTTTGCATATTTCTAACGATTTTTGATTCTCCATGTTGATTTGGGTTATTGGTTATGTTATTTAATAGTGAGTTATTGGGTATGTTTATGATAGTTTTTATTGGGTTATTAGATATCTTACCCATTGACCTTAGACTTATTGGGTATGTTTTAAATTTTGATATTGAGTTCCTACCACTATTTTGTATTTAACATATGTTTCTTAACTTATAATTAAACAACATCACATGGATATACTTCTATTCACGTAAATATGCTTAAATTCCAAAGTTCATGCTATTAATAAAATATAAAGTAATATAGCATTCAATTACCCACTTGTAGTTAGCTTGTCCAAAAGTAGCTCCTTTATCTCCTTATTGCACATTTTCCAACTTGAAGTCTCTATTTACATGATCGTCAATAAACCAAACAATTCCAAACCATTTGCAACAACATCATGCACATAAGTTTCAATTAGAACCCAAAGGCAATAGCTTTATCTTGTAGGAGCTTATTATTATCACTTCAATGTAGTATTGAAGAAAAATCTTGTGGAATTAAATTGAAAAAAGAAGAGAATGGTGGAGAAGGAGGCTATGGTGGGGAGAGGGAGAGAGTAGGAATGAGAAAGGGGTGAAGATGAGAATGAGGAGGGTTCTCATGCAAGTGGTGGATGGTAAGGCTTAGCTGTCATTATTTGAGGCAAGATTGTAGGATAATGGCTCGATTCTGGTTCAATTTGTTTATATCCATCGTATCTGCAGCACATCAGTCGACTGACTATGGGAACCAGTCGACTGTACAGAGAAGTTTCAAAGGCTAAGGATACAGCAGCAGCAGTCGACTGAAGATGTGTCTCAGTCGACTGTCCAGAACTAAAGACCAGTCGACTGGTAAGAAGACCAGTCGACTGGAGACGGGTTTGTGAACTAGAAAAGGCCCATTTCGAAAGGCCCAGTAGTTTCCCTATAAATACACCCGTTAGGGTTTTGTAAAAAAAGAGACCTCTATTCGGATTTTGCAGCCGTCATCTCTTGTAAGGGTTTGTTTCACCCATTGGTGATTATTTGAAGAAGAAACCCCAACCGCCCCGTGGATGTAGGCACTTGTTTTGCCGAACCACATTAAATCTGTGTGTCCTTGTGTTTGTTTGTTTTCTGTTTTCTTTCGCTATTTCTCTCTTTGATTGGTGGTCCATTCGTATTCCGCACAACAAAGATGACCTAAGAATGTGCTTAGTGCTGTCTCAAGGGGAAGAGATCACCCATCACACAATAGCATCAATCTTAAAGCCATCAAAATGATATATCATAATGGGGCTCTCTTGCATGGCTTTGGCTTGATGATTTACCTCACAATATAATTAAACAAAACTTAGACTAATTGCTCATAGTCCAACTTCTGGCATGCATCTTGAAGGAGTAATTTCACGCTTTTCAATGCTACTACCAAATATCAAGTATCACACACATTCTTCCAAAATGTCCACAGTATTTTAGCGGGTATTACAATTTACAACTTATATATCATTCTTCTAGTTTATGATGATATCATGAGCAATGCTAATTACTGATCATTACCTCTGCTACCAAGATTCATCTTGTGTTATCGTGCTTGCTAATTTCAGACACACATGATATCTGTATCATAGAGGACTTTCATCGTGATAAGTTTATAGACACGAGTATTTTAGATACTGATACATTGATCTTCTATTATTCTTGCCGGTATTTCGTGAATGACCTGAGCATATCAAGGTGACTTAACATTCTCAATGTATCCCTCCAGGACTCCTAACCATAGCCGTTTTGTGTGTCAGGTTGGGCAATATAAGTCTATGGTCCAGCTTAAGGGGGAGCATGAGAGTATATGTTGGAATTGTGACGTGAAATTATCATGCTATTTCCTGCTGAATTTAGGATGTATGCGTTGTAAATGTAGAGGTGTCCCAACTCAATGTATATAATTCCTACTCCTATATATGTTCTGTGTGACAGAATCATATTATTTCCTGTTGAATTCAGGATGTGTACCTGCCAAATGTATAGGTGGCTACCTCAATGTATATTATTCCTGCTTCTAAGTATATTTGCCACTAATTGTAATTATAAATGTGGCCCTGTATTGGAGAGCAATATAAATCATGGTCTATGATAAAATAATTTATGTTCGCTTACATGCATGTCTGCTGTATGTAAGGATTCATCATGCGTTTAGCTCTAGTCTTTTTAAATACGTAAATAAAATAGTGCACCCACCCCCTCCCTAGCTTATTAGTTGTCATTCTTGGATTTTTGCACAGATATTAATGAATTCCGTGAATTTGTGTAAAAAAGTAGATTTTTTCTTCTTAATCCAGATCCTTAAATAAGCAAGTAATAATAAATTCCATCCGTACCCTCTTAGTTTTTATTGGGTATGTAAAGAGAAGACTTGCTCTCTATGAAAACTTATTCTTAGGAATGAGTGCAAAAGCTATAGCAGGTTTACAATGGTATCGTTGGTAGTTTAGGTGAAAATTGATTAATGAATCTTTGAGTACTTTAATAAATGTTCTTGAAAAACTAAAACCCCCAGAATCACAACTGATATATGGAACAGGGTTAGTAATATTATTGTTATGACCAAATATGTAAGCAAAGAGAATTCTTTAAAGCTCTAATGACATAAATTCTTGGGTTTTCTGTATTAAAAAATACTCGTCTTACATATCCCTCTGATCATGAGCAATCCATATTCCTTGGTTTTTACCAATTAATTTGGATAGCACTTGGATTTAAGCTCTTTAATTACAATTGGGTCATTTCGTTAACAACATTTATTGCTCAACAACTAGTTACTCTTGGCTATAGCTATGCCATCAAACTTGAGGCTTCTCTCGTAGGTAGAATTTGCTAATTAAGGTTATGCATGTATAGTCTTTGGTGTTGGTTTGGATCAACAGAATTACCCAGGCACAAGGTTTTAAATAACATGTATCAGTGTCACATCAGATGGTAATCATTCATATCGAATATCGGAGATCGGCGATATATCATGTCATGCCCTGCTTCCCAAAATACGGGAATACGAGTCCGTGACGAAGGCCCAGCGAATGATTTTAACATCATCCATAAGCTGTACTAGTCTTAACTCAACAACATGAAAGGAAATAATCACAACCACGCATAAAAACATAATCACATAAACATATACTAGAATAAACATACATAAACAGATACTAGAATAAACATGCAGTAGTCCAACATAATAACCAACTACTGAAAATAAACAACAAATACGGGTCAACAAAGTCCGAGATACAAAGTTCAACAAAAGTAACAATACGAATATAAAAATAATAAGGAAGAAACAATTTATTTCAAAACAGCTCCTGCTCCAATCCTAGAAGAACTGCTCACCAATGCCTTATGGCAATTCTCCTTGTGTACCTGTGGTTGGATCAACTAGAGTGGAAAAAAATATCCGTTACGGACAACAAGTAGTGAAAAGCAAAGAGTAAGGGAACATGATACATCAAGGAATACGAAGCAAGAACAAAGTCCAAAAGCAATAACAATGTCAATAAACAATGGTCAAGTGTACAAGTGTCAACTTAGGTTTATTAGCATTTTATTACCCTATCTTGTGCACGTACTACTGTGTCCCATACCACAGGTTCGGTGTATGCAAAACAGTGTACGTTTTAGACATAGTGGTGAGATCTACAGAGCATGTACTCGGTGTAACAAGATAACATAATAACAAGATATCGTGATAACATGATAATAAGGTCACAAGTATTTCTCCACCTTCCATGTCAATAGTCCATGTAAACAAGAAGGGCCATACCGAGTACAGTTTCTGAGATTATTCACTACTAAGTCAACCCTTATTACCCTGGCTTGTTATCATTTTAATATGTCATTTATGATCATGCAAGTGTGTATAAGAGTATCAAGTCGATGATAAGGATGCATCAAAATGATGCGATGTATGATAATATACATGTAATTGTGAATCTGAAAAGAGCAGGCTCAACAGTACTATAACAATAATAACTCACAAAGTATAATTTGGAATCCGATTCCGTCAAAAGTGCTGTAAACTAGACATATGGGGCTACAATTCATATTCAGTAAGTTTCAATTGATTCTGACTATAACTGGGTCGATTACCCTAATCTTTACAGCTTAAGGGTTCTGGTAGCAACTTATAGTCAAAACTCTATGTGTGAACTCAAGATGTAAAATCAATATAAAAATCTACAAAATTTAGAAAATGAATCTTGAGCATGTCTATTAAGTTTCTGGAGAGTTTCATGTCATTACACTACTGTTACTATGGTGTTTCAACTGAAAGTTGTATCAGTGTTTCACTAAATTGCAATTATGGAAATACAGACCAGCAGTGACTAAAACTGCAATATCTCACAGCTCATAGATCGGAATCTAGATCTGTAAGATTTTCTGGAAACTAGATTCATTAGGCCACAATTTCTTTTTATATAGTTTTGGTTGATTTTTATTGTAACAGGGTCGAAACCTCAGTGCAAAACAGAACAGGCAGCAAGAAATAATAAAAAGTCATCACATATATTCATCAAAACGGATAATCTATATATTCTTGAATCATGGAATGCATTAACATTAATGTACATCAATTAGGATGGATTTTTACAGTGTGCAAAGCCAAGTTATCATATCATGATTCAAGTTTCAATAACATAATCGATCAACATGCATTCAATCACTATATTTTTCTATATACAAGTTTTTAATCAATTTATTCATGTCGTGTGTGCATGCAAGCTTGGGTTTGAATCGATGGATGTTGTCACGAAGTCAAGGATACTTCGGGTTAGCTTGTGTAAACCCTCGATATCTCCAACGGAAGGTACACAATGCAATATTACGATAATCGAAAGAGAACTATTTACGGAGAACAATAATCTTGAACTAGAAAAATTAAACGAGTTCAAGTGGACTTGCCTTTAGATGACAATTAGATCCGAAAGTACGAAGAATAACGGGATCGGAATCCCGGCGACACGGCGACGAGCAACGATCACGATGATCATGATCGGCATGGATCTTGATGGGGATCAAGATCGGATGATCGGATGGCTCAGATCGGAGATCAAGATCAAGATCAAAATCAAGATAATGATCACGATCGCGATGATCGAAAGAGATCCGACGGTCGAGATCAAGATCTTGATGATGATGATGGTGATGATGATCAATGCAAATCCAACGACCAAGATCAACTGATCAAGAAGTGATCACGATCACGATGATCAACAATTGGACGGCCTAGATCCAATGTCTTGATGGTGAGCATCTGGTAACCGAAAACAGAGGACGGTGGCTGACGAATGGCTGTGGCGTTGGGCAGCGGCGGCTTCGGGTGGTCGTCGTGGTCGACAGGAGTCGCGGTGGGCTTTGGCACTGAGTGGCGACAGGACGATGGAGGGATCTACAGGCGATGGTGGGAGTCGCGAGCGGAGGAGGGAAAGGAGTTGCAGGATGGCGACTGCAGTCGAGGGCAGTAGTGGACTCGACGATCGAAGATGGGTGCTTGCGAAGGAGGAGGCGCTCGAGCGGGAGTGGAGCGATGGGTGGCTGGAGGATGGCGACGGGGTGACAATGGCTGTGCGGGGGTGAGGAACAGGAGTAGTCGACTAGGGAAGACGAAGGGGGAGGATGTGGAGGCTGATTGCGGAGGTGAGGTGTCGATGAGGGAGAGCGGAGGACGGAGGTCGAGGCGGTGGAAGGTGAGCGGAATGCAGAGGCGAGGTGCTGGGTGAAGGCAGAGTCGACAGTGGTCGAGGTGGGTGAGTCGACGTCGGATGCGGATGGTGGTCGACTGGCGATCGGGGAGATGGAGAAGATGAGGGGGTGGGTTCTCTGTTGGGTTTGGGAAACAGAGGGGGAGAGAGAGGTCGGGGGGAGAGGAGTCGGGGAAATTTATATAATAATATATTAATCTAATAGTGGGGTAGTTAGGGAGAGATTTGTGGGGATGTGGAGAGAGATGGGGATTAGTGGGGATTTGAACGTGGAGGAAAGGAATCAAGGGATACGGGGAGATGTAAGGTTGATCTGGTCAAAGCGGATAGGAGGAGAATTTGGGTTATTGGGTACTGGGTATTAAAAGGGGATCCAATAAGATGTGGGTTTGAGTTAGAATCCTATAGGAGATGGGCTTGGGTTGGGCTCAGGTTAGATATTAATAAATAATTCAAATCAATTGAATGTAAAATTGGGCTTTAGATGATGGGCATCAATTTAAATAATTAAATAATGTAATATAGATCAAAACTAATAGGCTTTAACAATAATAATAATAATAATAATAATAATAATTATAACATAATAACAATACTGATAAGAATAATAATACAAGACAGAATATAATTTGGGTTCAACATTTCCGTGAAAGTAATTCAATAATAACAATAATAATAAAAATAATGAAAACAATAATAATAATATCAATAGTAACAACAATAATAATAATAATAATAATATAATAATAATAATAATAATAATAATAATAATAATAATAATAATAATAATTGTAACGCCTCGAATTCCAAATAAGGCTGAATTGGAGATTTCACAGGATCTTTACTTCACTTCGTTCAATTTTACAAGAAAATTTAAAACTTTTTCAAAAATATCAGAGTTCAATACAATTTGGTTTTACACAGCGGAAGAATAAAAGATTACAACATTTGGAAACAAATATAACTTGTACAACTTCATCAAATAATTCATCGATTTCATCATAACATTTTCGTAGCAAAGTCCATTACCTGCATATCAACCTGTGGGCACGTCAGTCACTTACAACTTACGAAAGTGTTATACTCGGCTATCCTCTCTATGCTGTACATATAACGATCTCATTACTTTAACAAGTCACAAAAGTTGAATGAACAATAAAGTGTCAAAAATAATTATTCTAAACATATAAGTATGACATGCCTTAATGCCTAATGCGCACATTTTTATACTAGGATGACACTAATGCATACTTGTTCAGATTCTATGCATCCCATACTACATAGGTCCGAGGGCAAGCGCCTACGTACTCCACTATAAAGAGTTCGATTCCTCCCCATGAAACTACATAGTAATAAGACAAGGTTTAGATCATTCCACGAATTTGAATCCCACCCCCGGAGTTCACCGCTAACTGTTATCACAGATCCCACATCGTGCGAATCATTCCGCAAGTGCCCCTCTAGCTCCGGTATACGCATATACAGTGGAGTACGGCAAAACAAAAACTATCCGTCCGATTACTCAAGATCCCGGAATCCACCGCTGACCCGTCCTCATAATCCCGGATTTAAAATAAAAGCTCGTCTCACTTCTTGCTCCTAGCAAAGCCTCCCCTCCCAGCTATGTCTTCTCCTCCTTGCAATGGCTCCAAGCAAGAGAACTCTCACTCTTTTTTTTCTTCCTTCTCTCTTTTCTTTCTTTCTTTCTTTTCTTTCTCTTTTGATTATGTTTTTGGTGCAAGAGAAATGTAGGAATTTGGGGCTTTATTTATAGGGTTGGGTCCATTATGCATAAATTCACACCTAATAACTCTCCTAATTAACTCTTACAACCCTTCACCTCCTAACTCCTAAAATCTACAACCCTTCATCTTTCCAACTCTTTATATTTACAACCCCCATAACCTCCAACTCTCCACCTTCCCCCACTCACCAAATCCGGCCACACCATGGTTGAAAACTGGTCACTATGGTGTGTGTGCATGCACACATGCACATGTGCATATACAAATTTTAATACAATCTATAACTTTAAATGTGTATTAACATTTGTAACTTGTTATGTGTTAGTGCACACTTAACATTATTTGTGGTTTTAATAGTGGGCTTGCTTAATGGGCTCATTAATTAATTAATTAATTTAATTATCTAGTGGGCTCTCCTCCTAATGGGCTGGATTCTAATCTTTTGGTCCATAGATCAAAGAAAGGATAATTAAAGCTTATGCATGCTAAAAATTGTAAAAGAGAATAAACAAATGAGAATAAAAATTTGCATGTGCATCATACATGCAAAAATAAAAAAATGCATTTTAATCAAAATAGGGGAAAATAATTTTTATTTTATAAAACGAGTTCGAACACGTAAAATAAATAATCAATACACATAGAAATATCACACTTAGTGATGGAAAAATACGTTATTGATACGTGCATCGAAAACACATAAAAAGCACGTAAAAATACAGGGATTGAAATATTATATTTTTGTTGACTCAAAATAGGGTAAAATCAATACTGGAAATGCATAAATAGTCGGTAATCAAAATACGTAGTGAAAATACGTTACAAAATACACGTGCGTAACACACAAGAGCAAAATTGTCATTTTCAATTTTCGGGGTGCAACAACAATATGTATCAGAATAGGATTGGAGATTAACAAGTTCATTAAAATCCAAACAGTAATACTATAACATATAAATAGTCGATCAATTATAAATAGAATACACATCGTTATTCAAAATAAATGTAATCGTCGATTATAAAACACTTAGTAGAAGATCCGAAGCCAGTTTAGCACAAAATAAGTTTATAAATAATAAAAATACCGAAAATATTCAGGAAATATGTATTTACGGGAACGGGGGTTACATATCATGATACTCAAAAAATTTCGGGTTGCTATAATGGAGGAAGGTATATATCTCATAAATATGATTTAAACAACCATTGCATATATTACATTTATGTATCACAAAGACTGACAACCTCACACAAGAAATATAATAGATAAAACCAAAATAAACTACCGCCTACATGAAATTGCAATATAAGACATAAAAGAAAGATATCTACATATTAAATATTAAATATTCTACAAAAGTTTATAACGTAAGAATAAATGAGTTAAGAGGGGAAGACAATGTGAGAAGGTGGCGAAAACAAGAGGCGGCATCGAGCTCTTGTAAAATTAGGTTTGAGCAAAGAACACAAAGGGGAAAATTGGTGATAAGGTTTTGCTTGCTTATTTTCTTTTCAGTATCGATTTATGAATTTGAATCAATCAGGTTTATTCCCATAGAGTTTGAATCTTGGCCCAAAAGAAACCAAATCACCGTTACTTTCCAGATAACAGGTGATATAACGGCTGTAATTCGGGATATAATGGCCATAGCGGGTCCTATAATTGCTGTAAAGGGTAAAAAATATTATCCATTTTCTAAAGTCCATTGCGGTAACGGTAACCTAGCTTAAACGTAATAATAGCCGCTATAACGGTCGTAATTAAAAACACTGCCTAGGCAAAGGATCCACTCTGTCACTACTCCTAGTGGAACTTGAAAACAATTATTTCCAACCTTCTCTAATTTTGTAGCTAAAAATAGTTCGATGATATTTACTTTGCTTATTGAAGATGTTTACCTAACCTGTGTCTTTCTTTTAGTTAGTTATAGTTGGTGTCTCAATTTTTTCGTAGATCGTAGTCTGCAATTTGTCTCCTGTATCTTCTTTAGAGCTAATGATAATTAATCTGTCATAAATGTAGGATGGGAGTTCCGGAGAGGAATTTAACAAAGATACCATTGAACGTGATGAAAGGCGCCTAACAGAGTTTGGCCGTAGGGTTCTGGATTTTTTTATCATTGCTCATATCTTCGGGTAACTCTTGAACCCCTGATGTGATTTATTGTAATAAACATTGATTTATTTTCTCCTCTGGTATGAGGCATGCCCCAATACTTTGTCCGAATAATCTCCACAGTCCACTCTTACAACAGATTAAGATAAATTGAGACCTTAGTATTAGCCTGAGCTATTAGCTTCTTCAGTTTCCATACTCTCTTCCATTATGTTATTGAATGCTTGCACGTTTACACATCCACCCAACCACCAGCATCACCACCAGCATCACCATTACATTCTGTACACAATACATATTCATGCTTATTCAAGATGTCTATTGATGATATATATGTATAACTAGATATATCGGCATCATACATATATGTATACTACAGGAAGATCGAAGTTGCCTACCAGGAAGCAGTTGCTTTGAAGAGACAAGAGGAACTCATTCGGGAGGAGGAGGCAGCCGAGCAAGCTGAAAATGAGCTCAAGGCAAAGCGCAGAGCTGCTGAAAAAGAAAAACGCACTAAGAAGAAACAGGTGACTGTTTTCATACCAAAAGCCTTCAATTTTGTTCATTTACTTCGTTCATCACTTTTGATTTTTGAAACAATAGATAACTATGTAAGCCTTCTTCCCTTGAATGCCTACTTTGAGTTGAGCTCAACTCCATGTTGAGAAGACTAAATAGAAAATTTACGAACACTAATCAACTCGCGCTGTAAAACCGAACCAGGTGAGCTGCAAGGATACCATGTGGTGGGCAATTGCCCACCATAAAATTTGAAAAAATCAATAAGTAGACGTGTAAAGCAAAGGCAATGTTGAAAATATGCTAAATTTTGTCCTCTTTCTCATGTCACTTGGATTCTTTCCAGCATTTGGTAAACTCTAAAAAATATTACCCAATCAAAACTTCTATTTGCTACATATTTGGTATATGTGACTACGAGCGTACCACAGTTGGGTATGTGTCCAGGCAGTGCGTGCATGAAGATCATGTCTTTTTGACCCCTATTTTCTACTAGCATGAGTATGAACACTGTTATCTTTTTTCTCGTTATTTTCTGCAAAATATTTCTATACTTTTATCTTTTTTACCCTTGTTTTCTATTTTGTGGAGACCACATTTTATTTTATTTTATTATTTAAAAATTCTTTATCTGAGTTAAAATTTTCAACTTCTTTTTCTTTATATAAAACTAGTATCATGCACGTGCGATGCACGTGGAGGAAGAAGGAAAAAGAAAAAAAAAAAAAAGGAAATAATTTCCAAACTGATCCACTGTCAAAAATATTTACCAAACTGGTCCACTTTCGCACGTGCACGCGGAGGAAGAAGTAAAAAGACAAAAAAAGGAAAATAATATCCAAACTGATCCACTGCCGAAAATATTTACCAAACCGGTACACTTTCGAAAATATTTACCAAAATGAGTTATTTGGCTTCAAAATGACAAAATGAGAAAAAAAAAAAAAATGATGACAAATACCACTAAGGCCTTCTCCCATTATAATAGTAGAGATTTATTTATTGCAATAGTGAGAGTCAGACTGTCATTCATTATCCACAATCCTACTTCTCATGAATGGAAAATTTCTTAGGTTATTTTTCAGTTAACTAACGGGAAGAATAAAAAAAAGGTTGATTTTATAAGTATTGAGGGTAGAGTTAGGGGTAGAGGAAGTTCTAAACTAACTTGGGTGAAAACGGTGAAAAACAATATGATAGCTTGTGACCTTACAGAAGATATTGCGCTAAACCGAGCATAATGGAAAACTAGGATTCATGTAGCCGATCTTAACTAGTTGGGAAAAAGGCTTTGTTGTTGTTGTTTGTTTGGGGATTTTATAAAAAATAAAATATTTGGGGAGTTATATTAAAATATGGTGGAAGTGTTTAATGGAAGTTATATTAAAAATTTGTTAAAATAGCATTGGAGGTTATGAATGTGCATGTGCTTGCTTGATTGTAGGCATGAAGCCTTATGTGTTTAGTGAGGTAAAATATTATCTCGTGCATATATTTGATTCAAGTGTAATTTTTGGAAAGTCGGGGTTTTGAAGGGCATAATTGCGGCATTTTATATTTGTATAGATGCTATATGTGAAAGTCCCTGGCACTAAGCTAAAAGTTCGAAGTCGTAGAAGGGTTGAGAAAAATTGCACTTGTGTTCTAACACGCATCTTCAGGTCGAGAACCCATTTTTTTATGGGCTAAAGAAACGAGATAAATGCTCAACAAATTGTGGGCTGAGGTCTGGACTCTACGCAGCGGTATTTTTTTAATAAAAAATTCGTATTTAAATTACGTAGCCAGTGAGATTCGAAGTGAGATTCAAACTTGGGTTGCTTTAATTCCATGTAAAAATCTCTGCCACTAAGCTAAAACTTTCGAAGCTGTAGAAGGTTAAGGAAAATTGCACTTGTATTCTAAAACTATCAATCTTCATACAGATCCTTTGTCTACTTGACTTTTTAAATATTATTAAAAATATATAATATATATCGTTCTTTGCAACCTAAGAGGCAAAGACACAAAGACACAGACATCACATGACACATCGACACAGAAGATTTTGGAAAACTATCCCAAAATATCAAGTGTTGTGTTGGATTGTGTGTCGAACATTAGTGTTTGACACGTGTGCGACTTGACACGGCTAACCAAATAGAACTGCCTGTGTAACATATCATATTCCTACTTTGTTTTTATTTTAATTCTCAAGCTAGTATTAAATGTTAATTGGGACAAGTTTTTTCCAGTGTGCAAAGAATTATGAGGCTGAGAACAGTCAATTGAGATGTATATGTCTGTAGATCATATATTTTTCATACATTTGAAGAGTATAGAAATGTATATTTTATGTAATACCCCGCAAAATAGCATATGACTATTTTGCATCGTAATCTGTGCGTAATTGAGAATTGCACTCGATTATGTATTTTTCTAATAACAATTGATTTTAGTTGAGAAATATCAGATATATTCTCTACTTTATTTTATAATTTTGAAGAATTATTATGAGGTAATTTTAATGTATTTTGTATTGTTGGTATTATTAAAGAAAAGAGTTGGGGTTTATTTGAAATATATTTGAGACTTGAGGACTTAAATGTAATATTCCCTTATATTATTTATTTATCTATTTATTTATTTATTTACTTTTCCAAAACCCCCCATCCTTCTTTTCTCTTCCTCCTTTCTTTCCTTCCCGTTTCTTTCCCCTGACCGAAAGGAAACCCAAACCTTCGACCGTTACTTCCCCCGCCCAAATCCACCTATTTACTCCATAATTTTTCAATTAATTTGGGGGGATGACTAATTGAATGGCTCTCTACATCGTGGTAGTATCCGTTTTTCGAGAGAATTTCGGAAAGGTATGCCCTAATTTATTTTATTGTATAAAATTGAGTGTGGTTAAATTCTTTTAAGTAGGAGTATTATGGTAGGAAGATTAAGAGATGTTGGAAATGGTAGATGTGAGAAATTAGCAGATTATTAGAGATTTTACAAGTTGCAAATAAATTAGTGTTTTGGGTTTGTAGAAGAGAATTAAATATATAAGAATTATCTTTTGCATGGTAGTAGGAATTGTAGTTGAGCCATTAAGATATTTTAGGGGTGATTTTGGTTATTGTTTGGGGGATAAAAATTCCACAGGATTTTGAATATCCCGTACTTCGCACGTGTGTATCCCAGGCGTTCAATAAAAGGCCTGTGTGGTATTGGAGTTAGTATTATTATTTTCTCCCGTGACTGGTTTGGATGTTTGAGCCTTGATTGTTTTGAAATTTTGATAATAGGAGTTGGCAACGGCTTCAGATGCCGGATGGAGAAGTGGGGGTTCGAGTCTATGCAGGATATTCTGTGAGTTTGATTTTACTAAATATATGTTTACTGTTGTGATAAAATCTTAGGCGGTTTTGAAGCAATCATTGTTTAATTCAGCCAAATGAAGTTTTAATTTAAAATACAGAAAGTTCTTATTTGTTAAAAGTTGTTATATGGTAAATTGGTGTGTATATGGTGAATTGATGTGATTTTAAATATTCAGTGTGATGGTGATGTATTGTGTAGATATATATACATGGTGTTGTGATGTGTATGTGAATTCTTAGCTTGTGGGAGTGTTTGTGGAATTTTGATTATCATTGTATGATAAGTGGAATGCTAAGAAAGATAGTTGTATGGTAAAGAACAACTCATTTTTTTATAAGCTTTGTTAAGAAGCATGTTTATGAGGGTAAGTTTGGGAATTTCTTACTCTGAAATGGTTAAGAATTTGGAAAATTGACTAACTAGAGAGTCGTAGTAGGGATCATAGCTTTCTAACCCATCTGGAGTTTTGTAATTCCAGTTCATAGGTTGAGAGTTATGATTTTTCAAAGATGGAACAGATCCAGTCTTAGTTAAGGTATTATTGGCTAAGTAAACCTATTTCTCCCTGTTGTACCCCTGGTGGAGCTTAGTGTTTTTGAGAACTCAAATGATAGAATCTGAAAGAGGTGTTCAACTAGGAAGTTGAAGTAGACACTCCCACCTTCCCATAGGACCCGGAATCGAGAATTTCCAATGAGTGAGCAAACTTTTATGATATTGGAAAGGTGCAGCGAGTGTAAGAAGAATATACTATTGAGAGTATATGAGGTTTTATAGTATCAAGTAATTCTGTATTGCGTGTTGGAAGTTATGGACGTTGCAAGTTAGCAACCTGTTGTTTAGACTAAACTTCAAGTTTAAGTTGACTCGGGGACTCGAGTTCTATAAGAATTTGAGGAAGTCGTCTACTATGGGATTGGAGTGGATCTCCCTACCCTTCTAGAAATTCTGAGTGTGTTGGATTCCGATGAGCGTAGCTTGGGTCACAGTTACTGCTTTTTCTCGAACTATTTCATCGGACAATTGACGAGAAATTCTCGGCATACCCCAGTGGGGTGATCATGAGCTATCGGGTTTTAATGATGTTTTAGCATTTTCATTTGGAACTTAGATAAGTTCCGGTGCTTAGTACTCATGATGGAAATGAGTGAGTTGGGATATAGCTCTGGTTGGGTTGTGTTTGGTGTCTCGATGCCCGAGTCTGTCAATGGTCGAGAATTGATGATTATGTGTGTGCTTATCTTCCTTTGAATTGTATTGCATCCTTGGGGTGCCGTTGGACCACTCGCTGAAGATCACGGGCCGAAATTATTTGATCGCTGACCTGTGAAGGTATTGGGAATCAGTGGATGTGATTCCGAGATGGTTGTTACCTTGAGAGACCAATCAGGCTTGACTTTGTTGATCGACACCGAGTGTGATTTGAATAACAACATATTTTCAGTAAACTGCTTTGGTTAGGTTTTCTTTTATTGTTTCACTTGAAGTCCGAATTGGTGTTAGGAGTAATTTCCTATAATCCAACTCGTTCTGAGAGTTAGCACTAGGTGGTGATACTATGAGGTTGTCTTTTCCTGTCATTAGGGATACGTGCTGCGGTGCGTATCTTGCACTGTTGATTCCTGAAGTACCGTGGTAAGGACGAGATGAGATTTCATGGCGGATAGGGGGATTAAACCTTCGAGGCCATCAATCTATGCTGGTGGACACGAACGGGTCATATGGGCTGCGGTCTTGTAAAATACGGCGGCATAGAAATGCTGCGGTATATCTTTAAGTTCGTCACGGCTGTTGAATGAGATCCGAGCACATGCTGGTGGACACGAACGGGTAGTATGGGTTGCGGTCCTGTGAAATACAGCGCCATAGGTATGCTGCGGTATATCTTTAAGTTCGTCACGGCTGTTGAATGCGGTCCGGGCATATGCTGGTGGACACGAATGGGTCATATGGGCTGCGGTCCTGTGAAATACGGTGCCATAGGTATGCTGCGATATATCTTTAAGTTCGTCACAGTTTTCGAGGAGGGTTCGATGTGACAATTATGGGTGACAATGGGGTAGCGCCCCGAATTATGTCTTTTATTTACACCTCCTCAACCATGTCATACTATCAGGAACAGGAAGTGGACCGAATTAAATGCATTGCATAGCGAGGGTTTGAATCCCTGAAACTGGAGAAACGGCTTGATCAGGGGCACATGTAGTATGGGATGCATGTGTGTTCAGAGTCTTGCTGACATTAGATTAAGTGCATCTGTTCTATACTCTGTATTTTTTTGCATTAGACTCAGGTCATGGCATACACGAACACTAGGAAATCAGGATACACGTTTATTTTTCATTCAAGATGAATTGTGAGTGTGATAGTTGAAGTGTATAATGAGTATGAAAGTGATGTATTGCGAGACGTGATGACATATGTTGTAAGAAATGAATGAATGTGATGTTATGTGATATGAGATTGCGAAAGAATATAAGTCGTGAGTCTGTAAATGCAAATGAATGGTAAATGAGGTGCAGTTTATGTGAAAGTAGAGTTATTTGTGAATGTAAAACTTTAAGGAAAAATAAAGCTATAGGAATATTTGTATAAAGCATAAAATGATGGGCATTAAGCGACTAATTTGTGAATGATTTTCAAACTAAAGATAAATATGTTGTAAGCGGTATGGATATGCGTGCAGGAAATGACTTAGTGAGTATTTGATGTGAAATCCCATTTACGATGTTTACATATTCAGATTCCAAGTAAAATTTGATTATCTTGGTATTCGTAAGTTCGTTCTGTTTTACTTATAAAGTTTAATTTATTTGCTTAATTAATAGATTATACTCACACCCGAAATGGCTAATTCCTTAGTGTTTGGGGGGTTAGGGAGTCCCTGGACTATCCTAGATTCCCTACTGTTACAGGTCCTCAGCAGTGCAGAGGTGAGGTGTGGACTCTGTGGAGTGGAACCTTTGTTTTAAAATTGTTGTTTAAAGTTTAACTATGTGAATAGTGAATTTTATGATTTAAATTGTATTTTAGATGTATAAGTATGTGGACGATGATGAAGAGTAATAGTGTGGAGTGGCATGATATGTTCTTGACCCGTACCCATCTCATTGTGGAGTACAGGGCCTTGTGGTATGTTTTATACGTTGTTTTCTAAAAACTTTACTACGTTTTCAAAGGAATTTATGGTTTTTAATTGATAATTGATACCTATTATGAGTTTGGCTTCCAGAGCATGATATTTATATTGCCTGTGTGATTCTGCTCATTTTGGCCTGGGGAGCCTATGATATTATTGTCTGTGATGTGAGCCATGGAATTTACGGAATTTAGAGTAGAATTCCGTAAGCTTGTTGTGTTTCGGGGCAGAAATTTCAGGTGAGTTTTTGCCAAATTTTTTTTGAAATATAACTATCTTAGTTTATGTTTAAAGTGATATAGAAATTGAAAGAATGGAATTTCGAAATTAAAAGAAAAAGAGGAAGGCATTACAGTTTGACATGACAGATTGATATTTGTAATTTTTGATGTAATAACTTTAATGGCAATAAAAGTGTTTAAATTTTCGTGTTATTTACTGTGTTGAGATGCATTTGAAGCCAAAAATTCTGATTGTGTTACGGATATCCGATAACGGGGAACCTGGGCGTTACATTTTTAGGAACAGATTATCATACCGCGCTTGAAAGTTTGAACTGTCAAACAACCTACTAGTTAAAGTTGACTATTTTCTCTAGTGGAGGGAGTCAGGCTACTTTATGTAGCATCTCCTTTAACAGCAACCTTTCTTGATTACTTAAAAATTTATGTAGGACCAATTCTTCCTGAACCAGCATAAATTAATATGTCGTGTGCGGACGCACATACCTGACATAAATATTCCTATATGCATGTAGTATTTATAATTTCTTTTGTTGGCGTGTCATATTCTTTTGTCCATGCTTCTGAACATTGAAAAGCATAATGTATATAGTTTCTGAATATTACGTGATGTTGCACTACCTTCACATACATTTGTGATCACAGTTTACATGCCTCATCTTTGTTGTTGCTGGTTTCTTGTTGGATTCAATATGCATATTTCAATTCGTTGCAGTACAACAATGAAATGTTTTCGTTATATTGATGAACTGAGAAAAGTAAGGAATTTTTTTTGATGATGTGCCGTTCTTGTATCCCAAATGTTTGATCTTTGCTATATAATTCATCTTCTCAATTCAACATTCAGTCCTTCATATTGATCTTACCAGGGGTGAGTCCATGTTGAAGTTAAGGGGGGAATTACCCCCCTACAAAAAATATACATATTCCATATATATAATGTAGGTAAAATCATAACTATGTGGAATTTTTTTGACCCTTTTAGCTTTTGGACTAATTTAATGTTTATAAGTGTTAATATTTCATTGAGAAAGACATATACAATAGCAACAACACCAACAACAACACCACCAACACCACCAGCACCAAGAACAACAAGAACAACAACAACAACAACAATAAGAATAATAATAAAATCACGATATGTTGATGTGTTAGTGCAAAATATATAAAATATGAGGACCATACTGAGAAACAATTTGTAGGGGTTTTTCAACCCAAATAGTTGAGGGGTGTTTTTGTTTTTTAGTTTTTTCAAATTTTGCCTTTTTTTTTTAATGATAAAATTCTGGAATAGTGTAAACTTGTATGGATTAATGATTAATGTACTGCACTCGATGTATATATTGTGCAACACCTATATTGATGAAATCACTAAACACTAATTTACTTCTTACTATCATCAAATACTTAAATTGAGAATAGTTGTTGAATACCATTAAGAAAATCAAGTATTGTGCACAGTATTCTTGGAACCCTTAAAAGTAATTTTCTGGTTCAGCTTGTTATCTATCATTACTCTTACTCTTTCCCTTAACTATTTTTCTTCCAATCCGTGCAGTACACAACTTGCTCTTCATCACCTCTCTCAACCATCTCAAACAGTGATCACTATGCTTAGTTTAAGTTGCTACTAATTTTACCATTTTAAACAGTGATCACTACTTAGTTGAAGTTGCTACTAATTTTGTTCAGATATGGCTTTATCCTCTGCTTTGTCGTATTGGTCCTTATTAACTCATTCTCATGTTAGCTACACACGGTTGGAAACAAATTTCTTGATTTTCAAACATTTAACGACATCTTTAAAGTGGGGAATGGGCAACGACCACAATTAGAACAATCATAGGAGAGACCAGCGATTTTGCGATTTTACACCAAGGTTCGGCTTTAAGCCCATACCTCTTTACTTTGGTTATGGATGAATTGACGCGAGCAATACAAGATGGAGGTGCCTTGGTGTATGTTTTTTGCCGATAACATCATCTTAGTGGACGAGACTAGAGCAAAAGTCAATGCTAAATTATAATTGTGGAGAAAAACTTTGCAAGCTAGAGGCTTTAGGATAAATAGAACTCAAACAGAGTATATGGAGTGTAATTTTAGTGATATTCGGAACACAACTGAGGATGTAGTGAAGCTTGATGACCAAGAGATACCTAAGAGGGATCGTTTTTGATATTTAGGCTCGATTATACAAGGAGATGGGGAGATTTGTGAAGATGTTATATATAGGATCCAAGCAGGGTAGCGTAAGTAGAGAAGTGACAGTGGTGTTTTCTGTGACAAACGTATAACTTTGAAGTTGAAGAGAAAATTTTATGGAACGATTGTTAGACCAGTAATGATGTATGGAGCAGAGTGTTGAGCAACAACGAAACAATATATTCAAAAAATGAGTGTAGCGGAGATGAGAATACACAGATGGATGTGTGGTAAAATAGGGAAGGATAAAATTAGAAAAGAGCATATACGAGATATGCTAAAGGTAGCTCCAATCCAAGATAAGTTTAGAGAGAATCGCCTCAGGTGGTTTGGACATGTCACACGTAGTAGTGCCCCCATTAGAAAGAGTGATTTGATAAGTATTGAGGGTAGAGTTTGTTGATTCTTGATTTTGATGATTAAAACACAATAAAAAGTTGTGTGGTAGGGTAAAAATGGCCTGCGGGCCCAACCAGGGCCCAATACAACTCTCACTCAAGAAAGGTAAAAATAGCAATCTAGCTCGGCTTCGAACCATTACAGGATCGGCGCCGAACCTCAA
This sequence comes from Hemerocallis citrina, assembly GCA_017893485.1. Lineage (NCBI taxonomy): Eukaryota > Viridiplantae > Streptophyta > Magnoliopsida > Asparagales > Asphodelaceae > Hemerocallis > Hemerocallis citrina. Next base: position 83,065,194 of record CM030366.1, read on the forward strand.
TTGCACCCCCCCAGAGCCGACCTCCTCGTATCCGACGAGCCTCAGTGGCCCTCGGTCTCCGATCCGTGACAGCCCCATGAGCTGCCCCTCCTCTCTGGCGAAGCAGGGGGATGACCTGGCACAGCCTAGGCCCTCCGATTCTCTCAGAGGCACAGAGGACCCACGATCAGCCATGTCAGCTCTATACCGCTCAGGGTTTTGCCACGTCAGCCCTATACCACTCCTGGTATTGCCACGTCAGCCCTAAACCCCCTGGGCCTTCTGCCACGACAGGCCCATGGGCTTTCGGGTTTAGACCCGGCCCCCAAGCGAATCCAAACCCGGTTGGGATTCTCTATAAATACTAGACCCTCACCCACCTTTTCAGGTAATCAATCTTTTGCCACTTAAATTCACCTAGTTATTGCTACTCTCTCATAGAGACTGACTAGATCGTCGGAGGGTCCGCCACCGAGACAAACCCCGGTGTTTCAGGACCGTCTGCAGGTACACAAGACCTCGGATCCGAATCCTCTGATCCGAGCCCAGATCTCCGAACCACCCCGAGGTCGCCACAGGTTCTACCCGGTCAGCCTAGGGTCGTCAAACGAGCAGCTTTCTCCTTCAACTACAAATTGAGTCCGAACTCACACCTGGTGCATCCACACGTCTCCCAGAAATAAACCGCATCAGGTTGGCGCCGTCTGTGGGAACACCGCTTCAGAAGTCGACCCGAGCCCGACCATCGAGCGACCTCGACAATCGAACTCCCATGGCCTCCAGAGGCCAGGAGGCCGCGTCCGCCGTCAACCGACGGGACACACCCCCACCAAATACCAATGCCGGGCCACGCGCATCAAGGCACGGAGATTCCCGTCAGGGATCCCGGCAAAGCGCCACCCGTACAGTCCAGCCCTACCTACGAGGAATAATCGTTAACCGTCAAATCACCCGCAGCAGGGGAAGGGCCGCTTCCAACCCGGCCCCGAACCATCCACGACCACCGCCCGAGAGACGGAGGCCCGCACTCAGCCGCATCCGAAGGCAACCTTCAGGCCAACCAAACAGGGTCGAGGGAGCCCCCGTCACTCAGAAGGAGTTCCAGGACTTCCGAAGAGAAATTCTTGGGGCCCTCCAACGGGCCCCCAGGGGAGAAACACTCCGTTCCCAAACCAGGTCGGACTCCGAGGCCAGCGTGTCCCGACCATCAACAATCCAGCCAGAAGGCAATGACATACTCCTAAGGCGCCTCCAAGGAATGGAAGATCGCCTCGATCACATAGGGGACGGCGGCCAAAGAGCGGCTCAGGGGTACAGACCTATCCGACCTCCCTTCTCCGCCCCCATCCTCCAGGCAGAAATACTCCGGGACTTCCGACTTCCTCAGTTCGAGACCTACGACGGCGAGGGAGATCCTGCTGATCACATGGAGGGCTTCAAAACCCTCATGATGATTCACAGCGCCTCAGATCCCCTGCTGTGCCGAGCCTTCCCGGCCACCCTTCGAGGTCCGGCTCGTGAATGGTTCTCAAAGCTCGCTCCCGGCTCCATTTACTCCTTCGACCAACTACAGGGCAATTTTCTCGCCCACTTCGTCACCAGCCGGAAGGCAGAGAGGACTAGCGCTTCTTTACTTGGGCTCAAGCAGATAGAGGGAGAATCCCTCAGAGTGTTCGTCCGAAGATTTACCACGGAGGCGAGGTCGGTCTCCTCTCTTGATCCAGGCGTCACCTCTGCGGCCTTTTGGCACAACGTTCGTCATGGACAGCTGAAAGCTTCGCTGGCGAAGAGACCCCCCGTCGACTTTCCCGATCTCCTCAACAGGGTCGAAAAATACATCAGGGCAGAAGAGGCCCTTAACCCCGAAGATACCCGGGAGGCCATCGGGAAGGGAAGAAGGAAGGTCGGAGAGGTCGAACCATCCAAGAAAGCTCCGAGGGACGCAGGGGCCATGAAGAAGGTCCCGCCGGTCCCCCGCTTCGAGAGATACACTCCCTTGACCAATAACATATCCGCCATCCTCTTGGAAATCGAAGACAAAGGCATCGTCCGACTACCTCCCCGACCTAATAGCAACAGGAATCAAGACCAGCGCTTCTACTGTCGCTTCCACAGAGATCATGGGCACGATACCAATCAATGCCGAGCCCTGAAAGACGAAATCGAGGAACTCGTCTCACAAGGGTTCCTCCGACAGTTCACCCGGGAAGGCCGACGGGATCGGCAAGATGATAGGAGACGGAGACTCTCGCCCCCGAACCATACGACGGCCCACCTCAGTGAACAGGATCTCGGGTCTAAGGGAACCACGGATACGCCATTCATCTTGCACTATGTCCACGGAGGGCCGATAGGAGGAGGGTCAAATACATCCCGAAAAGCCCTCCTCCAAGAGGCGAATGCTGTCCAAAACAACCCCTCGTCCAAGCCACAGCCGGGGACAGTCAGCTTCTCAGAAGAAGACCTCGAAGGCGTTCACCTACCCCACTGCGATGCCCTCGTCATCAGCCTCCACGTGGCTAACTGCGAGGTATGCCGAATCCTCGTTGACAATGGTAGCTCAGTTAATATTCTTTTCCTCAAAACCTTCGAGAGCCTCAAATTACCCGGTGGGAAGCTCAAGCCCGCCAGATACCCATTGCATGGATTCTTCGGCGCCCCTATCGCAATAGAAGGGATTGTTACCCTCGAGGTCACCGCAGGGTCGGCTCCTGACGAGAGGACCGAATCCATGGACTTCATGATTGTCAACATCAAGACAGCTTACAATGCCGTCCTCGGCTGACCCGGACTGAGCTCCCTCCAGGCGGTACCTTCGGCCTACCATCTAAAACTCAAATTCCCCACCCACCAAGGGATAGGCATCGCCCGAGGTAGCCACGAAGTCGCGCGGTCGTGCTATATGACTGCCGTCGGAGAGGGTGTGTTCCCTCTCGACGCCGCTGAACTCGTACCCGAGAGAGATGGCCCAGCTCCCGAGCCTTTCGAAGAACTAGAAGAGGTCCTGTTCGACGCCAAGGAGGAATCAAAGTAGTTCCGGATAAGCCGCTCGCATCATCGCCCGCGCCCGCCGCAACGAAGATCTCTTCGCTTGAAAGCCTTCCGACATATCTGGGATCTCTTCAGCGATTCCCAGCTCATGGTCAACCAGATCACCGGGGAATACGAGGCCCGCGATGATTGCATGATTGGATGCTCGACGGCAGTCCGACGACTCCTGGCATCCTTCAGCTGCGCCACAGTTAGCAGAGTCCCCCGGGCACAGAACGCTCAAGCAGACGCACTATCCAAACTCGCCCCTTCCTCCTTCGAGGGTCTCGATCAGACAGTGCTCATAGAAGTCCTCTTGAAGCCAAGTATCGAAGACCAGAAGCCGGAGGCGATGCGTGTACAAGATGATACCAGCCCTGGACCACTCCCATCCGAAGATTCTTAATCAAACGCCGAGCCCCTAACGAAGTTCCTAGAGAAGCGAACATAGGGTCTAACTTGGCTAATGTATGAAAAACCCTCTGTAAACTCTCACATGTAAAGGGCGGCTTCGACGACCCCCCCCCCCCATCTGGTATGAAAGGAATCCCCTTTTTTTCAAAACTCTAAATGATTCGGCAGATCCAACTTAAACGCCAAACATCGGGATCGGTCCCCGAACCCTCACTCCGGTATCATCCCCAGTGCCTCGGTAGGCCCAACCCAGCTTCGGGCCAGGGGCCCTTCCCAAGGCCCCGCGTTGATCCCTCACGGATCGACGAAGCCGAACCACACCTCCGCCGACGTTTACCGCATTCCTAAGCAAAGCAAAGGGGAAAAAGAATTCTTTATTCATACCTTTAGTTGATTATGAGAAAACAAGTAATGACCGTTACAGGACCGCTCCGCTCATCTCAAGCCGAAGGAAGCTACCATCTTAGGGCCCCGCGGGTCCAACAAAGGGCGGGACCACTCTGACCGAACGGCTAGGAGCCCTCTCCTCATCATGGCGATCCACCGGCTTAGCCGCGGTCGACGTGCCAGCCACGGAGCTCTGAGCATCCTCCGGTCGCATGCGCTCCAGCAGGAGCAGCGCAGAAGGAACTCCCTCTGCTCGCCGACCCACGGAAGAAGAGGATGAGACGCCCAGCATCGTCTTGTAGCGGTGTATCTCCATCTCCTTCTCCACTATGACATCACGAAGTAATCTCTCGGAGGGGGGCCTCTGCACCGAGGCGTTCGACATGGTATGTCCAAGACCGACGCCTCCGAGGTCCCGGTCCACCATCGCCCTCCTCAGCCGGCTCGCCTCCTCACCCAAGGCCTCGGACTTATTCCGGTAATAATTAAAAGCCGCGTCAGTATCACGAGCCCCCTTTCGGTAGCGAACCAACGTGGCCACCAGGGACTCAACTTTGCTCTGGAGCCACGCCACGTCGGAGCGGTGGGGGTCCGCCTCGGGAAGAAGAGCCGCAGCCTACAAGAAAACCGACCAACTCAAAACGCATAGGCAAGGAGAGCCAGAAAACACCCGAAGTCAAAACACTTGGCCGGTCAAAAATCTTATTTATTCTGAAAATTGAATCACTTCTTACAAAAATGCGGTGGCCAGTCCGCGGAAGGCAAATACAATCGAGAGGAGAAAATAGAAAGACAAAAATTACACAGTCTGTTTTCCCACCTCTGCATCGGTAGGCGGGTCCACGAGGGGGTCGACAGGCGGGTCGGGAGCAGCCCCTTCTTCGCTGGGAGTCTTCGGTGTCCCGTCGACCTCCATGTCATACTCGAAGTTCGACAGGTCAAGGGCCGGGTGGAAGTGCTTCACATGGCTGAGTGCCTTCGCATAACACTCGTCTTGGGCATTGATCACCAGAAGCTGACTCGTCTCTGTCAGCTCTTTCAGCTCCTTGGCAAACTCCTTCTCCTGAGCCGCCATCTTCTCCGCCCATTCCCCCCTCTCCTTGTCGAATGCCGTCTTCATCTCTTGCTCCCTCTTCTGAGAGCCTTCGAGTTCTGTCTTCATCTCCTTCGTCTCCTGCTCGGCCTTGTCCGCCCTATCACGCTCCCACTTCAAAGCGGCCTCGTAAAGGCCCTTCACGTGGGCCCCCTGCACGGTCGCCTGTAGTCACCAAGCACAACTAAGGAAGCCTCCTTTACAGCGTAATTACCGAACAAGAGAGGTTGACAGACTTACCAGCACATTGGCCTGTGCGAGGCGTGTATACGCCGCGTCCAGGGACTCGACCTTCATCTCTGAGCGATCCCGGGGGGTCGCCAACTTACTCGCCACCTCGACGGCTTGCCGCCCTCGGGTCAAACTATCTCCCTCGCGAATCGACCAATCCGGCACCCACGGTCGCCGAAGCCTCTCCTCTATCTCCGGATCCGCCAGAGGGCCCTTCCCCTTATCGAGATCGGCTACCTTACCCTGGTCCGGATCGCCCTGAACCGCCGCGTCTTTGACCGTCTCCGAGCGAGTCCTTTTTGCCCTCGGCTGAACAGGGGCCTCGAAAACCCCTGGGGATGACCCCCTCGTCTTCGCCTTCTTCTCGGCCTCCTCCTTCTTCATTTCGCGCCTCCTCGCCTTGATCGACTCAGGATCCATACCTGCAAAAAAGTCCAGTAAGGACAATGAGCACGGAGGAACAACAAAGCCAAAAAGAAAGAAACAACTACATACATGGATCGGCCGGGCTCAGTCCGGCATTCGTCAAGTGGCCCTCGGTCACCTTCGCCCAGTCGACGCTATGTGACAAACGGAGACGCTCAACAAAACCCCACTCCTCGGCAGTCAGGTCCCTCGGCCTCGACGTTTTATAGCTCGGCTTGTAGTGATTCCACTGAGTGGGAATATCCCAAGGTTCCTCACTCCGGATCACTAGATACTTCTTCTTCCACTCCTTGATGGAATCCGGGTGACCATGAACAAACTTCCCCTTGCCCCGGGGCGAAATGTAATAGATACCCTCAGCCGATGAGCTAATCATCATCATCGCTCGGAAGACGTTCAACCGAAGAGGTACCCTCTGCTCCTCGCACAACAACACGAAGCAGATGATCTGCTTCCAGGAATTGGGCCCGTACTGCATCGGTGCCAAGGACGCCCAGTTCAGCACCTCTCGGACGAACGGGTGAACGGGCAACCTAAAGCCGGATATAAAGGCATCCACGGGGAAGACGCAATACCGATCCGGCAGAGGGTCGGTCGGTCGAAGAGTGGAGCTCGGCAACATGAGCTCATAGCCGGACCCTATATGGAACGCCAACCGCAAAGCCTCTAAGTTACCTGCCTCCAGAACGGTCGGAAATGCGTCCATTATCACCCTCTTCTGGCTCGGCGACGACGGTTGGACCCCACACTCCTCCTTATCAGAAAGATCGTCGGGGTACCGACGGAACGACTTAGACCGTACGGGTGACCCTGTCGTCAAGTTAACAGGCGCCTGACTCGAGCCCCCAATCCTCGACCCCCTCTTCTTCGGAGCCCTCTTCTTCTTCTTGGTCCGTTCAGGGGAGGGGGTAGATAATCGCCCCAGACCTATCGGCATGGAACTCGAGCCCATGCCCTGACCTCCTATCTGAGCCCCTTCGGCTCCCCCTTCCTCTCCAGAAACCATCTGTAGAATCTGAACTTCGGCAGAACTACCGCCCCCCTCCTCAGAATCACTACTCTCCACAACAAAAAGCCTCCGAGACCGCAGCGGCTTCACGTCATACACTGGCTGTTCCTCGCCAACAGACTCCCCCTCAAGATCAGACTCCTCCCGCGAAGTCAGTCTGGAGGCGGGTTTTGCGCCCCCCCCAGACGTCGATGCCAACGAGCCCGACTGAGCCCTATCCATCTGTGCCTAAACTAAAAACAAACTTACCAACAAACCGGGGGTCGCCTCGGATGAACGAACCTGGTACAGCGAATGGTAGGAACGAAGACTGAGATATTGGGAGATCTGTTAGAAAGAGAAAGAGGCGAAATGAGAAGTGGACGATAGGGGGAGAAGGGGGAACATTTATAGAGGGGAGAAACGACTCCTCGATTTCTGCAATCACTGTTCACCGATTGACGCGTAGCGGCCGCCTAGAAAACCGTGCCACGTCCTCGAGACATGGGCTTCTGACGTCATCCAGTGCCAGGCTGGCTACCAGACACAGGGGTCGGGCCGGATGAAGTGCTCGGCGAAAAAATTTTCCTTGTTAAAGATTTAAGGCTACAGGACTCGGTAGGCTCCCCTCTCACCCGTGAACAACTTGGGGCTTACAGCCTCGGCAGCCGAAAACCCCAAATCGTTCCCGGGTGGCAGGAAAGCCACCACCGCCTGCACCCCAGGTTCCAGAGCTCGGTCGGCTCCTCTCTCCCCCTCGAACAGCTTGAGGCTTAAGGCCTCGTCGACCGAAACCCCGAATTGTTCGAGGGTGGGAGGAAAGCCACCATCTCCTAGAACCCTATGGGAGTCGTCTGATATCCGAGGCTCTTCACCCCCAGATCCAGGACACGATGGATGCCCCTCCCGTCCCGATCTTTCTCGGGCCAGACATCCGTATGGGAGTCGTCTGACCCGAAAAAGGATCCAGACGGCAGAGTCGCCACCGATTCGAGGCCCCTTGGCGCCACAACAAAGTTTTTTAGAAGAGAGACGCCCGCTGAAGCAGACACCTCCGGTGGCCATTGAACCACCCTTGCTGTGATCAAACCCGCTAGGGGAGGGAGAGGTATTTATAACCTCCCCCAAGACCCGCCTTTATGACATTGGGAAAGCCAATCTACGGAAGCCCATGCGCCACCTGCGTTCAGGCTGGCAGCGTCATTTAATGCCCCCAGAAAAATGGACCATCACACGAATCCCGGAAGCGCCATCAAGACTCCGCTAAAGCGACAGACCACACGGTTCAAACCTTCTTCTCAGGAAGAATCACCGGCTCGCCATCACCCTTGCCGACACATAATCCCTCGTCATCTCGAGGTTCGGTCGAGCACCGGGGCCTTCTTCTCAGGAAGAATCACCGGCTCGCCATCATCCTTGCCGACACGTAATCCCTCATCTTCTCGAGGTTCGGTCGAGCACCAGGGTACTCTTCTCAGGAAGAAACAACGGCTCGCCATCACCCTTGCCGACACATAATCCCTCGTCATCTCGAGGTGCGGTCGAGCACCAGGGCCTTCTTCTTAGGAAGAATCACCGGCTCGCCATCACCCTTGCCGACACATAATCCCTCGTCTTCTCGAGGTGCGGTCGAGCACCAGGGTACTCTTCTCAGGAAGAAACAACGGCTCGCCATCACCTTTGCCGACACATAATCCCTCGTCATCTCGAGGTTCGGTCGAGCACCAGGGCCTTCTTCTTAGGAAGAATCACCAGCTCGCCATCACCCTTACCGACCCATAATCTCTCGTCATCTCGAGGTTCGGTCTGGCACCAGGGTACTCTTCTCAGGAAGAAGCAACGGCTCGCCATCACCCTTGCCGACAATAAACCCTCGTCATCTCGAGGTTCGGTCGAGCACCAGGGCCTCCTTCTCAGGAAGAAACAACGCCTCGCATCGCCCTTATCAAACACGTAATCCCTCGTCATATCGAGGTTGGGCCGGGCACCAGGGTACTCTCCTCCGGAAGATTCAACGATTTGCCATCCCATTTCCACGACCATGAACACTCCTCCCCGGCTAGCTCCCGCACCCCCGCAGGAGTGGGGGGCTTGTGTGGTAGGGTAAAAATGGCCTGCGGGCCCAACCAGGGCCCAATACAACTCTCACTCAAGAAAGGTAAAAATAGCAATCTAGCTCGGCTTCGAACCATTACAGGGTCGGCGCCGAACCTCAATTGCACCCCCCCAGAGCCGACCTCCTCGTATCCGACGAGCCTCAGTGGCCCTCGGTCTCCGATCCGTGACAGCCCCATGAGCCGCCCCTCCTCTCTGGCGAAGCAGGGGGATGACCTGGCACAGCCTAGGCCCTCCGATTCTCTCAGAGGCACAGAGGACCCACGATCAGCCATGTCAGCTCTATACCGCTCAGGGTTTTGCCACGTCAGCCCTATACCACTCCTGGTATTGCCACGTCAGCCCTAAACCCCCTGGGCCTTCTGCCACGACAGGCCCATGGGCTTTCGGGTTTAGACCCGGCCCCCAAGAGAATCCAAACCCGGTTGGGATTCTCTATAAATACTAGACCCTCACCCACCTTTTCAGGTAATCAATCTTTTGCCACTTAAATTCACCTAGTTATTACTACTCTCTCACAGAGACTGACTAGATCGTCGGAGGGTCCGCCACCGGGACAAATCCCGGTGTTTCAGGACCGTCTGCAGGTACACAAGACCTCGGATCCGAATCCTCTGATCCGAGCCCAGATCTCCGAACCACCCCGAGGTCGCCACAGGTTCTACCCGGTCAGCCTAGGGTCGTCAGACGAGCAGCTTTCTCCTTCAACTACAAATTGAGTCCGAACTCACACCTGGTGCATCCACACGTCTCCCAGAAATAAACCGCATCAAGTTGTTGTGCTACTTCTTAGATATTACAGGATGTACACAAAGGCAAAATGTTCAAACAAGCTCTCAAAGTAAGTTGATCAAGTAAAGCTACAAACAAAGCTCTCAAAGCTAACTGATCAAGAAAGCTACAAGGTTGCCAACTTTAAAGATAAAAATAAAGGCTAAGGCTCCATCTCAAGACTCAAGACTCAAGACAAGATCTATGCTTAAATGTATTAAGTGTCTTGTAACAGTTGTAACTCTTTTATTTCTTTGAGTCTTAGAATGCTGTAATAGCCTTGTCACACACACTCACACATATCTTTAAATAATTGAGTGTTTTACAAACTTAAAAAATCGAAATAAGCTTGAATAAGCTCAGCTGTTAAGTACCAGTCGACCGCTATTTGACACCAGTCAACTGTCTAGTACGAAACTGTCTGAATTCATTCAACCTCTGACCAGTCGACTCATTATGGCAACCCAGTCGACTGTTCAAGCCGTTTCGACAGTTTTCTGTTTTTAAACTTGTTTTCAAAATCAAATCTTTACTGCCATTGTATGACAGTTGGGACTCAACCTTCCAATGGTCAAACGTCTCTAACTCTATAAAAAGAGTACAGAAATCATTTGACGAAGGTTAACAATTTTTTTCCAAGCATTTTGTTTCTCAAGTTCTCAAGCTTTTGGTTTTGACAAGAAAAAGTATTCTGAAAGCATTCACTTTCTCAAGTTCTCAAGCTTTTGGTTCTCTGAAATCAGTCTAGGATAACAGCGATTTCATTTTAGACTGATTTCCGAAGTTAACCTAATAGCCATGCACAAAATCACATTCACAACAAGGCTATAGGTTGATTGTAAACATTTTGTTGTTGTTCTTTTCACTCTCGGTTGTGAGAGTGGTTCTCTCGGTTGGAGAGTAGGGCTCTAGGGTGTAGAGTCAGGTTTTCACTCCTGGTGGAAGAGTGGGTTGCTCTCTCTACTGGTGAGGGAGAACTACTGGTTGGACAAGATTGTTGTCTAACGCCGTAGGATATTCTTGTACTTTTTTCAAGAATAGTGGAAAATCTCAAGTGGGTTGCTTGGGGACTGGATGTAGGTCGGGAGGACCGAACCAGGATACATCATGTGTACTCTGTGGTTGGAAATTCTGTGGTTATATCTTTTGAACCTTTTATTACTTGCATTTCAATTCTCTCAAAACCGTTCTGGTAAGTCGACTGTATTCCCATCTTAAGTCGACTAATCAGACTGGTATTACAATCTTCTCAGAAACTCTTCTGCCAAGTCGACTGCCTTTCTGTATTAAGTCGACTTATCAGACTAGTATCAAAATACTCTTCTACTCTGATGCCTCAGTCGACTGAACTTCCTTTTACAGTCGACTGAACAGATGATAATTTTTAAATTTCGCAATTAATTTTTATAAAACACTATTCACCCCTCCTCTAGTATTTCTTGCCTTACTTACAGGATCCAACACTTGGTATCAGAGTCTGGTTGAGTGCAATGGCAACTACTTCTAATGCTAATCAATACCATGAAGGCCAATCTACACAAAGGCCACCCCTTTTCGTTGGAACCAATTACAACTATTGGAAGTGTAGAATTTCAGTCCATCAACTATGAAATATGGAACATGACAGAGACCGAGTACACCGCTCCTACTATTTTATATGCACAATGGAACGATGACATGAAGAACCAAATAATGAACAATGCAAAGGCGATGAATGCACTGTTTTGTGCCCTTACAAAGGAGGAGTTCAACCGTGTGTCCAATGCAACAACTGCACATCAAATTTGGCACACACTCGAGATAACCCATGAAGGAACAAATAAAGTAAAAGAATCTAAAATATCTATTCGTGTTGACAGGTTTGAAATGTTCCGCATGAAGGAGAATGAAAATGTATCTGAGATGATTACAAGGTTCACGGACATTACCAATTCACTTGTGGCACTTGGAAAGACGTATACTCAAGCCGAGATGGTAAGGAAGGTAGTTCGTGCACTAATCCCCGAATGGGAGAAGAATACTACCGCCATAGAAGAGGCCAATAATTTAACACAACTTTCTCTTGAGAATCTTGTGGAAAATCTTATAGCTTGTGAGGTACATGTTGAAGAGCACAAGAAGGATGCCGAACCACAACAATCAAAGAAGAAGACATTAGCATTCAAAGCCATGTCAGACTCCGAGGATGAAGAAGAAGATGAGGAAGAGATTGCCATGTCCATGAGAAAGTTCAAAAAGTTCCTAAGAAAAGGTAAGTTTAATTCAAAATCTAAGGAATTTAATGAACTTTCAACTTGTTTCTGGTGTAACAAGACATGTCATATGAAAAAGGATTTCTCACTAGAGAATGCAAAATCTAAGGGAAAGGCGTCCAACTTCAAGAAGGATAAGTACACAAAGAACAAGTTCGTGAAGAACAAAAAGGCATACCAAGCAACTTGGGATGATAGCGTTTCTTCGTCGGAAGAAGAAATTGATGAGACAAACGAGGTTGCAAACGTGTATTTTATGGCATCTCAAAATCAAGTAAGTAATGACTATGATTCTAATGATTTACTTGATGCTTTCAACTAGATTTTTCAAGAACTTAAAAAAGAAAAGATTAGAGTTAAGAACTTAGAGAAAGTCAATCAAACACTTTCTCAAGAAAATTTTAACCTTGATATAGAAGTAAAATCCTTAAATTCTCGTCTTTCTAGTTTAGATATGAATCTTGAATCTCTAAAGAAAAATTATGAAGAGATCCAAGAACATATCTAAATTTAATAAAGGAAAAGAAAATTTAATGATGTTTTTCAAAATCAAGTACAATCTAAATCAGGTTTTTGGCACCGTTGTCGGGGACTAGTTATTCTTTTATTGATATTGAAAATTGCTAGATTATTACTAGATGCAATTCATGATGTATAATTTTAATTCATTAAATGCAAGAAATAAACATATTTACAATCAAGTTATAATTCTGGACAACAATACGTTGCTGTACAAAAATCCGCTTTCCCGTTGATACATGAAAGAAAATTAGGTACCGTCAAGGGTTCCAGAAAGTAGACTTCATCCCAGTTCTAACGCATATTTACACGATACATTATAGATATAATAGCTAGGTCAACCAGACAGTTCTCTACTGGTCTACTGTTCAGGCAGCAACTCAGTGCGATGTTGTTATATCTATAAATTAACTGTAAAATCAATTAAAATCTTATAAAAATTATAAAGTGACTTCTAATCATGTCTAGTAACAACTTGGTAAATTTCAAGTCTTTATTCTACCATTAACATGACATTTTAATTAGTTAATCGAGAAGATATGCCTCAAAATAGTAATCTAGAATTTAAACCATTTGGGTACTAAAATCAGTATATCTTGAACTTTACATGTCAAATTCTAGATCCGCCAGAAGTTCCCGAAACTAGATTCAGGGGGCTAAAAAACTTATTGATAAAGTTCTAATTGATTTAAGCTATAACTAGGTCAAACTCTCGCTGCGAGTTAGCACAAACAGCAGGGCAGAAGCACACAAATTGATATTTATGATCTTTTAATGGGCATTGAATCACATAGGCAACTGGATTGATTCAATGCAATATATAACGACTGATTTAAACATGGAAGGATTTCAAATACGATGGTTCAATCAATTGAAACTTATAAAGAACATTTCTCATGAATTTGGACGGTAACAGTTTTCAAAACATGATAATCAAATATGAATACTAATTACGGGAGGTCAAATAAAATGCTTGTACAGAATAATAAAAATGTACAAGATACTTGCCTTTTAGAGCGACGGTTCCGAATGTGAACAAATCCATGGAAAGAGGGAATCTCCAACGGCAACGGCGGTAATGAAAATGCAGCAGCAATAGCGATACGGCAACAAAAGCGGCAACGACAGCCACGAGTCACGAGCAAGAGTAAGGACAACAATGGGTACGAGTGATGATAATAACAACATTGCAGCGAGCTTCGAACTTCAAGTCGCAGGTTGGTGGTAGAGGCTGGAGCTAGGGGATGAGGGAGGCAGTCGAGATGGTGTTTTAGCTTCGTTCAGGGATGCGATGGAGGTAGCGAGCAAGGGGCAACCAAGAGGAGCGGCAATGAGGAAGAGGAGTGCGGCTCTGAATGAGGTGCAACAACAACAGGCCAGGGCTGATGGTGAGGGACAGTAAGGCAGGGGTTGACGAGGCTCGGTAAGCGCACGGGAGGGGGCGACAGTAATGGTGCACAACAACGGTAGCGACTCGACAGCGAGGGGACTTCGGGGTGCTGTCGTCGGAGACAGCGAGCAAGGTGGAGCTCGAAGTTTGGGTTGGCGTCTGGACAACAAGGAAGAAGAAGGGGGTTGCAGGGGTTGTTGGGGTGCAGTGGATGACAGTAGCTGTGGGACGATGGTCGAGTGGCGAAGGCAAGGGTGCTCGGGGGTTGTTGTGGTCTTCAAGGTTAGCTGCGGAGAAGAGAGGGGAAGGGCAACAACTGATCGGCATGGTGAGGGATTAGTGAGGGATAGTTAGGATTTAGTGAGGTGATTAGGATTAGATGAAGGAGATAAATGAGGGATATTTAGTAGAGGAATGTGGTGTGCAGTTAAAGGGGTATTCGGGTAGGGTTGTATTTGTGTTAATGGGTTAACGGGTTCGGGTTAGGCTCCAATAAAATTTGTTTAGAATTTAAAAGTGTGGGCTTGAGTTGGGTACTAGATTGTTTTGTTTAGGTTGGGCTTCACAGTATAGAAAATTAAATAATTAACAGAATGATCATGATAAATAGAAATAGTTGCAAAAATAGAATGAGTGATGCGGTTTGTTTTTGGGAGGCGTGTGGATGCACCAGGTGTGAGTTCTTACTCGATTTGTATTGATAGAGGAAACTTCTATGCAGACGACCCTCGACCGGGCGAACGATACGGAGGTAGGTGGTAGTGAGGTGAAGGCTGGATGCTCGGCTCGGATCGGGAGGCTCGGATTCGAGGTCTCGTGTACTTGCAGACGGTCTAGGAACACCGGGGTCGGTCCCGGTGGCAGACCCTCCGACGATCTAGTCAGCTACTAAGAGAGAGTAACAGTAACTAGGGTTTTGGTGGGAAAAGATTGATTACCTTAATCAAGGGGTAGGGGTCTGGTATTTATAGGAGAACCCAATTGGGTCTGGACCCGTTTGGAGCCGGGTTTGGACCCGGTTGTCCGTGGGGTTGAAGCGGTGGAAACCCGGGCGGTATAGGGCTGACGTGGCAAGGGCCCGGGCGGTTTCCGGGCTGACGTGGCAGAGGCCCGGGCGGTTTTTCAGTGCTGACGTGGCAGATCTGGATGATCTGGAGGCGCGCGCATTTTGAGGGTTTCCTGTGGCCCAGGAGGGGCCACGCCATCCAACCCATATTGTAACGCCCTGAGCCCGGCTCAGCTGCGCACGCGGCTACACGTGCGCACACGCGAAAGAACGGACACAAAACTCTAGCCACGCCCACCACAGGCTGCCTCAAAAGGGTGGTTAACCGTTGGTAACCCTTCATCATGGGCTTTCCTATATATATCTCATATTCCCTTCTTTTATGGCCGGTATGGGACTAAGTCCCCCTAGGTCAACCGGTCAAAGGCCCAACACACACACACTTCCTTCTTTCATTCATTTATCCTCATAGATAATCCCATAGGCTCCATCATGCCATCACATCCCATAGGATCATCTATAGGCCACTAATTAATACCTTCATCTCATATATTATTATTTATTTATTATATATATATTATTATATATATTTCTATATATAATATTATATATATATCCGCTTAAGTACGGGGTGTTACACACACCCCTCCTTAAGAACTCAGCGTCCTCGCTGAGCCCGGACTTACAACTTGATTCAGGATCCTTTTCTAGCCGATGTGGAGAGGATTACCCTGATTCTGCTAGTTGTACAGTCCCCTACCCGGGCGACCTGTCCCAACCTAGCTCCTTCTCAGGCGTACATCTTGCACACACTCGGTGTCGAAAGTCGGCTCTGATACCATTTGTAACGCCCCGAGCCCGGCTCAGCTGCGCACACGGCTACACGTGCGCACTCCGGCTCAGCTGCGCACGCACACAATTAACTAAATTCTAACCACGCCCACCACAGGCTGCCTCAAAAGGGTGGTTAACCGTTGGGTAACCCTTCATCATGGGCTTTCCTATATATATCTCATATTCCCTTCTTTTATGGCCGGTATGGGACTAAGTCCCCCTAGGTCAACCGGTCAAAGGCCCAACACACACACACACTTCCTTCTTTCATTCATTTATCCTCATAGATAATCCCATAGGCTCCATCATGCCATCACATCCCATAGGATCATCTGTAGGCCACTAATTAATACCTTCATCTCATATATTATTATTTATTTATTATATATATTATTATATATATTTCTATATATAATATTATATATATATCCGCTTAAGTATGGGGTGTTACACATATCACAAGCCCCACACTCCTGGAGGATTGGGTGAACCAGCTGTGTTGGAGTGGTTCTTCACCTGTGTAGGAAGAGTAGGGTGGAGGGTGCGGTGAGAAAGTAGGATCTGCTACTTCCAGAAGAGGCCAGGGGTTAGGAGGAAGGGATCCCTTGTCGGAGTTTGCACAGGACGGAGTGACGCTTGCCGAGCCTTAGGGTCGGCAGACGAGCCCTTGGTCGGCAGACGAGCCTCGGGGGTTGGCGGACGATCCTCTCGCTAGTTGGAAGAGCGAGGGGACGTCGAGGACCGTTCGATTGAGGCTCGGTTTGCCGAGCATCTAGGGTTGGCGGACGAGCTTCGAGGGTCGGCAGACGACCTCCTCGCTAGTTGGAAGAGCAAGGGGATGCCAATGCCTGTTGGGCTGGAGATTGGCTCGCCGAGCATAGAGGGTCGATAGGCGAGCATTGAGGGTCGGTGGACGAGCTTCGGGGGTCGGCAGGTGACCCCCTCGCTAGTTGGAAGAGCAAGGGGATGCCCACGTCTGTTGGGTTGGAGATCGGCTCGCCGAGCATAGAGGGTTGGTCGGCGAGCCCCTCGCTTGAGGAGAATTTTTTGGGGCTCGCGATCTCATCCGAGCTCCGAGCCTCTTGGGAATAGAGGAGGGCTGTAGGGGCTCGCGGTGTCATCCGAGCTCTGAGCCCCTTGTGAATAGGGGAGTGCTTTTGGGGCTTGCGGCGACATCCAAGGTCCGAGCCCCTACATTTAGTAGTAGCGACTGGATGATTTCATTGTATTTAATGCTTTAGGAGTCCTGACGACTGGCGTTGGTCGGTCATTGTCGAGCGCCTGGGGTCGGCAGAGGAGCTCAGAGGGTTAGCAGACAGTCCTCTCGCTAGTTGGAAGAGCGAGATGACATTGAGGTTAGGTGAGTTGGGGCTCGGTTTGTCGAGCTCTAGGGGTTGGCAGTCGAGCTCAGAGGGTCAGCAGACGGTCCTCTCGCTATTTGGAAGAGCGAGATGACGTCCAGGTTAGGTGAGTTGGGGCTCGGTTTGTCGAGCTCTGGGGGTTGGCAGTCGAGCTCAGAGGTTCGGCAGATGGTTCTCTCGCTAGTTGGAAGAGCGAGATGACGTCCAGGTTAGGTGAGTTGGGGCTCGGTTTGTCGAGCTCTTGGGGTTGGCAGTCGAGCCCCCTGCCCTTGGGATAGAGGGAGACACTGGGGCTTGCGGTGTCATCCGAGCTCCGAGCCCCCTGTAATAGGGAAGGACTTTGGGGCCCGCGGTGCCATCCGAGCTCCGAGCCCCTGTGAATAGGGGATGCTGTTTTGTGGCTCGCGGTGCCATCCGAGCGTCGACCCTTCTGTAAAAATAGAAGAGGAATTGTGGCTCGCGGTGCCATCCGAGCCTCGACCCTTCTAAAAAAATAGGAGAGGAGTTGTGGCTCGCGGTGCCATCCGAGCGTCGACCCTTCTGTGGAATAGAAGAGGAATTATGGCTCGCGGTGCCATCCGAGCGTCGACCCTTCTGAAAAAATAGAAGAGAAATTGTGGCTCGCGGTGCCATCCGAGCGTCGACCCTTCTGTGGAATAAAAGAGAAATTGTGGCTCGCGGTGCCATCCGAGCGTCGACCCTTCTGAAAAAAATAGAAGAGGAGTTGTGGCTCGTGGTGCCATCCGAGCGACGGCCCTTCTGTAGAATAGAAGAGGAATTGTGGCTCGCGGTGCCATCCGAGCGTCGACACTTCTGAAAAATAGGAGAGGAGTTGTGGCTCGCGGCGCCATCCGAGCCCCGAGCTTCATTGACTTGTCGAGAAAGTCCGCTGTGTGGGGAAGAAAGGCCTGGGGGGTAGTTTTGGTAATTCCACGCCCACTGCTGACGTTAGGAGCGCAAGGATCGAAGCGTCTCCAGATCTTACCGGCTGTTAGATCTTGATGGTTAAGATCCAATGGCCAGATTTTAATTGCGGAAATCGAGGAGTCGCTTTCTCCTTATAAATCCCCTTCTCCCTCTTCACTTTTTCTTCTTCATTTCTTTACTCTCACTCTCCACTATTTAAAGAACAGGGTTTTATCTGCCATCGGTGACTTTTTTCGGTGATCGTTCGGTAAACTCTTCAGGTTAGTATTCTCTGTTTTGTAATGTCGCGCGTTCAGTCCGGATCCGAAGCCAGCTCATCGGGCCGCTCCGCGAAGGAGTCCGAGTCCGAGACGTCCTCGTCTTTTAGCAAATATAAGGTGAAGCAGGAGGTTCTGACAGACCCTAGGTTGGCTAGTAGTGACGACGCAGTCTTCATAGTGTCGCCACTAGGATCCCGAAGGCTGGGGAAGGAGCCTGTAGGCGAGGGCGAAGAGGAGGAGGAAGAGGATGAGGGGGATTAGGAGGATCAGGGCACCGAGGGCGAAGAGGAGGAGGGAGAAGACGAGGAGGGCCAGGGCACCGACGGTGAAGAGGAGGGGGAGGATTAGGATCAGGAGGATCCGAATACCGATGATGAGGATGAGGAGGATGAGGGCGCTGTTGATGATGAGGACGAGGGCGCTCAAGAGGGTGCTGGCAAAGGCACAGCGGGAAGGTTGGTCGGGGATGACCTTCCACCTCTCCCACCCTTGTCGATGCCGTCTCCCGAGAGGAAGGCTCGTCCTCGCCGGAAGAAGCAGAAGCTAACTATCCCAGATAGTCCTCTTCCGCAGGATGAACATGCACCCAGGCCGGGGCTTGAGTTCCCCCGAGTCTCCTTCAAAAATTCGGGGTCGATCCGGACGTATCCTGATGATATCAAGGACATCGACCCCATCCCTCCCGTGCCAGGTGAAGAGAGCCGGGTGAAGATTCGGATGGACAGCATCCCGTGCATCTTGAGGGCGGACTATCTCCACATTCTGAGGGCCTCTTATTTCATCCCGCGGGAGTTTGAAGTCTTCATCCAGAGCCCCGGCATTCGGCCCACCACGGTCCTGGCGCCGGGCTATTGTATGTTTCCTGAGGACGCCTTCGCCTCGGGCCTGAGGTTGCCTCTGCATCCCTTTGTTAAGAGGGTCTTGAATTGGGCGAAGCTATGCCCCATGCAGTACGGACCGAACTCTTGGAAGCACTTTATCTGTTTTATTCTAAGGTGCCAAGAGAAGGGGGTGAAGCCGAGGTTGACGTACTTCCGAGCTATCCTAGGGATCAGTTCGCTTGGAGATCAGGAAGGGATCTTCTACTTCTCACCCAGGCCGCACAAGAACATCATGCACAGCCATCCAGATTTCATCAAAGGGTGGAAAGAGAAGTATTTCGTGGTGTGGAGTGAGAAGGCTTGGGGAATCCCGACCCAGTGGAGTTTCTTCAAGCCGTACCATAAACCTCCGAAGTGAAGCGACTTGACAGCAAAGGAGTGGAAGAGAGTGGAGAAGATTGTAGGGGGGCATAATATTGCGTGGCCTCGAGTGACCGAGCTACACCTCGCCCGGGCCGGACTGAGCCCGGCTGACCCTAGTATATTTCGTTCTGAATTTTTCATCCTTCTGCCATCGTGTTAACTTTAGCCTCTTTGTTCATTCTTGTAGAGATGACTTCCGAACAGGTGGACGAGAGGCGAGCCTTGTTGGCCGTTTCCGCGAAGGCGAGGGCGGATATGCAGAAGAAGAAGAAGACGAAGCAGGAGAAGCTGGCTGCTCAGGCCAGGGGGTCCGCCAAGGGGCCGGTCCCGGTAGCCGAGGAGCCTTCTCAAGCAAAGAAGGCCAAGAAGCATCACCACCCCCCCACGCCGAGGGCGCCCCGGGATGCAGGGGGCAGTTCGGGCAAAACTGTTGATGCCCCAGGAAAGAGGCTTCCCCCGCCATGCCCCACTGCCGAGCAGATGGTGGGCCAACAGGGACTGTGGCCCTTCGCCCCCGATTGGTCGATCGTGCAGGGGGACAGTCTGCTCGACGGACCTGTGGCGGTCGAGTTCGTCACGAAGGCCGGCACCGAGCGTGACTACATGGCACTGGCATCGCAGACGGCCGAGCAGGCCTTCATCTGCTGGTCCCAGGCGCATATTTCGGTGAGTTAGTTCAGCACCTTTTCCCCTGATTTTAAACTTGGTGGAATTTTTCTGATCTTTTCTTCCTCGGACAGGCGATGCTCTACGGTCAGCACTTTCAAAAGTGCTTGGAGAAGGAGATCTACATAAAGAGGAGGAACGTGGAGAAATACCTCTGCGAGCTGAACAAGGCGACCGACGATCTGAAGGAGGGTCAGAGCATGGTTGCCGTCCACGAGGCCCAGATGGCCTCGCTTTGCAACATCCATAAGGCGGATGTGGATCGTCTCAAGGAGAGGATCGAGGAGGAGGCGGAGAAGGGGCGGAAGGCCCTGAAGATGATGGAGGCGGCCTCGGCGGAAGCCCTGATTATAGCACAGGACGAGGCGTATGAGCAGGCCAAGGCACACTTCAGGCAGATCTACCCAGAGCAGAGCATGGACCACCTCTACTTTGGTTGGGAGGCAAACCTTCCGCCGACCACAGGGGCGACGAAACGGGGGGCGTCCAGGTCGAAGATGAGGTGCGACCTCCCCCCCCCCCCCTCAAGCATAGACTAGTTCTTTCTTTTTGTTTTTGATGTAAAATGCCTCGAGCGGACTGGCCACCGCGGCTTTTGTATCAATTTTTTGAAAGAAACGAAATATACTTTTTTGGGCCGAGGCTTTGTGACTTGTGCATTTTTCTCGCTTTCCTTGTGATTGTTTGTTTCTTCTTGTCCTTGGATAGACGCACGAGACCTTGGGAGCCGGCCCGGTTTCTGCCGAGGTATCCCGGGTTCGAGCAGGGAAGGAGGCATTGGAAGTGGCTTTGGCCTGCCAGCGAAAACAGGCTCGTGATCGAGTGGACGCTGTAAATTACTTCATGAATAAGTCTAGGGAGCTCAGTCTGGAGGTGGCTCGTCTGAAGAAAGCAATAGCCGACCGAGACTGGTGAGTAATCGAGACAGACTGGTCCATCTCGGATGCTTCGAGCGGGCGGTCGGCTTCGGAGTCTTTCCTTCGTGAGGCTGTGGTTGAGAAAGAGCTGGAGATCCAAAGGCTGAAGTTGGTGTTGGGCGCGAGTCTGATCGAGGAGGCGAGCAACTCCACGCCGGGGCGGTCTCCGACGTTTTTAATTGAAGCAACCCAGCCAGATGACACAGGAAGCTCGGTGGCAGGAGTCTCTACCCAGGTCGGTCCGGCCGTGCGTGAGAGGAGCCCCGAGGGGAGTGCCAAGTTTGAGTTTTCAAGCCGAGTGTGAGTGAGCAGCAAGTTGTTCTTTGTATTTGTACCGACTTTCATTGAGTTGTAAGCAATGAGTAATAATAAGAACATTAGATTTTCTAAACTTTGATTGTCTCGGTCGTCGAAGGTGGTTGTCGTGCTTGTTGCGAAGGGTCGTCGCCGAGGTGACTGGGCGCAACGGGCGCATATGTTGCGGCTTTTCGTCTTTCGATAAGTCATAAATGGCGACATTTCGCCTCTCCATGGGCATTTATGGCGATGTTTCGCCTTCCGCCGTTTCGTATTTCCAGACGCAATAATTGCACCCCTCAGGGGGCTATATATAATCCCCACTCCCCCCAAGATGGTTGTTAAGGAGTGAGTGGCTGATCAGTCGGTCGACTTTGGGTGCCTGCCGAGGGCGGGCACCCCGAACATAATCTTTTTCTGAGGTCTCCGGATTGGAGGCACACTAATCACCCTCGAACAATTCGGGGTTCGGGCCTTGAGGGCCGGAGGACCCCGGGGGTTCGTTGGTGAGTGGTGGGCCGACCGATCGGTTCGGAGGCTCGGAGAGAACCGTGGTCGGTGGCATTCCTGTCATCCTCGAATATTTCGGGGTTTGGGCTCGTAAAGAGCTGTAAACCCCGGGTTGTTGGCGGGCGAGAGGAGGGTCAATGAATGGTCTCGAAGTGAGGAGAGCCGAGGGTTGGTGGCCCTCCTGCTGTCCTCGAACAGTTCGGGGTTTGGGCTTGTGAAAGTAGTAAACCCCGGGTTGTTAGCGGGCGAGAGGACAGTCAAACAACCGACTCGAAGCTTGGGGCGTCTACCGAGGGCGGACGCCCTAAAACTTAATAAAATTTTTGTTGAAACAAAAATGGTTGTAGGTCGTAGCCGAGCGTATTGGTCGAGCGGCTTCGAAGAAAGCCGCAGCCTTGCTCTGGTTTTAACGACGAGACACCATTTGTTCTTGGGGAGACGGCGAGGGCGTGGCAGCGGTCGTCGCCTCGCGCATAGGTTGATGGGCTTGAAGAAGCCCAAAACCTTGCGAGGGACAGGTGCCGAGCCCCCACACCGGGGAGAAAGCCAGTCACGGGCGTAGCCACGGGTCGTCACCGAGCGTTAAGGTCGGGGTGCTTTGGAGAAAGCCTCCGCCTTGCTCGAGGTCGACGCCCAGCTCCCGCACTTGTTCTCAGGAGAGACGGTACGGGTGTAGCTGGCGGTTGCCTCCTCGTGCTATGGTTGATGGGCTTGAAGAAGCCCAAACCATGCGAGGGACAGGTGCCGAGCCCCCACACCGGGGAGAAAGCCAGTAACGGGCATAGCCACGGGTCTTCGCCGAGCGTTAAGGTCGGGGTGCTTTGGAGAAAGCCTCCGCCTTGCTCGAGGTCGAGGCCGAGCTCCCGCTCTTGTTCTTAGGAAAGACGACACGGGTGTAGCTGGCGGTGGTTGCCTCGCGCATAGGTTAATGGGTTTGAAGAAGCCCAAACCATGCGAGGGACAGGTGCCGAGCCCCCACACCAGGGAGAAAGCCAGTAACGGGCGTAGCCACGGCCCACGGGTCATCGCCGAGCGTTAAGGTCGGGGTGCTTTGCAGAAAGCCTCTGCCTTGCTCGAGGTCGACACCGAGATCCCGCACTTGTTCTCAGGAAAGATGTGTAAGAGAAGCTTTCTGGCTCGCGATGCTATCCGAGCGCCGACCCCTAAGCTTGTAAAGAAAAGCTTTTCTGGCTCGCAATGCTATCCGAGCGTCGGGCCTCAAGCTTGTAAGAGAAGCTTTTCTGGCTCACGATGCTATCCGAGCGTCGGGCCTCAAGCTTGTAAGAGAAGCTTTTCTGGCTCGCGATGCTATCCGAGCGCCGGGCCCTAAGCTTGTAAGAAAAACTTTTCTGGCTCGCGATGCTATCTGAACGCCAAGCCCTAAGCTTGTAAGAGAAGCTTTTCCGGCTCGCGATGCTATCCGAGCGCTGAGCTCGAGACGTTTTTTATTGAGAACAAAATACGAAGCCACAAACTTGTTTTAAGAAAGCTGGCATATTTACATCATACTGGATTTTTACAAAAACAAGGCACGGCGTGCCTACTACATTCCTGATAATTTACATGATGGAGGCTAATCTCCTCCTAGAAACTTGATGAGGTGCTCCGCATTCCAGGGCCTCTTGATGGCCTTGCCCTCTGGGTTGGTCAGGCGGTACGTCCCTGGGCGCACGACCTCCGATACTCTGTAAGGGCCCTCCCAGTTGGGGGCTAATTTTTGTTTCTGGTCGGGATCGGATACCGCTAGTTTTCGGAGAACGAGGTCTCCGAGTTTGATGTCGGTGGGACGCACCTTCTTGGTGTAGAACTTCTCAATCCTTTGTTGGTAGATGCTTCTTCTAATGGCGGACTTCTTCCTGACCTCGTCTATGAGGTCCAGGTCGGCTCGCAGCTGTTTGGAGTTAGCTGCCTCGTCGAAATCCATAATTAGGGGTGAAGGGATCTCGATCTCCAAGGGAATGACAGTCTCTGTGCTGTATGTCAGATTGAAAGGGGATTCTCCCGTGAGGATTCTCTTTGTTGTCCGGTGGGCCCAAAGAACGCTTGGCAGCTCGTCGACCCATAACCCCTTAGAAGAGTTATCGAGTCGTTTCTTGAGGCCGTCGAGGATTTGGCGGTTCGCGTTCTCGGCCTGACCGTTGGACTGGGGGTGGCATACTGAGGAGAAGCACTGCTGGATCCCGAGATCTTCGCAGAACTTGCAGAGATGCTTACCCGCAAATTGAGTCCCATTGTCTGTAATGAGCACCTGCGGAATCTCGAACCGACAGACGATGTGTTTCCAGAAAAACTGCTGGGTCTGTCGCTTGGTTATCGTTGCTAATGGCTCAGCCTCGATCCACTTAGTGAAGTAGTCGATCGCCATAATGAGGAACTTTCGTTGGCCCGTTGCTTTTGGAAATGGGCCCACCAAATCCATCCCCCACATTGCAAAGGGGGTCGGACTGGCCATTGACCGGAGGTTTGCCTGAGGAGCCCTTTTCACGGGGGAGAACCGTTGATAGGGGCCGCACTTCTTCATTAGGACGAGGGCGTCTTGTAGCATAGTGGGCTAGTAGTACCCGTGATTTAATGCCTTCCGCACTAGCGAACGGCTTCCCATGTGGCATCCGCCGATCCCTTCGAGCAGCTCCTTGAGGGCGTACTTGGCTTCGTTGAGGGTCAGGCAACGGAGGTAGGGTCTGCCATCCGTTGTGGTGTAGGACCTTTTGAAGAGGGTGGCATTGATTACCGCGAATCTTTCTGATCGGACCCTGACTCGCCTTGCTTCTGCCCGGTCTTCGGGGAGCTCTCCCTTGATTAGAAATTTCTTGATAAGAGTGGTCCAGTCATTGGGAGGGGCTCCGTCTTCAATGCATAGAACCTCCGGGAAGTCTGTACTTGGCTTCAACAGGACTTCAATCAGGACCGTGCGGTCGAGGCCTTCAAAGGATGAGGAAGCCAACTTTGACAGGGCGTCGGCCTAGGCGTTCAGCTCCCGAGGGATCCTCAAGACAGCCGGTTCGTTGAAGGACGTTAGTAGGCGTTGGACCACGGCCAGGTACCTGATCATCCGATCGTCACGGGCCTCGTACTCCCCGGTGATTTGGTTGACCACCAGCTGAGAGTCGCTAAAGGCCCTGATCTGTCTGGCGCCGGCCTGATGAGCCAGGTTGAGCCTAGCGATCATGGCCTCGTATTCAGCCTCGCTGTTAGAGGCCGAAAAGTTGAGGCGGAGGCAGTATTGAAGGAGGAAACCATCTGGACCCCTAAGAATGATGCCCGCACCACTCCCCGCTTCGTAAGAGGAGCCGTCGACGTAAACTTCCCACGTCTGGTCGACTTCCTAACTTGTGGGTAGGGAACTTCATCTTCTGGTGGTAGGCCGAGGGAACCGCCTGGAGCGAGCAGAGTCCGGGGCGACCGAGTATGGCGTTGTAGGCTGCCTTGACGTTTACAACCATGAAGTCGATAGACTCGGTTCTTCTGTTCGGGGTCGTACCCGCCGTGACATCTGGGGTGACGATCCCCTCTATTGTCACCGGGACGCCAGAAAATCCGTGCAAGGTATATCCGGCTGGCTTTAGCTTCTCACGGGAGAGCTTCAAGTTCTCGAATGCCTCCAGGAACAAGATGTTGACCGAGCTCCCGTTGTCTACAAGGATTCGCCGGGCCTCGAAGTTCTCCATGCAGAGACTGATGACGAGTGCGTCACAATAAGGAAGCCGGACTCCCTCCAGATCCTCCCCTGAGAAGGAGACAGGAAGTTGCTGGACTTGGGGGGAGAGAGGGCCTTGGACGGTGTTGACATCTCGGACGAATGCCTTGCGGAAAGTGTTGGATTCTCCTCCCATGGGCCCTCCATGGATGCAATGCAAGATTGCCTGACTCTCGGGCTCCTCGCTCTCCGGATCCCGCTCAGGGCGTTGTCGGGGTGCTCGAGGAGGAGGGGAATCCCTCCTGTTTCTGGTATCCCTCTGTTCCCGGACGCCTTCTCTTTTGAATTCCCAGAGGTACCCTCGTTGGATGAGGGCCTCGATTTCATCCTTCAAGGCACGGCAACATATCTGTGTCGTGCCCGTTGTCCCGGTGGAAGCAGTAGTAGAACCGCTGATCCCTCTTCTTGCTGGTGTTGTTGGACGGTCGAGGGGGGTACTGCACGAGGTCGCTGTCTTCAATCGCTAAGAGGATTGTCGACACGTTCTGCGTCAGCGGAGTGTACCTCTCGAAGCGAGGGATCGGCAGAACCTTCTTCGCGGCGCCCCTGTCTCTTGGAGCTTTCTTCGCCGGCTTGACCTCGTCGGCCTTGCGCTTCCCCTTCCCGGAAACTTCTTTCTGGTCCTCTGGATTCAGGGCCTCTTCGGCTTGGATGTACTTTTCGACCCGGTTGAGGAGGTCGGGAAAGTCTATCGGGGGCTTCTTTGCCAGGGAGGCCTTCAGCTGTCCGTGTCGGACGTTGTGCCGGAAGGCTACCGAGGCAACCCCAGGGTCAAGGGAGGAGACCAACCTTGCCTCAGCGGTGAGCCTTCGGACGAACACCCGGAGTGACTCCCCTTCCTTCTGCCGGAGGCCAAGTAGGGACACACTTGTTCTTTCGGCCTTTCGGCTGGTTACGAAGTGGGAGAGAACGTTGCCTTCTAGCTGGTTGAAAGAATAGATGGAGCCGGGGGTGAGCTTGGAGAACCATTCCCGAGCCAGACCCCGGAGGGTGGCGGGGAAGGCTCGGCACAGGAGGGGATCCGATGCGCTGTGAATCATCATGAGGGTTTTGAAGCCCTCCATGTGATCATCAGGATCGCCCTCACCGTTATAGGTCTCGAATTGAGGTTGACGGAAATTCTGGGGTATCTCCGCCTGCAGGATGAGGGCGGAGAAAGGAGGTCGGACAGGCCTGTACTCCTGAGCCGTCCTTGGACCGCCGTCGCCAAAGTGGTCGAGGTGATCCTCCATTTCTTGGAGGCACTTCAAAATGTCGTCGTCATACTCTGGTGGGATTGTTGAGGGGCGAGACATGCTGGCCTCAGCATTTGACCGTGTGTGGGAGCGGCGGACGTTCTCATCGATAAGGATCCCTCGGATGGCCCCCATGATTTCCTTCCGGAAGTCCTGGAACTCCTGGTGAGTGACCAGGGCTCGCTCGGCCCGGTTTGGTTGAGCTGGAGGTTGCCGTCCGACATAGCTGAGCACCGGCCCCCGCCCTTGGGATGGAGGCTTTGGATGGTTCGAGGCCGAGTTGGAAGCAGCCCCTCCCCTGCTGCGGCTACCCTGTCGGTTCTGAATTACCCCCGCAGGTCGGGTTGGATCGGACGGGAGGCACCCTTTTGGAGTCTGTGACTGACCCCCGGGTTGTTGGATGCTTGAGCGTCGGCACCGACGCCCTGTGAAGGCACGTCCTGCCGACGCGCTGAGGTGACAGCTCTTGCGGCTTTTGGAGCCATGTGAGCTCGGGTTGACGGGGTACCGTAGATGGCTGAGCTCAGATCGGCGTCTGCAATAGAAGTTCCCACAGACGGCGCCAACCTGATGCGGTTTGTTTTTGGGAGGCATGTGGATGAACCAGGTGTGAGTTCTTACTCGATTTGTATTGATAGAGGAAACTTCTATGCAGACGACCCTCGACCGGGCGAACGGTACGGAGGTAGGTGGTAGTGAGGTGAAGGCTGGATGGTCGGCTCGGATCGGGAAGCTCGGATCCGAGGTCTCGTATACCTGCAGACGGTTTAGGAACACCGGGGTCGGTCCCGGTGGCAGACCCTCCGACGATCTAGTATTGCATCCTTGGGGCGCCGTTGGACCACTCGCTGAGGGTCACGAGCCGAAATTATTTGGTCGCTGACCTGTGAAGGTATTGGGAATCAGTGGATGTGATTCCGGGATGGTTGTTACCTTGACAGACCAATCGTGCTCGACTTTGTTGATCGACACCGAGTGTGATTTGAATAACAACATATTTTCAGTAAACTGCATTGGTTATGTTTTCTTTTATTGTTTCACTTGAAGACCGAATTGGTGTTAGGGGTAATTTCCTATAATCCAACTCGTTCTGAGAGTTAGCACTAGGTGGTGATACTATGAAGTTGTCTCTTCCTGTCATTAGGGATACGTGTTGCGGTGCGTATTTTCCACTGTTGATTCCTGAAGTACCGTGGTAAGGACGAGATGGGATTTCCTGGTGGATAGAGGGATTAAGCCTTCGAGGCCATCAAATCTATGCTGGTGGACACGAACGAGTCGTATGGGCTGCGGTCCTGTGACATACGGCACCATAGGTATGCTGCGGTATATCTTTAAGTTCGTCACGGCTGTTGAATGGGATCCGAGCACATGCTGGTGGACACGAACGGGTTGTATAGGCTGCACTCCTGTGAAATACGGCATCATAGGTATGCTGCGGTATATCTTTAAGTTCGTTACGGCTGTTGAATGCGGTCCGGGCATATGCTGATGGACACAAATGGGTCGTATGGGCTGCGGTCCTGTGAAATACGGTGCCATAGGTATGCTGCGGTTAATCTTTAAGTTCGTCACAGCTTTCGAGGAGGGTCCAATGTGATAATTATGGATGACAACAGGGTAGCTCCCCGAATTATGTCGTTTATTTACACCTCCTCAACCATGTCATATTATCAGGAACAAGAAGTGGACAGAATTAGAATGCATTGCATAGCGAGGGTTCGAATATCTGAAACTGAAGAAACGGCTTGATCTGGGGCACATGTAGTATGTGATGCATGTGTGTCCAGAGTCTTGCTGACATTAGATTAAGTGCATCTGTTCTATACTCTGTATTTTTTTGCATTAGACTTAGGTTATGACATACACGAACACTAGAAAATTAGGATACACGTTTATTTTCCATTCAAGATGAATTGTGAGTGTGATAGTTGAAGTATATAATGAGTGTGAAAGTGATGTATTGCGAGACGTGATGACATATATTGTAAGAAATGAATGAATGCAATGTTATGTGATATGAGATTGTGAAAGAATATAAGTCGTGAGTCTGTAAATGCAAATGAATGGTAAATGAGGTGCAGTTTATGTGAAAGTAGAGTTATTTGTGAATGTAAAGCTTTATGGGAAAATAAAGCTATAGGAATATTTGTATAAAGCATAAAGTGATGGGCGTTAAGCAACTAATTTGTGAATGATTTTCAAACTAAAGATAAGTATGTTGTAAGCGGGTATGGATATGCGTGCAGGAAATGACTCGGTGAGTATTTGATGTGAAATTCCATTTACGATGTTTACATATTCAGATTCAAGTAAAATTTAATTATCTTGGTAATCGTAAGTTCGTTCTGTTTTACTTATAAAGTTTAATTTATTTGCTTAATTAATAGATTATACTCACATCAGAAATGGCTAATCCCTTAGTGTTTGGGGGGTTAGGGAGTCCCTGGACTACCCTAGATCCCCTACTGTTACAGGTCCTCAGCAGTGCAGAGGTGAGGTGTGGACTCTGTGGAGTGGAGCCTTTGTTTAAAAATTGTTGTTTAAAGTTTAACTATGTGAATAGTGAATTTTATGATTTAAATTGTATTTTAGATGTATAAGTATGCGGACGATGATGATGAGTAATAGTGTGGAGTGGCATGATATGTTCTTGACCCGTATCCATCTCGTTGTGGAGTACCGGGCCCTGTGGTATGTTTTATAAGTTGTTTTCTAAAAACTTTACTACGTTTTCAAAGGAATTTATGGTTTTTAATTGATAATTGATATCCTGTTATGAGTTTGGCCCCCAGAGCATGATATTTATATTGCTTGTGTGATTCTGCTCATTTTGGTCTGGAGAGCGCATGATATTATTGCCTGTGATGTGAGCTATGGAATTTACGGAATTTAGAGTAGAATTTCGTAAGTTTTTCGTGTTTCGGAGCAGAAATTTCAGCGGAAATTTTGCCAAAATTTTCTTTGAAATATAACTATCTTAGTTTAATTTTAAAGTGATCACTATGATTAGTTGAAGTTGCTACTAATTTTACCATTTCAAACAGTGATCACTACTTAGTTGAAGTTGCTACTAATTTTGTTCAGATATGGCTTTATCCTCTGCTTTGTCGTATTGGTCCTTATTAACTCATTCTCATGTTAGCTACACACTGTTGGAAACAAATTTCTTGATTTTCAAACATTTAACGACATCTTTAAAGTGGGGAATGGGCAACGACCACAATTAGAACAACCATAGGAGAGACCAGCGATTTTGCGATTTTACACCAAGGTTCGGCTTTAAGCGCATACTAGGGGTGTCAAAAAATACCATATTACCGTACCATACCGTTACCATACCATATATTACCGAAATCTTGGTAATACCATACCGAAATCTCGGTATTGTACCATACCGAAATTATATGGTATGGTACTGGTACCCAATACTGATACCATGGTATACCGTACCATACCAAGTAATTAATATATATTTAATTTGATTTTTATATTTAAAAACCCAGGCCCAGACCTAGGTCCATGCCCATTTTTCTTACTTTCTTTTTTATTTTTCCACCTCAGTTATACTAGTACTTCAATTATTCTTCCTTTTTCCTTCTTCCTTTTTTTCTTCTTTGAATCTAGGGCACACGCACTGATTGACCGACACACTACGCTGCCGAAGCACCACACTGTCGCGCCACCACCTACCTTCTTCAGCCCCCATCGGTACCGTATTTTTGGAGGATTTTTTCGACTAATTAGGAAAACTTTAGAGTTTAGTTTGTGTATTAATATAAGATCCATATTCTTCTTATTCTTGTTGGGTTTTCTTGAGATCATGGGTATTATTATTCACAAGTAATTAGGAATTTAGGATGTAAAAGATCTTCTGATTTGATTTATCAAATTAATTTTTGTGTTTTTTTAGGAGTTAATATAGGTGAAATCTTATTTATGTATTATATTTGTATCATAACCCTGAAATTGATTTATATATGAATCTTCTAAATGAGATACATACTGAAAAAAAAGGAGTAGAACAATACACAGAAATAAAAGAACCATAAAATATCATGAATGTTATGAAAGGAAAATAACAATATTGTTGTTATTCTTTATATATGAATCTTCTTAATTTCAGGTATTGTTGTCATTCTTTCTCTATATGCTGAAGCTATTCAATTATATCTAATCAAGCATATTGCAGAATGTTGAATCTAATAGAGTATCATATTGAATCAATCATATTGAAGAATGTTGAAACTAATTTTCATACATAAAGATACATTATATTGAAACTTATACATCTCTGAAATTGTACAACAGTAAAGTCTACAACCCTGATTTGTTGTTTGGCCTGGGTGGATTAGGATTGGGCAGAAAAGGTCTTTAGCTAATTCTTTTATTGAGGGTTTAACTATTTAGGGGATGAGAATACGATGTTGATGTTTTTTTAATCCATGATCTTAAATTTTGCGTCGATTATCACTATATCAGGTGATGTATGTTTGTTTGTGAGGATAGTTTTTTTATGTGAATCTGTTTCCATTTAATCAATTGAACTGTAGGTTTCTGTATACTATTCGTGCTGGTGTTTCTCTGTTCCTGTATGTGTTTAATTTGTTTTGAGTGAGAATTCTAGAGTTTTTTGAAGGAACATACCTAAAGATATTAGTTATTTCAATGGAGTTTTGTGATGATTTCTTCCTTCATTGTCAAACAAAAACTTATATTATTTGGTACTGCTGGTGATTGGGCTCTGGAAACACAGATGTTAAACTAAATTATGGACCGTTAGTTAAGTCTTGTTTGAGAATTGACATTGGCTGATAATTGGAACTTCTTCATATATATATATATATAAAATTATTTTTGTTGAAACTTCTTCATATATTTATGTTGAGCTTATTTATCCTTCTTTTGCCATTTATATGAATGTTAATTTTTTACGATAGTTAATGCCCGGTAGTACCATGGTATTACTAATACTGTACCGATATTCCGGTAGTACCGAACTCGGTAATACAAAAATCTTGGCAAGCTAATGGTAGAGAAATTTGTGTACCAAGTATTCCGGTACGGTAGACGGCAGAGTAATGATGATACGGTACGGTACGGTATACCACCCCTAGCCCATACCTCTTTACTTTGGTTATGGATGAATTGACCCGAGCAATATAAGATGGAGGTGCCTTGGTGTATATTTTTTGCCGATAACATCGTCTTAGTGGACGAGACTGGAGCAAAAGTCAATGCTAAATTAGAATTGTGGAGAAAAACTTTGGAAGCTAGAGGCTTTAGGATAAACAGAACTAAAACAGAGTATATGGAGTGTAATTTTAGTGATATTCGGAACACAACTGAGGAAGTAGTGAAGCTTGATGGCCAGGAGATACCTAAGAGGGACCGTTTCTGATATTTAGGTTCGATTATACAAGGAGATGGGGAGATTTGTGAAAATGTTATACATAGGATCCAAGCAAGGTAGCGTAAGTGGAGAAGTGACAGTGGTGTTTTGTGTGACAAA
Source organism: Hemerocallis citrina (assembly GCA_017893485.1). Classification (NCBI taxonomy): domain Eukaryota; kingdom Viridiplantae; phylum Streptophyta; class Magnoliopsida; order Asparagales; family Asphodelaceae; genus Hemerocallis; species Hemerocallis citrina. Next base: position 83,097,255 of record CM030366.1, read on the forward strand.
CGTATAACTTTGAAGTTGAAGAGAAAATTTTATAGAACGATTGTTAGACCAGCAATGATGTATGAAGCAGAGTGTTGAGCAACAACGAAACAATATATTCAAAAAATGAGTGTAGCGGAGATGAGAATGCACAGATGGATGTGTGGTAAAACAAGGAAGGATAAAATTAGAAAAGTGCATATACGAGATATGCTAAAGGTAGCTCCAGTCCAAGATAAGTTTAGAGAGAATCGCCTCAGGTGGTTTGGACATGTCACACGTAGTAGTGCCCCCATTAGAAAGAGTGATTTGATAAGTATTGAGGGTAGAGTTTGTTGATTCTTGATTTTGATGATTAAAACACAATGCAAAGTTGTTGTGCTACTTCTTAGATATTACAGGATGTACACAAAGACAAAATGTTCAAACTAGCTCTCAAAGCAAGTTGATCAAGCAATGCTACAAACAAAGCTCTCAAAGCTAACTGATCAAGAAAGCTACAAGGTTGCCAATTTTAAAGATAAAAACAAAGGCTAAAGCTCCATCTCAAGACTCAAGACTCAAGACAAGATCTATGCTTAAATGTGTTGTATTAAGTGTCTTGTAACAGTTGTAACTTTTTTATTTCTTTGAGTCTTAGAATACTGTAATAGCCTTGTCATACACACTCACACATATCTTTAACTAATTGAGTGTTTTACAAACTTAAAAAATCGAAACAAGCTTGAATAAGCTCAGCTGTTAAGTACCAGTCCACCGCTATTTGACACCAGTCGACTGTCTAGTACGAAACTGTCTGAACTCATTCAAACTCTGACCAGTCCACTCATTACGGCAACCCAGTCGACTGTTCAAGCCGTTTTGACAATTTTCTGTTTTTAAACTTGTTTTCAAAATCAAATCTTTACTGCTGTTGTATGGCAGTTGGGACTCAACCTTCCAACGGTCAAACGTCTCTAACTCTATAAAAAGAGTACAGAAATCATTTGACAAAGGTTAACAATTTTTTTCGAAGCATTTTGTTTCTCAAGTTCTCAAGCTTTTGGTTTTGACAAGAAAAAGTATTCTAAAAGCATTCACTTTCTAAGTCCTGGTTCTCTGAAATCAGTCTAGGATAACAGCGATTTCATTTTAGACTGATTTCAGAAGTTGACCTAATAGCCACGCACAAAATCACATTCACAACAAGGCTATAGGTTGATTGTAAACATTTTGTTGTTGTTCTTTTCACTCTCGGTTGTTGTCACGCCCCGCTTCCCGGAATACGGGAATACAGGCACGTAACTGAGGCCCAGCGAATGATATAAGTACGCCAACTCATATCATCCATAAGCTGTACCAGTCTTAACTCAACAATATAAGAAAAATGAATCACAACCACGCAGAAAACATAATCACATAAACGATAATGAAATTCAATAACCAAATCTGAAATACAAGAACTTACCAAATAGCTCGATAGGCTCCAGCTCCAATCGTAGAGAACTGCTCACCAATGTCTTCTGAAAATTCTCCTTATACACCTGTACTTGTTCATCTAAAAAGAAAGAATAATTTGTCCTTAGAGCAAGTCGTGGACATGCAAGTGGAGAAACAGCGAAACAATGGAAATAGTGGCATAGCAATGAATTCAAATAAACAATGAGGTCGATAGCATTGAACAGTGTAAAAGAGATAACAGTATAATATGCATTAAGTACGATTTACCACAATAACGATAAACAATACCAATAAGGGCAATAATAATGAGAACACTGTTCATTAAGATAACAATATGCAATGATGATGTGAGGAGAGCCTTAAGTCTATTATTCATTTTTTTCCTAGCTAATGCACGTACTACTGCATCCCATTCTACAGGTTCCATGCATACAATCAATTTCGTTTAGACTAAGGTGGTAGATTCTATAGTTCATGTACTCGGGAACATTATTCATTAATGACCGATGATCGAATCAATCGAGATACTGAGTCAGTAATCTACAATTAACCGATGACCGATATGACCAATAGACCAATAGACCGATAGACCGATAATTAGGGAAACACGGGCCCCTCTTCCGAGTACAGTCACCATGTCATCAACTACCCTAATCAACCCTTAACCCCGGCTTGCTTTACTTTCTTTACTCAATTATCATACAATAATGCAATTAATAAGGGACGCTAGAGAAGGTGTCAAAACAATCCTGAGATCATGCAATATACTATATACAATTAAATACACTAAATATAACATTATAAACACAATTGTACATTATAAAATATAGAATCCCAATTCTGGACAGCAGTAGGTTGCTGTACCAAAATCAGCATTCCCGTTGCTACAGGGCAGCAAATGTGGATCCGTCAGGTGGTCTAGAAGCTAGACTCCCGCCCGGTTCCAACGCATACTTAAAGTCTATATTCTGACGACGGTAGCTAAGTGAAATTCAGTGTTCTTTATAGGTTTTAGTTTCTGGTTGGGTGTAGATGTTGTCTAATTTTAATTATAAAGGCAGTAAATAAATATTATAAAAATCAGTAAAAATACTTTTTAACACCCTAAACATGTTATTTTCAAATCTGGAATTTATCTTGGCCATGTGTGATTAATAGTTCACTTAATTCATTAGCCCAAGTTGTTATGTACGGGAATCTGTAATTTCAGCGCAGCTGTGGTAAAAGGTTCATAACTGGAGCAGTATAACTCCAAATTCGAAAGTTTTGGTGTCTATCGACATCTAGACAGATAGGGCTACGATTTACTTTCAGGGAGTTTCTGATTTTAACGAAGTGTTCTAGGTCTAAACAGCATGTTAATGTTCAGATTAGCGTAATTTTCTGAATAGTCTACATGTTCCTTTTAAGTAAAATGGTAAAAATAAAGTTTAATAATAGTAAATTGGAGTTTAATTAATCTTAATCGTAGCGAATCAACCTTAGATGAACATGGTATTAATATAGATGATGTCTAACATTTTAATAACTACAATTCAACAAATTAGCAATAACAATCACATCAACGATCAACAAATTTCTACAATCTACTATAGCTATTTGTCATTTAACTTCATGATATGAAATATGTCTACAATTCCCTATTTTTATAATCAATAACTATAACTATATGGTGTATGAACATCTCTATACTTTAGAGGCAAAAGATGGCACGATGTCGAGACTACCACTTGGATTCGCTCGTGTAAATCCGTGGCATCTCGACGATTGATACAATAATATTTTACGATTTTTAAATAAGATCCACTTGCGGAATTTCAACAAATATTTATCGAATACGATACAAAAATATTCGATAGAGGTGACTTGCCTTTAGGACGACGTTAGATCCGATATATTGAGAATAACGGGATCGAAATCCCGGCGACGAGCAAACGACCACGATAATCACGATCGGGCACGGATCTCGATGATGATCAAGATCAAGATGAAGATCCAACGAATCCAACGGTCGAGATCGGAAATAAAACATATGAGAATTAGAAGGGAACCAAAATATATCATGATTGACAATTGATGAATAAGAACAAAAATAGATCAATTGTTTACTTACCAAGCAAAGGACGAACGATACGATTAAAGGCCGAGATCAAGTTGGTCGACCAATCAACGACCGAGATCGAAGATCATGATCAAGAAGATGATCAAACGGCTGAGATGTGATCAGATGGCTGGATCTGCTTAAATCCGGGCTGAGGATCAAGATCGGATGGACGGCTGAGATCCGATCTGGCTGAAAGGATCAGATCTAATCAAATCACAATTTTCGGAAGATCCAACGGTTGAGATTAAATCCCAACCTATCACTGTTTTCCTCCTTCTTCTTCACTTCTTCAAAACAGAGCATGAGAGAAAGAGGATCGGCGGCTAGCGGCGGGCTCGACTACGGTGGATGGCAAACCAGTCGATGGCGGCGCGACTGGAAGAGCAGCACAGTGCATAATGGAGGAGCGCTGCACTGGCGCTGCGACACGCCGGAGGACGACGACTCCGGCTGCTGCCGGGATGCGCCGCATGGTGGAACGCGGCTGTCTGCGTCGGAGGTCACGACCGTGAGGGCTGCCGGCACAGGGGGAGGCACGGTGGACGTAGATGCTGTCGACCATGCTTCCGACGTTGCTGCCGATGACGCCAGGGGCAGGGGCGATGCTGTGCGGTGCGCATCGTCGAGAGGAGGCAGGGGGATCGTCGGGACGAGCGGAGGTGAGGGCGTCGCTGGCTGCGCGAGGTGGAGGTGGAGGTCGGGGGCGAACGGGGTAAGGGAGAGAGACGGGAGGGAGAGGTGCTGCATCGGGAAAGAGGAAAACGACTGAGTGCTGGTGAAGAGGAGAAGGAGGGGTAGGGGATGATTGAGATCGGGGTAGGGGGTGTCGGCGGCTGGGTAAATGAAAGGGGTTAGGGTTAATAGAGTATTAGGTAAAGAACAGTATATGAGAGTTTATATATATAGGGTAACGGGTCCATGCTTAACGGGTCTCGGGGGGGTGTAGGGGATTTAGAATGGGTTTGGGTATTTTAATAGGGTTTAAATGGGTTTAATACAAACCAATAAGGATAATGAAAATAACCCATAACATATAATTTATAAAATAATGTAATTCACATTAGAATACAGAATTTATTTAAAATAACTATAATTATATTTATAAATAGAATTAGGTTTTTAATAACCAATCAAATAGAAATAGAAATTAAAATATGCCATTATTCGAACAAAATATAGTTTTCGATTAGAAAATGTTTTAATAAAATGTCTGAAACAAATTTCAAAACAAAGTGAATTTATAATTAGTCAAAATACAGGATATATTCAGAAAATACGTATTTAGGGAAACAGGGGTTACAGTTGTGAGAGTGGTTCTCTCGGTTGGAGAGTAGGGCTCTAGGGTGTAGAGTCCGGTTTTCACTCTTGGTGGAAGAGTGGATTGCTCTCTCTAGTGGTGAGAGAGGACTACGGGTTGGACAAGATTGTTGTCTAACGCCGTAGGGTATTCTTGTACTTTTTTCAAGAATTGTGGAAAATCTCAAGTGGGTTGCTTGGGGACTAGATGTAGGTCAGGAGGATCGAACCAGGATACATCGTGTGTACTCTATGGTTGGAATTTCTGTAGTTGTATCTTTTGAACCTTTTATTACTTGCATTTCAATTCTCTCAAAACTGTTCTGGTAAGTCGACTGTATTCCCATCTTAAGTCGACTGATCAGACTGGTATTACAATCTTCTCAGAAACTCTTCTAGCAAGTCGAATGCCTTTCTGTATTAAGTCGAATTATCAGACTAGTATCAAAATACTCTTCTACTCTGATGCCTCAGTCGACTGAACTTCCTTTTACAATCGACTGAACAGAAGATAATTTTTAAATTCCGCAATTAATTTTTATAAAACACTATTCACGCCCTCTCTAGTGTTTCTTGCCTTGCCTACAGGATCCAACACTTGGTATCAGAGTCTGGTTGAGTGCAATGACAACTACTTCTAATGCTAATCAATACCATGAAGGCCAATCTACACAAAGGCCACCCCTTTTCGATGGAACCAATTACAACTATTGGAAGTGTAGAATGAAGATCTACCTTCAGTCCATCAACTATGAAATATGGAACATGAAAGAGACCGAGTACACCGCTCCTACTATTCCATATGCATAATGGAACGATGAAATGAAGAACCAAACAATGAACAATGCAAAGGCGATGAATGCGCTGTTTTGTGCCCTTACAAAGGAGGAGTTCAACCGTGTGTCCAATGCAACAACTGCACATCAAATTTGGCACACACTCGAGGTAACTCATGAAGGAACAAATAAAGTAAAAGAATCTAAAATATCTTTTCTTGTTCACAGGTTTGAAATGTTCTGCATGAAGGAGAATGAAAATGTGTCTGAGATGATTACAAGGTTCACGGACATTACCAATTCACTTGTGGCACTTGGAAAGACGTATACTCAAGCCGAGATGGTAAGGAAGGTACTTCGTGTACTAACCCCTGAATGGGAGAAGAAGACTACAGCCATAGAAAAGGCCAATGATTTAACACAACTTTCTCTTGAGAATGTTGTGGGAAATCTTATGGCTTATGAGGTACAACTTGAAGAGCGCAAGAAGGATGCCGAACCACAACAATCAAAGAAGAAGACATTAGCATTCAAAGCCATGTCGGACTCCGAGGATGAAGAAGAAGATGAGGAAGAGATTGTCATGTTCATGAGAAAGTTCAAAAAGTTCCTAAGAAAAGGTAAGTTTAATTCAAAATCTAAGGAATCTAATGAACTTCCAACTTGTTTCAGGTGTAACAAGATAGACCATATGAAGAAGGATTGCCCACTAAAGAACCCAAAATCTAAGGGAAAGGCGTCCAACTTCAAGAAGGACAAGTACACAAAGAACAAGTTCGTGAAGAACAAAAAGGCATACCAAGCAACTTGGGATGATAGCGATTCTTCGTCAGAAGAAGAAATTAATGAGACAAACGAGGTTGCAAACGTGTGTTTTTTGGCATCTCAAAATCAAGTAAGTAATGACTATGATTCTAATGATTTACTTGATGCTTTCAACTAGATTTTTCAAGAACTTAAAAAAGAAAAGATTAAAGTTAAGAACTTAGAGAAAGTCAATCAAACACTTTCTCAAGAAAATCTTAACCTTGATAAAGAAGTAAAATCCTTAAATTCTCGTCTGTCTAGTTTAGATATGAATCTTGAATCTCTAAAGAAAAATTATGAAGAGATCTAAGAACGCATCTAAATTTAATAAAGGAAAGAGAATTTAATGATGTTCTTCAAAATCAAGTACAATCTAATCAAAAGTTTGGACTTTGTTTTAAAAAGTCCCTTGAAAAATCACATTCTTCTAAAAATAGTGTAAACAAATCTGTATCTATTTTTAGTGCTAAAAATAAACTTTATGAGTTTTTTGAAAAACCTAAACTGTAACTTTTCATGAAAAAGGCAAATCTACAATTCAGACCAGTCGACTGAGTCCACATATCAGTCGCCTATCCAGAGGTACTGAGTCTCTTTCAACGAGACAAATACCTCAGATAAGTCGACCTATACTACCTCCCAGTCGACTGAATAACAGTAAAAGTCGACTGAAAGGTGTTGTAAAGTCGACTGGACAGAGCAAATATGTATGGGTTCCAGTCTACGTGAGTTCGAAAGATAGAATTACTTATATATTAATTCATATATGCTTACTATAGGTAATTCTGTTAATTATATTTCTTCTTATGGTGAAAAATCAAACTCTTCATGGGTTTGGTTTCCCACAAACTAATCTATTTTGGACCCAATGAAAAGGGTACCATATTCACATTGAATATTTTGTAGGTACCTAAGAGAGATCGTTGGATACTTGACAGTGGATGCTCAAAGCACATGACTGGTCATGCCAACCTCCTATCTTCCATACAAGATATTGATGGAGGAACAGTCACATTTGGTGACAATAACAAAGAAAAAGTCATAGGAATTGGTATGGTCGGTAAGCACACTAACCTCTCTATAGAAGATGTCTTATTAGTTAGTGGACTTAAGCATAACTTGTTAAGTATTAGTTAATTATGTGATAAGGGTTATAAAATTATATTTAAAAAAGATGCATGTTTAATTTATGATTCTACCATGAAAAATATAATTTTTCAAGGTTATAGGAAAAATAACATTTAGGAATTGTGTTTAAAAGCATATGAGTTTTCGAATGATTTTTGCTTAGTAGCTTCTAATAACGATTCTTGGCTATGGCATAGACGTTTTGGTCATGTGAATATAAAAAATCTCTCTAAATTGTCTAACTACAACCTAGTTAAAGGGCTGCCAAGACTATCCTTTAAAAATGATAAGTTATGTGATGCATGTCACATAGGTAAATAAATTAAATCTACTTTAAAACAAAAGAAGTAATTTCTACTAGTAGGCCATTCGAATTAATCCCCATGGATTTATTTGGCCCTACTAGAGTTGCTTCTTTAAATAAAAGTAGGTATGTATTTGTTTTAGTAGATTTTTCACGATTCACTTGGACTTTCTTTTTAAAACATAAGAATGATGCTTTTGAAGAATTTGCTAATTTTTGTAAACGAATTCAAAATCAAAAGTCTCTAATCATAGTCACTATGAAGTGATCATGGTGGAGAATTTGAAAATGAAATGTTTGCAGAATATTGCAACAAGAATGATATAACTCATTCGTTTGCATTTCCTAGAGCTTCACCACAAAATGGAGTTGTTGAAAGGAAGAATAGTACTTTGCAAGAATGTGCACGTACCATACTTGTTGAAAGCAATTTACCTAAGTATTTTTGAGCTGAAGCCGTTGCTACAGCTTGTTATGTTTTAAATAGAATTTTGATTAGGCCTAAGCTAAAGAAAACATGTTATGAGCTATTTTTTGATAGAATTCCTAAGGTCTCTTACTTTAAAATATTTGGATGTAAGTGTTTTATTCTGAACACTAAGGATAATTTTGATAAGTTTGATCCTAGATCTAATGAGGGTATCTTTGTAGGATACTCAAATAGGATTAAGGCATATAGAATCTTCAACAAGTCAACAATGACTATTGAAGAATCCATGCATGTTGCATTTGATGAATCTCTGTCTTCATCGACTTTAATTGAAGATGATGAAACTGATTCATCACCTTTAAATAAAGTAATTACATTTTTAGAGCAAACTAGCCTTGCGGATAAGTCGACCGATAAGGAAGTCAAGTCGACTGCTGTAAATCAGCCCACTGATGGACTGGTCAAGTCGACTGATCCTGTTGTAATGTCTCCAACTTTACCAAGGTCTTTTGTTGAAGTTAGAGATCATCCTCATGACTTAATAATTGGTGACATTTTACATGGTATTCAGACGAGATCACATGTTAACATAATATCTCACACAACCTTTTTTGTCGGATTTTGAGCCGAAGAATATACAAGAAGCGTGTGAGAATGAATTTTGGATGAATGCCATGCAAGATGAGTTAAACCAATTCATAAGGAATGATGTATGAGATTTAGTTCCACGACCTCCTGATCATACTATAATTGGTACCAAATGGGTATTCAAGAATAAGTTAGATGAATCAGGACAAGTTGTTAGGAACAAAGCTAGACGAGTTGCTCAAGGGTATAATCAAGAAGAAGACATAGATTTTGATGAAACATATGCTCCTATTGCTAGATTAGAATCAATCCATATCTTATTATCTTTTGCATGTTTTATAAATTTTACACTCTTTCAATTGGACGTAAAAAGTGCTTTCCTTAATGGGTTTATAAAGGAAGATGTTTATGTTAAGCAACCATCTGGTTTCGAACATGAACAATTCCCATACCGTATTTTTAAATTGAAAAAGACTTTATACGGTCTTAAACAAGTGTTGTGTAATCTAGATACCTAAATAAATAGGCTAAAACTAGACACAAATTATAAAAACCTCGCAAGTGCACGAATTGTTTGACAAAGCGTAGCAATAGCAAGGGTCGATCCCACAGAGATTGGAGACTTTAACTTACTAATCAATAAAAAGAATAAAAATCATAAAGAGTTGTTTTGAAAGTCTAAAAGAAATAAAAAGATTAAAACTAAATTAAGAAGTGTTGAATCACAAGTATTTATGAAGTAGTTGGGTTTAGATTGTCACCAATAGTCAGTAATGCTAGTCACCTTCTGAACTTCTTCTTATTACTCATGTTTGTTCACTTCAAGGGCATGGTATCTACTCCTTAAAGTATTGTTTCCCTAGGCCAAGAATTAGGCATGGTATCTACTCTAATTCGTTTCTTTCATTAAGTGTTTAGCATGGTATCTACTAAGTTGTGCTTAAAGAAAACATAAGATTAGTGGAAACGAACAAACACTCAAGGTTCTAGAAATTGGTATCAGATCTAGATCCCTTAAGTTGATTGAACCGGGAACCCCTAAAGATTCCTTTGTTACAATTATGGGCACGAGATACGGGTCGTCTCAATATGCTCATATAACAGATTCAGACCGATAGTGATGCAAACTTGATATTCTCTAGCTCTGTTTGTCAGTCGACTGGCTCTCACCTCAGTCGACTGCTCTCAGACTTTTGAGAACAAGTTTGATTACCGTCAATCTATACCAGTACAAACGGATTCAATCAATAAGTAAAGTAGAAGAGTTCAGAAGAATATAGCACTACATAACTGCGGCTTCAATCTACCCAACTATGAATTTAGTTCCACATAATAATACTTTTATTAATCAACAAGTTTGAATACATGATCAACATAAAAGAATAAAAGGAGAAGAAATAAACTAATGAAGTCCGGCAATGAGGTCGACTGGCTGTCACACAGTTGACTGCCTTCGAATACTGGATCTCCTCTCTCCTTCCTCGATGCTGATAGAATAATGCCCTTGTTGATGACTTGAATGCGCAGAAACTCTTGTGATTAAGTCGCTTCCCAGAGAAAAAGATATCTTGAATAATGCCTCTCTTCTGATATTTATAGAGCACCGCTGAGAATTAGGGTTTTGCCCTTTTTCAGGAGAGTCCTTCTTTATTTGATTTGGTGATTTATATCTTTCTCTTTTCTTCTTTCCTTCCTTATCTATTAACCACGTGCTCTTGGAAATACCCTGTCTTTAGATTTGATTCTTCGTATAAAATCTGGATCCACATAGATTCGAAATTAGATGCAGGTGTATCTTTGAATATCTTATCTGTTTACTCCGCCGCAGACCAGTCGACTTGTCTTCGAACCAGTCGACTGAGTCGAGACTTCTGAAGATTTCATAATTCATCAGACCAGTCGACTGTCCTTGAGAGTAAGTCGACTGTGACGAGACATCTGTGTAAGCTTGAGTTCTCTGTCCAGTCGCCTATTGTGGAGAACCAGTCGACTGATGCTTCTGTAATCTTCTGAGTTCATCCTTAAGATCCTGAATTTGCTTCGTTTCGCTGTCTTGAGCTGTTTCCTATGGAAAAGAGAAAATAAGGGTTAAATACCACATATAGAGCTTTTAAATGTGCATTTATAATAAGATTATTGCTTCTAAATGTGAATAATAATGTGTTCATCAAATACCCCCAAACTTAGATTTTTGCTTGTCCTCAAGCAAACTAGAATTATGAACAAGGGTATGATAATAATAACAGCCTTAATCACCAAGAGTTCTTATTATGTGGATACCAACATAGAAAAGTGTAAACAATTTCAGATAAAGTAAAATTAATCATACCCACTTTCTCTAGTGCAATTGTTTCGTCACAACTCCAAACTCAACTATACTTGTCATGCAATTAATTATAGTTATAGTATGTAAATACTCAATCTGTGATTATCCCCTTCTCTCTACTACAAACCGAGTAGCAAACTAGAGTGTTTTTTTTTTTTTTTTTTTTTTTTCCAGTCGCTTCTCTAAAGTTGTCACTTGCCTTTTTATGCGAATGCGAAACATTTGTGATGAATCCACCCGGTTACTCAGCAAATCACAAACTTCAAAGTGCTTTGCATACTCATATTTCAAGTTGCCGTTTGACGTAAAGGTAAACATTGGTGATGAATATCCCTAGTTACTAAGCACTCAAAACATTGGAGTAGATTGACTTTATTTGAATATATATATTTATATATATATATATTTTTTATCACTCTATTTACTTAAACTCAATTTAGGACTAGATCTAAAGGGAATGATCAACAGAAAAGGCATCTCATTTGTTTATTATGTATAATTGCATGACTCATATAATCTTGTAGGGATTTTATGAAACTCAACAATCCTAAAGTAAATAAGTATCCTTCTTTTTACTTTATAAGAAATTGTTTATCCTAAAAAAAATTCAAAAAGATGATAAATATAACTAACCCTAATGCCCCCAAACTTAGATGGAACATTGTCCTCAATGTTCGAAAGAAAATTTAAAAATAGGCATGTGTCACCATCTAGTAAGGAGAAACTAAAAATAAAAATAACTAAAATAAGGATAATAATAAATAACTGAAAGAAAACAAAGGGAAAGTGTAAATACTCCCCTGAAAAATTGGGTTGCCTCCCAATAAGCGCTGTGTTTTCTGTCTTCAGCTAGACATGATGAGTTCATGCCATGTATTGAATGGATTGAAGATTCACATCTTCCTCTTGAGGTTCTATGCTCATCTCTATGTATGGCTTTGCTCTATGCCCGTTCACCTTAAACGTTTGATGCTTTTCTTTGCTATGAACCTCCAAAGCGCCATGTGGAAAGACTCTCGTGACAGTGTATGGCCCATACCATCTTGACATAAGCTTGCCTGGAAAAAGTCTCAATCTTGAGTTGTATATCAATACCTTTTGTCATTCGTAAAACTCCTTCCTTGCTAGCTGTTTGTCATGGTACAACTTTGTCCTTTCCTTGTACAATTTTGCATTTTCATAAGCGTCATGCCTCAACTCTTCAAGCTCATTTAGTTGTAATCTTCTTTTGTCACCTGCCTGTTTCATATCAAAATTGAACCTTTTGATGGCCCAATACGCTTTGTGTTCCAACTCAACTGGCAAATGACAGGCTTTTCCAAACACCAAACGGTATGGTGACATGCCAATGGGTGTTTTGTATGCGGTTCTATAGGCCCATAATGCATCGTTCAAGCGCAACGACCAATCCTTCCTCCTTGTGTTGACTGTCTTTTCCAAAATGCTCTTGATTTCTCTGTTGCTAATCTCCACTTGCCCACTAGTTTGAGGATGATATGGGGTGCCCACTCTATGTGTAATACCATACTTCTTCATCAAAGAAGCAAAAGGAAAGTTATTGAAGTGGCTCCCTCCATCACTTATTATTGCTCGCGGTGTACCAAACCTAGTGAAAATGTTTTCCTGCAAAAACTTGACAACAACTTTGTGATCATTAGTTCGTGAGGGGACAGCCTCGACCCATTTAGACACATAATCCACACCAACAAGTATATATAAATAACCAAATGAGTTAGGAAATGGACCCATGAAGTCGATTCCCCAAACGTCAAAAAGCTCGATCACTTGGATGTTTTGCAGTGGCATTTGATTTCTAGAAGAGATGTTTCCTGTTCTTTGGCATTTGTCACAAGTCCTGCAAAAAGAAAAAGCATCTTTGAATACTTTAGGCCAATAAAATCCAGATTGCAATACCTTGAGTGCTGTTCTTTTTGGTCCAAAATGTCCTCCACATGCATATTGGTGGCAATGTTGTAGAATACTCAATTGTTCTTCTTCTGCCACACATCTTCTTATAATTTGATCAGGGCAAAATTTGAACAAATAAGGATCATCCCAGTAGTAGTGCTTGCACATAGCCACAAGTCTCTTTCTTTCCTGACTAGTCATACCTGGAGGAAAAACATGAGCGGTTGGATAATTTACAATGTCAGCAAACCATGGAAAATTTGAGCAGTGAGGTACCAGTCGACTGGTCATGTTACCACTCGACTGCCCCGAGGATAAGTTTATTTCAAAGAGATGTTCATCTGCGAAAGTTTCATTAAGTGGGGGCACAATTCTCTCTTCCTCCTGTAGTAGCCTGGACATGTAATCTGCAACAACATTGTCGCTTCCTTTTTTATCTCTAATCTCAAGATCGAATTCTTGAAGCAACAGCACCCATCTGATCAACCTAGGCTTAGCATCCTTTTTAGCAAACAAATATCTCAAGGCAGCATGGTCAGTAAAAACAACAATTTTAGAACCAATTAAATATGATCTAAACTTCTCTACAGCAAAAATGACAGCTAACATTTTTTTTTCAGTAGTGGAATAATTTAGCTGTGCATCATTTAAAGTTTGAGAAGCATAGTAAATAACATGGAGTTTCTTATTGATTCTTTGACCTAAAACAGCCCCTAAAGCATAATCACTTGCATCACACATAAGCTCGAAAGGATGGCTCCAATCTGGTGCCATGACAATAGGTGCAGAAATGAGAAGATTTTTTAATGTCATAAAAGCATTTGTGCACTCTTCTGTCCATACAAACTCAACATTTTTAGCCAACAAATCACAAAGGGGTTTGGAGATTTTTGAAAAATCTTTTATAAATCTTCTATAGAACCCTGCATGTCCAAGAAAACTCCTAACACCCTTAACTATAGTGGGAGGGGGTAGTTTTGATATTATATCTATTTTCGCTTTGTCTACCTCTATGCCTCTTTTTGACCCCACGTGTCCCAACACAATACCTTGTTGTACCATAAAATGGCACTTTTCCCAATTCAGCACTAAATTGCACTCTTCGCATCTTTTAAGTACAAGCTGCAAATGGTTAAGGCATTCATCAAAACAAGATCCAAAAACACTAAAGTCATCCATAAATACCTCGATGAACCTTTCCACCATGTCTGAAAATATACTCATCATGCATCTTTGAAATGTAGCTGGAGCATTACACAATCCAAAGGGCATCCTCCTGTATGCAAAAGTACCAAAAGGACATGTAAAAGTGGTTTTTTCTTGATCTTCTGGAGCTATAGCAATTTGATTATAGCCACTATAACCATCTAAAAAACAATAATGACTATATCCTGCTAATCTTTCTAACATTTGATCAATAAAAGGAAGAGGGAAGTGATCTTTCCTGGTTTCATTATTCAATTTCCTGTAATCAATGCAAACCCTCCATCCTGTGGTCACTCTAGTAGGGATAAGCTCATTCTTTTCATTTGTCACCACTGTGACTCCACTTTTCTTAGGCACTACATGTATAGGACTTACCCATTTGCTATCTGAGATAGGGTAGATGATGCCAACATCTAGTAGCTTCAGAATCTCTGCTCTTACCACTTCCTTCATGTTTGGGTTAAGCCTTCTCTGTGCCTCCCTGCTAGGTTTTGCGTTGTTTTCAAGGAGTATTCGATGCATGCATTTGGATGGACTTATTCCCTTGATATCTGCAATGGTCCATCCTATTGCATTCCTGTGTTCTCGTAGTACCCTTAGCAGCTTATCTTCTTCCTGTGCACTCAGGTTCGCAGCAATTATCACTAGTAGCGTCTGGTTCTCGCCCAAATATGCGTGCTTCAAATGGTCGGGCAGCTGCTTAAGCTCTGGGTCTGTAAGTCTTGGTGCAATCGACTGGTCCCTGGTAGCAGTCTGGACAGTCGACTGATCCTCTGCAGCAGCCGACTTGTCCAGTGCACCAGTCGACTTATCTGCAGAAACATAAATGTCATCAGTCACCAATTTTTCAAATACTGGTGCAAACTTACCTGAGAGTGACTGTGAAGTGTCGAGGTGATGTACTGTCTCTGCAATCTCCCAGTCATCATATTCCTGTTCAACATTAGATAAAGTTAGAGATTGTGTAATCGTGGCTTGTAGTGGTTCAACGCTATGTACCTGAAATGTTTGATCAACAATATCCTGCACCACATCAACATTATAGCATTCATGATCATCATGTGGAAATTTCAGTGTATCAAACATTTTAAATTCAACCTTCTCTCCATTTACTTTCATGCTTATAGTACCATTTTTAACACAAATTTTTATATCAGCCGTACTCATAAAGGGTCTACCTAAAATAATTGGTAGAGAAGATGGCATTGAAGATTCCTCCATGTCTAACACAACAAAATCAGCAGGCAAAATGAAATCGTTTACCTGAACTAGGACATCTTCCAAAATACCTCTAGGTCTTTTGATACTGCGATCTGCCAACTGTAACGTGATGGATGTTGGTTGGAGTTCCCCCAATCCTAACTTTTCATAGATGGTGTATGGGAGAAGATTGATGCTTGCCCCCAAGTCTAGTAGTGCTTTCTCAAAGAAGTGCTCACCAATCATGCAAGGAATAGTAAAACTACCTGGTCTTTTAATTTAGGAGGTAATTTTCTTAATAAGACAGCGCTCACTTCTTCTGTCAAAGCCACATCCTCCCTAACCTGAAATGTTCTTTTGTGAGTACAACATTCTTTCAAAAATTTAGCATAAGAAGGAATTTGTTTAATAGCATCAAGTAGGGGGATATTAATTTCTACCTTTCTGAGAGTTTCAAAGATGTCAAATAAATGTTGATCTTTCTTTTGTTTGACTAACCTTTGAGGGAATGGTGGCAAAACTGTTCTTTCTTTTTCACTTACCTTGTTGGACCCCACAATTTTTGATGGTTGTTCTTCTTTTTCTTCGGTATGTGTTCTAACTTTGTTGTCAATTATCTTACCACTTCTTAATGTTGTGACTGCCTTGAGCTGTTCTTGGCCTCCAGGGTTTGGTATAGTTTGTGATGGAAGTTCCCCTGCCTTTCGCTCGCTTAATTCTTTAG
Source organism: Hemerocallis citrina (assembly GCA_017893485.1). Classification (NCBI taxonomy): domain Eukaryota; kingdom Viridiplantae; phylum Streptophyta; class Magnoliopsida; order Asparagales; family Asphodelaceae; genus Hemerocallis; species Hemerocallis citrina. The sequence goes on from CM030366.1 coordinate 83,113,471, forward strand.
CAAGTTGGCCAATTTGTGTTTCCAACTTCTAAATTGCTTGCCCTTGTTGGTTGCTTGTTTGATGTTGTTGTTGGAGCAATTGAAGAACGGTGGATTCAAAATCCAACTTCTTCTGTTCTTGAACTGGCCTATCAATCCCACTTCCCATTTGGAAGTTCCGTGCATATCCTTGTGTGAATTGAGTCCCTTGATTATTCTGATTATTGCTCCATGAGAAGTTTGGATAGTTCCTCCACCCTGGGTTGTATGTGTTCGAGAAGGGGTTGTTCTTTTGTGGGAACACTCCTCGACCTACATAGTTTGCATGTTCCTGATCTGTGAAAGAAGACATAGGACATGTATCAGTGGTATGATCTACATGAGAACAAATTGCACAAATTTCATTTGTTTGATTTTTAACTCCACCCATCATGGACATTGCATTAACAAGCATATCAATTTTCTTATTCATGTTTACCATTTCTAATTGAATGTTATTGCTACTAGAAATTTCATAAACTCCCTGTTTTTTCGAAGGGCCCCTCCTTGTTGAGAATTGTTGTGAATTCTCGCTGAGTTCTTCAAATAGTTCTATGGCCTCTTCGCCGCTTTTCCTCATCAAGATCCCGTTGCAAGCTGAATCCACAATTGCCTTATTAGTATCATTTAAACCTTCATAAAAAGCTTGTACCTGATCATCTTTAGGCATGTTGTGTGTTGGACACTTGAGAAGTTTGTTCTTGAAATCTTTCCATGCTTCGAAAAATAAGTCTCCATCCTTTTGTTGGAAGAGTTGAATTTCCCTTTTCAGTTGTTTGGTCTTTTGGGCTGGAAAGAATTCTTTTAAGAACTTTGTCGCCAATTGCTCCCATGAGTTTATTGATCCTGGTTCCAAAGAATTATACCATAGTTTAGCATTAAGTTTTAAGGAAAAAGGAAACAAAATTAACCTGATTTGTTCAGGGGTAAGCCCTTGGACGCTTTGTGTCCTGCAAAGATCGAAAAAATCTTGTAAATGGAGATGAGGCTCTTCATCAGGTCTGCCACTAAAATGGGGAACCATACTAAGTAACTGAGGAGATAGATGCATGTTCCCTGTGACATTGGGTTGATACGCAATGCAGGAGGGTTGTTCAATGTTCTTAGGCGTAAATTTATCGTGCATTGGTACGCGATTGGGTATTTCTTCTGCCATGACTGCTTGTGACTGAGGTCTCTGAGCAGTCGACTGGGTTCGTGCAGCAGTCGACTGGTTGGTCGCAATCAGTCGACCTAATCTGTGCAAAGTGCGTTCTGTTTCTGCGTCAATCGGTAGTAGCTCTGGACGAAGTGATCTCCTTCCGTGCATCCACCAAAATCCTGTAACCTAAAAGAAAAACTTATTAATAAACTAAAAGAAAGAAAATAAAAACTTCCTACTGATCTGTAAGTTAAAATACTAGACAATCCCCGGCAACGGCGCCAAAAACTTGTTGTGCAATCTAGATACCTAAATAAATAGGCTAAAACTAGACACAAATTATAAAAACCTCGCAAGTGCACGAATCGTTTGACAAAGCGTAGCAATAGCAAGGGTCGATCCCACAGAGATTGGAGACTTTAACTTACTAATCAATAAAAAGAATAAAAATCATAAAGAGTTGTTTTGAAAGTCTAAAAGAAATAAAAAGATTAAAACTAAATTAAGAAGTGTTGAATCACAAGTATTTATGAAGTAGTTGGGTTTAGATTGTCACCAATAGTCAGTAATGCTAGTCACCTTCTGAACTTCTTCTTATTACTCATGTTTGTTCACTTCAAGGGCATGGTATCTACTCCTTAAAGTATTGTTTCCTTAGGCCAAGAATTAGGCATGGTATCTACTCTAATTCGTTTCTTTCATTAAGTGTTTAGCATGGTATCTACTAAGTTGTGCTTAAAGAAAACATAAGATTAGTGGAAACGAACAAACACTCAAGGTTCTAGAAATTGGTATCAGATCTAGATCCCTTAAGTTGATTGAACCAGGAACCCCTAAAGATTCCTTTGTTACAATTATGGGCACGAGATACGGGTCGTCTCAATATGCTCATATAACAGATTCAGACCGATAGTGATGCAAACTTGATATTCTCTAGCTCTGTTTGTCAGTCGACTGGCTCTCACCTCAGTCGACTGCTCTCAAACTTTTGAGAACAAGTTTGATTACCGTCAATCTATACCAGTACAAACGGATTCAATCAATAAGTAAAGTAGAAGAGTTCAGAAGAATATAGCACTACATAACTGCGGCTTCAATCTACCCAACTATGAATTTAGTTCCACATAATAATACTTTTATTAATCAACAAGTTTGAATACATGATCAACATAAAAGAATAAAAGGAGAAGAAATAAACTAATGAAGTCCGGCAATGAGGTCGACTGGCTGTCACACAGTTGACTGCCTTCGAATACTGGATCTCCTCTCTCCTTCCTCGATGCTGATAGAATAATGCCCTTGTTGATGACTTGAATGCGCAGAAACTCTTGTGATTAAGTCGCTTCCCAGAGAAAAAGATATCTTGAATAATGCCTCTATTCTGATATTTATAGAGCACCGCTGAGAATTAGGGTTTTGCCCTTTTTCAGGAGAGTCCTTCTTTATTTGATTTGGTGATTTATATCTTTCTCTTTTCTTCTTTCCTTCCTTATCTATTAACCACGTGCTCTTGGAAATACCCTGTCTTTAGATTTGATTCTTCGTATAAAATCTGGATCCACATAGATTCGAAATTAGATGCAGGTGTATCTTTGAATATCTTATCTGTTTACTCCGCCGCAGACCAGTCGACTTGTCTTCGAACCAGTCGACTGAGTCGAGACTTCTGAAGATTTCATAATTCATCAGACCAGTCGACTGTCCTTGAGAGTAAGTCGACTGTGACGAGACATCTGTGTAAGCTTGAGTTCTCTGTCCAGTCGCCTATTGTGGAGAACCAGTCGACTGATGCTTCTGTAATCTTCTGAGTTCATCCTTAAGATCCTGAATTTGCTTCGTTTCGCTGTCTTGAGCTGTTTCCTATGGAAAAGAGAAAATAAGGGTTAAATACCACATATAGAGCTTTTAAATGTGCATTTATAATAAGATTATTGCTTCTAAATGTGAATAATAATGTGTTCATCAACAAGCACCACGTGCTTGGTATGATCGATTGAAGATTTTTTTTTAGAAACGGGTTTTGAAATAGGTAAAGTCGACACTACCCTGTTTATTAGGAGAATAGAGACAGATATTCTGATCATACAAATATATGTAGATGACATAATTTTTGGCTCTACTAATAATCATCTATGTCAAGAGTTTGCTAACACCATAAAAAACGAGTTTGAGATGAGTCACATGGGTGAACTCAATTATTTCCTTGGACTTCAAATTAAGCAGTCACATAATGATATATTTATTAATCAAAGAAAATATGCTAAGGAATTACTCAAATGGTTTAACATGGATGCACGAGTAGTAAGACTACACCTATGGCTACTACCACTACCCTTGACAAAGATGAATTAGGTAAGAGTGTCGATCAAAAACTCTATCGAGGTATGATTGGCTCACTCTTATATATAACTGCTAGTAGACCGGACATTATGTTTAGTGTATGTTTGTGTGCTAGATATCAGTCGAGTCCTAAAGAGTCTCACTTAAAAGCTGTGAAACGTATTTTAAGATACCTTAAAGGCACGTCTGAATATGGTCTATTTTATCCACGCACCGATAACTTTCAACTTTTGTCATATAGTGATGCGGATTTTGCTGGTAGTAAAACTGACCGCAAGAGCACTAGTGGGACATGTCACTTTTTGGGACATTCACTAGTCTCTTGGTGTAGTAAGAAGCAAAATTCGGTATCCATATCTACTACAGAAGCTGAATATATTGCTGCAAGTTTGGCTTGTGCCCAAATCTTATGGATGAAACAAACCCTATTAGACTATGGTATTTCATTTGAAAAACCTTCAATAATGTGTGATAATACCAGTGCCATTAACTTATCTAAAAATCCGGTTCAATACTCACGTACGAAACATATTGATATTCGATATTATTTTTTACGTGATCATGTTTTAAAGGGAGACATTTCTGTATACTTTATTTCTACTGATAAACAGGTAGCTGACATTTTTAACAAACCTCTTAAGGAAGACACATTTATCACCTTAAGGAGAGAACTAGGGATTTGTAGTGTTCATGATGTTTCTTGAATTTTTTTGGTAAGTCGACTTACAAGTACTTTTCAGTCGACTGCCAAGTATCTTTATTTTTCTAAAGTTCTTGTCTGAGTTTTATGTTCTGGATAGTCGATTGTGCAGAGTACCCAGTCGACTGACTAGTTGTATTAGTGCTATGTTCGTTTGTTTATTTAGCTCTCGACTAAGTCGACTGCCCCTTAATACCAGTCGACTGTCACGAATCAGTTTTCTTCAAATTCGAATTTTGGCACATCTATTGAGGTGATTCTTTTCACTTTACTGCTACCCTTTGACCGATCCGAGCCTTTGAAACTACCCAACCTTCATCTCAGTCGTCCATTCAAAGTAAAAACCCTAACTCTTTACTCTCATTCTTTCACTTTTTACCCTAACTCTCTCTTTCTCTACCGAGCTCTCAAGTCGGCTGCTGCTACTGCTTGACGATTTCAAGGATTTTGAAACCCCAGATTGAAGATCTCTTTCACATTTTCAATGATTCTCAGAAGATCTCTTGACGTTCTTTACTTCTCTTTGCTACCGCCTCGTCGGTATATTTTCTTAGAACTTTTTTTCCCTCTCTTGATTTTTAGGATCTATTTTTTGTTATGGCCCCTAAAAAATTCCATTCATCTAATGTAGAAGAAGGACAAGGATCTAGAAACTATCTTCAATATTTGAGAAAACCAGATCTCATTGATAAATGGTACATTATTTGTTCCATTATCATTTTTCCAGATAGATTTGTGAATTTTCCGGATTTAGGTAGGTTCCCTCTAGCCCCATTATTTGAGCAATGTGGTTTATTTGATCTATTGTCTCTTGTCAATCAACCCTTTTATTATCCTCACCTAATATATTTATTTTATACAAATATGAAGATTACTATTTCGGAGGATGACAATGAGATTTTTATCTTATCATCTGTCAAAGATAAACGTATGAGAATCTCCCCTGTAAGACTAAGTCTTATTTTGAGTCTGTCTGATGAAGGATGTGACTTAGGAGATATTGATATAAATGATGACTCCATTTTTTCTAAAATTTATTTGCCAAATCATGGTCCTCCTATGACCAATCGATCTATCACTCCTATTGCTAAGCTAGTTGCACGCATACTGTCATATAACAATATTCCCAAAACTGGGAGTTATGATCAGTATTCATTTGAGTTGCAACAAGCTATTTATGCAATATTCGGCAATATTAAAATAAATTGGGTTCAAGTCATCTTTAAACGTCTTGCTAAGGCTTATACTTCATTTCTTCCCTTTGGTGCTTTACTCACTCACGTCTTCTATGCTCATGATGTTGATCTCGAATCTGAGATAGATGTTGTAAAACACTTTGATTCATTTGATCGTGCTAGTTCAGTATGTATGAAGTTGCTAAATTCTCCACCTAGGTCTCCTTCTAGGATTGTACCTCCTATCCTCTTAGCCACTTCAGCTCGTCAATCTTCTGCTTCTAGTTCCTCTCATCCTCGTGCTGATTTTAATGATCGAAGAAGTCTTTACACTTCTGTTAATTGTATTATGGATCGTCAAGGCGCTCTCATGGATCGTCAAGATGCCCTTGAAGCAAGTATTTCTCATCTTACCCACATATTCACTACTCAGTTTCCTCCTCCCTCTCATGGTGGCCAAGATGAAGATGATAAAGATTGATGAGCTACTATTTACATATATTTTTTTATGTATTTCTTACTTATTTTTGCATTTTCTATCTGTTATGTAACCGTTTGAACTAAGACTATTCTCTTTTTATATAAATGTCATTTTGCTATGTATTTTTTGTGGTTTTTCCTCCATTTTTTGTTGATGACAAAGGAGGAGAAATATAGCTTGCTTTATTTTGTAATGCATATCTTTGTGTATGTCTTTGTGCATATTTTTGTGCATATTTTATGCAGATTTTGTGCATGTTTTCACACCTATGCATGTTGTACATTTGATAGGGGGAGCATGTGAGCATTTGTAATATTTATTTTTCATTATTGTAATCTATTGTGTTGTCATCATCAAAAAGAGGGAGAATGTTGATTCTTGATTTTGATGATTACAATACAATGCAAAGTTGTTGTGCTACTTCTTAGATATTACAGGATGTACACAAAGGCAAAATATTCAAACAAGCTCTCAAAGTAGGTTGATCAAGCAAAGCTACAAACAAAGCTCTCAAAGCTAACTGATCAAGAAAGCTACAAGGTTGCCAACTTCAAAGATAAAAATAAAGGTTAAAGCTCCATCTCAAGACTCATGACTCAAGACAAGACCTATGCTTAAATGTGTTGTATTAAGTGTCTTGTAACAGTTGTAACTCTTTTATTTCTTTGAGTCTTAGAATGTTGTAATAGCCTTGTCACACACACTCACACATATCTTTAAATAATTGAGTGTTTTACAAACTTAAAAAGATCGAAACAAGCTTGAATAAGCTCAGCTGTTAAGTACCAGTCGACCGCTATTTGGCACCAGTTGACTGTCTAGTACGAAACTGTCTGAACTCATTCAAACTCTGAGCAGTCGACTGTTCAAGCCGTTTCGACAGTTTTCTGTTTTTAAACTTGCTTTTCAAAATCAAATCTTTACTGCCATTGTATGGCAGTTGGGACTCAACCTTCCAACGGTCAAACGTCTCTAACTCTATAAAAAGAGTACAGAAATCATTTGACGAAGGATAACAATTTTTTTCCAAGCATTTTGTTTCTCAAGTTCTCAAGCTTTTGGTTTTGACTAGAAAAAGCATTCTAAAAGCATTCACTTTCTAAGTCTTGGTTCTCTGAAATCAGTCTCGCATAACAGTAATTTCGTGTTAGACTGATTTCGGAAGTTAACCTAATAGCCACGCACAAAATCACATTCACAACAAGGCTATAGGTTGAATGTAAACATTTTGTTGTTGTTCTTTTCACTCTCGGTTGTGAGAGCAGTCCTCTCGGTTGGAGAGTATGGCTTTAGGGTGTAGAGTCAGGTTTTCACTCTTGGTGGAAGAGTGGGTTGCTCTCTCTAGTGGTGAGAGAGGACTATGGGTTGGACAAGGTTGTTGTCTAACGGCGTAGGGTACTTTTGTATTTTTTTCAAGAATAGTAAAAAATCTCAAGTGGGTTGCTTGGGGACTGGATGTAGGTCGGGAGGACCGAACCAGGATACATCGTGTGTACTTTGTGGTTGGAATTTCTGTGGTTGTATCTCTTGAACCTTTTATTACTTGCATTTCAATTCTCTCAAAACCTTTCTGGTAAGTCGACTGTATTCCTATCTTAAGTCGACTGATTAGACTGGTATTACAATCTTCTCAGAAACTCTTCTGGCAAGTCAACTGCCTTTCTGTATTAAGTCGACTTATCAGACTAGTATCAAAATACTCTTCTACTCTGACGCCTCAGTCGACTGAATTTTCTTTTACAGTCGACTGAACAAAAGATAAATTTTAAATTCCGCAATTACTTTTTATAAAATACTATTCACCCCCCCCTCTAGTGTTTCTTACCTTGCCTACAGGATCCAACAGAGTTAGGAGTAGAGAAAAGACCTAAACTAACTTTGGTGAAACGGTGAAAAAAATATGATAGCTTGTGATCTTACAGAAGATATTGCGCTAAACCGAGCAGAATGGAAAACCAGGTTTTATGTAGCCTACCCCAACTAGTTGGGAAAAGGGCTTTGTTGTTGTTGTTGTTGTTGTTGTTTAGAGTGGGAAATGGATTGGCTTGGGTCAAGCCCAAATTCAAGGAAATAACTTGGGATGATTGATTCCAAAATTTCCAAGCAAATTTTTTTTTTTTTTTTTTTTTTCGAGAGAAAATTTCCAAGCAAAATTGTAAGTTGATATGCCTGGATATTCAATTGCCAGAGCAGTGTACTTCAACTCTATAGCTTTTGATAGTGAGAAACCTAATTAGAAATTGTGAAAATTTATCTTATCATCATCATCGTTGTATATGTCCCATCAAATTGTGGTTCGTTCTGGAGTCAAGGGTTCATGATCATTTGGACTTTGATTTCCTTTACATTTCATCATCACATCAGTCAAATCAACCTCAGGAAAGCGTTACTTCTACCGTCACTACCAAATCGAAATCCAGCTCCAGCATGACTGAAACAGATACGGTTAAGGAATAAGGAAACCCTACTTGTAGCCCAAATCCATCTATTTTCACTGGTTCATTCAGCAACAAGATCTCCACAAATCTCAACTTTCAAAATCGAATCTGAGAAGCTTCCAACCACAGCAAAAAGCAATAGCAGTAGTCCGGCTCAACTAGAAGCAACATCAAGGCCTTCCAGTGCCCTGCTCATTGCAGCACTACCAATGAGGCCAACACCTCCCCTCGTTTCCACTGCTACTACTATTCAATCTACTTCCCCACTACTCTCACGCTCTGTAAGCTCTGCAGGCAGATTGGATGCTCCGAGTTTTGTTCCTCACTCTTATAGAAGTGCCATCATCGGTAAGAACGACGATACTGTGTTTGCAAGAAGCAGCCTGTCTGGAGTTACTAGCCAGTCTAGGCCCCCCTTAAGCTCAACCCAGCCATTTGTGCCCCAGATGCTCACTGTGAGGAAAGACCAACATTCAAGTAAGCCTGGATTGACTTTTGGGTCAATGAAACCGCCGGAAGCATTGCAGAGCCATTATTACCATCCAAGAGGAAACCCTTCACTTGCGGGGCAGAGCAGCAGCCATAACAACTCTAATCATGTAGCCGATTAATTTCCTCACCTTGATATTATCAATGACTTGCTTGACGAGGATAAAAATATTGGGATTGGAGCATCAGACTATCTTAATCCTCTTCACAACCAACGTCACTTGTTCCACAACCAACAGTTTTCCTATAACCCTGGCAATGTTAGTAGGGTTAGGTTTTTTGACGAAAGTGAGCGGTTCTATGACTACCAGAGAGTCTATGGCTCCTCCTCTCATGTAGATCTTGTTGCCTACAATGGCCAGTTTGATGGGCATATGATTCAGAGCCAATGGGTTGATTTATCGACGATGATGATGAGTGGTAATACAGATGGTGGTGGTCCTGGTGGATGCTTGAATCAGATTCCTGACTATTCCAGTACTGGTGGCATGAACGGATATGTGTACCCCAGCGCAGGCAGTGGGCTCTGATGATGACCATCTCATCTTAATAATGTAATAGTGGTCAATCTATTATAACTTTTAGTTAAATATGAGACCACAGCTGGATTTCAATTTTCCTCCCTTTCACTTGTTTGCTGCGGAGGAAAATGCCTAATGAGTTGGGTTTACACCACTTTATTCTGCTAGGAAAAGAAATAGAGGTCATCGCCGTTGTATCATCCTGCTCAGCAAGAGAAAAGAAATTTGTTGTATCATCCTATATTTCAATATAACTTAAAAGGTTGTCCTTATACCTCCTGCATTCTTTCTAGGGGAAGCGTCTGTTTCCTTGCATTCTTTCGTATCCTTTTTATCTTCATGTTCTTGACAAGTTCTCGTGAACCACACATCAAGTGCAGTGACCAAAAACTAGCCCTGGTCTCAATACAGTCATTACGGTAGCAATTTTGTAAGATTTCAATTAATGGTATCAAACATGTATATGATTTTTAACTGTATGACGGTAAAAGCCAAAGTTGGTTTTTGAACCACTATTTTGAGGAAAGGGGCTAAAAAATATTTATAATACAGGTATACTGATCGTATTGACATATTGGTTGTATTATATAACAATTCAAAACCAGGTCAGAAATAAACAGTTGCAAATGTGCAGAATGGTACATCAGCAGAAACACTGTTGTATTAGCATCCCAGTCCTATATACCTCCCAGCTTTTCTTATTATAAACATGGGCAAACATTTTACATATTGGAATATTCAGTTACACAATCTAAACCTGAATTTTGTCTTGTTGATATATCAGTTGTTATTTATTTTATTATAGTAATGACTGTGTGCATCAATATGTCAAATCCTACTGGAACCTGTTTGGAAAACTTTAAATGGCTTAATATTATGCATCACGTCTTTCTAATGGCTTAATGCAAGGTCATCTTTTTCCCCTCTTATTATTATTTTTTCTTTGTTTTGTTTTGGATACCAATCTATTTAACATGACAATCATTCATTTTTTGCGGAAGGCTTGCTAAATAATCATGCCTTTTTGGCCATACTTACATTGATGTGGCTAAAAATAGAACTAAATCGGGACTGTTCAAATCAAGCACGAATCTCGAAGCTCTTAGGGATAAAACGGTAATTTCATACATAAACGGGTCCGAAAATGGGAAACTGGGGTTTTACCAAACCTAACAACCCAATAACGGGTTTGTCTTACTGGGTCGGGGCTGTTGATTCTTGATTTTGATGATCACAACACACTGCACATGTATCTATGCTATACTTTATTGCAGGTGCTATACACAAAGGCTGAACAAATGAACAAGCACAAAATCTCCAGATAAAGACAATGGTTAAAGCTTCATTCAAGACTCAAGACTCAAGCCAAGACTCAAGCTTAAAAGTGTCAATTATTGTCATGTCTTGTAAACAATGTAATCTTACTTTTGTTGAGTCTTAGTATGATGTAAAGCCTTGTCACACACACATACACTCACTATTTTACAATGTGTGTTTTTCAAATATCAAAAAAAGTCAAAACAGTTTGAAATGGTTTAACTGTTGAGTACCAGTCGACCGATGCTTCTATTAGTCGACTGTCAGTACAAAACTGTTTAAATTTATTCAAACTCTGACCAGTCGACTCATTATGGCAACCCAGTCGACTGTTCGGGTGCTTTTGACCGTTTTCTGTTTTTAAAATCGATTTTCAAATTCAAAAGCTACTTAGATCCGTTGGTTGACAGTTGGAATAACTGCCTCCCAACGTCCAGGAATTCTAACTCTATAAATAGAGTTCAGAATTCACTGAAAAAGATCTAACATTATTCTAACATTCTGATCTAACATTTTCCGAGCACTCTTTGAGAATTTTTAAGTGTTCACGAGACAAAAGCTTTCAAGTTCTAAGTTTTTTGGTTCTCTACATTCAGTCCAATATAACATCGGAATTCGTTTTGGACTGGATATAGAAGTCGACCTCTTTTTAGCCACGTTCTACATCACATAACACAAACAAGGCTATAGGTTGACTGTAAACTTTTTATTGTTTTCTTTTGCTCTCGGTTGGAGAGTTAGACTCTAGGGTGTAGAGTCGGTCGTTTCACTCTTGGTGGTAGAGTGTGGTTTGCTTTCTCTGGTTGAGAGAAAGGACTACGGGTTAGACAAGGTTGTTGTCTGAACGCCGTAGGGTATTCTTGTAAACTTGTTTTTCAAGAATAGTAGAAATCTCAAGTGGGTTGCTTGGGGACTGGATGTAGGTCGGAAGGACCGAACCAGGATACATCGTGTGTAATCTGTGGTTGTATCTCTTGAACTTGCATTTACATTTTTCTGTTTGTTTAAGTTCTGTGAAACTTGTCTAGACAGTCGACTCAGCACATTATCAGTCGACTGGTCAGTCTCGTATCTTTGAATATTAACTGTGTCTTCAGTCGTCTGTCTCAACTTTAAGTCGACTGCACAGAGTTGTTTGAATTTTCTTTTATTTGGTTATCTCAGTCGACTGGTTCACTCCTAAGTCGACTGCACCGAAGAAAAATTCTTTATTCCGCAATTTAATTTTAATAAACACTATTCATCCCCCCTCTAGTGTTTGTTGCCTTGCCTACAGGATCCAACACTTGGTATCAGAGCAAGGTTACAGGCTATGGCAACTACTTCAAATGCAAATCAGTACCATGAAGGCCAATCTACACAGAGGCCACCTCTATTCGATGGAACAAACTACAACTATTGGAAGTGCAGAATGAAGATTTACCTCCAATCGATCAACTATGAAATATGGCACATGACGGAAACGGAATACACTGCTCCTACTATTCCATATGCACAATGGAATGATGATATGAAGAACCAAACTATGAATAATGCAAAAGCAATGAATGCATTATTTTGTGCTCTCACAAAGGAGGAGTTCAACCGTGTATCCAATGCTACAACTGCACATCAAATCTGGCATACACTCGAGGTAACTCATGAAGGAACAAACAAAGTGAAAGAATCTAAAATATCTGTTCTTGTTCACAGGTTTGAGATGTTCCGCATGAAGGAAAATGAAACTGTGTCCGAGATGATCACCAGATTTACTGATATTACAAACTCACTTGTGGCACTTGGAAAGACATACACTCAAGCAGAGATGGTTAGAAAAGTTCTTCGTGCACTCACTCCTGAATGGGAAAAGAAGACCACTGCAATAGAAGAAGCAAATGATTTGTCACAACTTTCTCTTGAGAATTTTGTGGGAAATCTAATGGCATACGAGGTTCAAATTGAAGAGCGAAAGAAGGATGCAGAATCACAACAGGCAAAGAAGAAATCATTGGCTTTTAAAGCCATGACAGACTCAGAAGATGAGGAAGAAGATGAAGAGGAGATAGCCATGTTCACTAGAAGATTCAAAAAATTTCTAAAGAAAGGTAAGTTCAATTCCAAATTTAGATATTCTAATGATCCTCCTACTTGTTTCAGGTCAATAAAACAGGTCACATGAAGAAGGATTGTCTCCTAGAAAATACAAAGAATAAGGGAGAAACATCCAACTTCAAGAAGGACAAATACACAAAGAATAAATTTGCCAAGAACAAGAAGGCTTATCAAGCAACTTGGGATGACAGTGATTCTTCTTCAGAAGAAGAAACTGATGAAAACAATGAAGTTGCAAACATGTGCTTTATGGCTTCACAAGATCATGTAAGTAATGATTTTGATTATGAAGATTTACTTGATGCTTTTAATGAAATCTTTCAAGAGTTGAAAAAGGAAAAGATTAGAGTTAAGAATCTAGAGAAAGTTAATCAAACACTTTCTCAAGAAAATCTTAACCTTGATAAGGAAGTGAAATCTTTAAATTCTCGCATTGCAAGTTTAGATACTGATCTTGAATCTCTAAAAAAGAATTATGAAGAGATATCCAAGAACGTGTCTAAGTTTAACAAAGGCAAAGAGAATTTAAATGATGTCCTTCATAATCAAGTGAAATCTAGTAAAAAATATGGTCTTGGTTTCAAAAATTCTCCTATAAAAGAATCTTCTTCTAAAAGCACTAGTAGAAATAAATCTGAATCTATTTCTAGTGTTACACATAAACTATATGAATTCTTTGAAAAGCCTAAGGTAGTAAATTTTAGTGATAAAAGCAAGTATGACGTTCGGTTAAGTCGACTGAGTCCATCCATCAGTCGTCTGTCCAGAGGAATTGAATCTTATTCAACAAGATCAAAACCTCATATAAATCGACCTATCATATCATCCAGTCGACTGACTTATAGTAGAAGTCGACTGAAGGATACTGTAAAGTCGACTGGACAGAACAAATTTGTATGAGTTCCAGTTAACTTAAAACAGAATGATAGAATTGCGTATATCAATTCATATTTATTAAATGTGTGTAATTCTATTAATTTTATTCCTGCTTATGGAGGAAAATCAAACTCATTATGGGTTTGGTTTCCCCCAAACTAATATGTTTTGGACCCAATGAAAAGGGTACCATATTTACATTGAATATTTTATAGGTACCAAAGAAAGATCGCTGGATACTTGACAGCGGGTGTTCAAAATATATGACCGGTCATGCCAATCTTCTATCCACCATACAAATCATCGATGGAGGAACAGTTACCTTTGGTGATAACAACAAAGGAAAAGTCATAGGAATCGGCATGATTGGTAAAAATTCTAACCCCACTATAGAAAACGTGTTGTTAGTTAGTGGATTAAAACATAATTTGTTAAGTATTAGTCAATTGTGTGATGAAGGATATAAAATTGTATTTGAAAAAGATGCATGTTTGATTTATGACTCTACTATGCAAAATATCATTTTTCAAGGTTTTCGCAAAAACAATATTTATGAATTGTGTTTGAATACAATTGAGTTTTCAAATGATTTTTGTTTAATAGCTTCTAACAATGATTCTTGGCTTTGGCATAGAAGATTTGGCCATGTGAATATGAAGAATCTCTCAAAAATATCTAAGTATAACCTAGTTAAAGGACTGCCAAAACTATCTTTTAAAAAGGATAAGTTATGTGATGCATGTCAACTAGGAAAACAAATCAAATCCACTTTTAAATCAAAAGAAGTAATTTCTACTAGTAGGCCGCTCGAATTAATTCATATGGATTTATTTGGCCCTACTAGAGTTTCTTCTTTAAATAAAAGTAGATATGTATTTGTTTTAGTAGATGATTTTTCAAGATTCACTTGGACATTCTTTTTAAAACATAAGAATGATGCTTTTGATGAATTTGCAAATTTTTGTAAACGTGTTCAAAACCAAAGATCTCTAACCATAGTCACTATTAGAAATGATCATGGTGGAGAATTTGAGAATGAAACATTTACAGAATATTGCAACAAGAATGGTATAACACATTCATTTGCATTTCCTAGAGCTTCACCACAAAATGGAGTGGTCGAAAGGAAAAATAGGACGTTGCAAGAATGTGCACGTACCATGCTTGTTGAAAGCAATTTACCTAAGTATTTTGGGCTGAAGCCGTTGCTACAGCTTGTTATGTTTTAAATAGGATTCTTATAAGACCTAAGCTAAAGAAGACTTGTTATGAGTTGTTTTTTAACAAAATTCCTAAAGTCTCTTATTTTAAGACATTTGGTTGTAAGTGTTTTATTCTGAACACTAAAGATAATTTAGATAAATTTGATCCTAGATCTAATGAGGGTATCCTTTTAGGATACTCAAATAGGAGTAAAGCATATAGAATTTTCAATAAGTCTACAATGACTATTGAAGAGTCAATGCATGTTACATTCGATGAATCTCTGCCTTCATCAAATTTAATTAAAGATGATGAAACTAACTCATCACCTTTAAATAATGTGATTAAATCTTTAGAACAAACTAGTCTTGCGGATAAGTCGACCGATAAGGACTCCCAGTCGACTGAAGTAAAGAAGTCGACTGAAGAACCTGTCAAGTCGACTGATCCTATTGTGATATCTTCAACTTTACCAAAATTTTTTGTTGAAGTTAAAGATCATTCTCATGACTTAATAATTGGTGACATCTCCCATGATATTCAGACACAATCACATATTAATAAGATTTCTCATACAGCATTCTTGTCGGATTTTGAACCGAAAAATATACAAGAAACTTGTGAGAATGAATTTTGGATGAATGCCATGCAAGGTAAATTAAACCAATTTATAAGGAATGATGTATGGGATTTAGTTCCACGACCTCCTGATCATACTATTATTGGTACCAAATAGGTATTTAAAAATAAGTTAGATGAATCAGGACAAGTTGTAAGGAATAAAGTTAGACTAGTTGCTCAAGGGTATAACCAAGAAGAAGGTATAGATTTTGATGAAACATATGCTCCTGTTGCTAGACTAGAATCAATTAGAATTTTATTATCTTTTGCTTGTTTCATGAATTTTATACTTTATCAAATGGATGTTAAAAGTGCTTTCCTTAATGGGTTTATTAAAGAAAATGTTTATGTTAAACAACCACTAGGTTTTGAACATGAACAATTTCCAAATCATGTTTATAAATTGAAAATGGCTTTGTACGGTCTTAAACAAGCACCACGTGCTTGGTATGATCGTCTGAAAACTTTTCTTTTAGAAACAGGATTTGAGATAGGTAAAGTAGACACTACCTTGTTTATTAAGAGAATTAAGAATGATATCTTAATCATACAAATATATGTTGATGATATAATCTTTCGTTCTACTAATAATAATCTATGTCAAGAGTTTGCTAACACCATGAAAAACGAGTTTGAGATGAGTCACATGGGTGAACTCAATTTTTTCCTTGGACTTCAAATTAAACAGTCTTCAAATGGCATATTTATTAATCAAGGAAAATATGCAAAGGAATTACTCAAACGGTTTAACATGGATAGTACAAGTAGTAAATCCACACCTATGGCTACTACTACTGCCCTTGACAAAGATATATTAGGTAAGAGTGTTGATCAAAAACTTTATCGAGGTATGATTGGTTCACTCTTATATATTACCGCAAGTAGACCAGATATTATGTTCAGCGTATGTTTATGTACTAGATATCAGTCTAGTCCTAAAGAGTCTCATTTAAAAGCTGTGAAACGAATTTTAAGATACATTAAAGGCACATCTGATTATGGTTTATTTTATCCACGCACCGATAATTTTCAACTTTTGTCGTATAGCGATGCTGATTTTGCTGGTAGTAAAACTGATCGCAAGAGCACTAGTGGAACATGTCACTTTTTGGGACATTCACTAGTTTCATGGTACAGTAAAAAGCAAAATTCAGTGTCCCTATCTACTACAGAAGCTGAATATATCGCTGCAAGTTTGGCATGTGCACAAATCTTGTGGATGAAGCAAACCTTATTAGATTATGGTATTCCTTTGAAAAACCTTCAATTATGTGTGATAATACCAGTGCAATTAATCTATCTAAAAATCCGGTTCAACACTCACGTACGAAACATATTGATATTCGACATCATTTTCTACATGATCATGTTTTAGAAGGAGATATATCTTTAGACTTTATCTCTACTGATAAACAAGTAGCAGATATCTTTACCAAACCCCTTAAAGAAGATACTTTTATTAACTTAAGAAGAGAACTAGGAATATGTAATTTTACTGATATTTGTTGAAAATTTCATCTGTTAAGTCGACTGTGTTTTTATTAAGTCGATTGTACTGTATTTTTTATATATACTTATTTTGTTCTCTGGACAGTCAACTGAACATTCTTCAAGTCGACTGATCAGTAGATATAAAAATTAATTTTCTTCTCGATCGACTATGTCGACTGCTCTACACTATCAGTCGATTGTCTTCAGCGACGATTCATCACACAGTTTTTGAGATAAAAGTTTATCTTCTTTTCACCCGTGACCTCTCCATCAGCCGTTGATCTCTTTCCCCTTGAATCACAGCCGTCTATCTTCAGTTAAAACCCTTCTCCACAGCCTCTATCTTCACTTTTTACTTTTACCCCCAAATCAGAAACCCTAAGGCCGGAGAAGAAGAAGAGTCGACTGCCGTGCTGCTGATTCTCGTCTGCTGTTTGTTGTTTCTCTTCCCTCTTGGTAAAATCTTTCCTAAACTCCTTTCTAATGGCACCTAAACGTTCTAAAAGATCTCATGATGGTAGTTCCTCATCTCAGGATTATTCACAATACCTTTTGAGTCCTGATCTCTTAGAACGATGGTATCTCTTGTGTAGCATTGTCATTTTTCCAGACAGGTTTGTCAATTTTAATGACATAGATAGGTTTAACCTAGTTCCTCTTTTCCAAAATTGCAGTCTTTATGAGTATCTATCTTTAGTCAATCAACCCGATTACTATCCCCAACTTATCTATCTTTTCTACACAAATATGAGAATTGTTCAAAAGAAAGATGGAGAAGTTGTAATCCGTTCCTCGGTCAAAAATACTAAGATGACTCTCACACTCGAGAGAATAAATCTCATAATGGGTATTGATGACGAGGGACTCGATCTTAGTGAAATTATCCTTGATGATTTATCTGTTTTGTCCAAAATATTTTTGCCCAATCATGGACCCCCAATGACTAGTAAAAATATCACACCTGTTGCAAAATTGGTTGCAAGAATACTTGCTTATAACTGTAATGCCCCGGATCCCCGTCATCGGACATCCGTGACACAACCAGAATCTTTGCCTTCAAATGCATCTCAACACAGTAAATAGTACGGAAATTTAAAACACTTTTATTGCCATCAGAGTTAATACATCAATAGTTACGAACATCAATTATTCGTATCAAGCCGTAATGCCCCCCACTTTGACTCCAAACCCAGTTCTTTCAATTTCTATATCACTTTAATCATAAACTAAGATAGTTATATTTCAAAGAAAAATCGGGCAGAGTCTCCCCTGAAATTTCTGCCCCGAAACACAAAAAGCTTACGGAATTCTGCTCTAAATTCCGTAGCTCACATCACAGGCAATTATATCACGGGCTCCCCCGGCCAAAATGAGCAGAATCACACAGGCAATATATATATATGCTCTGGGGGCCAAACTCATAATAGAATATCAAATATCAATTAAAAACCATAAATTCCTTTGAAAACATAGTAAGGTTTTTAAAAAATAATTTATAAAACATACCACAGGGTCCGGTACTCCACAACGAGATGGGTACGGGTCAACAACATAGCATACCACCGCACACTATACTCATCATCATTATCCACATACTTATACATCACAATTATAGTTTAAAGCATAAAATTCACTATTCACCCAATTAAACCTTTAAGCAACAAATAGTAAAATGAAGCTCCATCCACGGAACCATGAATCAACACCTCACCTCTGCACCGCCGAGGACCTGTAACAGTAGGGGCCTAGGTAGTCCAGAGACTCCCTAACCCCCAAACACTAAGGGGTTAGCCATTTCTGGTGTGAGTATAATCTATTAATAAGCAAATAAATTAATCTTATAAGTAAAACAGAATGAACTTACGAATACCAAGGTAAACCTGAACATGTAAATATCATAAATGGAAATTCCCATCAAATACTCACTGCATCACTTCCTGTATGCATATCCATACCTGCTCACAGCATACTTATCATAAGTTTGGAAATCCTTCCAATTTGTCGCTTAAGGCCTATCACTTTACGCCTTAAGCAACCATTCCTATAGCTTTATTTTTCCATAAAGCTTTACATGCACAAATACTCTACTATCGCATAACTGCACCATATTTACCATTCATTGCAATTACAGACTCACGACTTATCTTCCTTCGCGATCTCATATCACATAACATCACATTCATTCATTCTTACAACATATATCATCACGTCTCGCAATACATCACTTCCATACTCATATTTCATCTTAAATGGACAATAAATGTGTATCCTAATTTCCTAGTGTTTGTGTATGTCATGACCTGAGTCTAATGCAACAATACAGAATATAGAACAGATGCACTTAATCTAATGTCAGCAAGATTCTGGATGCACATGCATTCCATACTACATGTGACCCAGGTCAAGCCAACGTACTTAGTCTAATGCAAGCAAGACTTTGGAAATGTATGCATCTACATACTTTCCAAATCAAGCCGTTGTCTCTAAGTTTAGGGATTCGAACCCTCGCTATGCAATGCATTCTAATTTGGTCTACTTCCTGTTCCTGATAGTGACGAACTTAAAGATATACCGCAGTATACCTATAGCATCGTATTTTGCCGGACCGCAGCCCGTACGACCCGTTCGTGTCCACTAGCATATACCTGGATCCCATTCAACAGCCGTGACGAACTTAAAGATATATCGCAGTATACCTATAGCATCGTATTTCGTCGGACCGCAGCCCGTACGACCCGTTCGTGTCCACTAGCATACACCTGGATTCCATTCAACAGTCGTGATGAACTTAAAGATATACCGCAGTATACCTATAGCATCGTATTTCACCGGACCGCAGTCCGTACGACCCGTTCGTGTCCACTAGCATATACCTGGATCCCATTTAACAGCCGTGACGAACTTAAAGATATATCGCAGTATACCTATAGCATCGTATTTCACCGGACCGCAGCCCGTACGACCCGTTCGTGTCCACTAGCATACACCTGGATCCCATTCAATAGTCGTGACGAACTTAAAGATATACCGCAGTATACCTATAGCATCGTATTTCACCGGACCGCAGCCCGTACGACCTGTTCGTGTCCACTATGAGTACTAAACACAGGAACTTATCTAAGTCCTAAATGACATCATTAAAACCCGATAGCTAAGACATCATTAAAACCCGATAGCTTATGATCACCACACTGCGGTATGCAGAGGACTCCTCATCAATTGTCCGATAAAATAACTCAAGAATTAGCAGTAGCTGTGACCCAAGCTACGCTCATCGGAATTCAACACACTCAGACTTCTAGAAGGGTAGGGAGATCCACAACAATCCCCTAGTGGGCGACTCTCAATATTTAAGAGCTCATGTCCCCAATTCACATTTTGATTCATCTCACACCATGAGCTACGACTCTTCCAACGTAGCACACCAATTCAATCACTCCTTCAGCAGAGCGTTTACTACCCTTTACCAAACGAACTCTAGAATTTCTAAACTTGAGAACCATCAAGTAAACCCATATCAACAACTTCTCTCAATGTTCATAGCAAGATCATACGTATACAATTGGTTATGACCTTTCAGACTTCGGTCCAAAAGCAATCAGTTTCAGCTCTGTCCTTTCAGACCAGCTGCACTCCACAATTTATTTTGGGGTATCAACCAACCTCGATAATTTATGAAATTTAGTCTGTAGTTGTGGACACATACAAAAGTGTCCACACCAATCCTTAACTCAAAACATCCATGCTACACTAAGATACAAAAACGAAAATACACAGCAATCGTAAATTTAAAATCTTCATAACGCACCATGTGCATAAAAATAAAAGATATCATACTCACAAATTGTCCCGCAAAGACTCGAAGCGCCACCACACCTCCAAAGCTGCCAGTATCCTATCATCAGAATTCAAAGCAATCAAGGCTCAAGCATCCAAAACAGTTACGAAAAATAATAATACTAACTCCAATATCACACAGGCATTCTATTGAACGCCTAGGATGCACACGCGCTTTGCACGTAATCACTCAAATTCCGACGAGATTCTTATTTTCACACAATTACTAAAGCACTCCAAATTATTCTAATAGTCCTACTACAATTTCTACTACCATACGAGAATTAATTCATATCCATATAATTCTCTTTTACAAACCCAAAACCCTATTTTACTAACAACTTGAAATCCCTCTAAAATCCGCTAATTTCTCACATCTACAATTTCTAATATCTCTAAATCTCTCTACCCTAACATTCCTATCAATAAAAATTAACCAAACTAAATTTTATACAATAAAATAGTTAGGGTTTTACCTTCCCGAAATCCAATCGAAAATTCGATGCTACTACGATGTAAAGAATCCCTTCATTAGTCTACCCTTCACTTCAATTTGGAATTGACGAAGAATAGAGGTGGATTTTGAGGTGGGGGAAAGAATCGATCGATGGGTTCGTTGGGATCTTTTGGGTCGGAATGGAAGGGGAAGGGAAGGAGAAGAAGAAGGAAGGGAATGGGCGGTCGGGGTTTCTTTCGATCGCTGGCGTGGACGGGAGAGGGAGGAAGGGAGAGGAGGTCGGGGGTTGGTTCCCATCGGGTTTGGATGGGGAAACGAACGGGAAAAGGAGAAGGAAAGAAATGAGAAGGAAGGAGAAGGTGGGAGGGAGGTTTTGTAAATAGGGGAATAAATAATAATAGATGGATAAATATCTAAGGAAATGTTTCGTATAAGCCCCCTAGACTTAATATATTTCAGATAAAGCCCAACTCTCTACTTTAACAATATAAACAATACAAAAATACATTAAAACTACCTCGTAATAATCCTTCAAAATTATAAAATAAACTAGACAATAAATCCGATACTTCTCAATAACAATCAATTGTTATTAGAAAATACATAATCGTGTGCAATTCTCAATTGCGCACAAATTACGATGCAAAATAGCCATATGTTATTTTTGCGGGGTATTACAATAACATTCTTCCCAAACGAGGAAGTTATGATCAGTATTCTATGGAACTGCAATAAGCTGTTTATGCCATTTTTGGTAAGATTGTAATAAATTGGGGTCGTGTCATTTTTTCAGAACTTGAACAAAATCATACTCATTTCTTACCCTTTGGAGGTCTCCTTAGCCGTGTTTTTCAGGCTTATGATATTGATCTCGACTCCGAGACCAATGTCGTTAAGCATTATGAATGCTTCGATCGTGCTAGTTTAGCCCGTATGAAGCTTCTTGACCCACCTCCTAGAACTTCCCCTAGGTCTCCTCCTCCCTCACAAGTACCTCTAGCATCTTCTGCTAGACCATCAGCATCTTTTAGTTCATCTCGTCCTCATGCTAATTATGATGATCCATCTACTCTTTATCAATGTGTCAACTATCTTATGGAACATTCCGTCACTATTGATTCTCGTCTTAACTCTCTTGACTCCAAAATCACCAACCTAACTAACCTCTTTACTTCTCAATTTCCCCCACCGTCTCACGCTGTTGATGAAGACTCGGAAGACGACGATTGATGACTTTTTTCTCTTATTATGTATTTTTCCTTATTTCTGTTTTTATTTTCATATGTATTGATGACTTTGTTATTTATGTATGAGACAGTTATTTCTCTTATTATTACTGGTTATCTTTTGTTTTTGTTGATGACAAAGGGGGAGAAATACCTCTTATTATCTGTTTAATGTGTTCTGTTCTGTTCTGTGTGTTTATTTTTCACTGGTAAGTCGACTGATAAATTGTGTGTACTGTGTTTATTCTTTCTCTGTTAAGTCGACTGCTTCCATTATAAGTCGACTGATACAGAAAGTTTTATGATACATCTTTATGTATGCATGTTGTGTTTTTAATAGGGGAGCATATCATTTCTATGCTTGTATTATTTTCTGTTATTATCAGCTATTGTGTTGTCATCATCAAAAAGGGGGAGAATGTTCAATCTTGATTTTGATGATCACAACACACTGCACATGTATCTATGCTATACTTTATTGCAGGTGCTATACACAAAGGCTGAACAAATGAACAAGCACAAAAGCTTGCTTCATTCAAGACTCAAGACTCAAGCCAAGACTCAAGCTTAAAAGTGTCAATTATTGTCATGTCTTGTAAACAATGTAATCTTACTTTTGTTGAGTCTTAGTATGATGTAAAGCCTTGTCACACACACATACACTCACTATTTTACAATGTGTGTTTTTCAAACATCAAAAAAGGTCAAAACAGTTTGAAATGGTTTAACTGTTGAGTACCAGTCGACCGATGCTTCAATCAGTCGACTGTCAGTAGAAAACTGTTTAAATTTATTCAAACTCTGACCAGTCGACTCATTATGGCAACCCAGTCGACTGTTCGAGTGCTTTTGACTGTTTTCTGTTTTTAAAATCGATTTTCAAATTCAAAAGCTACTTAGATCCGTTGGTTGACAGTTGGAATAACTGCCTCCCAACGTCCAGGAATTCTAACTCTATAAATAGAGTTCAGAATTCACTGAAAAAGATCTAACATTATTCTAACATTCTGATCTAACATTTTCCGAGCACTCTTTGAGAATTTTTAAGTGTTCACGAGACAAAAGCTTTCAAGTTCTAAGTTTTTTGGTTCTCTACATTCAGTTCAGTATAACATCGGAATTCGTTCTGGACTGGATATAGAAGTCGACCTCTTTTTAGCCACGTTCTACATCACATAACACAAACAAGGCTATAGGTTGACTGTAAACTTTTTATTGTTTTCTTTTGCTCTCGGTTGGAGAGTTAGACTCTAGGGTGTAGAGTCGGTCGTTTCACTCTTGGTGGTAGAGTGTGGTTTGCTTTCTCTGGTTGAGAGAAATGACTACGGGTTAGACAAGGTTGTTGTCTGAACGCCGTAGGGTATTCTTGTAAACTTGTTTTTCAAGAATAGTGGAAATCTCAAGTGGGTTGCTTGGGGACTGGATGTAGGTCGGAAGGACCGAACCAGGATACATCGTGTGTACTCTGTGGTTGTATCTCTTGAACTTGCATTTACATTTTTCTGTTTGTTTAAGTTCTGTGAAACTTGTCTGGACAGTCGACTCAGCACATTATCAGTCGACTGGTCAGTCTCGTATCTTTAAATATTAATTGTGTCTTCAGTCGCCTGTCTCAACTTTAAGTCAACTGCACAGAGTTGTTTGAATTTTCTTTTATTTGGTTATCTTAGTCAACTAGTTCACTCCTAAGTCGACTGCACCGAAGAAAAATTCTTTATTCCGCAATTTAATTTTAATAAACACTATTCACCCCCCTCTAGTGTTTGTTGCCTTGCCTACATGATCCAACAGGGGCTACAGCCCATCACAGTTAAACCCGGGATAGCTAGAAGGTGGTTTAAATTCTTGATTATCTCTAAGGGATGGTTTAAACCGAATCCATTATCATCAAACCACTCAATCTCTGTCTCTTATCCATAAACATCAGAAATTAGGGATAAGTGATTATCTCTAAACTTTCTCTCAGGCGACTATAAATACCCCCTACCCCTACCATAAAGAGGTAATCAGTAATTTTTCTGCAAAAGCTCTTTCATAATCTTTAAGATGACTGACTAAAGCGTCGGAAAGCCTGTCGCCGGGATAAATTCCAGTGTTTCAGGCATTTTGCAGGTTAGAAGCAAGAGATTGCAGCAGCCAACGTCAACAAAAGTCAAAAAGTCAGATTCTCAACTGTTCCACAAAAGAATCCACATCACCTGGTTTCTCCCGCACAGAAAAAAGCAGTAACAGGTTGGCGCCATATGTGGGAACAGAGAGACGTCCGACTAAACCTTCACCAAAAACCAAATTTCCAGCATGCCTCCCAGAGGTAAAGGGAAGGCGGCGGCCTCAGGCCGACGAGCCAACCCTCCTCCTCTGTTACATTCCCCAGAAGTGTCCTACCAAGGTAAATGGAAGGCGGCGGCCTCAACCCGACAAGCTAACCCTCCTCAACCATCTCCTCCCCTAGAGGAACCCCCTCTAGCCATTCAACCTCAACAATCAGAGCCTCTCCTTCAACTAGATTCACCTCCTCCCAGCACGGCTGCTCCGGGGGGCTCTCACCGTAGTTGCCCAGGGCCATCTACTAGGCCATTTGTCGAAAACAGGGGATCGGTGTACACCTCTCGACTCCTTCCGCACCCCCTCAGTTCCAACATGACCTTCGTCAAGTTATCATCGATCGCCAGCAAGAGATAGATCTCCGGGACCATCTCAACGATAAAAAAGCTCGTGAGGAAGCCTCCCATCCAGGCTTGGGGGGGGGGGGAGGGATAGGAGAAGTCCCTCTCCCAGGGGCCGCAGGAGAAGTCCCTCTCCCCTCGGTCGCAGAAGAAGCCCATCTTCTCGAAGACACAGGAGATCCCCCTTTCCCAGAGGGCAGAAGGCTCGCCGTTCTCCAAGAGATCACAGAAGAACCCCTCCCCGGGAGTGGAGGGACCCGACTCTGATTAGCAGGACAGCCCCTAGGCTAGGAAACGATGAAGAAATACCAGCCACCAGGGCAGAGCTCTGAGAGCTTAAGAACGAAATCCTCCAAGCCCTCAGCATAGTCCCGCCTCACCACCCTTCTCCCCCACTACATGAAGAGTCTCGCGGATCTACTGGGTCCGATCAAAGGGAGGATGCCGTCCTTCGGTGCCTCCAAAAGATGGAAGACCATCTGGCCTCACTCAGAAGAGATGAAACCAGGCAAGAAGGGAGATAACTCCCTGTCAGGCCCCCTTTCTCCCGAAAAATTATTGATGCACCAGTCCCAGCCAACTTCAAGGTTCTAACCTTTGAGCTTTACAGTGGAGAAACCGGTCCAGTGGACCACGTCGAAAACTTCAAGACTATCATGATGATCCACCAAGCATATGACTCCCTTTTCTGCAAAACCTTTTCCGCAACCTTGAAAGGCTCGGCATGCCAATGGTTTTCTTGCCTGTCTCAGGGTTCCATATTTTCTTTCGACCAACTTGAAGAACTATTCCTGACGCACTTTGTCACCAGTCGCTAGCTGGAAAAGACTAGCACGTCCTTGTTAGACCTCAGGTAAAAGGGCGGAGAGTCCCTCAAGAGCTACGTTCAGCGGTTCACAGCAGAATCCAGGTCAATCTCCTCTCTCGACTCCGCAGTGGCAACCACCCCCCTTTAGGTACAATGTCAAACACGATGACCTTAAGGCTTCCCTCATCAAAATACCTCATCGGGACTTCTCCAACCTCCTTCAGAGGGTGGAGAAATACATCCGAGTCGAGGCCCTCAAGATCAAAAGATGCCCCCTCATGGGAATAAGCGAAAAGGCGCAAACGAGGACGAACCTCGAAAAACCCAGAAGGACGCCTCATGCCAACCCCGCCCACCTCCCATGCCGTGCTTTAAGAAGTACACTCCCCTGATGCCAGCGTATCCGCCATCCTCATGGAAGTTGATAAGGATGGGATCCTTCGGCCTCCCCCAAAAATGAATGCCTCGAGCAAGAGGAAAGACAAAACAAAATGGTGTGCCTTCCATAAGGATCATGGCCACCTCACTAATGAGTGCCGAGCTCTGAAGGACGAGGTCGAAGCTCTAATCCGACAAGGGTATCTCTCCAAATTCGCCCAAGTCAGCGACCCCGAGCCTTCTGCTCCGAGGGGACCTAACAAGCAAGCAGAAAGACCAACTGAATCCCAAGGATCGAGGCGTATGGAGATATTCCATGCGATCCACAGAGGCCCCATGGGAGGAGCCTCCAACTCATCAAGGAAAGTCTTTGTTAGAGAGGTGAACTCTGCACAATGTTCCTCATCCTAGAAGCTCGGGAGTTAGTCTTACCTTCTCAGATCGTGACTTAGAAGATGTTCGAACCCCCCACTGCGACGCACTCGTGATCAGCATGTGCATGGCGAACCATGAAGTGCGTCGAGTTTTGGTTGACAATGACAATTCGGTTAACATCCTCTTTCTACATGTGTTTGAGGGTCTCAAACACAAACTCGACCATCTTAAGCCTGCTAGATATACCCTCCATGGATTCTCCAGGGCCCCCGTGATGAATGAGGGAATTGTAAACCTCGATGTGACTCTAGGGAAAGCCCCCGCTATTCGGACAGATGCATTAGATTTTATGGTAGTTGACATGAAATCCTCCTATGATGCTGTCTTTGGTCACCCAGGACTGCGACTCTCCAAGTTGTCGCCTTGGCATACCACCTGAAGATGAAGTTCCCCATGGCTGCAGGAGTGGGGAAAGCCAAAGGAAGTCAGGAAGCCGCTCAGGCGTGCTACACAGCCACCATAGGAGGCTCAGTCTTACCCCTCGATGCCTTCGAACTCCTACTATACATGGGACAAGCTAGCTCTGAACCCATCGATGAACTGGCAGAGATCCCTTTCTGCGAAGGGGACGAAGCAAAGTTTTTTTGGGTGAGCAAAGAGCTCCCTGCCAACTGTAAGAGTAACTTATAGAATGCATCAGAAACAATTGGGACCTTTTTGCTTGGACTGCCAAGGACATGCTCGGCATTGCTGAGGACATAGTCATGCATCGCTTTAGTGTAAATCCGGAAGTCAGACCGGTCTAGTAGAAGCGCCACAAGTTCGCGCCCGACAGGCAGCTAGCCATCAAAGAGGAGGTGGAAAAGCTTTTAGCAACTAGATTTATCCAAGAAGTTAGCTATCCCGAGTGGTGAGCAAACGTCATGATGGAAGGCCAATGAAAAAGGGAGAATCTGCATTGACTTCACTGACCTTAACCAAGCGTGCCCGAAGGATCCTTTCCCTCTCCCAAACATAGATGCCTTGATAGATGCCACCTTAGGCCATGAGTTGCTGAACTTTATGGATGCTTTTTCGGGGTATAATCAGATCTGAATGTTCCTGCCAGACATCCCGAAGACGTCCTTCATTCCGATCAAGGTCTTTATTGTTATCGAGTTATGCCTTTTGGGCTAAAAAATGTCGAGGCCACGTATCAACGCTTAGTGAACCAAGTCTTCCGAGAGCAGATCGGCCGAAACATGGAAGTGTACGTAGATGACATGCTCGTGAAGAACCTCACAAAAGAGGACCATGTTGCTGACCTCCAAGAGGCGTTCAACATGCTCCGGATGAACAATATGAGGCTGAACCCCTCGAAATGTGCATTTGGGGTAGCCTCGAGGAAGTTCTTAGGATTCATGGTGAGTCAACATGGAATCGAAGCCAGTCCCGAGAAGATCAAGGCGATCCTCGACATGACCCCTCCAACTACCATAAAAGAAGTTCAGAAACTTACAGGCCGCCTCGCCGCTATTGGGCGTTTCCTATCGAAGTTGGGGGACAAGTGCCTCCCGTTCTTTAAAACTCTTAAAGGGGCAAAAAGTTTCGGGTGGGGAGAAGAGCAATAAGCAGCATTCAAAAGCCTCAAATAGCACCTCACCCACCCTCCAATCCTAAGCAAGCCTATACATGGGGAGACCCTGTACCTTTACCTGGCCGCCTCCGAGCAGACCCTCAGTGCTGTACTAGTAAGGGAAGAAGAGCGGGTGCAGAAGCCGATTACTATGTAAACATGGTACTCCACGATGCCGAACTCCGATATTCGAAGATGGAGAAGATGGCCTATGCCCCAGTAATCACCGCTAGAAAGCTTAGACCCTACTTCCAAGCACATTCCATCTGGGTCCTCACCGATCAGCCATTCAAACCGGTTCTTCACAAACCGGAGAACTCTGATAGACTAATGAAGTGGTCGATCGAGCTAAGCCAGCATGATATTTCATATCGCCCCAGAACCGCGATCAAGGGACAAGCCTTAGCCGAGTTCATTGTCGAATGCACGATCCCCGACCCTCCTCGGGAAGGAGAAACCCCCCACTTTGGCAGGTATACGTGGACATGTCCTCCTGCCTTGAAGGGAGTGGAGCTAGAGTGATTTTGATCGGCCTTAACGAATTCGTTTTGCAATACTCGTTACGCTTTAGATTTCCAGCTTCCACCAATGAGGCCGAGTATGAGGCCCTAGTTGCTGGGCTCCTACTAGCTAAGAGAGTGGGAGCGCAAAGGGTGGGAGTATTCAGTGACTCTCAATTGGTGGTCAACCAGATCCAAGGGGAATACGAGGCGAGGGATGACCGCATGGCTAAGTACTTGGCATATGTGAAGGAAATTATAGCCACTTTCCAAGAAGTCCAGGTTAATCGCATCCTGAGAGAGGAAAATGGGCAAGCAGACGCCCTTTCCAAACTAGCCTCTTCATCGCTCAACGACTCGACCGAATTGTGCTAATTGAAGTGCTCCTCAAACCAAGTATAGAAGAAGAAGCGTTGGAGCTCATGCCCATCACCCCTCAAGTGCCCAGAGACTGTTGGATGAAGCCCCTCATCGATTTCCTCGACAAGGGAATCCTCCCCGTGGACATCAAGGAGTCAAGAAAAATTTAGGTGAGAGCCGAAAGGTTTATGCTCATAGAAGGGGTCCTTTATAAACGCTTCTACACCCAAACTGATGGTCTACCTTAGCTTCGGTGTCTTTCTTCCGAAGAGGTCGACTACGCTCTGAAGGAAGTGCACGAGGGGATAGGCGGTAGCCACCTCGGAGCAAGGTCCCTCGCACAGAAGATACTGAATCACGGTTACTATTGGCCCACTCTTCTGAGCGATGCTCAAGCCTTTGTCCGTTGGTGCGCTCCTTGTCAAAAGAACTCTACAATCAAACACAACCCTCAAGACAACTTTAGTTCCCTCTTGAGCCCCTTACCTTTTGCGATGTGGGGAATGGATCTCCTCGGGCCTTTCCCTCCTACAGCCGAGCAACGGACCTTCCTAGTGGTCGCTATTGACTACTTCATAAAGTGGATAGAAGCTGAACCGCTAGCGACGATTACCGAACACAAGTCCAATTTTTTTTTTTGGAGGAACGTGGTGTGTCGATTCGGTATTCCTCGCATCCTCGTCACCGATAACGGAACGCAATTTGCTGGTAAAGGGTTCCGTAAATTTTGCACCGATCTCGGTATCGAGCAATGATTCTCTTCCATATCACATCCCCAAACTAATGGTCTAGCAGAGAACGCCAATTGGCAAATCTTAGATGGCCTCAAGAAAAGAATTGATGAAGCTGCGAAAAGACTATGGGTTGAAGAACTCCCTAGCGTACTGTGGCCCTATAGAACCACCAAGAGAGTCCCTACGGAAGAATCCCCGTTCAACCTGACGTTCGGCTCCAAAGCAGTCATTCCTCTGGAAGTTGCAATACCCTTTCCTCGCCTTATTTCATTTGATGAAGAGCAGAACTCGAATGGGGTCCAAGCAAATCTCTACCTCCTTGAAGAAATCCGAGAGAAGTCCTTCATTCGGAGAAACATATACCAACAAAGGGTGGAGAGATTCTACAATAAGAGAGTCCGCCCGACCAACATCCAGGAGGGTGACCTAGTTCTCTGAAAGCTCGAAATCTCAAACCCCCGAAAGAAAGGGAAACTCACCTCTAATTGGGAAAGACCATACGAAGTCTTGCAAGTAGTCCACCCAGGGGCTTACAAACTTGAAGAATTGGGGGGGGGGGGGAGGGAATACCCAGAACCTGGAATGCTGAACATCTTATGAATTACCAGGAGAGCATTTGAACTCTCCTGCTTAGTATTTGTAAACATGTAATAAAGATCGACGACTTATAGCGGTCATGGCATGTAATAAGGGCTCACATTCAAGTGGTCGTCTAGTTTATTCAATAAAAAATCTATCCTTTATTTCTTTTTCTTGCAAAAAGTTATGAGTGATTAGCAGATTCAACACCATGTGTACGAAATTATCTTTCTCACCACAACACTTTAACGAACGATTGCGGAGTCCATCTAGGATTCAAGGATCACAAGGGCATGCTTGCTTCTAAGCAAGTGTGTGGGGTGTATCTCACCGTACAAGTGTCGCAACCTCGACGAGTGAGAAGTCCATTCATGTTGCATAGAGCTGCTCTAGCCACAATGCTTCCGAGTAAGTAGGCGAAGAAACAGCTCGCCATTCTAATACTCCCAAAACTCGTCGTCTTTAATATTCGGAGTCCATTCACGGTTCGAAGGACCATCCTCGCTACTTGCTCTCGAGCAAGAGGGCATGGCTCGCTTCGCCGTTCGAGTGCTTTTGAAACAAACCAGATAAGTGAGGAGTCAGTTCATAGTTCATAGAGCTGCTCTAGCCATACTGCTTCCGAGCAAGTAGGCGAAGAAACAGATCGCCATTCGAATGCTCCAAAAACTCGTCGTCTTTAATGTTCGGAGTCCATTCACGGTTCGAAGGACCATCCTAGCTACTTGCTTCCGAGCAAGAGAGTATGGCTCGATTCGCCGTTCGAATGCTCATGAAACAAATCGGATAAGTGAGGAATCCATTCATGGTTCGTAGAGTTGCTCTAGCCACACCACCTCCGAGCCGGTAGGTGAAGAAACAGCCCGCCATTCGAATGCTCCCAAAACTCGTCGTCATTAATGTTCGGAGTCCATTCACGGTTCAAAGGACCATCCTAGCTACTTGCTCCCGAGCAAGAGGGCATGGCTCGGTTCACCGTTCGAGTGCTCCTGAAAAATACCGGATAAGTAAGGAGTCAATTCATAGTTTATAAAGCTGCTCTAGCCACACCGCTTCCGAGCCGGTAGGCAAAGAAACAGCTCACCATTCGAATGCTCCCAAAACTCATCGTCATCTCCGTTCAGAGTCTAACACTTGGCTCGATGTTGCTTTAGCCGCGTACAAATAGCAAGAATGAGTAGCACTTAAATACTTGGTGGGTTTCTTATTCCAAAAGAAAATCTGATTACAGGGTCAGAAAGGAACAACCACTACAAACATCGCTTAAAATACCAAGAATATCATATCCACAACAAGAAATTGGGGTTACAAGTCTTACTAAGACCAAAAACTCTTACAAAACTACAAAGTGTCACCCTAATGCTTCCTAGGAAGTGGTACACTCCTGTTGAGTGATACCCGCGGCCGACGAGCGCTGTGCCGCTCTCTTGTTCCCCCCGAAGAGGTCTCTAGCCCCGCGAACCGAGTCGTACCATCAGGGCCCATAGGCCTAGCGGCTCCCCCAACCGATGCTCCGCTAGACGAGCCGGCCATGCCACTCTGAGCATCGCCAGGGTTCCTCGGGGCCTCAGGCAGTCGAAGAACCAGCTCGTGAAAGGATTTGCCCTGAGCGTGCTCTTCACGAGAGCATGAAGTGCTCCTAACATTGCCTCATTCGGATAGCCGCTTTAGACGAAGGTTCTCTGCCTCTAGCTCGATGAGCCACTCTTTGAAGGAGTCATCCGTCACTCTAAACTTCAAACGAGGCAGCCCGCCTATGCTACCCCCTGCGAGAACTCAAGGATAGTCCTTCGAAGATGAGACACTTCAAAACGCTTCTCAAGCACCACAATTTTCAACTCGTCCCTCTCAAATGTCACCGCAAATAGAGAATGACGAAGGAATTTAAGTCTCGAAGCTTTGCCAGCAGTCATTGAAGGACATACCTCCTCACCCTCGGGAGGCACTTCTTAGAGAATCTCCTCTAGACGCCTTGTCTCGACATCTCTGCGAGCCAAGACTAGTCTTAATTGGTCAAGCTCCAACTCCGCTTTAGAGAGCCTCTCACGAGATTGAGCAAGTCCCAACATAGCAATACTGAGTTGGGTGCGATGACGCGATGTCTCACTACCCTGGAAAAGTTGCGTGTGGTGTACAGAGATCTGAAACCAAAGAAAGAAGCGTAAATCATTTTAAGTTTAAGAAGAGCTGCAAGATAGTTCGACGTCTA
Source organism: Hemerocallis citrina (assembly GCA_017893485.1). NCBI lineage: Eukaryota > Viridiplantae > Streptophyta > Magnoliopsida > Asparagales > Asphodelaceae > Hemerocallis > Hemerocallis citrina. Next base: position 83,146,117 of record CM030366.1, read on the forward strand.
AGTGCAACTACAAGATAGCTCTAAGTCGTTGCCATACATGATAACCTTGCCCAAAAAGAGTCTTTTCATTACTGAAGTAAGGAAACAAAAGCGGTGGCCAGTCCGCTATTAGGCATTGATACAACAACATTCAAAAAAGAAAACAAAAACAACAAATAAAAGCAAAGACTACAAAGGAGGTCAAGGGTCCACCACGGCGGACTGACCTACAGGGGGTGTTGGTTCGCGGCCGCTCCCTTCAGTCACCTCCGGCACCGTCACTATAGCCATCTGGGGGTCCACTACAGCGTTCTCCTCTTCCTCTTCCTCCTCACCCTATACCTCATCTCCTTCCTCGTCAGGAAAAAATACATATCTTGAGCGATAGAAGCGAGGGACGCGCTCACACACATCGTCTAAAGCTCTGGAGTACGCTTTCTACATATTCTTCTCCAGATACCCAATGGCCTTCTTCTCCGCCGCCGCCTCGGCCTCTCGCATAGTTGCGTCCTTCTCCTTAACTGCTTTCTCTCTCTCCACTGCCCTCTCTCGAGCGAACTCCTCTATCTCCAAGGCAGCATTCTCCTTCGACTTTGCCAGTGCTGCCTCTAGCAGAGAGATCTGAGCAGCTTGAGATTCTGCTAAGAGGGCGGTCGCTTCAGGCTCTTTCTTGGCCCTCGACAACTCGGTCTTCTCTCGGTCTTGAACTTTCCTCAACTCCTTCTCCTGCTCCACCACTTGCCTCAGCAGGTAACTAAAGTGGCAGATCTCCTACAAGAAGAAGAAGAAAAAAGAAGGCAAGAGCCAAAGTTATGGGCTAAGCTAAAAACAAAAGGGGCATGTCTAAAGCATACCGTCATTTGTGCCGTGGCTATCTCCAGAGCTGAGTCTCCTACAGTCCCGTGCTCCATCAAGGCCTTGTCCTTTGGCGTGGCCAAGTAACGAACCACATCCATATAGCTCGTCAAGTCACCGAGGAATCCATCGTGCCTCCTAACTTGCCAATCAGGGACGAAGACCCTCTTCAGCTTGTCAGTCAAGATCATTTCGGCCGCCGCTGTAAGGGGAGGAGCCTCAAGAGCGAGCACTGCCGAAAGAGGGAAATCCCCCTCTGAGGGGATAGTAGAAGTAGCTGGTGTGGACTCCAAATCCACGAGTGGCACTGCCCTCGCCTCTAGCAGTCTTCGACGACGATGGTCGAACAACTGTCCTCTTCCTCTTCCTCTCATCGGCCCGCCTACCCTCAGGCCTGAATGCCTATTCATGATATCGTCAAAGTCCATGCCTGCGTCCCCTGCAAGTGGAAGATAAGAGAAAGTGTTAGAAAAATTGAAGAACTTGTGCAAACTAAGGAATAATGATTAACATAAAGAAAACTCATACTAGGGTTCATCAGGCTAAGAACCCCCCCCCCCCCCCCCCCCCCCCCCGAAAGAGAACCTCCTGTGAGATATCTCTCCAATTCAACGTGGGTCGATCCAAAAGAGTTTCGATCATCCTCTCCTCTTCGGGGCTTAGAGACAGTTCCATCTTCTCCCTCTTCGGTACATCTTCCCTCCAAACCGTTGGGAACTTGGATGCCCCACAGCTCCTTACTCCGAATCAAAAAGTACTTGTCCCTCCAAGATTTCACTAAGTCAGGGTTGTCGACCAACTTGATGCCCTTCCGAGCAGTAAGATAGAACTGGTACTCCATTCGCGTCTTCTGATGAATCTTATACAACATGCAAAGAACATTGAGACGGGGCTCGATTCCAGTAGCTTGGCAATGAAGCACAAACCCCGTAACGTGCCTCCAAATGTTCGACATTTGTTGGATCGAACCAACACCGTACCACCTCAATACTTCTCTCACAAAGGGATGAAGAGGGAGGCAGATCCCTACGTGAAAAGCATCGAAGGAAAACACGCATAAGTCGGGAGAGAACGAAGAGCAAGACCTAGCTCCGAGGCCAGGAAGAATGAGGTCGAACTCTGGAGGAATCATATAGCACTTCCTAATAGTGCACAGGTCCGCCTCTGTGAGTATAATGACAACATCATTCGCCTCGGAGCACTCTCGAGGCTCGTTCTCCTCATAGAACCGCTCCATGCCTTGCTCGACATGCTTCAGCTCTTCAGTGCTGTACTGGCGAACCCCTTCCAAATGAGACACAGTGATTGAACGCCTTCCGAACTCGCCCATCCTCCGATCTCTCTCCACAACTGTCTCCACCACTGGCGAAGGCAGATCCGCTACACCCTTCCCCTTGTCAACCCTAGAAGAAGGAGTTGGAGGGGGCACTTCAGCGGACCCAAGGGGGAGGCCTCTTCACCAGAAGATAACCTAGACATATCTTAAAATTAAAATAAATTACCTTCTGATGTGACGGTTTCGGTCGGAAATCTCACCGGAGAACGGAAAAGATCACTGGAATCTTGCTCAAGCATTGAAGTAAGAAAATTTTCGGGTGAGGTAAAAGTGAGAGGGGGGGGGGGGGTTTATAGCAAGTCTTAGATGGCTTGGGCCAAGGAAATAATGGGCCATTAGGAAGCCCAAGAGGCGCGGAATCCCAAATGGTCAGAATGCAAAACGACAAAGAAGTCAAACCACCAAACATGGCAACGGTTCACCAAGCAACACAACCGTTCGCCAAACACGACAACGGTTCGCCAAGCGACACAATCATTCACCAAACACAGCAACGGTTTGCTAAGCGACCCAACTGTTCGCCAAACATGGCAACGGTTCGCCAAGCGACACGACCGTTCGCCAAGCAATACAACTGTTCGCCAAACAACACGACGGTTCGCCAAGCGACACAACCGTTCTCCAAACATAGCAACGATTCACCGAGTGACACGACCGTTCGCCAAGCAATACAACCGTTCACCAAATGGTCTGAGCTGGCGAGCAAACAATGATCCGATAAAAAATGAGCAAAGTGGCGTTGATCGGTCAACGGTCAGCGTTCACCAGTCAATGGTCAAAAGCTACGTGTCACTCGTCTGTAGCTCGCCACGTTCACCGTATCAAGACATACAGACGCAGTTCCGAACGAAAAATGAGAAAAATCTAACCTCTCGATGCGCACTCGATCGTGAGCGGCGGCTGAGATTTATCAACCAAAAGAGCTTTAAAAGGGGTTAATGGATCGGGTTCGCACCCGTTCAAAACCAACCCTTTCTCCTTCAAAACTCTTTTTTCTTCCAAACCACCTTCAGCAAGCTCCCTCTCCGTCAAGCTCCACCTCCACTCCTAGCCAAGCTCCTCCATCGTCTTCATCGACCTCATCCCGTTCATCGAGCTCCTCGTCAAGAGGTGGACCATTCAAATATTTGCGCATAGCAGATAACAAATCTTCGACAACCAGTAAATTGGGCTTGGTTGAGAATATAGATCAGGAGGCTGGAAAAGAGGGTACATGCTGGCTGAGGGAACGACATTCTGATGATTTTCCATATGCTTGCCTTTTTACTGTGAAGTACAAGACATATCTATCTCAATGGTCTGGAGCTAGCTTGCCGCTTCAGGAGCTCAATCTTCTACTAGTTCTTCACCTTTGGATGATGATGGATCTTTTGTAAGTGAGAATAGTAACACCTCCACCATCGTGCTCGACCTCATCTCCCGTCGCCGAGATCCTCACCAAGCTCCCTCACCACCGTCGAGCTCCACCTCCACTCCTCACCAAGCTCCCCTACCGTCGAGCTCCACCTCCACTCCTCGCCAAGCTACAAATCCTCCCCGTCGAGCTGCTCATTTCCGAGCTCGACCACATCTCCCGTCGCCGAGATCCTCGTTAATACTTAACCTCGCCTCCAATGCCGAGCTCTTCCATCAGTGAGCTCTTCCCACGCCAATCATGTAACGCCTCTGCCCCTAGCTCAGACAATCTATACAATTTAGAAGACAAATTAGATACTATGTAGTACAACTGCCCACCACAGGTTGCCTCTCAAAAGGTGGTTAACCGAATTGGTGACTCTTGATCATTGACAATTATATTTATATATTATTATATTCAAGTTGATTTAGATATGGGACTAATCCCACTTACCTTTCTCCCTGTTCTCTCTCTCATCCGAGAGAAATACCCAGCATGGTTGAAATTCAACCTTCAACGGGTGGGCCCCTACTCCTCCACGTTAGAAATGCTGACGCCAAGCAGCAACAACATTATATGCTATTCGTGGGCCCTACCACCTCTACACTATTCCTTTTCCATTATATTACCATCATGCCATCTTGCATTATTAAACCAAACAGCCAACATTTTTACTTGTTTTTTCAACTTATATATATATATATATATATATATATATATATATATATATATATATATATATATATATATATATATATATTACTCTTTGAAAATTACGGGGTGTTACAAATCCTCTCCACCGAAAAGCTCCCACGACCGCCGAGCTCCTCTCTTCATCTGCTATGTGGGGCGCTCAGAGAAGAAGTCGAAGTCGAGTTCGGAGACGGAAGCGCAGAGAAGGGGCGAGGTCGGAAGTCAAAGGAAGAAGGGCGAGGTCGAAGATAAGGTCGGAAGTGTCGAGGTCGAAGACAAGGTTGGAAGGGCCGAGGTCGGAAGACACGGTCGAAAGTCGAGGCCGGAAGTCGAAAGAAGAAGGGGCGAGGTCGAAGACAAGGTCCCAAAAAAAAAGTGCTGCAGCCAGGTCAACGGTCAACCATTGATCAAGTTAATGGGTCGCCGTTGACCGCCACGTGTCAGCGTGGTGATCTCTCCCATCGCACGTCGAACAGAAGGGTTTTCGAACAAAATTTGGGAAAAAATTCTGCCTCCCGATGCGTGCCGCCTCATGATCAAGAAATCACAATCGAATCAAGCTTCTGCCTCCCGATCCGTGCCCGACTGTAATCAACGATCGTGATTAAATCAAGGTGATTTCTTTTAATTAGTTCTTTTATTTAATTATTAAATTGAATTAATTATTTAAAAATTCCGAAAAATAATAAAAAAAATCAAAGAAAATTAATTAAAAATTCTAAAAATAATTTTTAATTCGGAAGAATATTTTTATATTCTAAAAATAATTATTTTATTTTTATAATGATTAATTAAAATTCAAAATTATTATTAAAATTCGGAAATTGAATAAAAAATTCAAAAAACTGATTAAAAATCGGAAGAAATTCAGAAAAATTTGAAAAAATCACACAAATTCCAAAAAATTCTGAGAATAATTCTAAGTATTTTACATACTCCGAAAAAGCACTGTCACCCACCGAGCGCACTCCAAACTCCCCCAAGAACACCGATAAAATTCTTTAAGTCATTAGAAACGGGCGAACTACTCCTCGAAGACTATGAAACTCGGTCTCCAGGAGTGGGGGGCTTGTGATATGGTTAAAAGTAGAACTAAATTGGGACCATTCAAATCGGGCACAGATCTCGAAGCTCTCAGGGGTAAAACGGTAATTTCATACATAAATGGGTCCAGAAATGGGAAACTTGGTTTTTACCAAGTCCAACAACCCAATAACGTGTCTGTCTTACTGGGTCAGGGCTGCAGCCCATCACAGTTAAACCTGGGACAGCCAGAAGGTGGTTTAAATTCATGATTATCTCTAAGGGATAATTTAAACCGAATCCCTTATCATGAAACCACTCAATCTCTGTCTCTTATCCATAAACACATGGAATTAAGGATAAGTGATTATCTCTGAACTCTCTCTCTCTCAGGCGACTATATATACTCCCCTACCCCCACCATAAAGAGGTAATCAGTATTTTTTCTGCAAAAGCTCTTTCATAATCTTTAAGATTACTAACTAGAGCGTCGGAGGGCCTGTCGCCGGGATAAATCCCGGTGTTTCAAGAGTTTTGCAGGTCAGGAGCAAGAGATCACAGTAGTCAACGTCAACAGAAGTCAAAAAGTCAGATTCTTAACTGTTCCACAAAAGAATCCACATCACCTGGTTACTCTCGTACAGAAAAAAGCAGTACCATTACATACACTCCATAGTTTTTTTGGGATTGGGGCGCTTGTTGTCACAGCAGAACTAAATAGAGTAATGAGGAAGTCAAAGTAGATGAGATGAATCAATTGAGCAAGCAAGTAGATTCATCAATCCAACACAAACACAACAAGGATTTATCCTGGTTAGCTATTGCTTAATCCTAGGGAAAATATAGGGAGATCTGATATTCAACCAGTAGAGATTATAAGGAGTTAATGATTTAGTAAATATAAGGAATTAAACTCACTCACCAAGAACTATCTCTCTCTCAAGTCTCTCTTTGCAATGGAGAAAATATCAATGAAGTACTATCCTCTCATATTGAAGGCTACAACAATATATATAGAAGAATAGAGAGAAGCCTAGGTTTAATCTTGATTCTTGGTCGTTCGATATAACTTGTAGATAGAGTAACTGAATAAGAATCGTACGATCTGACTTGGAGTTGAAGATTGGGCTTAAATGACCTACCAAATAGAGGCCCAGAAAATATACAGCGCCGCAGGCGGTCGATCGTCCAACAAGACTGGTCGACCGTCCTCCTCTCGGCCAAACCCTGTACAACTGCGGTTAGGTGTGCGGTAGGGGTGCGGTCGACCTTTCTCTAGGACAGTCGATCGCAACTCTGCTTGCACCTTGCTGCTGTTATTTTCCTTTCTACTCTCTTCAACACTTCGACCTCCGTGCTTCATCTTACCTTCTCTAATCTGAACCACGAGTATTCAAGACACATTCCTAACAATCTCCACCTTGGATTACATACAAGTGTTATCACATGATGTGATTATCCATCTCCAAACTCTACTAAGACTCTGCTTGCAAAAACACTTAGAACAATAACTTCTTCTTCTAGTTGAACAAATCTCTATCCAATCTCACCGATCAGTATACCCTCTCAAGGGCACATCTCAGTAGGCGTTATCACAGAGTTGCCAACCTTTGCACGAACTCCACCTACATCGAGGCACTCTCCACCTCACGACGATATTCGAACGTCTTGGTCTCGAATTGATGATGCTATTTGTGATAGACTAGATGAACTTGCGGGAATAATGGGAAAAGAATCAACACTTGGACAAGTATTTCGGATTCTCTAAAGTTTTTAGAGATTATTTTGGCTTGGACCAACCATTCTCATACCTCTAATCACCTTTCGACGACCTTGAAAAACAGACAGAACTCCATATCGAGCTGTATACCTACAACCCCGTGTATCAAGAGTTTCCAAGGAAATCAGATTTCATTTCAACATAGGAATATGCAAAAATTTCCTTAGAGTGAATAAGTTTAGACCTGACATCTTCAACTCAACTGTCCCTTCACCTACTACTTTACAAATCTCTCCAGTTCTCATTCTCACACAACGCCATGTAGTAGACTTATAAGTAGAAAACAACTCACTCTCGAAGCAAATATGGGAAGAACTTTCCGAGTCAAGAAACCAACTAGAATCCACTTCTAAAGAATTGGAAACAAGAAGACACGAATTACCTGAATCATAAGCACTAACCACATAGACGGTTGATTTTTCATCATTGGCGCTATTCTGATTCTGCCATTTTCAACAGTCTTTCTTGATATGCCCTGACCTCTTACAATATCGGTAACAGATCGAATTCTTTTGCATAGCACTTTGTCTTCCCATTGAAGGATCTTCCACTGCTAGACAACTTGACGTAGACGATGATTTATGGGTCTCTTTCCTAAGTTGATTTTCCTTCAATACTTTGATTACACTATCTACCGAAATATTCTCATTGGCAGATCTACCGTGTAGCATGATAGTGATCAAAAGCTCGTATGAATCAGGCAGTGAATATATCAGGTTGAAAACTTTATCTTCCCCACATCCGTGTTGATCGTCTGAAGTTCAGAGAATACCTTATTGAACTCTGTAATGTGGTCTTGGAGACCAGTACCTTCCTTCATTGACAAACAGAATAACTTCCTCTTCCAATGCATCCGATCTAATAACGACGAATCAGAGTAATCAGCTATGAGTTTTTCCCACAAACTCGCTGCATTAGTTTCTTCAAGAAATCTGCATTTGACCTTATCCGCCAATGATAGTCGGATCAGACTTATGGCTCTTTCACGAATATATCTTTCCAAGCATCCTCCTTCATATCAGATGACTTTTTTCCTTCTTAAAGGCTAACTGCAAACGTTCTTGAATAAGGACATCATACATATCAACCTTCCAAAGATCGAAATTGATCATTCCATCGAACTGTTTGATCTTCAAAAGATTGTGACCTGTCATCTTAACCAAGGGACTCAGTAACCTGAAGCTCTGATACCAGTTGTTGGGATTGAGGCTTCAACAAATGCCCGGTGTCGCAATGGAACTAAATAGATGAATGAGAAAGTCGAAGTAGGTGAGATGAATCAATTGAGCAAGCAAGTAGATCCACCAATCAAACACAAACACAACGAGAATTTATCCCAGTTAGCTTTTGCTTAATCCGGGAAAAAATATAGGGAGATCTGATATTCAACTAGAAGAGATTACATAGAGTTAATGATTCACTCAATACAAGGAATTAAACTCACTCACCAAGAACTATCTCTCTCTCTCAAGCCTCTCTTTACAATGGAGAAAATATCAATGAAGTACTCTCCTCTTATATTGGAGGCTACAACAATATATGTAATTAAGAGAACCCTAGGTTTAATCTTGATTCTCAGTCGTCCGATATAACTTGTACAAGAAGTAACTGAATGAGCCGTACAATCTGACTTGGAGTTGAAGATTTGGCTGAAACGACCTAACAAATCGAGGCCCAGAAAATATACAGCGTCGCGGGCAGTCGACCGTCCAACAAGACCGGTCGACTGTCCTCCTCTCAGCCAAACCCTGTACAACTGCGGTCGGGTGTGCGGTTGACCTTCCCCCAGGACAGTCGACTGCAACTCTGCCTGCACATTGCTGCTGCTGTTTTCCCTTCTACTATCTTTGACGCTTCGACTCCGTGCGTTATCTTACATTCTTCTAATGTTAATCACAAGTATTCAAAACACATTCCTAACAAGTTTGGCTTCAATTCTTATTAAAAGAGTTGAAATGGTGTTCCACTAGCTCTCTCCATGAACGGTTATGAATTGAGGTTAAACAGTTATTAAGGTTGGGATGGATAAATGAAGCTCAAGTCATAGGCCCATTATTTTAATTTTTAATTTTTTAAATATCCAAATAAACAAATTATTTTCTTTATATTTTTTATTCGTATTTTTTGGAGAGAAACGCGAGAAACTCATAAAATAAAACGTAGAAGATTACCTAAGTTCCTCACTTGCCTATCTGTATGCCAACTGCCAATCATGCTCTAATGGAACTAAATAGATGAATGAGAAAGTCGAAGTAGATGAGATGAATCAATTGAGCAAGCAAGTAGATCCACCAATCAAACACAAACACAACGAGGATTTATCCCAGTTAGCTTTTGCTTAATCCGGAGAAAAATATAGGGAGATTTGATATTCAACTAGAAGAGATTACACAGAGTTAATGATTCACTCAATACAAGGAATTAAACTCACTCACCAAGAACTATCTCTCTCTCTCAAGCTCTTTACAATGAAGAAAATATCAATGAAGTACTCTCCTCTTATATTGGAGGCTACAACAATATATATAATTGAGAGAACCCTAGGTGGTAACCAAATTGATATCTTTCTACCACAAAGATATATATAATATATGCCTTATGTGTATTACCATCAATTAGGCTTGATGGGGCCTATGTACTCAATCAAGCTCAGAGCCCCAAATTGTACTCCATCGTTGTTTCCTTGAAACATGCACGGGCAGCTTAGGTGTTGAGAGAATTTGCATTTTATGAAAGTGAGGCCAGCTTTTCGTTTAGTAGAAAGCTTTCGGATGCAAAATTTGGATTTGCAAAAAATATTTGGTGGATATGAGTGTCTTTGGACAAGAGATGAATTAGGAATTTATATAAAGTTGATTAGATTTATGTTATAAGGCATGATCGAGCATGATGCTAGCTTCTGTTGTTTTGGATATAAAAAAAAAAGACATGAACTATGATACATTTGACGTTGTAATTTTTTATTTCATTTCTATTTACTTTTTAAATTAATCACATAAATTACTCCAATTTAATTAAATGAATAATTAATAAACCAATTACATTGTCACCCCCACAAGCTGTTTTTCTGATAGGGTTGTGCTACCCTGCAAGAAAATAATGTAATCAACACAAAACAATCTTTACATACAAACTCGAACCATTTACAAAAGAGCATAATATATGACTCTTTTAACATGTAAGTCCACGGCACTTAAATTGGCAAAGAAAAATCCTCTGAACCGAGATTTATATAAACCTACCTTGCTCAGCCCTTGGAATTGAAAGAGGATGCACATCCTTAGCACTCTTGCGAGCTATATATATAATCTCCTTTGAACTTGGGTTGATATATATATATTTTTTCCCACAAATTGTTTCGTCATTAGCCAATGGGACAAGTAGCGCCAGCGCTAGTGGCAGGGCCATTTGTGCAGCCGGAAGCCTGTGCGGATGAATTGGAGCCTCTTGGAAGAATCTGAAACATACTTCTCGACTCCATTTGATTTGGATAGTACAAGGTGACAAGTAATAGAACAATGCCTATCACTCTAATTAAACTCTTGTTTATAACCAAGCCCATGAATAAGTAAATGAAATTTGTTGGAAGTGAATTATTCGGATGAATACAAAGGTAGAGAGAGTTAAGAGGATTGTGAAGTGTATATATATAGAAGTAGAAGAATTCAGTTATGGATGAGTCATAGGCTCCTGGGATTTGACCATTGATGCATAATGACACTTTGTAATTGGGTGTGTTTGAACATTGAAAGGTCTCTCCACTAAGATATTGGGCATGTGATTAAATATTGATTACACTAGCTATTTTTATCCATTCCTATGCTTGTGTATCAAGAATTTGACTTGCATTGTCTCTAAAATTCTATGGAGAAATTAGCTATATATAGTGTTCCTTTTCATTTTTGCTTCTTTTGTCCAACTAGCTAGGGCTATGAGTTTGTTCAAATTCCACCAACTGGAGGTTCAAATGGCATTCAAAATCAAACTCTAGTATTTTAATTGGTGGTTGCGTTGCACAAGATAACCAACTTAATGTAAAAATTCAACAAAACATACTCGCTAGTTCTCTTCGATAGGCTTAGAGCTATAACCATACCCATAGTGCTGAATGATCAAGTGCAGGTCTAGATGGGAACTCTCTTTTGTAATAGCATAAGAGATATAATTAAGCAGTGTTAATTATTTAGTTTCCATGAATTAATATTGTCTAACTTGACTTGTATTCTCTTGGAACTTAACCATATTCTTAGACCTTGGTTTCTTGGAGATTGAGAGTGGAGACAACATTCTCTCTTGATACTAATCAAATAAAAAGTTTAAACTATGTTTATGGTTTACTAATGCGGGCGTGGGCGTGGGCGTGGGCTTTGACGTATGCCAAAACGAGAAGAAAAAACATCAATATCAGTTAGGCAGTGGAGATTAAGTATTCTAACTTTACTGTAGTGTTGGGTTTGTCTTGTTCGATGTGAAGAGAAGACACTAGGCGAGAAGAGAATTTGAAGCGAATGTGGAAAATGAAGGAGTAGCAGCAACGGCAGGAAGAAGCAACAACATATTGCACTTGACTGCAAGGGGTTTGGGATGGTTTTGACTTGAGAGCAGTCGACTACTCTGTAGTGCAGTTGTCCGCAAGTAAGTAGTACTGGCATCAGTTGGGTCAGTTCTGGGGTGAATCAATTTGATCCCAACTTCTTCTCCAAGTTAGGTTGTACGACTTCTATCGTGTAATTTTTTCTTCAAGGTATATCGGACAGTTATTGTATCAAGATTACAACATAGGGTTTCTCTAGATCTTTATATATCAATATAATGGCCACCACTGAAAGTTTTCCATTATAAAAGTAGACTATCTTCTAATGAGGCTTGAGAGAGTAATTGTAACTCTTTTATCTTCTCTAGTTGATTAATATTGATTTTTTCTCCCCCCAGATTAGGTTTGTCCATACTGGAACAAAATTGTGTGTTTTGTGTGGCTGATTTGGTATACTTACTTGGTTGATTCGTTGAGATTGGATCTCGCTTATCTACAACATCTCCTTGCTGCGCTTAATTCCCTAACATGTAGTACAATATCTAGGAAGCTTAGGTGGAAGTTGCGTACTCGAAAGGAGGAGCAATTGTAACTACCTGACCCACTTCCAAATATATATACCAAACTAACCTCTTTCCAAAAATATTTACCAAACTGACCCAGTATATTATAAAAATCTAAAAACAAATTTCCTCCTATATAACTCTACTTTAGAAATTATAAACTATAAAAGCCTTCAAACCTTATAAAAACTGGATACTTCACAAAAAATAAAGAAACTAAGATTAAAAAACCGTTCAAAATTTAAAATAAGACACGTTGAAAAAAGACTAATAAAAAGAAATCATGCAACTGATAATGAAATATCAGAATATTTATTAATAACATGTCACGCCCCGCTTCCTAAAAATACGAAATACGAGCACGTAACTTTGGCCCAGCGAATGACTAACGTCACCCATAAGCTGTTTATCCGATTAACTCAACAATATAAATAATACAGAACAATTGTGCAGACAATAATGATAATAATCTCATGAACAATAGTACTTGGAATTAAGCAATAAAAATATTCAAATACAATAATAATTCAACGTCAGGAAACAAATAACAATATTCGGGACATAAGTCTAAAACAATAATAAATCCAATTCAAATAATAATAAGTCTCAATACATTAAGTTTATTAAAGCAATAAGAAATTTAGAAAGCAGAAATCTTCAACTGTTTGTTCTCCAACTCCAGCAGCAGGAGACTGTTCTCCAAAATCTGCAATTTAATAAATTGCAGGAAGAGGAAAAGAAAACAAAACGTCCGTCAATGCAAGTCACGGGCCACTTATAGTGCAGACACAAGTACATGAAAAAAATGATAACTAATAATATAGAATAGGCATGATAACAAAATATAACAACTAGAATGGCAAGATAAACAAGTGTAAGTAGCATGTAATAAGTGTCGAGCGAACAAGTATGATGTAATATTCGAATCAATAGGAACAATGATGCACAATATGCAATGTCGATATTGTGTTAATCCTTAAGTTTATTATTCATTTTAATTCTAACTAATGCATGTACTACTGTGTTCCATATGTTCCGTACCACAGGTTCGATGCATACAATCAATTTTGCTTAGACTGAGTGGAGAATTCTATAGATCATGTGTCGGTACGGTAATCACTGATACGATACAATATTGTTGCACAATTTATTATAATGATACACTGATTCATGAGTTCACAAGTTCACGGGTTCATAGGTTCACGAGTTCACAAGTTCACAAGTTCACAAGTTCACGAGTTCACGGATTCACGAGTTCACGACACGAAAGATATAGGTGCCGTAGTCAGCGCTCCACAATCAATCGGTAAATACCGGCCGACACAGTCACTATATTATTCACTACTCAAGTCATTCCCTTAAACCTCGGCTTGTTAATTATTTATCAATACAACAATACAGGATGCAATTATAAGACATGAGGTGAACGATAATAACAATAGGAAAATAATAGGATGATAATATGGAATATGGTGCACTAGATGTCCAAGCAACATGGTATAGGGTATTTTACAAGTATTCGACAAGTATCACACGAATAACACATCAAACACAGATATCTCAAGTTCGCATGAATATATACATCAAAAGTGGTTAACCCTAGGTTAATTCATGTCATATATGTCGTGAGACAACTATGGTCAAATCATCACAGTAGAGACAATATCAACATGGGGTTTCACACACGAATTGTCTCTAGAACCCAACTATATTACAAGCAGTATTTTGTACTTGTATATGCAAAGGAATTTAATACAAGTTACTTGCCTGTTAGAAGATGAAAACGAATACCAAGAATAACGGGATAAGAATCCCAAAGTAACGAACCCACGAACTAGCAAATCCACAAAATAACACGTGCGATATACGTGCAATAAAGTGCCAAACCAACACAGCACCCAAAGAGACAAAGCAACTCAGCACACAAAGAGACAAAAGCAACAAAGCAAGAGAGATCAGCAGCAACGTCAGCAGAGATGGCCGGCCAAGGGGCGGTGGCGGCGGTGGCGACCAGTGGAGACGGCATCGATGGCGGGGTCATGCGGCGCGATGTCGGCGAGGAACAACGCCGGTCTGGCACTGCTGTGCTTGGGCGGGAAACAGAGGAGAGGGGTTTTGGGGGTGTGGTGGTGCGCTAGGAGGTGTCGCCAGGGGGTGTTGACGACGACAGGGGACGTCGACGAGGTGGTTGGCGATCGAAATAGGGAGGAAGGCAATCGGGATTTTGGTTTTGGGTGCTCAGGCATCAGCTAATGTCGAGGAGAGAGAAGGAGGGACAGGGGGATGCCAGGTGGTGGCGACGCATCAACGATGGTGACGCAACGTGGGGGGGGGAGGGGGGGGAGGTCGCCGGCGGAGGGGGAGGTGGTCAGAGAAGATGAACGTGAATAGGGTTGGGATTAGGCTGATAGGGAGAGAGAAACAGGGTGTAACTCCCGTTTTCATTTTTCCTATTTTTATTTTTTGATTTCCAATTGTAATCTCGATTATAATTTAAATTCATTTCATTGTCCCATTTTGTATTAAATAATATTTAGTCGAACGTATTTATCAATTCTTCCTCGTCTCAATTTCTCATTTAAAATCCACTCCTCGTATGTCTTAATTCGAATTGATTTTAGAGTATTTGTCTTGCCTATTTGGGTTGTGAATTGACCCCATTTGACTCACTTTGTACCCATAGCCCATTACCCATCTCCTAATGGATCTCTCACCCAAACCCACTAACCCACACTACCCCCCAATCTCTCCCTAACAGACTAATCCTATGATTTCTCCCAATCACTCCCCATAACCACAATCTCACTATCCCTAATTATCAGCTATTGATTCCCTTCTTATTGTATCCCGTAACCCCCTCCTTATTACTATATTATTATTATTATATTAATCATCCCCCTAATCTCTCTCTCTCTCCCTCCTCTGATTTAAACCCAAACAAACAAAACAAATCCAAAACAAACAAAAACAACCCGCAGTCATCGTCTCCCTCATCCTTCCGCTCTCTCATCTTCCCCATTGTCGAACTCCCCAAACTCCAGCCATCGACCATCACCTTCGCCTCGTCGACATCCCCGTCTCTCCGACACCATCGTCAACTCCACCTCAGCCGCCCGCCGTCGACCGCAAGCCATCGAACCCAACCACCATCCACCGTCTTCTCCACCATTACCCAACTTCGAACCCATCAACCTCACCCCGAACCCTCTAGCTTCGCCGTCGCGCCTCCCCGCACCGTCGTCGAACTCCGAGCAGTTCCCCCCCGTCATCGCTTCCCTGTTCGATCGCGAAGAACAGAGCACGCCTTTTCTTCGTTGCAAGCTCCGCCGTCACCACCCCATTACCGTCGTCGATTGCTCCTCAGTCGAACTCCGACCACGCCCCATCGTCGCACGCCGCCAAGTCGCCGTCGTCCTCTCTCTCCCGCTCGCTGTCGAAACAAGGAAGAAGAAGAACTGTTGGGCGGGATTGGATCTCAGCCTTTGGATTCGCATCAAGATCCGTGCTCTCTTGGTCTGATCAGATCCGTGTTTGGTGTTCGCCCGCAGCAGATCCGAAGTCCGTGTTCTGTGTTTGGCCCAGATCTGGTGTGGAGGAGCCCGCTGATTGGCTTGTTTGGCTGTTCTGTGTTCGGGAAACAGCGGATCGCTTTGCCGTTTGCTGTTCTGGACAGATCCTGTGTGGAGGATTATTGCTATCTACTAGCTTTCTTCACACGGTCTTCGCACGCACTCTTGGGATTGATCCCCGGGATACTGATCCCGTTATTCCTAAATATTTCGAACCGTCTACAAAGTAAAAGGCAAGTCACTCTTATCGAATGTATTTTTTTTGTATCATATTCGATAAATATTGTTGAAATTCCGCAAGTGGATCCTATTTAAAATCGTAAATTGTTATTGTATCAATCGTCGAGATGCCACGGATTTATACGAGCGAATCCAAGTGGTAGTCTCGACATCGTGCCATCTTTTGCCTCTAAAGTATAGAAATGTTCATGGATCATATAGTTATAGTTATTGATTATAAAAAAAAAAAATAAGGAATTGTAGACACATTTCATATCATGAAATTAAATGACAAATGGCTATAGTAGATTGTAGAAAATTAGTTGATTGTTAATGTTATTGTTATTGCTAATTTGTTGGATTGTGATTATAAAAATGTTAGACATCACCTACATTTATACCATGTTCACCTAAGGTTGATTCGCTGCGATTAAGATTAATTAAACTCCAAATTATTATTATTAGATTTTATTTTTATCATTTACTTAAATTGAACATATAGAGTACTATTCAGAAAATTACGCTAATCTGAACCTTAACGTGCTGTTTAGACCTAGAACACTTCATTAAAATCAGAAACTCCCTGAAAGTAAATTGTAGCCCTATCTGTCTAGATGTCGATAGACACCAAAACTTTTGAATTCGGAGTTATACAGCTCCAGTTATGAACCTTTTACCACAGCTGCGCTGAAATTCCAGATTCACGTACATAACAACTTAGGCTAATGAATTAAGTGAACTATTAATCATATATGGCCGAGATAAATTCCAGAATTGTAAATAACATGTTTAGGGTATTAAAAAGTATTTTTACTGATTTTTATAATATTTATTTACTGCCTATATAATTAAAATTAGACAACATCTACACCCAGCCAGAAACTAAAACCTATAAAGAACACCGAATTTCACTTAGCTACCGTCGTCGGAATATAGACTTTAAGTATGCGTTGGAACCGGGCGGGAGTCTAGTTTCTAGATCACCTGACGGATCCACATTTGCTGCCCTGTAGCAACGGGAATACTGATTTTGGTACAGCAACCTACTGCTGTCCAGAATTGGGATCTTATATTTTATAATGTACAATTGTGTTTATAATGTTATATTCAGTGTATTTAATTGTGTATAGTATATTGCATGATCTTAGGGTTGTTTTGTCACACTTTCTAGCATCCCCTATTAATTGCATTATTGTATGTTTATTGAATAAAGAAAGTAAATCAAGCCGGGGTTAAAGGTTGATTAGGGTAGTTGATGACATAGTGACTGTACTCGGAAGAGGGGCCCGTGTTTCCCTAATTATCGGTATATTGGATATTGGTTATTGGTTATTGGTTATTGGTTATATCGGTCATCGGTTAATTGCAGATTACTGACTACAGTATCTCGATTGATTCGATCATCGGTCATTATTGAATAATGTTCCCGAGTACATGAACTATAGAATCTACCACCTTAATCTAAACGAAATTGATTGTATGCATCGAACCTGTGGTACGGCACACATGGGACACAGTAGTACGTGCATTAGCTAGGATAAAAAAAAAAGTGAATAATAGACTTAAGGCCCCACCACATTATCATTGTATATTGTTACCTCAATGAACAGTGTTATCATTATTATTGCCCTTATTGGTATTGTTTATCGTTATTGTGGTAAATCGTATTTAATGCATATTATACTGTTATCTCTTTTACACTGTTCAATACTATCGACTTCATCGTTCATTTGAATTCATTGCTATACCTTCATTGCAATTGTTTCACTGTTTCTCCACTTGCATGTCCACGACTTGCTCTAAGGACAAATTATTCTTTCTTTTTAGATGAACAAGTACAGGTGTACAAGGAGAATTTTCAGAAGGCATTGGTGAGCAGTTCTCTACGATTGGAGTTGGTGTCTATCGAGCTATTTGGTAAGTTCTTGTATTTCAGATTTGGTCATTGAATTTCATTATCGTTTATGTGATTATGTTTTCCTGCGTGGTTGTGATTAATTTTTCTTATATTGTTGAGTTAAGACTGGTACAGCTTATGGATGATATGAGTTGGCATACTTATATCATTCGCTGGGCCTCAGTTACGTGCCTGTGTTCCCGTATTTCGGGAAGCGGGGCGTGACACAGGGGGAGATAGGAAAGAGGAGAGAGGAGAGAGAATAGATTGTGTGCCAAAATTAGGGTTTGCAGCAGAGTTGTATTTATAGGATACAATTAGGATACTGGGTTAGAGGTTTAGGGATCAATAAAAGCGGATTTGGATCAAGAACATGCAAATTGGGTTTTAGGGTTCAATAAGAGGCAGATCCAAATCGATAGGGTTTAAATAAAAAATACCAACAATAAAAAAAGAAAAAAATAGGATTAACAAGAAAATAATTCACCAAGAAGATCAAAAAGTTTCATGAACAAGAATTTAAATCCAAATAAATAAATAAATAAATAATACAAATGAATTGAATATAAACTGGGCTTGAAAATAAGTTGGAATTCGCCAAGAAAATCAGGTCTAGTACAATAACAAAATGATTCAATAGATGAATTTTAATTAAATAATCAAGAAACGACAATTAATTATTGTAATAATAAAATCATACAATAAAACAGTATTCGGGTCTAACAATTACTAAAATGACCCTATATATATATATAATTTGGACTCAAATACAAATAGTTGATCAATAAGATCTAGAAAATAAGATCAAAACACATCGTTATTTGAAATGAATAAATTTTCGATAAGAAAAATAGTTTAATATAAAATCCAAAATGATTTTAACAAATAGTGAATTTATAATATCGAAATACAAAAAATATTCAGAAAATACGTATTTACGGAAATGGGGGTTACATAACAAGTAGAGTGACTGAAAAGTGACTAAAGAAATAAAAAAAACAATAGCATACAAGGTATTAGATTAGAGAAATGAAGAAGCAAATTGGTATTACTAACACCTAATAACACACAAAATATTAAATTATAAGAATTAAGTTGGTATGGATAATATTCCAAAAGAAGGAACATCAATATATAAATTAAATCCAATAGGAAAAGTAGAATTAAAATTTATATGATAAACATTCAAGAATTAAGAAGATTACAATGGTCCAGAATTCATAGGAGTACTAAGAAAAGACTTAAAAACAATAAACAATAGTAGAAGAAATCTAAGTGAATACATCTCTAATAATATTATAATGGGAGAAGGCCTTAGTGTCATTTGTAAATCTGCCAATGCGTGCATTGCACGTGCATAACTAATAAGAAGGCGGTCTCAAGTTCGAGTCCTCACTACGTCAGGTTTTTTACTTTAGTTTTTTTAATATATTAAATGTACATCACATGTGTAAATTATTATCTATCTATCTATCTATCTATCTATCTATCTATCTATCTATAATATAATATATAATAACTATTATAATGGAAGAGTTGAAGTTGTAAATCTACCTACTTACGTGCAACGCACGTGCAACTTCAACTCTCCCATTATAGTCTTCACATTTACTTTTAAAAATATATAATCCTATTTATTAAGGCATGCATCATACTTTTAAATCAGAGTATTTACTTAAAAAATTTTTAAAGAATAATACGTGCATCACAGTGTATATTACTAGTAAGTAATGAATCAGAAGAAGAATTGGAAATAACAGAAGAAAGAATTAATGAGTTAGAAGCTATAAAAAAACCTTAATATAAACTTTTAGAAATAGAAGATTTAATAGCAAATCTCAATTCAGAGAAAGTAGAAGATGCCTTAAGAAATCTAGATATAATAAACGAAGAAATAAAAATGGATCAAGAAGAAGACAAAACTATAACAAAACCTAAAGAAAACCGAACTAATATGTACGAATACTTAAAACCACTACCTAATAAAAGACCTTATCCTAGTCATATACCATGAAAATGGCAAAGTAGAGAAAGGAGTCTATCAGGAAAAGAAAAAATAAAAGAAATCCCAAAATATGAACCCAAAGAACATTACAAAAAATAAATAGCAAGAAATGGAGAATGATTAGATCTAAACTGTGTAAAATATATAGATAGAACAATAAAAGAATGAGTAAAACCATCCTTAATAGTAGGATTTAGGAACAACCTTTCAGGAAATACATTCGGAAAATTTAAAGAAGCAACATTTATAGAAGTAGTAGCAAAATGATAGAATGGACTAACAGAAGAACAGAGAAATAAATTCAGAAAATCAAGACCAGTTGATGATAAAGGAACAGAGGAAAACTCGGCACAATGAACCTTAGAACTAAATGAAATAATTACAAATTACGAGTTATTAATAAGAATAGAATTTAGTGTCTATGAAAAAAAAGAAAAACACACTATATATTAAAAGAACCAAGCAAGATGGAGGCTAAGCAATTTAGAAATATATGACATGTGTTATTTTGACAACTATGCTTGCGAATTTCGAGAATATTTTCAAGAAAACTACTATACAAAAGAAGAAAAAAGTCAAATCTTAGACTCATTTTTTCTAAAACTACAAGATCCATGAAGTATAAACATATATACTGTATATATAAATGAGAAAGTAGCTTTAGGATATAGAACACAATTTGTAAAAGATTATAGAGATAAAGTATGTCAAGAAGTTAGATCAACTATAAAATACTAGAACATATAAACAAAGAATGTGTTGTGAAGAAGCACAACCAATTCATTGGGGATGTAATAATAGACATAATTATATAAAAAGAGTAAAAAAATTTCTGAAAAATATAAACAAAAATATCGAAAAACTATTAAGAGATACAAAAAACCCACAAAATACATCAGAAAAATAAATAAAAACAAACAATATCCAAAAAATCCAAGGAACAAAATTTAGTGCCTAAGAAAAACTATAATTCCATTAATAACAGAAAAAATAATAAGACAAGAAATGAAAAAATTAAGTGCAAAAACCAGATACTACACAAAAGAAGAAAAAAGTCAAATCTTAGACTCATTTTTTCCAAAACCTACACGATCCATGAAGTATAAACATATATACTTCATATATAAATGAGAAAGTAAAACTAGAAACAAATGCTTTAGGATATAGAACACAATTTGTAAAAAAGTTATAGAGATAAAGTATGTCAAGAAGTTAGATCAACTATAAAATATTAGAACATATAAACAAAGAATGTGTTGTGAAGAAGCACAACCAAATCATTGGGGATGTAATAATAGACATAATTATATAAAAAGAGTAAAAAAGAATTCCAAAATATATAAACAAAAATATCGAAAAACTATTAAGAGATACAAAAAACCCAATACAAAATACATCAGAAAAATAAATAAAAACAAACAATATCCAAAAATTCCAAGGAACAGAATTTCGTGCCTAAGAAAAACTATAATTCCATTAATAACAGAAAAAATAATATGACAAGAAATGAAAAAAATAAGTGCGAAAACCAGAAAAACATTAAGACACATATATTTAGGGGTGGGCATCGGTCGGTATCCGACCTAATATGCACCATCCACTACCGATCTAAACAAAATCGGTTTTTTAATTTTTTCATCCGCAACCGATCCGAACCATAATTGGATCGGTTTCCATCCAAGACGATTAAGCTCAGTTCAGATTGGATTGGATGGTCGGTTTGGCGTGTTACTTTTCACCTTCAACATCATTCATAATGTTTTTGAAATTTAAAAGATCAACTTCAATCAAACTTAAGAAACAACCTGCTATTTGTTATTCAGAAATGAATTTAAAATGAAGATTCATAAAACCACAAGTTGTTAATGAACTTTGCATTAACTGTTTGAGATGATGACGTTTAAATGGAAGAGATAAAAATGCTTTTTCATTTGCATACTTCTATCATAAAAGAAACATCAATAACCATAGCTAATTGAATTTCAGCTATAATAAAAAAGATTGAGAAAACAATTTCTGCTTGACTTGATTAAAGTAACTACTAAATATTACATCAACTTCATGATTCTATTAAGCTGGGTCACACTGTAAATCAAGTATTTCTCAACAAAATAACACACAGGATTATGGACAATCAAAATATAGGTAGAACAACTGCTCGGTATGTAGTAAAAAAATTAAAGAAAACCGTTTGGATCTCCAAGAAAATGAGAAATGACTATTTGCATATTCAAGAAATTAAAGGAGAACTATATTTTTTATGGACATATGCATAGAGGTTTGGTCGGTTCGGTTTCATCGATTATTTGAAAGCCTCATCCAACAACCGAACCGGTCCAGTTGGTTTTTGAAGATCAAGAACCAGACCAACCCAAACCCCTAATTGGTTCACGTTGGATTGGTTCAGATTGGTCGGTTCGGATAATAGTTGTCCACCCCTACGTATATTTAGGAGCAGTACAAATAATACTAAAAGCTTATTTTAAGGAAGGAATAAATACACCCTTAGAAATATACTTAATGAATGAGAGAATAATATCAAATACACAAGATGCTTTAATAGAAATAGTACATGGAAACTTAATGTACAAAAAAAGAAAATTTACAATAAAACTTACAATCAAACTTAATTTCTCTATGTATGGCAGAAGAAAATAAGGACAAAAGCTTAGTCATGTATCATATATTATTAGGAATAGAAATGATAGAGAAGAGTAAGGTTGTGAGTATACAAATAAGAAATATTTATGCTTTTACAAATAAGCATGAAGTAAAAAAATAGAAATACTGATAACTTTAAAATAGAAGCACTATTCCGAAAAATTGTAAGATACAAACCAGCTAGAAAAAACCCTAAAATGACCATATCAAATTATATATAGAATTTAACTTTAAAAAAGCAAAAGATATTGCAAAAGGAAAAACAACACAAATAATGTTTGGAAAAAGATTACTATCAATAAGAAACAAACAACAAGCATTGGTAATAATATGAATAATAAATACATTAGATAACCAAAATAATTATCAATTTAAGATTGAAATAGAATACTATGACAATGGTAAATGGAATAAATAAATAGCCCTTGTAGATACAGGAATTACTAATTCACATATTAAACAAACAAATATAAAAACAACGGAATTAATACCATTAGAAAACCCATATTACTATTGGGACTACTATAACAAAAGACAACCAATTGTCGATAAAATAGTATTATCACTAAGAATATATAGTAGAAAGGAAATATTATTACATCTACATATAGATCCAGAACACAATGTTAATGAAATGTTATTAGAAACTGATATCCTCATAATAGTACAATTATACTCAATACTTTAAGAAAAAATAATAATAACAATAAATTATAAAAGTTAAACCTATAAGACATACTCCAACAAATTCAGAAGAACATATAAAAGAACTAATGGAAAACAATTACATAAGAAAATCACAAAGTCCACATTCATCACTAGCATTCATAGTAAGAAAACATTCAGAAGAAAAAAGAGAAAAATCTAGGATGGTAGTAAATTATAAGGAATTAAATAAAAATACTAAAAAATTTGGATATCCGTTACCAGATATGCAAATACTATTAAATACAGTAAAAGTAAGAAAAATATACTCAAAATTCGATTAAAAATCAAGAATTTATCACATAAAACTAACAGAAGAATTAAATAGTTAACATTATTTAGTACACCACAATGATTTTATGAATGCAACGTATTACCTTTTGGATACTAAAATAGTCTAGGAGTATTTCAAGGATATATGGATAAGATATTTGAAAAATACAATAATTTTATACTAGTATATGTAGATGATATTCTAATAGGATCCGAAAACGAACTGCAACATAAAAATTTTTTAGTAAAATTCATAAAATTTGTAAAAAATGCAGGAATTATATTATCGAAAAAGAAAATGGTGTTGTTCAAAACAGAGATATAATTCTTAAGAACAAAATTATCGCACGAAGGAATAGAACTACAACCATATATTTTATTAGAAATATATGAAAAACATTTCCAAGTATTTTAAAAGAAACAAGAGAAGTATAAGTCATAATTGGACAGCTAAATAAAATAAAAGGATATATACCAAATTTAGCAGCAAAACAAATTAGCTACAACAAAAACTGAAAAAGTTCAAGAAATGGAAATGGGCTATAGAGGTTGCAGAAAAACTTAAAATTTTTAAACAACAAACTTCAGAATTAAATAAACTAAGATTATGTGTTAAAGAATGTACATGAATAATAGAAATAGATGCAATAGAAGATAATTGGGGAGCAATATTAAAATTTATAAAAAAGGATGAAAAAGAAGAAAAACTAGCTAGATACAAGTTCACACAAACATAACAAAATTACCACATAAATAAAAATATATTATTAGCTACCTTAAAAGCAATAAAAAAGTTTGAATTATTCATAATATATACAAAATTTACAGTAATGACAGATAATACACAAACAAAATCCTGGATAAACAAATTAATATATCCAACTATTGCAAATAAATGATTAATAAGATAATAGATGGAACTAGCACATTATGATTTTACAATAGAAAATATTAAAGGAAATGATAACATTCTAGCAGATTTTCTATCAAGAAATTGCCAGTTTTACTTTTGTAGGATGAAAAATAGAGTTCATCAAATACAAAAGGATATAATTTTCCTCAAAGAAAATGTGGAGCAAATAAAGGAAGCATTTAACCAATTAAAATTGCAAATATGCGAACTTCAAAGTTTATTTTACCACCACATAAATTCAGAACATATTGAGAAAATGGGTGAAGGGAGTGAGCCTATCAACCTACAAAATGTGAGTGAGATCACAAAAATGGCCACACAATAGGAAAGCTCCACATCCATACAACCAACTACCTACAAAGAGAGTTTGCTCTTAGATCCTCCAAATTACTCAAAGAAGGATTTGGTTTTACAATATATTGAGAAATTATGCCAGACCACCCAGGTCAATCAATTTATCAGAACTATTTCTCAGCAACATATGAATAAAGCAATTATACTCCCAGGAGAAAATCCAAAAACAGTAAGAGTATTATTTGAAAGAGGACCTATTCACTGCATATATCAATCCAGAGAACGCGAAGAACTTAGACAGCTACCAAGAGAAGTATATAAATCTGCTAAAAGCTACTTTGGTCTTACAAAAGCCTCTAAAATATATGTTCGGATATTTTTGACAATTCCGAAATTTCTTAAAGATGACGAAGAACTCTTTGCAGAACAATTATAAAGATACGGATAACTATATCATTCTTTTTGGAGCAACTAATATCGTGCCATATAAAACTGAAGAATTTGAAAACCTAATTCCAGAAAGGATAGCTATGAGATTTAGAACCATGCATTGTGAACTAAAAGATATACAAAATAGAGACAGTAACATATGGATCTACGTTAGGCCAGATCCACAAAAAATAATGATCTACAGTATAGCAAAGATAAAATAGCCACAACCAAAGAAAGAAGTCTATGACAGTTGGTATTAAATATTAGATAAAGGGTCCATGACTATGATAGAAGAGACAACTATCACTACTGTAGATTGATGCAGATAGAACCCCACACAAATGTAGACAATGCGGGAAAAGATAATACAGCTGAAGAAAAGTTATTTCTAATGTTAGTGGAGAATGATGTAAGCCATGATGTAACCAGAGCAATTATTGAAGACTGATGTAAGTAGTGACTATTATAACAATTATTGACCATATGATGTAAGCAGTGATGCATGTAAACTAAATGTAAGCCGATCCTTTAGTCTATAATAGGGAAGACATAAGAAGAAGAAAGACAGACAATCTAGAAGAGAAATTTCATATAATCTTTTATGAATAGTTGATTTGTAAGAAAGTCTAGAATCAATAAAGATTACATTCGATCATTTCTTGTTCAATATAAGGTATGACTAACTAACCGCTTCCCCTCAGGAAAAGCTTTGTAAGGCTCTACCTGTAAGATCTTGAGAAAAGACCAATTTACAACATTCTATAGTTAAGCTATACACCTAGTGGTAGAAAACAAGCTACGTTGGGGTTGCCCGTACTGAAGTGCTACCCAGTTGTTCCAGACGAATCTCTTGGATGAAGCCTCTTTAAGAGCATAGTAGTCATGAGATGGAGGAAGCGTAAAAGGAGCATTGAAATAAGGGTGCATACCAAAGGTATTTTATCCACTGGTAGTAACCCGTACAGAACAACTCAAAGAGCCTCAGTTAGGTCGGAAGCTTGTTGGGCCATTTTGTTTGATTTTTATAGCATCCTTAGAAACCTCTCCCTACTCTTGATTTCCATACTTATTTTTTAAGCTTTAAGTTTATCAGAATTAAAAAAAAGAAGATAATATTAATAGTTCCAATCATGAGTTAATTCAAGACTTAATGATTAACTATCATGGAAGTGATAGAATGGTGGTTTTTAATGTTTATTATCTTCAAAGTTTAGCAAGCCTAGTTGATTTTTTTGAGTTTATAACAATAAACCAAGTTAATCCCGGTCAAACAGTAATATAAATATTCAAATAATTGATGACCTAACCTTTCATGAAAGATCTTTATTATTCTTTGAAAATTGAGAATTTAGTAGATATATAACAAGTCCTACAACAACATATAGTCAATATCTTGAAGAAAATGAATATATAGAAGAACCTTCATTTAATATTGATAGTGATTATTCAGAAGAGTTAGAATTTGAAGAAATGCTTTATTATTTATATATTGTCGAGAATGATAATGCTTCATTACTTTGAGAAAAATTAGTTTTAAAAAATTATCTGATACTCTTTTCTCTCTTTTGCAGATATTCAACTACGTGAGCATTCACTTCCACCCAAACAACGTGGTATCAGAGCATGGCTTAAGAGTAAGTAACTCTCACTTAATTTTTACCCAGTTCAGCACTAATTTATGCACTGTAGAATAAAAGTCGTAGAGTAAGATAATATTCAATAAAAAAATAGAAATTATTCTGACATCCAAAAACTTAAAGCATTTAACAAAGGGTCTCACATTCTATAAAATTTATTATAAGAAGAGAATTATAGAAATTTAATTAAAAATTAGGCCATATTGGTAAATAATTTTGGAACTAGGCCACTCTGATAATTATTTCTTAAAAAGGGGTCAACTATATAATTAGCTCAAATCATTATCAGTTTGCAGTACTAGGTAGTAGACACTTTTTGGTCGTAGAGTGTGCCTAAAGCTATGGTCGTAGAGTGTGCCTACCACTAGAGAGAGCGGATCAGAGCTCCCTCCCTGTCTTTCTTTCTTTTCAACCCTTCTCTATATATTTTTAGAGAAATACTACACATGCGTTGGTTTCTACCCCAAACATACATTGAGTTTGTCTTTTAATGATTATTGAGCATTTTTCATTTGTCTTTTAGTGCGGGATGGACCCAATGATCACTAAAAGACAATTTCAATGTATGTTTGGGATATAAACCAATGTATGTATAGTATTTCTCATATTTTTATAAGAGACAATAGCATCTTTACTTCTCTAATGGTCATCTATCTGGTTAAGTTTTGTACCAAGTCTACTAACTTACTTCGTAATATTTTGTAACTCTTTAGCTTTTATGTCAATAAAATGAGGAGCTTCAAGCTTTGACATAAGAAAACAATAAATGGTTTAGAATGAGATAATTTATAACAAAAATAAAGTTGATAGTGGGCTGGTCCAATGCTCCACCACTATACAAGGAAAAGCCCAATTCAATGTCAACCCTCTCAATATAATGGGGGTGGTAGCTATTAGAGCATCCACAGTCGTCAAAGGTAAAAAATAACAAAATGCATATTATACATATAGCAAAATGTGATTTCTTGCAGCCGTGAAATGCTAAAATATAGCAAAGTTGTACAAAATTTGATCGGACGAAACTTCAAGTTCGTCTGGTTAAACATTATTATTTTTTATTATTTTTTATTATTTTCCTTTTTAGGTGTTAGTTTAGGATAAGCCCATAGAAAATCATATGAGTCAATCAATAATCCATAGAAAATCAAACGGTGCCAAACAAAAATCCATAAGAAGTCATATACATTCCAATGCATAAAATCCTAAAAAAAAGCCAAATTTTGAAAAAGAAAAAAAACCAACATGACGGAACTTCAAGTTCCGTCCATTGTTTTTTTCCACTTTTTCTAGGTTTTTCAATTAAAAAAAAATCTAATTTCGATCAGGCGAAACCGAAACTTCAAGTTTCGTCCAATCAATTACAAAATCATAAATATTTGGGACGAAATTTGAAGTTTTGTTCGATGGATTAAAAATAATATAAAATATTTCGAACGAAACTTGAAGTTTCGTCCTGTATAATATGCATATTCCTATATTGCCTTTCAAATATAGCAATTTTCTGTAGCGATTTTGCCAAAATATGGATAAATAGCAAACGACTATAGATATGAAATTGCTAAAATATGCATTTTATGAAAATATAGCAAATGATTGTGGATGCTCTTAGGTCTGTTTAGGTATGGATCTTGTATACCCAGTTGGTAGATGACTTATTGTGTTGCTTACTTGCTTTGACTGACCTCTTGAGAAAGTCACATTTAAGATACTGGATAAGGAAGCATGTAAGCCTCATGACTGTAATCCGCAAGCACCACTATAAATTTGGAAAAAACAGTCATCTCCCAGATCCAAATCTTGGTTATGGGAAGTTTTTCTGCAAGGGGTCCCTACTAGAGCTGCTCTGGCATAAAGAAGCACTAGTTCTAGTGTGTTAACATTGCAACATGGGAGTTGTAACTTGTTCTGTTTATTTTGGTGTGCGAGCAAACACATTGTGAGTTTATATTTGAAGAAAACTACTAAAGATCTAACCATTGATCATCGCCGTAAAAAGTAGTTGGATCTGCTGAGATTGAATCTGGATCGTTGATTGAACACTGTGATCTGAATCTGACGGTTGCTGACGCGGCCGATGGACCTGCACAAAGCCTGAAACGCCAGGGTTGGCCCAGGAAATAGACCCTCATACGTTCAAGTCCAAACCAAAGAGAGAGAAAAAGTTTGAGAGGGAAATTGCGATACCTTTTGACTGAGGATGGGGAGGGTATTTATAGGTCTGAGAAACAGTTTAGGCGATTGATATTGTAGCGTCCTGATTTTTCAATATAATATCTCAGAAATACGTGGCACAATTTCCAGCATCAACCTCAATGTAATAGTAAACATAGCCAAACATAGAAATTTTTTTAACTTTTATTACATCAATTTTTTATAAAACACAAAGAATTACAAATTCTTTCTTTTACAATTTATATAAGACACAATATCATTCTACCACATGCATCCAAATTCCAATGCTATAGGTACCTATCTGTAAAACATGAGGTTAGAGATAACTCTAACCCCTAACACTACAGAAATCAGCCATAACGGTGTGAGTGACATAAAAAAAAATACAATGTAAATAAAACATGAAGAATAAAGTTATAAACAACACATACCAACAGTAGTAACAGATGGAATATGAAATAAAAAATAAATAAAACATAAAAACATCAATTGAAACTAGACTAAGTGTCAGTGTAGAAAAACAGAAAATAAACATGCATAAAACCAAATCAAGGAAACAAAAATGCAGGATGATGACTCTCTAATGCATACTTGTCGGATTCTATGCATTCCTTACTACATAGGTCCGGTACAAGCCCTTACCGTTCTCCACTTTATAGGATTAGATCCCTCGTTATACAAATAATCCTACTATGGTGATGGAAACAAGATCTAAATTAATCCGCAAATAGGCATCACAATCTTCAACGCGCAAGCATCATGTAAGAATAGTTCAAAAAAATTGGAGAATCACCTCCCTGCCGTGTACCCCACCGCCGTCCCTCGACGTGCAAGTACACAGGCACATCCCATGAATAGACCCGTCGGCCCTCGACAAGCGAATGTACCTATATATTTTGTGAATAGGCACTGCAGACCTTCGACACGCGAACATACTAATAGTCCTCTTGAGACAGAATACACAAGTCCTGGAACGCATCCGTTGGACTGGACCCCAAGAGCATACACTTACGTTTTCCAAGTTCCATCACATATCCACTAATGTCTGTCCTTAAGTTGGTTATTATTAAAACACAAATCCTCCCTCTCTAGAGTTAGTGTATCCTGCCGGACTTAGGTCCACAACAACAACACCAAGACCCAACTGGTCATAATTCACAAAATCTCATCTGCCGATTTACAGGACTCCCACTCAACTCCTAGAGACTCACAAAACGAATATCAACACAAAAACCTTCAATAAAACTCTTAATTCCATCATCAAAATGTTTATATTAAGAAAACTTTTTTAATCAATAAAACCAAATTCATTAAGTATACTCACAAATTCCATAATTGAAATAAAGTATGAAATCCATTAAATAACTGAGAATCATATTTTGAAATCATAGAATATAACAAAACATCAATTCCATCGAAAATCGTATATATTTCAATTTATAAAGTTATAGAAATACAATCTAAATTCTATTATAATGAAAATATAAATTTCTGTAAAATACTGTAATCTGTAGCAAAAATATAATCTAAAACAGTAGATCAATAATCCATAATATCGAAGAAATAATCGTTCAAGAAAAACGAAGAGAAACTCAAGAAAACAATCAGCCAAGACACTGTCGGTCGACTGTCAAAGACAACACAAAACACTACGGTCGACTGTCAAGTGAAAATCCAAAAAATAGAGAATTGACAGTCGACTGTCAATTTTAGTGCAAAAGAGTGCCGGTCGACCGTCATAAGTGAAAATTCGCAGCTTTGAAATTCGTGCACATTTTTACTAATACTCCTATAAATCTTTGTAAAATCTTAAATTTGCAAAACAAACTTCCTGAGATGATCAAATACAACTTGTCTAATATACCGAAGTTTATAAAACAAATCAAGGCCACATCGAATTCACAAAATAGCAAATTTTCACTAAAACTTCTCAAAACAGAATATATATATATATATATATATATATATATATATATATATATATATATCTGTGTGTGTGTGTGTGTGTGTGTGTTCATATAAGTGTTCAAGCATCAGTAAAGCAACAAGAAAACATTGTATATATGCAGTATCAAGTTCAAAACCATCTTAACATCAAAACAATCCAAATCCAATCTAAAACTTCACAAAAATCCAAAAAACAAATTCGGCTGATACCCTATCAAACCCGAAAACAACTTATGTTCAAGCCCTTCAATACTTGTTCTTTTCTTTCAAAACTCTTTCTACCACTTGTTATACACATACCCCACCGATTTCAATAGTTTACTCATGAATATATGCGAATACTGTTAGTAAATAATCAAGTTATACTTATCAAATTATCAAAACAGAGCAACATATGTGCATACACAGTGAAGAACCCTACTCTACTCACTTTTGTGCAATTTATAACATACAACTTATTATATGCAATCAAATCAGCATGAACATGATACAAAACAATATACCCATAATTTCTATTAGGTTCTTTAACAATCTCAAGTCATCTACATGAAATTTTAATCATCAATAACATAGGTTTCATGAAAGTATTCAATCTTTATTCATACATCCATCAAAATTCATTATATCATCATACTATCATCTAACATGCTTTCTAATAGACAAATCATTACATACAACATGCATGGAACAATAAGAAATTAAATATATGTCACTCACCTTTTTAAACAATCAACCGAAGTAATAAAAAGAATAAGAAAAGTCCTTCATTTCGCAAGAAAACCAAGATTCTCGCTTCGAAACTCCAAGAAATCAATAATAAAGAAAATTCTTTGTGTAGTGCAGCAAAGAGACATCTGAACTCTCTTTATATTAGGCCGGAAATAAGGTAATTAGGGTTTTGAATAGGTTTTACAAAATATCCCTTTTGAATATATCTTTACATATATAAATCCTTATACTTAGAAATTAGATAAACCAATTAAATTAAATTTTAAAATAAAAAACAAACAACCCAATCTGGCTGGCACTGTTTTCAAAACCCAGAAAAACAAATTTGTAATTTTGGCCTCTAAGTGGCAATTTTGCAAAAAAGACCATTCTTTAAGAAATTTACGAAATAAACCAAATCAATTAAAGAAAAAAGTAATTTTTTAACCTCTAAGTTGTCTAAGCATCATGCTCAGTCCAAAAATCTAAAAATCTGGAGTTTTTACTCCAAGTGGCAATTTTGCACAAAAGCCCCTCTTTTTGTAATATTTGCAAATAGGTCAAATAAATATCAGAAAAATCCAGAAAATTCACAAATAATACCTACTTATAAATAATAGGTTTTTCCAAAATAATTTCTGACTTTGAACTTCCCAAGAAAATATTTGCACGTGTAAAAAGAAAAATTTCAAAAAAATATTTATTAAATCACCAAAAATCATTTTAATTCCTTTATTAATCTCAAAAACATTATTTAAAAATATAGGGTGTTACAGATATAGATCCGTTAGATTAATATTAATCCCTTATCTCATGTTGGAACTCCCTCTTAAGAGATAAGACACTCTTATCTGGGGACAAGAGATTTGACTTACAGCCCTCATGGACTGGGTGTCTCTCCTAGTGGGTATAATCTGTCACTTTTAATGGGCTTGAAAGCGGTCAATGTTAAAGGGGTCCTTTATGATTAATCTGAATGTAGGATATATGCTGGAATCATACGACTCTGATTTGCTATGATTTTTACTGTTGTAATAAGCTCCCCACTTCCGGAAGATAATTTTCTTGGATTTGAGGAAGTACGCATTATTTTTGAAATCTCGAGTACAATATTAACTTTCAGGGTATATTGGAGTTACCTGGACTAGCTTCTGAAGGCGGCAAATATTTTCCTGGATTTTTCTTTATTTTTTTGGATTTTTCCAATTTTTTCGACTTTAAATATTTTTTCCCAATTTAAAATCACTTTTTTGAATGTTTGATTAATAAACCAAAATTTAAATTATTTTTCAAAAATTTTAATTACTTTTTCGAATTAAATAATTATTTTTGGATTTATAAATAAAATTTTCGAATTTAAAAATAATTTCTAGGAAATGTTCATGAATTATCAAGCTAGCACGGATTTTGATGCAATCTGAAGCGTTCATCATAAACTGTAACACCCCGCAAAATTGGAAATGACAATTTTGCCCTTGTGTTACGCACGTATATTTTGTAACGTGTTTTCATTACTGTGACAGTGTAAAAATGGCCTGAGGCCCATCCAAGGCCCAATACAATTCCTATTCAGAAAAGCAAGAATACCGACCTGGTTCGGCTCCGGACCCCTTCAGGGTCGGCGCCGAACCTCGTGTTTGGCCCCCACAGTGCCGGCTTCCTCGTACTGACGAGCCTCAGTATCCCCCGGAGTCCGATCCGAAGCAGCCCCTCATGCCGTCCCCCATCTCTGGCGGGGCGAAGGGATGACCTGGCGCAGCCTAGGCCCTCCGATTCCCCCAGAGGCACAGAGGACTCACGATGGGCCACGTCAGCTCCAAATACCGCCAAGGGTTTCGCCACGTCAGCCCTATACCACTCCTGGTATCACCGCAACCACCCTAAACCCCCTGGGCCTTCTGCCACGTCAGGCCCATGGGCTTTCGGAACCAAACCCGGTTGGGATTCTCTATAAATACTAGACCCTCATCCACCTTTTGAAGGTAATCAATCTTTTACCACTTAAATATACCTAGTTATTGCTACTCTCTCACAGAGACTGACTAGAGCGTCGGAGGGTCCGCCACCGGGACAAACCCCGGTGTTTCAGGACCGTCTGCAGGTACACAAGACCTCGGATCCGACCCTTCCGATCCGAGCCCAACCTTCAACGCCTTTCCGAGCTCATCGTAGGCCCCAGAAGGTCAACCGAAGGTCGGCAGACGAGCGGCAATCTCCTTCAATACAAATTGAGTTCGAACTCACACCTGGTGCTTCCACACGTGCCTCAGAAATAAACAGCATCAGGTTGGCGCCGTCTGTGGGAACAGCTGCTCCAGAAGCCGAATCTTCATGACCTCCAAAGGCAAGGGGGCTGCTCCCTCCGTCAACCAACGGGACCCGCCCCCACCCTCTGATGAAGCCGGGCCCCGCACGTCGAAACACAAGGCTCCCCCTCGGGAGTCCCAAACGAGCGTCGGCGGGACAGCCCAGCCCGACCTACAAAGAGTAATCCTCAGCCGCAAGGTTACCCACAACTGGGGAAGGGCCGCTTCCAACTCGGCCCCGAACCATCCGAGGAGGACCCACAGGGATGACGGCCCACGGGATCGGCAAGGTGATAGGAACCGGGGATCACCAACACCGAAGCCTGACCCAAACCGCACCCAGGGTCAGGATCCCGAATACGAGGTATCCCTGGATACGCCCTTCACCCTACACAACATCCACGGGGGACCGGTGAGGGGAGAAAATGATGCTCCCCAAAGAACCTTCACCCAGGGGACGAACGCCATTCGGTACAGCCCCTCCCCTGAGCTACAACCGTGGCCAGTCTCCTTCTCAGGAGAGGGCCCCGAAGGAATTCACCTCCCCCACAGCGGGGGCCTCGTCGTTAGCCTCAGCATGGCCAATTGCGAAGTTCGCCGAATCCTTGTTGACAGCAGCAACCCGGTAAATATTCTCTTCCTCAAAACCTTCGAAAGCCTCAGATGGCCCAGAGGGAAACTCAAACCAGCGGGAGGCACGTTGCTTAAGCTTGCGGGCGTCCCGATCATGGTGAAGGGAATTATTACCCTCAACGTCACCACTGGACCGGATCCTGTCAAGAGGACCGAGTCCTTGGATTTCATGGTCATCCACGCCAAGGCGGCCTACAACGCCATCCTCGGCAGACCCGGGCTAAACTCCATCCAGGCGATACCTTCGGCCCACCATCGGGAACTCAAAGGGAGAAGGGGCGCACCCCCCCTCAGCACGGGCGTACTCCCCCTCAGCGCCGTTGAACTCGAACCCGAGAAAGACGGCCCCGCCCCCGAGCCCGTGGACGAGCTGGAGGAGATCCTATTCGACGCTGAAGATGAGTCCAAATGGTTCCGGGTGAGCCGCTCACTCGCCGAGGACCTGAAGGCGGGCATCATCGCTTGCGTCCGCCGCAACGTTGATCTCTTCGCTTGGAAGCCCTCCGATATGCCCGGAATCTCCGAAGACTTGATCATGCACCGACTGAGTGTCCTCCCTGACTCTAAACCGATCGTCCAAAAGAGGCGCAAAGTCGCCCCGGAGAGGCAACTAATTATAAAAACAGAAGTGGACAAGCTCTTGTCCGCTCGATTCATCCAGGAAGTCACCTACCCCGAATGGTTGGCCAATGTCGTCATGGTGAAGAAAGCTACAGGGGGTTGGCGAATCTGCATTGACTTCACGGACCTTAACAAAGCGTGTCCAAAAGATCCTTTCCCCCTCCCGCGCATCGACGCTTTGATAGACGCGACCTCAGGGCACGAGCTACTGTCCTTCATGGACGCTTTCTCGGGGTACAATCAGATCCGGATGTTTCCGCCAGACATCCCCAAGACCTCATTCGTCACCGACCAAGGTCTTTATTGTTACCGTGTCATGCCCTTCGGGCTGAAAAACGCCGGTGCCACGTACCAGCGACTCGTCAACAGAATCTTCAAGGACCTGATCGGCCGCAACGTAGAAGTTTACGTCGACGACATGCTTGTCAAGAGCCGGGCTGGGCCGGACCACGTCGCCGACCTCGAGGAAGCCTTCGGTGTCCTCCGACGCCACAACATGAGGCTTAACCCGGCTAAATGCGCCTTCGGCGTCTCCACGGGGAAGTTCCTAGGGTTCATTGTCAGCCAGCGCGGCATCGAGGCAAACCCCGAAAAAATACAGGCCATCATCAACATGTCCCCACCCCGGAATGTCAAAGAAGTTCAGAGGCTCACGGGTCGGTTGGCGGCGATCGGCCGTTTTCTCTCCAAGTCAGGGGAGAAATCTCTCCCCTTCTTCAAGGCCTTGCGCGGGAAAGGGGGCTTCGAGTGGGGTACCCCTCAACAAGAAGCCTTCGAACAGCTGAAACGGTACCTCGCCAACCCGCCTCTCCTCAGCAAGCCCGAACCAGGCGAGCCGCTTTGGCTCTACCTGTCCGCCTCGGACCACGCCCTCAGCGCCGTCCTCGTCCGAGAGGAGGCAGGAGTTCAGAAACCCCTGTACTATGTAAGCAAAGTGCTACACCCGGCCGAGACGAGATACGCGAAGATAGAAAAGGTAGCCTATGCCCTGGTTATGGCAGCCCGAAAACTCCGACCTTACTTCCAGGCCCACTCCGTCCGAGTTCTGACCGACCAACCGCTGAAGACCGTCCTCCACAAGCCCGAAAACTCCGGCCGATTAGTCAAGTGGTCGATCGAGCTGAGCCAGTTCGACATCAGCTATCATCCCAGGGCAGCCATTAAAGGGCAGGCCCTCGCCGAGTTCATAACTGAATGCACTGTCTCCGAGCAACCTGACGTAGAAGAGCCGGATCTGACCTGGGAGGTCTTTGTTGACGGCTCATCCTGCGAAACGGGGAGTGGGGCGGGCGTCATCCTTCGTGGCCCCGACCAATTCCTACTTCAATACTCCCTGCGCCTCAACTTTCCCGCCTCCAACAACGAGGCAGAATATGAGGCCATGATCGCCGGACTGACCCTCGCCCACCGAGCCGGTGCCAAGCGAATCCGGGCGTTCAGCGACTCTCAACTCGTGATCCACCAGATCAACGGAGAGTACGAAGCCCGCGACGACCGAATGGTGAGATATTTGGCGGCGGTCCGACGGCTCTTGGCGCTCTTCGACAACACTGCGGTTGTCAGAGTCCCCAGGGAACAGAACGCCCAAGCCGACGCGCTATCCAAACTCGCCTCTTCTTCCTTCGAAGGCCTCGATCGTACGGTGCTCGTCGAGGTCCTCTTGGAGCCAAGCATCCTTAGCCCAGAGCCGGAAGCAATGTGCGTACAAGAAGGAACCAGCCCGGACGACTGGACCACTCCCATCCGAAAATTCTTGAGCCAGGCCGAGCTTCCTGAAGACAAAGCCGAGGCCAGGCGAATCAGAATCCGAGCGGAAAGGTTCGTCATAATCGATAACATCCTCTTCAAACGCTCGTACACCCTGGCCGACGGCAAACCCTACCTCCGCTGCCTCGCCAAGGACGAGGCCAGCTACGTCCTCAAAGACCTGCACGAGGGGATCGGCGGATGCCACATGGGGAGTAGGACGCTTGCCCGAAAGGCTCTGAATCAAGGGTACTATTGGCCCACCATGCTCCAAGACTCGCAAGACTTGGTCAAGAGGTGCGGCCCCTGCCAAAGGTTCTCTCCCATCAAAAGGCTTCCTCAAGCCAACCTCCGATCCTTGGCGAGCCCTACGCCCTTCGCCATGTGGGGAATGGACCTTGTGGGGCCCTTCCCCCCAGCGGTAGGACAGAAGAAATTCCTGATTGTCGCCATCGACTACTTCACCAAGTGGATCGAAGCCGAACCGCTGTCCAGCATCACCGAACGCCAAGTGCAACAATTCTTCTGGAAGAACATCATTTGTCGATTCGGGATCCCCCGAATCCTCGTCACGGACAACGGAACCCAGTTCCAAGGGCAAAACTTCCAATCTTTCTGTCAGGACATCGGCATCCAGCAACGTTTCTCCGCCATTTGCCACCCTCAATCCAACGGCCAAGCAGAAAATGCGAACAGGCAAATCCTCGATGGCCTCAAAAAGCGCCTTGACAGTTCCCCCAAGGGGCTCTGGGTGGAGGAGCTGCCCAGCGTACTATGGGCACACCGAACCACGCAGAGGATCCCCACAGGGGAGACACCCTTCAATCTGACCTATGGGACTGAGGCAGTCATCCCCGTCGAAGTCGGATTGCCTTCCCCCCGGATCATAGCCTTCGATGAAGACGACAACGCGTCCGCCCTGAGGGCTAACCTAGACTTCGTCGCCGAGGTACGAGAAAAGTCCGCGGTCCGAAGGAGCATTTATCAGCAACGGATCGAGAGATTTTACAACAAGAAAGTCCGCCCCACCAGCATCCAGGCAGGGGACCTAGTGTTGCGAAAGCTATCCGTCTCTGACCCGACCAAGAAGAGGAAACTGGCTCCCAACTGGGAAGGCCCGTACCGCGTAGTCGAGGCGGTACGCCCGGGTACATACCGACTGACGGATATGAATGACCGACCCATCAGCCGACCCTGGAACGCTGAGCACCTCATGAAATTCCGGGGAGAGCAAGCTTAGGCTCCAGCGTGGCTTAAGTAAATTAAAAGTTTTTGTAAACATTCATGTGTAAAGGGCCGCTTCGGCGACCCCCCCCCCTCAGTCTGGTATAAAAGAAGTCTCTTCTGTCAAAAGTTAAATACCTCGGCAACGCCGACCCGGTACCGGGCAAGGCGGGCGGCATCAAGGTTCTCCCTCGGGTCTCATCCCCAAACGCCTCGGCAGGTGCGACCCAACAACGGGCAGGAGGTCTCCCTGTCGCCCCGCATCGATTCCTCACGAATCAGCGGAGCCCGACCTCGCCTAAACCACCCTTCACCACCCCGATAACCAGAGCTAAGAAGGAAATGAAAGCTTTATTCATACTCTTTTATTTTTTTTTACGGAGAAAACAAGCAAATACCGTTACAGAACCACTCCCCTCATCTCAAACTAAAGGGGATCTCCGACTTAGGGCCCCTCGGACCCGGTAAAGGGAGGAACCACTCCGACCAAACGACTGGGGACTCTCTCCTCGTCATGACGATCCTTCGGTTCCGCCATCGTCGACACCCCGGCCACGGAGCTCTGGGCATCCACGGATCGAATGCGCTCCATCAGTGGCAACGCCGAGGGAGCCCCCTCTGCTCGCCGATCCCTCGAGGAAGATGTCGAAACACCCAACATGGTCCTATAGCGGTGTATCTCCATCTCCTTTTCCACTATCACATCGCGAAGAAGCTTCTCGGAGGAAGGCCTCTGCACCGAAGAACTTGACATGGTGTATCCAAGACCAACGCCCCCTAGCTCCCGATCCACCATCGCCCTCCTCAGCCGGCTCGCCTCCTCACTCAGGGCTTCAGACTTGTTCCTGTAATAATGGAAGGCCGCATCAGTGTCGCGAGCCCTCTTTCGATACCGAACCAAGGTGGCCTCTAAAGCCTCGACCTTGCCTCGAAGCCACGCCACGTCGGAACGAAGGGGGTCCACCTCAGGAAGGGGAGCCGTGACCTACAAGAGAACCAGCCCGCTCAAGACATATATGCAAGGAGGTTCAGAAATTTTTCAAAGTTGGAACACTTAGCCAGCCAGAAAACCCTCTTTTTATAAATTCAGTTTCCCCATACAAAAAATGCGGTGGCCAGTCCGCGGAAGGCAAATACAATCGAGAGAAGGAAAAAGAAAGACAAAAATTATACAGCGGGTTTTCCCACCTCGATATCAGCCGGATCCGTTGGAGGGTCGGTAACCAATTTGTCATCTGACCCTTGTCCGCCAGGAGTCTTCGGTGTCCCCTCAATCTCCATATCATACTCGAAGTTGGACAGGTCGATGGTCGGATAAAAGTGCCTCACATGGCTGAGGGCCTTCGCATAACTACTATCCTGGGCATTGATCACCAGGATCTGACACGACTTAGTCACCTCATCCTTCTCCTTCTCCGACCTCTCCTCCAGAGCCGACCTCGCCTTCGCCCATTCCTCCTTCTCCTTGTCAAAAGCCACCTTCGTCTCCGCCTCCCTCTTACGAGAGCCTTCGAGCTCTCCCTTCAATTCCGTCACCTCCTGCTCGGCCTTGTCAGCCCGATCTCGCTCTCGCTGCACCGCCGCCTCGTAGAGGCCCTTCACATGGGCCCCCTGCACGGTCGCCTGCCAGGACCAGACACTACTAAGAAATCTTCCTTAAATAACATCACCTGAAAGCTAGGAGGTTCGATCGACTTACCAGCACCGTGGCCTGCGCAAGACGAACATACGCCTCGTCCAGGGTCTGGGACTTCATATCCGAGCGGTCCCGAGGGGTCGCCAACTTATCTGCAACCTCCACGGCCTGGCGCCCCCGGACCAGGCAATCACCCTCGCGGATCGACCAATCCGGCACCCACCTTCGCCGAAGCCTCTCCTCAAGTCCGGAATCCACCGGGGGACCCTTCCCCTTATCAGGCGCGGCGGCCGCACCCTGATCCGAACCCCCCTGGACCACGACGTCCCCACCCGTCTCTGATCGAGTCCTCTTCATCCTCGGCTGAATGGGGACCTCGGAGACGACCTGGGACAACTCGGTGGTCTTCACCGCGACATCCTTCTTCTGGCCCTTCGTCTTCCTCATGGCGAGCCTCAGCGCCTTAATCGACTCCTCATCCATTTCTGTAAAGAGATCCATTAAGAACAAATGAGCAAAAAAGTACAAGAAGAGTGTGAGGAAAGAAACAACCACGTACGAGGCACGGCCGGGCTGGGGCTCAGTCCGACGTTCGCCAGGTGGGCCTCCGTCACCTTCCCCCAATTAATGCTATGCGACAGACGGAGGCGCTCAACGAGTCTCCACTCCTCCGCCGTCAAATCCCCTGGCCCCGGTGCTGGGTAGCTCGGCTTAGTATGGTTCCACCGAGTAGGGATAGCCCAAGGGTCCTCACTCCGGATCACCAGATACTTCTTCTTCCAGAACTTAATGGAATCCGGATGACCGTGGACAACCTTCGCCTTACCTCGAGGCGAGATATAATATACCCCTTCTGCTGATGAGCCAATCAATAGCATCGCTCGGAACACGCCCAGCCGTAAGGGTACCCTCCGTTCCTCGCACAACAGCACGAAGCAGATGATCTGCTTCCAGGAGTTCGGCCCGAACTGCATCGGCGCCAGGGACGACCAATTTAACACCTCTCGAACGAAGGGGTGGATGGGCAGCCTCAGGCCGGAGATAAAGGCGTCCACAAGGAAGATACAATACCTGTCCGGCAGGGGATCGGTCGGTCGAAGAGAAGAACTCGGCAGCATAAGCTCATAACTGGGCCCTATGTGGTAGGCCAACTGCAGAGCCCCCAAGTCGCTTGCCTCCAGAGCGGTCGGGGAGGCGTCCACCATCAACCTCTTCCGGCTTGACGACGACGGCTGGACCCCCGAGGACTCCTTATCGGAGAGATCGTCGGGGTAGCAACGGAAAGGCCGGGGTTGTGCGGACGACCCTATCCCCAAGTCGCTCGGGCCGCCACTCTTCGATTTCTTCTTCTTCGGAACCCTCCTCCTCTTAGTCCGTTCCGGCGAAGGTGTAGACAAGCGCCCCAGAACGGGCGGATTCGGAGACCCCGCGGAACCTTCTCCCTCGGAGCCACCCTCCTCTCCGGAAGCCGACCCTAGGGTTTGGACTTCCTCTGAGCTGCCACCCCCCTCCTCAGAGTCGCTGCTTTCTACCACGAAATGCCTCCGAGATCGCAATGGCTTCACGCTGTGTACGACCTCCTCCTCGCCTACCGGCCCCTCCCCAGAGGTCGACGCCAACGAGCCGGACTGAGCCCTATCCATCCGTGCCTAAGTTAAAACAGGATTACCAACTAACCTGAAATCACCTCGGAAACACGACCTTGCTGCCGGAAGCTGAAGGGGCGAGCGCTGAAGAGTTGAAGGATTTTTTCAAAAAGTAAGAGGCAGGAGAGAAATGGGCGACGGGAGGAGAGGGGGGAACATTTATAGGGGATAAGAACAACTCCTCGATTTTCGCGGTCACTATTCACCGATTGACGTACAACTACCGCCTAGAAAATCACGCCACATCCTCGAAACACGTGCTGCTGACGTCACCCAGTGCCAGGCTGGCAGCACGATACGGGGCCGGTTCGGGCAAAATAACGACTCGCTTTCGCCAGCGCTAAAGTACTCTTCTTCAGAAGATCCACCGGCGGGCCATCACCCTTACCAGCCCGTAATCCCCCCTCGTCTCGAGGTTCGGCTTGGCACCGGGGTACTCTTCCCAAGAAGAAACTACGGCTCGCCTTCACCCTCACCGGCCCATAATCCCTCGCCAGCTCGAGGTTCGGCTCGGCACCCGGGTACTCTTCTTCGGAAGATCCACCGGCGGGCCATCACCCTTACCAGCCCGTAATTCCCCCTCGTCTCGAGGTTAGGTCTGGCACCCGGGTACTCTTCTCAGGAAGAAGCAACGGCTCGCCTTCACCCTTACCGACCCATAATCCCTCGCCAGCTCGAGGTCCGGTCTGGCACCGGGGTACTCTTCTTCGGAAGATCCACCGGCGGGCCATCACCCTTACCAGCCCGTAATTCCCCCTCGTCTCGAGGTTCGGCCTGGCACCGGGGTACTCTTCTCAGGAAGAAACAACGGCTCGCCTTCACCCTAACCGACCCACAATCCCTCGCCAGCTCGAGGTTCGGTCTGGCACCCGGGTACTCTTCTTCGGAAGATCCATCGGCTAGTCATCACCCTTACCAGCCCATAATTCCCCCTCCTCTCGAGGTTCGGTCTGGCACCCGGGTACTCTTCTCAGGAAGAAGCAACGGCTCGCCATCACCCTTGTCGACGCGTAATCCCTCGACCCCTCGAGGTTCAATCGAACACCAGGGTACTCTTCTCCGGAAGAGACAACGGTTCGCCATCGCCTTCACCTACACCTTGACCCTCGACTAGCTCGAGGTCCTATCCAAGCTTCAGGACAGCACTTCCAGAAAGGCCCTATGATCCGCCCTCCCATTTTCTACAAATCATGAACACTCCTCCACGGCTAGCTCCCGCACCCCCTGCAGGAGTGGGGGGCTTGTGTGACAGTGTAAAAATGGCCTGAGGCCCATCCAAGGCCCAATACAATTCCTATTCAGAAAAGCAAGAATACCGACCTGGTTCGGCTCCGGACCCCTTCAGGGTCGGCGCCGAACCTCGTGTTTGGCCCCCACAGTGCCGGCTTCCTCGTACTGACGAGCCTCAGTATCCCCCGGAGTCCGATCCGAAGCAGCCCCTCATGCCGTCCCCCCTCTCTGGCGGGGCGAAGGGATGACCTGGCGCAGCCTAGGCCCTCCGATTCCCCCAGAGGCACAGAGGACTCACGATGGGCCACGTCAGCTCCAAATACCGCCAAGGGTTTCGCCACGTCAGCCCTATACCACTCCTGGTATCACCGCAACCACCCTAAACCCCCTGGGCCTTCTGCCACGTCAGGCCCATGGGCTTTCGGAACCAAACCCGGTTGGGATTCTCTATAAATACTAGACCCTCATCCACCTTTTGAAGGTAATCAATCTTTTACCACTTAAATATACCTAGTTATTGCTACTCTCTCACAGAGACTGACTAGAGCGTCGGAGGGTCCGCCACCGGGACAAACCCCGGTGTTTCAGGACCGTCTGCAGGTACACAAGACCTCGGATCCGACCCTTCCGATCCGAGCCCAACCTTCAACGCCTTTCCGAGCTCATCGTAGGCCCCAGAAGGTCAACCGAAGGTCGGCAGACGAGCGGCAATCTCCTTCAATACAAATTGAGTTCGAACTCACACCTGGTGCTTCCACACGTGCCTCAGAAATAAACAGCATCAATTACGTATTTTGATTTCTGACTATTTATGCATTTTTCGTATTAATTTTCTCCTATTTTGGGTCAACTCGAATATATATGTCAATCTTGATATTTTACGTGCTTTTTACGTGGTTGGATGCACGTATCGATTATGTGTTTCCACCGCCACGTGTAATATTTTTTGTGTTTAAATTATTTATTTTAGGTATTCAAATCTATTTTTATAAAACAAAAATTCAGTTTTATCACATTTTCGATCTAAATACTTTTGTACGTGTAATGCACGTGTTTTCTACGTACATAGTGATTACGTCATGGAATGTTTAAATTAATAAACATGTTTCTTATGTTGTTTTCGATTATATTTTAATCATTTTTCATTGATAAAGTTGATTTCGCATTTTGATGTTGTACGTGCGACGCACGTGTTTCGGTGGCGTATGTGAGCGTATTCATTTTCAAAATAAAATTTTGTAGTGTATGAATTTATTTTGTTTGTGCATGAAAAATTATAATTTTTAATTAAATTAATTTTTACATACATATTATATATATAACCTATGTTTTAATTTAAATAAAAATAATTAATTGAGGAAGTGTGTGTGTGCACTAGTGCACAACACGTGCACGTGCATGGAGAGAAAGAGAGAGAGGGGGGTCGGTTAGGGAAATGAGGAGCCGGGATGCGGGGTTAGAGAATTGAAGAGTTGGAGTAATGAGTTGATTAATAGGTAGTTTTAATAACCATTTAATTAATAAATCTACAAATACCCTAACCCTTACACCTTTCTCCATCATTCCCCTTCTCCTTCTCTGGTCAATTCCGAAAGCCACCTCCAGTATGCCTCCCTTGCTTCTACACTCAATCCCATCCTATGTGTGTATAACTTATATATATATACATACCTATACCTACACCCCTAAAACTAGCATATATATGTGTGTGTGTGTGTGTGTGTGTGTGTGTGTGTGTGTGTGTGTTAGAGAAAAGTGAAGTTTGAGTATATTCTGTTTGCATGCCGAAATGGATCAAATTGATGCTCCTGCTGTTTCGGGTATTGGGGAGTTCTCTTGAGTACGTAATTCGAGGAGGCGAAGCGGAGTTTATAGGAGCTCTCATTCTAGGAGTGCAAATTGTAAGAAATTGCA
Source organism: Hemerocallis citrina (assembly GCA_017893485.1). Classification (NCBI taxonomy): domain Eukaryota; kingdom Viridiplantae; phylum Streptophyta; class Magnoliopsida; order Asparagales; family Asphodelaceae; genus Hemerocallis; species Hemerocallis citrina. The sequence goes on from CM030366.1 coordinate 83,190,664, forward strand.
ACATTTCTTTTGAGGGTGATCCTTTATACTTTCTAAATTATTGAGTAGTTGTATGTGTAGATTATCTTAAAAATTAAATTGCCATTGTAGAATTGTCTAGTTGCTCTCATGACTTGTGATATGTGTGATAGTAAATACTCTTGTAACCCCTGTTTTCCTAAAAATGTATTTTTTTAATATATTTTCTGTATTTAAAATTTCGCAAATTATTATTTTTTTTTTTCTTTTTCGCTTTCAAACTCTTTTGTCAAAATGTAATTTTGAATCTTCTACTAAAATCTATTTCCAATAAATAGTCTTATTGGTAACTATTTTCTATGAATTTTACATTTGTAATACAAACCGTATTTTTGATATGGTTACTTTGATCTCTAGTATTATTATTATTATTGTTATTAATATTTTTTTTAAAAGTCCTAGTTGTATATTTTATTATTTGGATATTTTATTAACCCTATTATACTCCTAATACCCTACCCACATCCATTTTTAAACCCATTTAATCTATCCACCCAAAACCCATTATATACTAATCCACAACCCACTGCCTACCGAAATGACTAATCCCCAGATTCCATGCAAGCCTTTACTACCCATTTAATAAACTTCCTATTATGCATCCCCACTAATGGTGCGTTTGGCCTAGCTTTTTTGGGCTTTAAAGCTACTTCAGAAGGAGAAGCCAGAAAGTAGAGCATTGAAATTAAAAGTTGAAGCTGTTTGGATAGTCAGATTTTTTTTTAAACTTTAAAGCTACTTTTAAGCCAGAAGTTGTTTGACATAAGATATCATTTGTAAGCTACTTTTATACCCAATTTAAGCTTTTGATTTTATTTAAGAATAAAATATAAGTTATCAAATTACAAAAAAAACCTTTATATTAATAATAAATGAAATATTTAGAATAACCTAGAAAATTCGTAAAAATGAAGTTTTTTTTTTTTTTGAACTGTACGTAAATAAAAGGAGAGGTTTAACCAAACATCAGCCAACATAGGCTGAAAAAATATAGTAGTACAGCCAACAACGAGAAAAGATTAATGTAACCAAACATCTTTTAGTTGTGAAACGTAGGCATGGACTAGAAGAAGAAGACCTCACCAGTTGAAACATGGAGGAGCATTTCAAGATTTGTGCATTTTTGTAGAGAATTCCAATACATGTTTAGCTCCTAGAACATTAATGTTAATGCAACGTCATACCTGCAAAAGAAGCAACAAAAGTAAGAAAATAAACTCTTCATATATCCGTTCTCTTAGAAAAAATTTAAAGTACGACTCAATTTCATTACTAAAATGGATTGATTTCTTTGGTACCTCTCATAAAAGTTGGTGGTGGCAGCTACATTCAGAACAAGGTTGATTTCTTTGAACAATGAATCTCTGAGATCAACGTCTTCGATCCTTAGATTCCCAAGAGCAATATCACCGGGTTGGGAAGGGGAAGGGGGAAAAATTTTGTTGTTAGGGTTTGATATGTGGAAAGGGCCAAAAAAAAGAGAAAAGGTAAAAAAAGAGAAAAGGAGAAGCCAGAAGTTGCTCTTGAGGGATTTTTTTGAAGCTCTTTTTCTTCATTAAAAATAAGCTACTTCTCCTTTTATAGAGCTTTTTAAAATATGCGTTTAGCCCAGCTTCTCCTTCTAAAGGAGAAGAGAAGCTAATTATAAGCTGGGCCAAATGCTACCTAAATCCCCTACCATTTAATTCCTTCCCCAGATCCATATTAACCATTACCCACCCATTAGCTTTCCTAAATAAAACCCTACCTATACTTACCTGTGCCACCACCGAAATCAAAACCGTGAGCTTTACATATCCCCCCCCCCCCCGGTTGCACCAAGCCTACACTTTCTCTTCTTTTTTTTTCCTCCTGTAGTCGGCTGATGTGTGCCCCTCCCTTTATTCAACCCTAATACTTATATCCTATATATTTACTATCCTTGCTGCATATTTTAGTTTCCCTTAACCATTGCGCCATTATCTCTCTCCCGTGTCTCTTCATCCGCCGTCGCGCACTCTCTTGTTTTTGGGGTTTTTCTTGCGCGTGCTTGAGTGCGCGTGTAGATCGTTCGTGAGCTCGTAAATTTTTGTTCGTGGGATTTGCTCCTACTTTTGAGTTCATCGTTCTTTATCCCGATTTAAGGCAAGTAACTTGTACTCCAATTCATTTATTTGATACAAGTCCCAAAGTTCACCTATAGTGTAGTTAGGTCTAGAGACAACCCTTGTTTATGTTTTCCTTGATGGGTTTTGTCTGTATTGTGAATATATGACCATAGATGACTCACGACACAATCTTGATATGATATAACCTAGGAATTGCCCATTCTTGATTTTTGGTCGTGTATGTGAGACTTGTGTGCAAACTTGTGTTTTGGTTGGAAACCATGTGAAATAATAGGAGTGGACATGTTAATAACCTTAAATCATGATGTTTAGACACTTGGTAGGCTTTATTTCAAGTTTGGATGTGTTTGGACCAATATTCTTGAATCTATGTTGATTTTGTTGTAAGGGGAAGAATCTGTATTTTGGCACTGTTCTGTTTTGTTTGCTGTTTTCGACAGGGTTACAGTCGGTATCTTGATTTCGGTATAAAATATGAGTTTTAGATAATTTCTTCTATTTTCAAACCCCTCTGACCTTACTTAATTTTGATTTCATATGACTGAGTTATGGCTGTTTTAGTACAGAGGTGTCAATTTTTTCCAGATCATGTTTTTTGGTAATTTTGATAACAAACTATTTTCAAGAACCATGCTATACATATTCTTTTGATTTGAAACTTTGGTCAGTGTTTCTTTATTAAGTTAGGGATTACCCAGAATTTTGGTGAATTTTATTGATAAGTTTTATGTGATGTTTCATGCTCGTTTCTAAAACCTACTTGTGCTGTATTTTGCTCGCCATTCTGTAAAGAACCCTATTTTCACTATGATTCCTTATACTGTATGAAAAATATTTGTGAAATGTGAAAATTAGTAAATTCTATCTATTTTCATATCCCTTTGGCAGAATTGGATTTCGTTTCACTGGTTTCGAGATATCTTAGTTTTTGTACAGCAGTGTTGAGATTTCCAGATTTGCTAAACTATATTTTCTTGATGCTTTCGTATTTTTGATGACTGATCTATTCTTACTGGAATATTATGAAACTTTATATTTTGATTCTAGACATATTGGGGAATACCTCAGATTTTTCCTGAATTTATTTGAGAGGTTTTATTGCTTTTTCTGACTGAGAATTTGTTTTTCTGATTTCTGACTAAACATGTTTTCTGTTTTCAAATCTGTTTTGAGTTATGAAGTTGTGAACTATACTCGCTAGATTCGTGTGGAAGTCTATTTTCCAGATCCTTCGACGGATCCAAATTTGGATGTTTGTGGTAGCAGGAATCACTGTTTTAGTACAATACCCGTCTTGCTGTCCTGAATTAGAAAACTAGTTATTTTACCCTGCTATGTGTTATCTTGTACCTGTACTTATTTATCTTGCACCCCGAACCTGATACATGTTTGTATCCTATTATCCCTACCCTGTTTTGTGATATATACATGCCTGTTTGACATTAATAATAAATAACCAAGCCGGGGTTTTAAGGGAAAGATAGAATAGGGGATAATTCAGAAACATGTACTCGGAAGGGGGCCCGTGTTTCCCATTTTGATTCATATTGATACATGAACCTATTGCTGCATGGACCTGTTGGTTCATGTACCTATTACCTGTTGCTGCATGGACCTATTGGCTCATGTACCTGTTACTTATTGCTGCACGGACCTGTTGGTCATGTACCTGTTGCTTCATGAACCTGTTGCTGCATGAATTGGATGATTCATGTACCTGTTACTTCATGAACCTGTTACCTGTTTCTGTTCTGATCCCCGAGTATACTGCCTTCTATGGTCCATTATGAAATCTAAAACGAAACTGTTTGTTGTAACAACCATGTTGTATGGGCGGCATGAAGTGCTACCTAGATAGTAATTCACTACAAGACTTGATACATGCTACTTGAATATGAAACTTGAACATGATACGTGCATGCTTGATACTGGACTACATGATACATGAGACTTGTTTACATGATTACATGATACTTGATACCTGATGCATGTTTACATATACTAGTTCACTTGAGACTTGATTCATGTCATTTACACTTGTTTACTTTACCATGTTAGTTATTTATTTTGACATTATGCTTATACCATGTTGCTAGTTAGTTTTCCATGTGCTTGTATCCTACATTATAAGTGGCCCGTAATTTGTAATTGACGGGTACTTGTATTTTCTCTTTTTCTCTTTCTTGCATTCGTTGAATTGCAGATTTTGGAGGACAGGTTCCAGATGGTATCGTAGACATGAAGTATTAGTGCTGCATTTTATTATATTATTTCTTGTATCTTGCTTCAACTTGAATAAAAGTGTATTTGATTTCTTGGATTTATTCTTGTATTTGGGCAATGTGACCCAAGATTATTTGTGTATTTCAGATCATGACTATTTGAGATTAATATATTTTATTTCAAGTATTCTTGTTGGTATTTGGTTCATATGTGCATATGGTTGACTTTTCTGGCTTCCGACTCTGATTTTATTGTGATATGTTGTAAAGAATTCCTGAACAGCTTATGGATGATGAAAATTATTTGCTGGGCTTTTGTTATGTACTCGTATTCTGTATTTTTGGAAAGCAATGCGTGACAACTCTAAAATTTATGTAGAGTGCATGTTGATTAAGATAGACTTGGAAGAATTAAAATTGTGTTATTTTGGCATATGAATTGTTGACTTGTGTTTCACTCTTGAAGAGTAGAAATTTTATGAATCTATTCACCAAGAAGAAAAATTATCGTATTATTATTTGACATGAAAAATAGATTTATTGAGTAAAATCGACATTTTGCAAGATTTAGCGAAAATTGGGTTATTCTTTACACGGTGAAAATTTTCAATTGTGTGAAGCTATTATTGCACTAGATTTTATTTTATTGTTCTCAGATAATTTTTGGAGTGTGTGAGTTCGCCTATTTTGAGTTGTGAATTGGTTTTCCCAAAGCGTAGGATTTTAACAGAGAGTACTAGAGGAGCGGTGAGCATATAAAACCTATTTTTGACATCCCTACTGTGGGTGCTCTTAGCCCTGTGGATTGGCGTTGGGCTGTTTCCTTACTGGTTTTGGGTTCGAGCCTTTGGCTTCTCTGACATTGGGTTTGAGTATTATGTTCTCTGACTTTGGGGTCTTCAAACAAATTTTTTGAGTTGGGCTTCTCTGACATTGGGTTTGAGTATTATGTTCTCTGACTTTGGGGTCTTAAACCAATTTTTTTGAGTTGGGCTTCTCTGACATTGAGTGTGAGTATTATGTTCTCTCGCTTTGGGGTTTAAAACATTTTGTGAAGAGTTGACTTCTCTGACTTTGGGTGTGAGTATTATGTTTCTCTGACTTTGGGACTTAAAAGCATTTTCGAGAGCTATGGCTTCTCTGACTTCGGGTTTGAGTATTATGTTCTCTGACATTGGAGTCTAAAAACATTTTTAGAGTTTGGCTTCTCTGACTTGGGCTTGAGTATTTGTGTTCTCTGATTTGGGTTTGAGTATTTAAATTCTCTGACTGGATTTTTGAATTATGAGAAGATTAAAGGTTTTTGACAATGCAATTGACTTTTCTCCTAAGTGAGATTTACTAATTATTTTGGTTGAGTAAGAATGCTTGACGTGAAAATTTTTATATGAACTTAATTTGCTAATAAGACTTAAAGTAATATTCATGTGAATTGATTTCTCTTGATAAGATTATACTCTTACTTGGTTTAAGAAATGTTTGATGTGGTGGAAATACATTTTTTGAGCTTAAATTGCTAGTAAGATTTCAAGTGGTTAATTTATACTCATGATTGGAATTATGGCTTTTAAAGATTGTAAATGAATAAGTGAATCATGAATAGTGTCAAGATAATACAATGATCATTTTGTGAATAAGTGTTAAGGTAAGACATTGATCATTTGTGAATAGGTTAAAGATGAGAATATTTAAGTTTAAGAAATGTTTATTGAAGGGTATGTGTACCCATGGATTCTTGTACATGAAAGGTTGTGATTTGGAGTTTAGTGAAATCCCTAGTACCGGCATTGTTGATTTGAGTTATATTTTTAAGATATGGCGATGGAGCGATTTCGGTATTTGTGATTAAGTCCTGTAGGTTCATGTCTTGAACTTAAGAACTTGGCAATTAAGTAAAGATGTAGTAAAACTTGTGCAAACGTAAGTAAGACACTCTATATAGTCGGGTGGTGTACTCCGGGACTGAGGTTGCTTCGATGGAGACGAGCTTTTATTTTAAATTCGGAACTATGCTTAGTCGGGCGGATAGTTTGTCGTACTCCAATATATATACATATACCGGGGCTAGAGGGGTACTTGCGGGAGGTTCGTACGACGAGAAGTCTGTTATAACAGTCTGGCGGCGTACTCCGGGATTGGGATCCGTACTCGTGGAATGTCTAAACCTTACTTTTATTACTGGGTAGTTTTCATGGCGAGGGATCGAACCCTTTTAATGTGGAGTACGTAGGTGCTTGCCCTCGGACCTATGTAGAATGGGATGCACCGAACAAGTATGCATTAGTGTTATGTTAGTATAAAATATCTGCATTAGGCATTAAGGCATCGCATACACTTACATGTTTAGTGTAGTCATATTTAACACTTTATTTTTGCATTCAAATTTGTGGTTTGTTAAAGTATTGAGATCGTTATATGTACAGTATAGAGAGGATGGCTGAGTATAACATTTTTGTCAGTTCTAAGTAACCGACGTGTCCACAGCTTATTATGCAGGAATTGAACTTTTTCATGAAGAAGTAAAGATGTTATGATGCTGTTGATTAATTACATTGATAAAGTCAAACAAGTTGTATATTATTTTCAATGTTGTATTTCTTTTTATCTTTCGCTGTGTAAACATTGTAAAAGAACTCTGATGTATGATGAAAAGTTTGAATTCCTTGTAAAATTGTACGAAGTAAAGTGTAAAGATCATGTGGAATCTCGAATTCGGTCTTATTTGGAATTCGGGGCGTTACAGATGCTATCAGAGGCACGCTACATAAGCAGTACAAATTTATAAGGAACGACACCCTAGAGTGGACATTAGAGTGTGAGTTCAGCTTATAGAGATTTAAATGTAGGTGATTTACATTTGTGTTGCTCTCTACACTGATGTTTTCTCTTTCCTTTCCCTATTGGATGGCTGGAGTCATGAATGAAGTAGTTATTGAACCTTCATTCATGATTTTCTTCTCGTATACATTGATAGAGATTGTATGTGAGCATGTTTTCCCTGAGTATCAAAGTGGCGCAGTGGAAGTGTGGTTGATTTGAACCTACATTCATGATACATTACATGTAGACACACTTTCCTTTCAAATTATTTTTCGTTGATTTTCATCCTAGTATTTTCCAACATTCAATATTTTTCAATACTATTAAATCACTTGAATATCTATTATTTTGTCTATGTTCCTTGGTCTTGATCTTTTTGAATTTGTTTTATCTGTCTTTCAATCTTAAAGATTTATCCTTCGTATTTTTTTGTCACTTTATGTTAATCATGTTTACATTTGTTATTACTTTTTGTATTACTGCAACTATTATTTTCTTCATTGATAATTTCTATTATATTTTGAAATTTTCTTATGTGCATTCATTTTGTATGATTTGACTTTGTGATATTATATTTTCATTATCTTATGTTGTCTTATATATTTCAGTATATTTTAACAAGATCGAAATTTTCTACCCAAATAAATATGACATACCATTTTATTTTATTGCCTACATTCGATACTATTGTTTTTTTTTTTTGATCAAATGATGGTCTACGCCATCGTTTCATTAACGAATAATTAAGGAAACAAAGTAGGACATACATAATAGGATACATATAAGCGACTACAATAGAAGGTCTAAAACAAAAGCTAATACATCAACGATACTAATCCATCCATGACATCTCCTACTCTGAGATTCCGATGGAAGCCAAAAATAGCTGCAAAACTGATACGGTGAATCCCCTGACAATGCTAAACACCACCCCAACAAGCTCGACTCTGCTGGAAGTCGCGCTCCATGTTCACTTCTTCTACTCTCCCTCAGCACCCCTGATTCTCTTTCTAGCCTCCACAGCCCCTGCCCAGTCATGGATAAACATAAATATCTTGTTCATAGAGTGAGAAAATCTGTACATAATATTGCGGAAAACAAAATCATTTCTTTGAAGCCATAAAGACCAAATTAAAGCAGCTACAGCTAAATCCCAAGCCGTTCTATCCTCTAATTTTATGTGTGCGTCTCTATATGACCCCCAGATTTCTGTTGTTGATATCGGAACCCGATTACACCCAAACCCTCTACTGCCAACCTCCCAGGACAACCTAGCTGTAGGACAATGGAAAAGGATGTGGTTTACATCTTCTTCTGCCTCCGAGCATCTTCCGCAGATCGTATCTATTTGCATTCCTCTCTTTTTAAGATTAGTTTTTGACAGTATCGCATTTTTATTGGCTAGCCAACAAAACACTTTAACTCTGAACGGTGCCTTGGTTCCCCAAATGACCGCTTGAACCTGGCATCTAATCCCTCCGTCGTTGATCCATTGATACATTGACGAAACCGTGAAAATTTTAGAATTGCCTCTGTCCCACCACCTCTCACCTTCTGTTGAATTGCCCCTTCCTTCCGTCTGTATAATAAGCACGTTTAAGGCCTCGAATTGTCTCAAGCATTCTTGGGTAACGTTCTGGTGTACCATAAAGTTGAGTTCACCCCTCTTTCGCACATCTGCCACTGTAAGATCTAAATTTATAGCTGCTTCAGCCGCTAAAGGGAATTGATTTTGAAGAGAGGTCTTTCCGCACCATCTGTCTTTCCAGAATCTGGTTTGTCTTCCATTACCCACTTTGCATCTAGTGTTTGAATGAAATAATAATCCTTGCTTAGATATGCCTTTCCACATTACTGAGACTTTGGTCGCCGGGCTTTTACCTCCGAACCGGACTTTGCGTCTCTTCCGGAATTTTGTAAACGAGTGGTTCCACCACCCTCCGTGGTTATTAGCGATCTTCCACCACCACTTGCTTAGTAGCGCTCTGTTCATGTCCTGTAGATTCATAATCCCCAGGCCCCCAAATTCTCTTCGCTTACACACTCTGCCCCAGTTTACGAGACTGAATCCATTGTTCCCCTCGTCTGTTCCTTTCCATAAAAATTTCCGCCTAAGTTTATCAATTCAGTTGATAACCCACTTCGGCAGCTCAAAGATTGACAAGAGGTAAAGCGGGATCGAACTGATGACCGAATTAAGTAGGATGATCCTCCCTCCGAGTGAGAGGTACCGACTCTGCCATCCAAAGAGCTTTTTATGGATCTTATCGATCAAAGGTATCCAATCCTCCCTCAATAGAGCGCCTGGTCTAATCGGAGTGCCTAGGTATTTAATGGGATAGGACCCAACCTGCACTGAAAGATCTCCGAAATCTCCTTGATCAGATTGCTAGGTAGTTCAGACAGTGGTATAATGCTAGTTTTAGTCAAGTTGACTTTGAGGCCCAACCACCCTTGGAAGCAGGCCAACACCGCTTTCATGGCCACTGCTTCATCCACCGATGCTTTACCGAACAGCATTGTATCGTCTGCATATTGGAGAATCGACATTGGGGACGGGATGCCCTTGATCTGAATTCCTTTGATCGTATTGTTATTCATAGCCCTACTGATCATTTCAGCCAGCCCGTCTGCCACAATTGCAAACAGTAGTGACGATAGGGGGTCGCCCTGCCGCAGGCCTCTCTTACAGTTGATCTGTAAGAGATGCTCGATTTGCCTCCACGTATACACTTGCCCATCCATGACCTCCATTTGGCTCCAAACCCTTTGAGAGCGAGAACCTCCTCGACACAGTCCCACGATACTGAATCGGAAGCCTTATGGAATTCAAGATTCAGAATGAAACCTTCTGCTTTGGTGCTATTCCCTCTATAAACGATCTCGTGGGCGGATGCGATGCTGTCCATGATATCTCTTCCTTTAATGAACCCACTTTGTGATTGGGCGGTAATCTCATTTAGGTGCAGACTTAGTCTTTGTGCGAGAACTTTTGTGATAATTTTAAACGACCCATTAAGTAGACTTATTGGTCTGAGATCTTCGTGTGATCTAACTTCGCTCTTTTTAGGAACCAGAATGATGGACGCATAATTTAACCTTTCCAAATTAGCGCTGCCCTCGTAGACCTCTCGGAATATGGCCATCAAATCTTCCTTGATAATACTCCAATAGGTTGAATAGAAGAAGATCGGCAAGCCATCCGGACCTGGCGCTTTGTCCTGTCCTAGGCTTTTGATCGCCTTTAAAACTTCAGATTCATCGAAGCTCCCTTCGATGTCATTACTCCCATCTAACCTGGACGAAATCCACATGTCTTGGGATAAGGAGCATCTTGCCTCCTGTTTCCGACCTAATAGGTTGTGAAAGAAATCATCCAGGTGTTCTTTGACCTGATCTTCGTTTTCGGTCCAGGACCCATTAACCGAAATGCCCGAGATGTGGTTGTGTCTACGCCTCCCACTAGCCATCTTGTGGAAATATTTTGTGTTAGCGTCCCCTTCTCTCAACCATTGGATCCTTGCTCGCTGTTGCCAATAGATTTCTTCCATCTTCGCTAACTGTTGCAGCTCAAGTCTTTTATTTGCAAGCTCGTCTTTCTCTATTTCCTGCAGATTTGTATCCTCTTGGACTGCTTCCAGGCTACCAATCCTGCTCGCTAGCTCGTCTCTTCGCTGACTGTAGCTGTGAGCTTTCTCCTTAGCCCAGATTTTGAGGCTTCTTCTTAAACATCTAGTCTTCTCTACCCACTTGCCGACTGCCGACGCCTGGGTTGTATTGGCATTCCACGATTCCGCAATAATATGCCGAGTCTCGTCGCACATGGTCCATGCTTTCTCGAATATGAAGCTGAAGGATTTCTTCCTACAATTCATCCCACAGTCGATAACCAGTGGCAGGTGATCTGAGGTGTATCGAATCGCTGTCTTGACCTTGGCCAGAGGGTGTGCATTCTCCCACTCCAACGACACCAGCACTCGATCAAGTTTGGCCAGTGTCGGATTTCGCTGCATGTTCGTCCAAGTGAATTTTCTGTCTGACATCTCTAATTCCAGAAGATCTAGTGCATCTATTGTCTCATTGAATGAGTCCTGCTCCGACTGCGAGTGGCCTCTACCTCTATGCTCATCCTGGAATCTGGTAATGTTGTAATCTCCGCCGACAATCCAGGCTCCTCCCCATTTGTTCCTGATGAATCTTAGTTCCGACCAAAACTCTTTGCGCAGTCTACTGTCATAGGGACCATAGGCACTTGAGACAGTCTGTATCCAACCATCGAGTCTACGTCTGATTCTACTCGAGACGGAGAACATTCCAATGAATTCGTCAATAATCTCATAAATCGCAGTGCTAGCTCCTATCGCAATTCCCCCCGAATATCCCCTAGACGGCTTAAACCTCCAGTTGAAATCTGTCAACCCTCTTATAGAAGTGAAGTCTTCCGCTGTTGGGAAGTCAATCCTAGTTTCTTGAAACCCACAGACATCTGGTCTAATCTTGTAAATCGTAACGCCAACAGCTCTCTTTTTAAGCTTTTGACGCATCCCTCTAACGTTCCAAAAGATGTATACCATTAAATAACAGTTACGACTTCTAACGACCTTGCCCCCCCTTCCTTCTAAGGTACCCTGTAGCTAATAGCTACCCATTTTGGTGTCTTCTCTAATGATAGCTAAATTCAAGAGTTGAACGTCCCTAGTGGACCCCATAGCTAACCCATACAAACTTGCAAAGTAAAGTAACGATTCATCTGATAACGAATTAAGAACTGAGCATTTAGGATGAGAGGTACCTTCGCCTGTCGCATACTCCTGCTGCTGCTTGTTCCCCCTTATGTTCCAGACGTCCGCCTCGCTGTTATGGATGTCCGCATTAAGCATCTGTCTCTTTCCCTTCCTCTGATATTCCATGATTTTTCTGGTTGAAGTGCTACCCACACTTCCTCTGACTTCCCTCTCTTCTCCTTCTGTATCTTCCACCGAGACAATATTGTCCTCTCTAATTCCCTCTAACGCTCCAATAATCTCGTTCCCCGAGGGTGGACCCGAATAATGTGGCACAGTGGAGGTCTTAGTTGGCTGCGGAATGGGGGTGATCTTCACTTGTTCTTCATCTGGTGTGACTATAAGTGTCGGTGGAGCATCTGTAACTGGCTTCAAAGCATTTGTAAGTATGGGCCCCGGTCCATTTGTTGCGCCTCCTCTTGATTGCATCAATGCTGTGAGAGCATTTTTAACAGACGCCTCTATGTCCTCCTGAGTAAAGCCCATCCAAACTTCATTAACTAGGCCCAATGACTTAGTTAATTCACCTCCTACTGAATCTTGAGTCTTCAGGATACCTTGTACTTTGACAGCTTGTAAAGTTGCTCTCCCATCTCCCACATTAATGCTCTCTCCCCTCCTTGTCACATCGCCACCACTGGTCAATTCATGTGCAGAATGCACATCTTTTCCAAGAGAGCCAGTAGAGTGGCTTTGATCCAATGGTTTAACCTGCGAAATGGGTTTTCGAATTTGCACTGATCCCGAGGCCCCCTCATCCAACCGTTCCCCATCATCTTCTTCCTTGGCTGTTTCATCTCCATGTTTGAAAAAAAATTTCCCCACCGTTTGAAGCTCGCGAAAGGAGACATTCTTTTAAGTCTCTACTATGACTTTAACCTCATAAATGAAGCTTTCGAACTCTACCAGCACCTTTGACGGGATATCAGATTTATTCGTCACCCCTATCTTTATTCTTGCAAACTTTCTCGCCGACAGTGTGAGCGTATGTCTATCTATATCAATGAGCATTCCGAACGGCCGAATGACATTTTGGAAGCCAGAACGAACCCAACAATGGAACGGTAGGTTATATAGACGAACCCACACCAGCGGGAAGTTATCAGCCTTCAGAGCTCCGAATTCTCTGCTCCACCATTTGAATGTCACAAAAAATTCCATTCCCTGCGAATCTCTTCCCTCTAAACCCTTTACTCTCACAGTCTCTTTGGATAGTTCATCGTCATTGCAATGCGCGAAGAAAACGTTCACACCGATCTCCTGTATCACCCATATAGGTGGCGGGTTTTTAACGATAGCAGCATGGAGGAGCTCTGATATATCAATTGCCGATGGAGAGCCCGTCTGTGCTTTGATGATGATGCCTCCATTGAAGCGTCGCTCGAACTCAGCGATCAAGGGAGTCAGAGTGACAGTAGTCCGGACAACGCGACGTTCCCCAGCTGCGCTCTCCTGAGTCTTACTCTCCCCCGAAGTAGCTGGCAGAACTTTAGTACGCAGTTTTGAGTTGGCTGCTGATCCAATGGAGCGCTTTGGACAATCGGTTGATATATGTCCCGATCTCCTACAGTGATAACAGAACCAATTGTTTGGACACTTGCTAATGGAATGGCCTGGACGCGCGCATTTGTGGCAGTTTTGGTTACCGTCGATGCGCGACGCTTCAGATCCGCTCTTGCTCTTGGTTGGCTTCCTGCGTTTCTTCGACTTGACGAGAATCCATTCTTCCTCTTCCTCCTCTCACACCACTCTGCCTGGTCTATCTGGCGTACGGGAACGTCGACGAACTATATGTTCGTCGGCGACAACCTCCTGACCTCTGGTGACTTCCGCGTACGTTCTTCCTCTTTTGTTGCTTTCTTCAAAGTCTGGCCTTGGATGGACGACCCTGGCATTGCTTTCTTCCCTCTTGTACTTCGAAGTCATCTGCCTATCCTCTGGCCTGCGATGGAGCTCACGGCGCTCTGGTCTTCCCGTCACGTATGCTTCGTAACCTCCCCTACCTCTGGGAGGCGTCCCGTCCCTATGAGCCTCTCTTGGCGTGCGCTTCCACCGACTCCGCTCCTCCTCGCGATGATGCTCGTCTCCGACTTCCCTGCTATGCTTCGTCATCGGCGGTGAAAGCCTTCTGGCTTGGTGGGTTGGGCGAGGTGAAGTGGAAGGAGAGGGACGAAAGTTGAGTTTGGGGTTTGGGGCTCTCATTCTTCTTTTTAGACTTCATTTGATACTATTGTTATTACATATTATTTGCTAATTTGTTTTGTTATATTTACTTTTACTATTAATCGCTACTCATTAATTTTGTAGTTTTACGCTTCTTCAATACAATTCATACACTACATAATTATTGTTTTCAATTGTGTTTTCATCTCGTGCATATGCTTTTCACTATTTTCGTTTTAATGTTATAAATCATTTTCAATTCTAAAAATTTTGTATATCATATATTTAAAGTCTATCTATTTTAATATTTTTTCGTTGTAATTTCCTACTTCATTTGCAACTTTTTCATCCACTTTTATGTCACTGATTTCAAAACATAACATCATACTTTATTAAACATCCCAATATCCAAGAGTACATGGAAGATTACATCTCCCACTTTGGTGCAACCTGATGTCCAGAGGGCAAATCTGCAACTAGACGTCAACGGAGGCAAACTACAACTGGACGTCGGGGAGGCAAAGTCTGCATCCGAATGTCCAGAAGGCAAACTGCAATCGGATTTCATAGAAGCAATTCTGCAACTTGAGATCGAAGATGCAAGTCTGCAGTTGGATACCAACGAGGCGAACCTACACCAGAAGGAGATTTTCCTACTTTGATAACCCTTACTTGTTTTCTATAATATTTACATACCACTATTCTATTTTTGCACTAGCTTATACTATTTTACAACCTAGCATTATATTTATACTGATTTCTATATCCAACCTACTTGTGTATTTACTACTTAATCTCAACTAGCTTGTCGTCTTCTTCTTTATTTTGTATCTTTACATGAGTAAGTATTTTATACCACTTCACCGTGTTTTGCTATTAACTTATCTTAGATTTGATGGCTACTCACCTAACAAAATATACATATCTTATTAATTATATTTTTGTCTATGATCCATAATTTATTTCTATATAATTATTTTCGTATTGTTTCAATGATGTGTTATTCTACTATGATGTGTGATTTTACTCCTACAAACTATTTATAATTTTTGTATCATGCTATTGATTGTTTCACTCTATAATTTTTACGCCTAAGTACATATATAATTTTGTATATTGGTTTTCTTGCTCTACTTGACAGTTCGAAAGTATTTTAAGGTATGACTTCTATATCTTTAATTTTCAAATCGTATGTATAATTGTTATAGTTACCTTACAAATTATTTTATGACATTAATTTGTATACAAATCATCTTATGTTGTAACACCCCTGCCCCTAGCTTAGACAATTTGTACAATTTATAAGACAAATTAGATACTATGTAGTACAACTGCCCACCACAGGCTGCCTCTCAAAAGGTGGTTAACCGGATTGGTGACTCTTGATCATAGGCTATTACATTTATATTATTTCATTTCCTATTCAATTCCTGATATGAGATTATATTTACATACCCTCTCACCTATTCTCCAAGAGTCAGCCGAAGCTAACCTTTTCTCACACCCGGGTGGGCCCCCACACAAGATGCCACGTCAGCCAAGAGAAGACCAAGTCAACAGCACATTTTAATGCTTGTTCTTTTCCTTCTCCATCACGTGGGTCCCATTACAAACACTTACCATTTTGTTATATTACCACTTAATACATCCAGCATGCATGCATAATTTTCCCAAACAGTAACTTCTTTATCAATATATATATATATATATATATATATATATATATATATATATATATATATATATATATATATATATATATATATCATACTATATTTTTTGAAAACTACGGACTGTTACACCCCCCCTCCCCCCCCCCCCCCCCCCCCCCCCCCCCCCCCCGCGCATCAGAAATCAGCATCCTCACTGAGCACGGGCATGCATAATCTAGTGCAGGATCTCTGTAACACCTCGAATTTTTAAAATACTGGAAATACCTATTTTTATATCTTTAGAGTGGTGAGAATTATTTTTGGTATATTTATTTTAATTATTGATATTGGTGTTGTGGATATATTGGAGTTATGAGTTGAGTTTTATTGGAAGAAATATTATTTACTTTATTTTATAATTTTAAAAGATTGTTATGAGCTGATTTTATGTATTTTGTATTGTTAGTATCTTTAAAGTGCATAGTATTTTTGGAGATTGGGGGTTATATGTTAAATTACCCTTACTTTTATTATTTATATTATTATTATTTCACTAACCACCCCCCCCCCCCAATCTCTCATTTCTTTCCCCTTCCTCCTGTTTTCGTTCCGCCCAAATCGAAACCCCCAAAACCCATCGTCGACCCATTTTCTTGCCGAAATCCACTCCATTTCTCTTTCTTTTTCAAATTAATTTCAAGGGTATGCTGATTGGAAGGTTCTCTAGCATGTGGGAGCGTTGATTTGCAAGAAGAATGTCGAGAAGGTATACCCAATCTTATATTTGTATTTTAGATTTTATGCTTTTCATTTATTTCAATAATAATCGATGTAGGAGTATAGTTAGAGCTTGTACAAAATGTTAGGGGCGATCGATTTTGCTTCTCATGACATGAGCGTAGATTTCCAAATTCGATATAACCACGAGTTTGGGGTTTTCCAAAATAGGATGGGCAATTCAATTTTAAATACCTTAGAATTTGTATTGGTGGTTGTAAAATATTGTGGGATGATTAATATAAATTTAGGATAATTTTTATTAGCTTAGAACTCAATTAAAATAATTGAGAATGTGTGTGGACATATTATTCACGCCAGGCGTTCGGTGAAATGCCTGTGAGGGATTAGAATTATTTTAATTATTATCTAGGAGTGATTTAGATATCTTTAACCTTATTGATTGTTAAAATTTGGTAATAGGAAGTGAAAGCGAGTTTGGGGAATAGCAGAGCGCATGTACAGCCGATCTTCGCATTTCCTCAGGTGAGTATGAGCTCTTTTATTTTATGTACATGGTGTGTATGATATGATAGTGTGATGCGATAACTTGATGGAGCGAATGATATGGTGTATGTGTGAGGCATGTGATATTATGGTGTAAAAATTGGCATGATGTGTGTGTGCGCCGTGTGAGTGATAAATGAGAGTTTTATACGATAATCGATGAGATTGATGGTTTGTGTATACTTATAAATTTAATGGAGTTATATGCATTTATGTTCTATTATAAAGGTGTATACCGAGATATATTATAAAGGAGTTATATAGAGATATATAAAGGAGTTATGTAAGAAAGGAGATATATTTATATATGGAGTTATATTAGAAAGGAGAGATATATATATGGAGAAATATTATAAAGAAATATATGGAGATATTTTATAAAGGAGTTATATTGTAAAGGAAATATAAGGAGATATATTATAAAGGAGTTATATTATAAAGGAGATATCTGGAGATATATATTTATATACGAAGATATAAAGGAGAAATTTTAATATTGCAGTGCCGCACAATCTCCCAGGGGTTTGGGCTAGACCCCACAGGCCCGAGATACACTCGGGAATAGGAGTTATATATACATATTGCCCCAAATTTTATATTTGGGGATCAGGAGTTATATATTGCCCCAAATTATATTTGGAGATCAGGAGTTTAACTCGCTGGTATAGGGCCAGGAGGAAGACGTAGCCTCGGACGCGTAAGACTCTTGGTGGGCAGTGATCCGCGTATTATATTTGTTTGACTAGCCTTTTGGCTTTAGTCTTGGTTGGACTTGTGAGCAACCGTACTTTCAATCCAGCCCACAAATAATGGATGCTTAGGACACCTGGATCTGGGTGATATGGTGGGGAGGGGAGGGGAGGCACAAAGATCTCACTGTTGTACAAGGAGGTCAGTTGTGTGGGCACTGAAAAGGAAAAAAATATGTGTATATGTGTATTGAAAGAATATATGTATATGTAAAGATATTGGTGATATGATATCTTACAGAGACTATTTATATTATGGGAGATATGAACATACTACAGGGGAGATATATATGTGTATATATTGGCTTATGGCTATGTTTATGAAGCTATATTGGCAAAATGAATGAACGTGAACAGAGGAGAATGAGAAAGTAAAGAAAGGAGATGAGCAAGTATATAGAGTATGTATGTAAATGAATATGAGAAGTAAAAGAAAATGTGGTTGAGTTATACAAATGAACAAGTAAAGGGGATATGTGCTAATATAGATAGCATGAAGTAATGATATTATGAGAATGATTATTAAAGTAAGATACGGTATGTTATGAGTTAATGCACCTTGGAAGTGTGTCAAGAAACTACTCGCCCGCTATTTCCATAGAAATGGTGGGAACTACCTGCCTTGGCACAACTTTCAAGATGAATGAATGAGTTATTGATATGATACCAGTATTGCGTGTTGAAATAAAAGGGTGAAGTAAATTGAAATAAGATATGGATGTAGATGATATTATGGGATTGAATGAATGTGATAACATGTGTTGTGAATGTGATATCATGAGAGTAAATACATGGGAGGGATCGCGGTAAAAATAAATACCCGTAGTGAGATATTATGGAGATGAAGGTGATATTATTGCTTGTACGAATGTGATATATGTAATATGAGAGTGAGAAAGAAAAGTTTATGAATTAAGAAGTAGGAAAGAATATGAGCCATGAGCATGTAAATGAAAATGATTGGTAAATGAAGTACGTGATTGAATAAGTATGAAGAAAACGAGAAAGTGGCATTACGTGATTAAGAATGAAAAGTAGAAGAATTATATATGTGCAATATTACTGTGTTATGTCGTTGGTTATAAAATAAAGTTTATGTGTGAATGTAAAACTATGTGGGAAAGTAAAATTATAGGTGATATTAGTATAATGCTTAAAGTGTTGTGTGTTAAGCGATTAATTTGCGATTGGTTTCAAAACGATGAGAAGTAGATTTGGAGCATGTGTATATATGTATTTATATAAACAAGTGATGATCTAAAGAGTACTTGATGAAAAGCTACATTTATGGTGTTTATATGTTCAGAGATCAGATGGAATTTTAGTATCTTGGTATTCGTAAGTTTATTTTATTTTATTTATAAAGTTTAATCTATTCGCTTAATCATTAAATTATACTCACACCAGAAATGACTAACCCCTTAGTGTTTTGGGGGTTAGGGGAGTCCCAGGACTACCCTAGATCCCCTATTATTGCAGGTGCTCCGCCGTGATGAGGTGTGACTTGGAGTTTAGTTAAATAGATTTCTTTAATTTTTTTTTGAAATTTATGTATAAATTAGGCATGTGAATAGTGAAATTTGTGGTTTAAATTGTAATTTGAATGTAAAAGTACACGGATGTCGATGATGAGTATAGTGTGGAGTAGTATGTTGTGTTTGTGACCCGTACCCATCTCGTTGTGGTGTACTGGGCCCTGTGGTATGTTTTACAAAGATTTTTCTAAAATTTTTACCTCGTTTTCAAAGAAATTTATGGTTTTTATTTGATATTTGATATTCCATTATGAGTTTGACCCCCATAGCGTATATATTGATTGCTTGTATATTTCTGCTCATTTTGGCCTGAGGAGCCCATGATTATATTGTCTGTGTTGTGAGCTAAGAAATTTTGAGCAGAATTCCGTAAGCTATTTGTGTTTCGGGATAGAAATTGCAGGGGAAAATCTGCCAAAATTTCATTTGCAATATAACGATCTTAGTTTATGTTTAAAGTGACATAGAAATTAAAAGAAATGATTTTGGAGAAAGAAAAAAAAAAGGGCGTCACAATCTCCTTTCTAGCCGTTCTGGAGCATCTGCTCTTCTATCCGCTCGATTATTCATGATCCCGAAGTACATCGCCTGATCAATCATAATTCCGGATTTAATTGAGCCGCCCTCCTATCCGCCCGACTAATTACGATCCCGGATTACACCGCCCGATCAATAACAATTCCGGATTTAATTAAGGGCTGACCACAGTCCCGGAGTACACCACCTGACTGGGTCTATAGTTTCGAAGTACATCGCCTGACTATATGCCCCACACTCGGTGTCGAAAGTCGGCTCTGATACCATTTGTAACACCTCTGTCCCTAGCTCAGACAATTTATACAATTTATAAGACAAATTAGATACTATGTAGTACAACTGCCCACCACAGGCTGCCTCTCAAAAGGTGGTTAACCGGATTGGTGACTCTTGATCACAGGCTATTATATTTATATTATTTTATTTCCTATTCAATTCCCAATATGGGATTATATTTCCATACCCTCTCACCTGTCCTCCAAGAGTCAGCCGAAGCTAACCTTTTCTCACACCCGGGTGGGCCCCCACACAAGACACCACGTCAGCCAAGAGAAGACCAAGTCAACAGCACATTTTAATGCTTGTTCTTTTCCTTCTCCATCACGTGGGCCCCATTACCAACACTTACCATTTCATTATATTACCACTTAATACATCCAACATGCATGCATGCATGCATAATTTTCCCAAACAGTAACTTCTTTATCAATATATATATATATATATATATATATATATATATATATATATATATATATATCATACTATATTTTTTACAAACTACGGGGTGTTACATATGTTGTCTATGCTTTTAACTAAATTTCATGCTCTTGAATCTTCCAAACATTTTCTTTTAAATTGCTAATTCAATTTTGTCATACAGTACCAATTCAGTTTGTGATTTTTCTACCGCTTATTACTTTGATTAATTTTGACTACGACGTCTATTTATAAATTATCTATTGACTATATTTCTCTTTATTGCATTGTTTTCCAAACTATTTTAAAATTAACGGTTTAATTGATTTTCCTTTTTCTAATGCTTTACCTAATATTATTTTGTATGAAACCTCTCTCAATCCATCCTTTCTTTTTATCACATTTTCTTTTCTCATGCTATTTTCCTAGTTTTCTTGTTTCGTTCTTATAAAATCTTGATGCTCATAGTTTTCTTATAATGTGTTGTCTTGTTTTTTTTTTTTTTCCTCGTTGTGTATTTTTATACTACATTTATTTTTCTTAAAGTTTGCAGTTTTCTAAATACAATAAGATATCTTCTTTGGCGTGTATAAAATACAACCTTTACCCGAGCGAGTTCCGGGGACGGAACTATCCTAAGGGGGGAGTGTAACACTCCGCAAAATTGGAAATTACAATTTTTTTCTTGTGTGCTACGCACGTGTATTTTGTTACGTGTTTTCATTATGTATTTTGATTTCCGACTATTTATGCATTTTCCATATTGTTTTTATCCTATTTTGGGTCAACTCAAATATATATGTCTATCTTGATATTTTACGTACTTTTTACGTGGTTGGATGAACGTATTGATTATGTGATTTCACCGCCACGTGTAATATTTTCAGTGTGTTAAAATTATTTATTTTTGGTATTCAAATCTATTTTTATAAAACAGAAATTCAATTTTATCACATTTTCGATCTAAATACTTTTGTACGTGTAATGCACGTGTTTTCTACGTACGTAGTGATTACGTTGTGGAATGTATAAATTAATAAATATGTTTCTTATGTTGTTTTCGATTATATTTTAATTATTTTTCATTAATAAAGTTGATTTCGCATTTTGATGTTGTACATGCGACGCATGTGTTTCGGTGCGCGTATGTGAGCATATTCATTTTCAAAATAAAATTTTGGAATGTGAATTTATTTTGTTTGTGCATGAAAAATTATAATTTTTAATTAAATTAACTTTTACACACATATTATATATATAACCTATGTTTTAATTTAAATAAAAATAATTAATTGAGGAAGTGTGTGTGTGCACTAGTGCACAACACGTGCACGTGCATGGAGAGGGGGGGGGGGGTTAGGGAAATGAGGAGCCGGGATGTGGGAGTTAGAGAATTGAAGAGTTGGAATAATGGGTGATTAATAGGTAGTTTTAATAACCATTTAATTAATAAACCTACAAATACTCTAATCCCTACACCTTTCTCCATCATTCCCCTTCTCCTTCTCTGGTCAATTCCCAGAGCCACCTCCAGTATGCCTCCCTTGCTTCTACACTCAATCCCATCCTATGTGTGTATAACTTATATATATATATATATATATATATATATATATATATATATATATATATATATATATATATATATATATATATATATATATATATATATATATATATATACATACATACATATACCTACACCCCTAAAAACATATCTATTTCTCCGTTCTCCCTTCTTTCCTCCTCTGTGTATTCCGAAAAGCAAACCAAGCCACAAACTCTCTGACTTCTCCACCTAATACACTAGCCTATTCTAGTATATATATGTGTGTGTGTGTGTGTGTGTGTGTGTGTGTGTGTGTGTGTGTGTGTGTGTTAGAGAAAAGTGAAGTTTGAGTATATCCATTTTGCATGCCGAAATGGATCAAATTGATGCTCCCATTGTTTCGGGTATTGGGGAGCTCTCTTGCGCGCGGAATTCGAGGAGACGAAGCGGAGTTTATAGGAGCTCCCATTCTAGGAGTGCAAATAGCAAGAAATCAATATTTCTTGGGCGGGTGATCCTTTATGCTTTCTAAATTATTGAGTAATTGTATGTGTAGATTATCTTAAAAATTGAATTGCTATTGTAGAATTGTCTAGTTGCTGTCATGATTTGTGATATGTGTGCTAGTAAATACTCTAAAATTTATGTAGAGTGCATGTTGATTAAGATAGACTTGAAATAATTAAAACTGTGTTATTTTGGCGTATGAATTGTTGACTTGTGTTTCACTCTTGAAGAGTAGAAATTTTATAAAGCTATTCACCAAGAAGAAAAATTATAGTATTATTATTTGACATGAAAAATAGATTTATTGAGTACAATTGATATTTTGTAAGATTTAGCGAAAATTGGGTTATTCTTTACACGGTGAAAATTTTCAATTGTGTGAAGCTATTATTGCACTAGAATTTATTTTACTATTCTGAGATAATTTTTGGAGTGCGTGAGTTCGCCTATTTTGAGTTGTGAATTGGTTTTTTTGAGTTGGGCTTCTCTAACATTGAGTTTGAGTATTATGTTCTCTGACTTTGGTGTTTGAAACATTTTTTGAAGAGTTGGCTTCTCTGACTTTTGGTGTGAGTATTATGTTTCTTTGACTTTGGGACTTAAAAACATTTTTGAGAGCTTTGGGTTCTCTGACTTCGGGTTTGAGTATTATGTTCTCTGACATTGGAGTCTAAAAATATTTTTAGATCTTGGCTTCTCTGACTTGGGTTTGAGTATTTGTGTTCTCTGAATTGGGTTTGAGTATTTAAATTCTCTGACTTGATTTTTGAATTATGAGAAGATTAAAGGTTTTTGACAATGCAATTGACTTTTCACCTAAGTGAGATTTATTAATTATTTTGGTTGAGTAAGAATGCTTGACGTGAAATTTTTTTATATGAACTTAATTTGCTAATGAGACTTAAAGTAATATTCATGTGAATTGATTTCTCTTGATAA
Organism: Hemerocallis citrina; assembly: GCA_017893485.1. Classification (NCBI taxonomy): domain Eukaryota; kingdom Viridiplantae; phylum Streptophyta; class Magnoliopsida; order Asparagales; family Asphodelaceae; genus Hemerocallis; species Hemerocallis citrina. The sequence goes on from CM030366.1 coordinate 83,214,230, forward strand.
GATTATACTCTTACTTGATTTAAGAAATGTCTGATGTGGTGGAAATACATTTTTTGAGCTTAAATTGCTAGTAAGATTTCAAGTGGTTAATTCATACTCATGAATGGAATTATGGCTTTTAAAGTTTGTAAATGAATAAGTGAATCATGAATAGTGTTAAGATAAGACAATGATCACTTTGTGAATAAGTGTTAAGGCTAGACATTGATCATTTGTGAATAGGTTAAAGATGAGAATATTTAAGTTTAAGACATGTTTATTGAAGGGTATGTGTACCCATGGATTCTTGTACATGAAAGGTTGTGATTTAGAGTTTAGTGAAACCCCGGATACTGGAATTGTTGATTTGAGTTATATTTTTGAGATATGGCCATGGAGTTATCTCGATATTTGTGATTATGTCCGTTAGGGGGTAAGACTAACTCTAGGTATGATAATTTATTCATGTCTTGAACTTTAGAACTAGGCACTTAAGTGAAGATGTAGTAAAACTTGGACAAATGTAAGCGGGGCACTCTATATAGTCGGGCGGTGTACTCCGGGACTGAGGTTGCTTCGATGGAGACGAGCTTTTATTTTAAATCCGGGACTATGCGTAGTCGGGCGGATAGTTTGTCGTACTCCAGTGTATATACGTATACCGGGGCTAGAGGGGCACTTGCGGGAGGTTAGCACGACGAGGAGTCTGTTATAACAGTCGGGCGGCGTACTCCGGGACTGGAATCCGTACTCGTGGAATGTCTAAATCTTGTTTTTATTACTGGGTAGTTTTTATGGTGCGAGATCAAGCCCTTTTAATGTGGAGTACATAGATGCTTGCCCTCGGACCTATGTAGAAAGGGATGCATAGATTCCGAACAAGTATGCATTAGTATCATGTTAGTATAAAATATCTGCATCATGTATTAAGGCATTGCATACACTTACATGTTTAGTGTTGTCCCATTTAACACTTTATTTTTGCATTCAAATTTTTGGTTTGTTAAAGTATTGAGATCGTTATATGTACGGCATAGAGAGGATGGACGAGTATAATATTTTCGTCAGTTGTAAGTAACTGACGTGCCCGCAGCTTATTATGCAAGAATTGAACTTTTTCATGAAGAAGTAAAGATGTTATGATGCTGTTGATTAATTACATTGATAAAGTTGAACAAGTTGTATATTATTTTCATTATTGTATTTCTTTTTATCTTCCGCTGTGTAAACATTGTAAAAGAACTCTTATGTATGATGAAAAGTTTAAATTCCTTGTAAAATTGTACGAAGTGAAGTGTAAAGATCCTATGGAATCTCGAATTCGGTCTTATTTGAAATTCGGGGCATTACATAATCTGGCTCACCTACTGTTGAGTTTTGGCGGTGGTGATGGTAATGAGTGACGTGGCGCATTAGTGTGCATCAATCACGCGCTTGAGCGAGTTTCACAATGATTGGGTGGCTGAGAATGTAAGCGGAAGGGAAATTTGGACACGACTTCATCTGAGTCGTTGGTCAAGGGCGCGCGCGATTTTCTAAAGATTCTAACGGCTAGCAACAACTGTGTAGCTTGCCCGACAGTTTCGTCAAGCTATGTCTTTTCTTCTTCGATTTTGGATCTTTGTCGATATATGGGCTATCTCTTCCCGTCGAGCTATGACCTCAGGTCGAGCTATTTCTTTGCATTGAGCCATGGCCTCTCTGTCGAGCTATTTTTTCCCGTCGAGCCATTGATCTTCATCAAACTACTAGCTCCGGCGAGCTATGGTCTTCGTCAAGCTACCATGGTCATCATGCCATGGCATCGTCAAGCTATTGCCTTGGTCAAGCTACAACTCTGTCGAATTATGGTTTCGTCAAGCTTTGGCTCTTGTTGAGCTATCAATCCCTGTCGAGCTATGGGCTTCATCGAGCTAACACCCCCGTCGAGCTATGAACTTGGTCAAGCTACAACTCCGTCTATGGTTTCGTCGAGCTTCGGCTTCTCATCGAGCTTTGACTATTGTCGAGCTATCAATCCTTGTCGAGCTATGAGTTTTCGTCGAGCTACAACCGTCTTCGATCTATGGCTCTTGTCGATCTATCAATACCGAGCTACCGTCGTTGACCAATGAGTATTTCTATGTTTTCGGGCAAGCTCTGTTTGTTGTGACCAAAGCTAGCAAGCAAGGCTATGGCTTCTAGTCACTTTCAAATTGTTCAAGAGCCTCAGGTTTGGGCTTGGTTTGGAAGCTTTGATATCGAGTTCTTCGAGGCCCTTGCTATTCTTTGAGCTTTAGCTGAACTTCAAAGTTGTGTTCGGTTTTAGTTTAACCGCGAGGTTCGACATTGGACTGGATTTGGTGTTGGTGGAGTCGTAGCTTGGAGGTGATCAAGTGTGCAGTGCTTGGTTGTAGCGTGGAGTTGTTTTTAAGGCTTGGATTCTTTGGATTTCGGGTGCGGGTTTTGGAGTTATGTTGAGCTCCAACCTGAAGGCCTATATCTCTTGTTTAGTTGGGTTTTTGGATCTTTTGGAGCTTTCGAAGCAGAAGTTTGTGCTGAATGGTATTTCCAATGCTTATTCGAACTCTTTTTGCATGCTTGGTTGTGCTTATGCATTATATATATATATATATATATATATATATATATATATATATCCAGCATATATATATATATATATATATATATATATATATATATATATATATATATATATATATATATATATGCTGGATATATATATATATATATATATATATATATATGCTGGATATATGGGCACACAAAGTTTTATTTCATAACCATTGGTCAATGGATCAACATATTTTTTTGGGTGATTATATCAACTTGTTTTTTTCGATCAAAATATCCCGTCGCTCTCTTTGTTAAACCGCTCATTCGTCAACCAAGTGTTATATTGTTCACTATTTTTGTCAATCAAACATCCCGTCACTCGTTTCGGTGAATCGCTCTTTCATCGACTAAGTGTTGTATTGTTCGCTTGTTTTGTCGATCGAGCGTTTCGTTGTTGGACGAGCGTTCTGTTGGTCCGAGAGCTGAGTGCTTTGATCGTTGGATCTTGTATATGTAGTTAACCAAGAAGAGTTGCAGTAGGGACAAACATCGAAGGGCAGTCGGACTGCAAATTTCCTGTTTGATCCCAGCAAGTTTGTTGAGACAACTCTGATACGGAGTTGAGTGTTGAACTTGTCGTTTGCGCCCAACTAGTTTTGTAAAGACAACTCTTTGTTGGTGTTAGACTTTTGAAACTTGTTGTTTGCGCCAAGAAAGTTATTAGATGCAACTTTTTGATTGAGCTATTGTAAAGTTCGTTGTTTGATCCCAGCAAGTTGATGGAGAACTCTGTGACGCAGTTGGTCATTTGAACTTGCCGTTTGCGCCATCAAGTTTTGTAAAGGTAACTCTTTGACGGAGTTAGATGTTTGAACTTGCTATTTGTGCCTTGCAAGTTTATAAAGGCAGCTCTAAGATGGAGTTGGTGTTGAACTTGCAATTTGATCTTAACAAGTTTGGAGAGAGAACTCAGTGATCGAGTTGATCATCGGGCTTGCCGTTTGAACCCAGTAAGTTTCGTTGAGATGACTATGATACAGAGTTGAGTGTTAAACTTGCCGTTTGCACCCAATAAGTTTTGTAGAGATAACTCTTTGTTGGAGTTAGACATTTGAACTTGTTGTTTGCGCCCAGCAAGTTAGTAGAGGCAACTCTTAGACGAAGTTGATCGTTTGAACCTAATGTTTGTTCCCAACAAGTTTTATAGAGGCAACTCTAAGACAGAGTCAGTCGTAAAGCTTTCCATTTGATCCTGACAAGTTGGGAAAGATGAATCTGAATGTCGAACTTGTTGTTTCCACCCAGCAAGTTTATTGAGGCAACCATTTGATCGAGTTGATGTTGAACTTTCAGTTTGCGCCTAGCAAGTTAGTAGATGCAACTCCTGGACGGAGTTCAGCATTTGAACCTGCTGTTTGTAGACACGGCTCTGGGCTGGCGCTGGACGCGAAGCCTATTGCATGAAGATAGGAAGTTGTTGGAAGGACTCGAGCTAAGATAAGGGCGTTGAACTCTTTGTTTGGAGTCAACAAGTTATTGGTGGAGCCTGAGCGGAGAGTAGGACATTGAACTCATTGTTTGGAGTCAACGAGTTGTTGACGGAGCCTGAGCGAAGAGCCAGGTGTTGAACTCGTTGTTTGGAGTCAATGAGTTATTAACGGATAGCAAGGCGTTAAACTCATTGTTTAGAGTCAACGAGTTGTTGATGGGGCTTGGGCGAAGAGCAAGGCGTTGAACTCGTTGTATGGAGTTAACGAGTTGTTGAAGGAGCCTTAGCAAAGGGCTAGGCATTGAACTCGTTTTTTGGAGTCAACGAGTTGTTGATGGAGCCTGGGCGAAGAGCGAGGCATTGAACTCGTTGTTGGGAGTCAATGAGTTCTTGATGGAGCCTCAGCGTAGAGCAAAGCATTGAACTCGTTGTTTGGAGTTAATGATCTGTTGATGGTGTTAGGTTTCAATGGCAAACACAGATTAAATATACAGCGGAAAAATTACAAAATATTGAAACCTAGCCATGGATCCATGCAAAAACCATAAAACGTATTTAGGAGTTATACCTTAAGGATGGATCTGCTATCTCCAAAATATGTCGATCACAGTACTGCAATATTGTGGTGCCTCTACATTTTCCACACGAACGGATCAAAACCAAGCTTTCCTCATGCCGCGGTGCTAGCTGCGGGATGGGGCTGTTCCTCACGATCTCTCTCATAATTTCTGTGACGGCTAGGATTTTCTCATATGTGACTTTTCTACAGATATGCATCATATATATAGCTGCAGTTAATTAACCCTAAGAGAGTAACGAGCTTGTTGGACTCATAATCCGACCTGGGTCAGATTCGTGTGTGGGCCTCTGAACTTTAGTCAGCCCATTTAATCTAATTAAATGTCAAACCAATGTCAGGATTCCAAGTCTTACTTGGATTCCCAACTAAATTTATCTTATGAATTTAAATCCTAATTTGATCCATTCTAAGTGTGTGACCCTGTAAGTTCTCATTACATTGACAGTAATACTAAAATCATATTCTAGTATTACAAACGGTGAGCGGTATCTAGCAATACATCACTGCTACTCAAGTAGTGGGAATGTCAGTGACTTGACATAACATACCCGTGACCAATGTTACCATGTAGTTTAGTCCCTTTGTCCAGAAATCTTAATTGGCCAAAAGGCATTGAGTGTGTCACCCTTGTATAGTTCAATCTTTGGTTTCTTGATGTCCGAGTAGGCTTACTAAAACAAATGAGCTCAATATCTCATATTGACTTATTTGAGCACAGCCATGCAATTTGCAGTCTCACTCAATCAAGGGGCCCGTAGATATCACTCTTGTTATGTAAGAGGGACAAATCCTATCTAAGTCACTCACATCCCTCTGCATGATTTGTAGTATATCCAATAGTCGACTTTATAATCACCTTATTACAGGTAATGTTTGACGACATTAAAACATATAACTTCTCATATAGGGAACCATAGTGATTTCAAGTCAAAGGACTACATACACCATGATCACTGTGAGAACCGCTTATGACACTCACGTAACGATCTATGCAGCGTTCTCATGGTGGGCAGTCCAGTACATTATTACTCTAATATGTACCCATGTAAAGACTTGATATCTCTTATCCATGACCTGTGAGATATGGTCATCAGTCTACGCACATACTAGTCTCTATTCATTATTGTTGTCCTAATTCACAATAATACTTGACTAGGGATATTTAAGAATAGTGTTCTGATTACAACCAATAGGATCTCACAATCAAGTCATGCACTTGATATACCATGGTATTGAACCTACTATTCTAAGGACTTTATTATTCTCATTTAATTACAATAAACAATACAATAAATGAAATGCCTCATATATGAAATAAATATCATAATGCAATGTAAACTAGTAATGTCAATACACAACTGGCCTCTAGGGCATACACCAACAGATGCAGCCTGGGCGAAGTGCAAGGCATTGAACTCGTTGTTTGGAGTCAACGAGTTGTTAACGGAGCCTGAGCGAAGGGCAAGACGTTGAACTCAGTGTTTAGAGTCAACGAGTTATTAACGGGGCTCGGGCAAAGAGCAAGGTGTTGAACTTGTTGTTTGGAGTCAACAAGTTGTAGATGGAGCCTGGGCGAAGAGCAAGGTGTTGAACTCAGTGTTTGAAGTCAACGTGTTGTTGATGGAGCCTCAGCGAAGAGCAAAGCGTCGAACTCGTTGTTGGGAGTCAACGACTTGTTGATGGAGCCTGAGCGAAGAGTAAGACGTTAAGCTTGTTGTTTGGAGTCAACGAGCTGTTGACGGAGCTCAAGCGATGAGGAAGGTGTTGAACTCGTTGTATGGAACTAACGAGTTGTTGACGGAGCTTGAGCAAAGTGAAAGACGTTGAACTCATTGATTGGAGTCAACGAGTTGTTGGAGGAACTTGTTCCAAGTCTTCATTATATTTGATGTGAAGTCCTTTATGTTTGTTCAGCGTTGAAGTATTTCTGTTCTCCTCTATGCTGACAAGTAGTCGTGTACCCCGAACGAGGTCTTCAGGATGTCAGACTTGCTTTCCTTCACAATACGCTGCACTTGACGAAGTTAGGACTTGTCCATTTACGTTGTGCACTATGCGAGATGAAGCTGGAGCTTTCCCAGGTGAAGGTGGTAGGAAAGACCTGGAGCTTTCCCTGGGGAGCTGTTAACTGGTAGGAGGCCTGTGAAAAAGTTTGTGTCTCTTAGGCAGAACATCCCTCTACCGTGTAGCCGGAAGGATGACTTGTAGGACAACTTGTTCTATAGTGTTTGCAAAACTTTTTTAGCGATGACTCATTGTAATTCAATGCTAGTAGTATGGCCCACAGTTTTGTACTTGTAAATATTTGTAGTGGCACTGGATCTGAATACATAGATTTGCGATAGTTCTGTGACTTGGAGAATTCTTTCATATGCTTGATCCTTGTTGTGTCACTTGTTGTTGAAGTTGATGAGCCGTCGACTGAGTTTTTTGTAGCTAAAAGAACAAGGCCTCAAGCTTGTTGTCTGTAGCTAACGTACTGTCGATGGGGTTCGCATGAGGTGCGTAATGTTTGACGGAGTTAGAACTTGTCTGTGTTGTACCCAACTAGTTGTAGGAGCAACTATGAGGAAGAGTCATTTTCCGAACTTTCTGTATGAGTGTTTAGCTAGTTGTAGGAGAAACTCTGAAAGAGTTGTTTTCCAAACTTGTTATATGGGTCCTCCAACGAATTGTGAGAGTCACATGGAGTAGCGAGCTGAACCCTAAATGTTGCTTTTACAAGTTTTATTGGAGTAACTACAATCCACAATTTTGGACCTTTAATATGTATTTAAGGAATTTTAACCAATTTTAGGAACAGATCGAATGACGAGTTGAACTCTGAATGTGCTTGATTACAGGTTGCTAAAGTAACTCCGAGCCAAGGGTATGGATTTTGAACTTGTTAGTTTATGTATTAACAGGTTGTAGGAGCAGATCGAATAATGAATTAAACTCTGAACTTGCTTTGTCACTAGTTACTAGAGTAACATCGAGCCATGGGTATGGACTTCGAACCTGTCGTTGAGGCGTTAACGGATTGCAGGAGCAGATCAAATGGTGAAGTAAACTCTGAATTTGCTTTGTTGCAAATTGCTTATGGACTCTGAACATGTCGTCGAGGCATAACGGATTGCAGGAACAGATCAAACGGCGAAGCGAACTCTAAACTTGCTTTATTGCAAATTGCTTGAGTAACTTCAAGCCATGGGTATGGACTCCGAACCTATTGTCGAGGCGTTAACGGATTGCATGAGTAGATCAAATGGCGAAGCGAACTCGAAAGTTGCTTTGTTGTAAATTGCTAGAGTAACTTTGAGCCATGGGTATGGACTCCGAACCTATCTTATAAGGAACTTTTAATGAGTTTTTGGTGTCGTTTTTAAGAGTACGCTTGGCATTGAACTCATTGTATGCATCCGTAGAGTTGTACAATAATTCTGAAAAAATTAGTACTAAAATTTATTGGAAAATAAACCTAAGTGGATGCTCTAGTGGATGACCGTTATTACATGCAATGACCGGTAGTGAAAGCGGTCTTTATTGAAAGAAAAAACTAAACGGCTGCTCTGGTGGCTGTCATTTATTTAGAAAATATTGAAATTATATAGAGGAGGCGGGTGTTTAAGCAACCTTGTTGATATTTATAAGGTGTTCCACTTTCCAAGTCCCTGCTGATATCTCCTGGCCCCCGGGTGTTCACGTCGATGAGCCGTTATGCGAACAACTTGGTAGACCTTTCCTAGACTTGCCTATTTTGGAGTGAGCCTTCCATTGTTTTGCATAGAGAATGAGAGATCTTTAGATTCACTAATGTGTTTAGGAATGATGTCACTTTCCGTTGAGTGAACGGAGTGGCTTCGTGCGAGAGATTCAAGTTTATTACTATATTCTGATGAAGACAAATTTGGACATGGTGAGAGATGACTTGGCAAGTTTGGAAGTTCTTGACAGGTTTTCTTTGGCAGTGACTTCAAGCTTGTTTGAGGGCTTCGAGTTATTGTGACTACTTTCTGGTGGTAGTTCTATGGCATCGAGGCGGAAAACCGAGCCCCCCATTGTGGCGGTGTAACATGCTCGTGCTTCCTGTTGGCTTCCTACAACTTGGCCTATGCCTGCTATTGTTCGGAACTTCCTCTTCATGTGGTAGGCGGAGACAACTGTATGGAAGGCCGCTATGCCTGGACGGCCAAATATGGCATTGTATGTGGCTTTGACATTTACTTCCATGAAGTCCAGTGATTCTGTTTAGCAAGGGCTTTTCCTGCTATCACATCGAGTTGTGACGATTCATTCTATTTGAACGGGTACACCGGAGAATCTGTGGAGTGTATAACCGGCTGGCTTGATTATCTGGAGAGATTCAGACCATTGAAAGTGTTCATGAAAAGGATGTTTATTGAGCTGCCATTGTCCACCAGGATGCGGCGTACCCTATGATTCACCATGCAAAGGGTTACGACCAATGTGTCACAATGTGGTGTTCTGTCACCTTCTAAGTCTTTGTTGCAGAAATATATCTGGACACTTGTGCTTTTGGTAGGGGGATGTTACGTACTGAGTTGACTTCCCTGACAAATGCTTTGCGGGAGGAGTTGGAATCTCCCCCGTCGGACCTCCGTGAATGGAGTGAAGAATGACCATGTGTTCTGAGTCTTAAGAGGGCATCTTTTGACTCTTATTAGATCCTCGTGCCGGAGGGGTTTCAGCATTGTTATTTAGTTGGATAAAGTGAAAGAGATAGCCCTGGCCAATCAGGCCTTCAAGTTCATTTTTGAGGGCTCGGTTGTTGTCGGGAGTGTGTCCATGGTCTCTATGAAACGAGGACCACTTTTTTCCATATCTTCTCTTACTAGCTGTGGACATCTTGGGGGGAGGACGGATTATTCCATCATTCTCATCTCCCATGAGGATGAATGATACACTTGCGCTGAAATGAGTGATCTTGTCGAAGCGTGGTGCTGGAGGTGGACGGCGTTGACCTGTGCCGTCTTTCTAAAACTTCCTGGGTCCTTCCTTTATTGTATTTTTCTATTTGTTCTCAGAAAGTAGATCGTTCTTGCCTTGAGGATAAAGAGCTTCCTCAACACTGATATATTTTTCACTCCTTTGTAGGAGCTCAATGAAATCTTTAGGAGGTTTCTTTGTGAAGGAGGCTTTCAGGTCTCTGTGAGTGATGTTGTGGCCGAAGGCGACAGCCGCCACAGATGAGTCTAGGGAGGAGATGGACCATGCTTCGGCTATGAAGCGCTTGACAAAGTCTTTCAGTAGTTCTCCGTCATTTTGCTTTAATTCCAATAAGGGGACACTTTTTTTTAGCCTTCCGGCTAGTCACGAAGTGCGCTATGAAGAGTTCCTCAAATTGGTCGAAGGAGAATCTTGATTCTGGAGTGAGGCGGGAGTACCATTCCCTTGCTGATTCTTTCAGTGTTTCCAGGAATGTTCTGCACATGAGCTCATCGGTGATGCTGTAGACCATCATGAGAGTTTTAAAACCCTCAATATGGTCCACCGGGTCTGATTCACCATCGTATGACTCGAATTGAAGAGCTTTGAAGTTCTTTGGAATGGGTGCATAGAGAATGGATTTGCTCAAAGGAGGCTGACTAAGGCGGTAGGCCCTGCTGGAGTAGTTTCCCTCATTCTTCATCTGTTCCAGGCGATCTTCTACTTCTTGGATTACGGCAAAGGACTTGGTTGTCCTTCCCCTTGGATCCAATTGAGTCACTGAATTCTTCTTCTTTTCGGCGTCCATCCTAGTCTTGACTGCCTTGGATGGCTCGGAGGATGTCAAGCTTGAATTTTTCCAGTTTGGCCCTAGTAACTACGACTCTCTTCGTTTCTCTCAAGAAGATTTTGACTCTCATAAGTTAGACTTCTTTCTACAGTGCGCCCCTTTTGAGAGGAGTGTCTTGATCTTGGCCTTCGGGGAGAGTTGCTTCTCCGGTTTAGTTGACATTCTGAGTGGGAGGCCTTAAACGAAATCTTAGGTCAGTTCCTTATTTCCTAACGCTGATGATTTGAGGGAGATCTATTGTCCCCCAGGGACCTCACAAGGCCAATGAGTCGCTGGAAGCATTATGGACTGAGATATGGTCATGTAGAGGGCGTTGTTCATGTCGCAGTTCTTGATGACTTTTTCGGGTGCCCCTCGGTGCCTTTCCATTGATAGGAGCTTGATTATGATGTTGGGGTGAATCCAGCTATTGAGGAGGAATTGGGTCCTCCCCGGGAGTAGTTGGTTGACGAAGAGAATTAGTGTGATGACTTGAGGCCGCCGTTCTGCTTCTTAGTCTTGGTAGCATGACGGTAATTCTGATCTGTGTATTTTTCCACAGATGACACCAATCTATTGTTGCTTATTTTGGTGTGGGAGCAAACAGATAGTGAGTTTATATTTGAAAAAAACTACTAAAAATCTAACATTTGATCGTCATTGTAAAGGTGGTTGGATCTCCCGAGATTGAATCTGGATCGTTGATTGAACACCGTGATCTGAATCCGATGATTGTTGACGCGGTCGATGGACCTACACAAAGCCTGAAACATTGGGGGTGGCCTCGGCAACAGACCTTTCGATGTTCAAGTCAGAATTAGTGAGAGAAAGAGGGTTTGGTAAGGAAATTGTAAATTACTTTCTGACTGAGGAGGGGGGAGGGTATTTATATGCATGAGAAACATTTCAGGAGATTGATATGGATCCGTTAGATTAATATGAGTCCCTTATCTCCTGTTGATTCTCTCTCTTAAAAGATAAGACTCTTTTGTCTAGGGATAAGAGATTTGACTTACTGCCCCCATGGGCTGGGTGTAGGGCTGCAAACGAGCCGAATCAAGCCGAGTATCTTGAAGCTCGAGCTCGGCTCGTTAAGCAATCAAGCTCAGTTTTGAGCTCGAGCTCGGCTCGAGCTCATTTTGAGCCGAGCTTTGACCGAGTTCGAGCCGAGTAGCTCGTGAGCTTAGCCTAATAATCACAAAAATCCTAAGCTTGAGCTCGGCTCGTTAAGCTATCGAGCTCGATTTTTGAGCTCGAGCTCGTCTCAAGTCGAGCTTTGACCGAGCTCGAGCCGAGTAGCTTGCGAGTAGCTCGGATCGTTTGCAGCCCTAGCTAGGTGTCTCTCCTAGTGGGCATAATCTATCACTTTTAATGGGCTTGAAATTTGCAGCCCTAGCTGGGTGTCTCTCCTACTGGACATAATCTATCCCTTTTAATGGGCTTGAAAGTGACCCATGTCTTGTAGATGAGCTTGAAGAAGGTCCGGACCTGTTAAAGAGGCCTATTATGATTAATCTGCTTGTAGAAGCTTTATGATTAATCTGATTAATCTGATTTGCTGCAATTTTTACAGTTATCAAAACTTTTTAGATGGTGGAGCTTGATCTCTAGTTGCAAAATGTGAAACAGATGAAGATCGTCACACGACCCCAACTTTGGAAGGGTATTTTTGTAATTTTTGGTTTGTTGAGGGTTAATTAGGGTTTTTGGGTTTTCCTATAAATATGTATGCACTACAACACACAATGTATTTGCTGGCATTTTTTTGAATATACACCGCGTTTAAAAACATCGGGGAAAAATTCACCGGCGTTTATAAAAACGCCAGTGCAAATGTCGCCGAAGCGAGCATCACGGAATACTAGGGGTCTACACCAGCATTTTTACAGAACCCCGGTAGATCTTGAGTATACACCAGCGGGCGTAAAAACGCCATTGTATGGGTATTTCTAAGTGCCATATTTTTCCACTAATATACATTCACCGGCGTTATACAAACGCTACCGTAAGAGCTGTAATTTTGTTTAAAATCTACACCGGCATTTTTGAAAACGCCGGTGTAGGTATATATATTTTTAAAAAAAATTATATATATATAAAAAAACTTATGCAACACTCTTAGAATCAAAACCAAAATATGGAGTTCAAATTATTGAACTACAAAGAGTGAAAGAGAATACTTTCACTCTCAAATTCTGGTAAAAATGCTACTAACTGAAATGAAACTTATACTTCTATAATACTCATGAGATAACTGTCAATTGAAACCAGAACATAAGTTCAAATAGGATTATTTCATCACTAGTCACTCTTCTGTAAATCATAGTATGCAACTTCAGTTACATAATCCATCTCATCATCACTTACAAGCCTATTTGGCAAAGAACAATCTCATTTTCAAACCCAAGCAACAAGCATGAACATTATGTTAGAAACAGATACTCATGTAGACATCATGATATAATTATATATAAAGTTTAGATAAAAAAATTTCCATCACTAGTCGGTCCTCAAAAAATCACAGTGTGCAAGATACATGATCCATCTCATCTCCAAATTCAGACAAAAAAGTAACTAACCCATCTCCAAATGCATAATAAATCCATTTTATTCTGAACGCTATAAACCCCTTGCATGTTGGCATTCAACCAAACTTCATACAAACTTCATACTATGAAGTGAGAGAATTTGAGAGTTCATTTCATTAACTATTGGATCATATACTTCATCAAAACACAATATAACTAGCATCAATTAATTTTCTTAAAAAGTTGTCAAACTGCAAACTTCTTTCAATTGCAGATAAGAAAGCAATATAATGTTGTCCCAAACCAACGATACCAGAGGAACCAACAATCCTGCGTGGTTCAAAGTTTTGTTTTAATCATGATCAACTTCAAGTATTGAACAAAGAAAAAAATGAATCACATACTATAAACAACCCAAACTGAAAACCCCTTTCTTCAATATTTGTTAATATTTAAAGATTAAGGTCTGTAGCGAAATACTATTATCATGGCATTGAAGGACTAGAACAAGTCAATTTACAAAGGTGGAAGTGACGAATGCAACAAAAATGATCATCAAGTGCAGGATTCAATATATTCTGTTTTTCTTTAACATGATCAACTTAGGAATTAATATCTAGCCATTGTTCAGGTAGTTGAGTACTTCATAGTTCAGGCCTATAGTTAATGAAACATTTTCACCATAAATATTTCAGTAACTCACCGCATATAGTCATAACCCACTACTAGATGAAAAATTAGGAAAACTTATGTGCAATTTGTCAATGTTGACAAGAATTCTAAATTGAGGGAATATACAAATATTAATATCTAGCCTTTGTTCAGTGTCACGCCCCACTTCCCACTATACGAAAATACAGGCATGCATCTGAGGCCCAGCGAATGATATACATTATCCATAAGCTGTACAATTATAAGCTCAACAAGATCTTTATAACACATTCACGCAGGCAAATATAATAATCACATGAGCTAAAAATAGAATAACCATCATTTGGATAATACATCAACATCGGGTCAAGATGCCCGGAAGTACAAGGTGTCAGAATTAAAATAATACGATAAGCAATTCGCTATAACAACTAGATAAAATAGCGACTGAAAGAAAAATAACATGAAGTAGTAAGGAAGCAGCAACGATCGTCTAGAGAGTCTGCTCGTCGGGTCCATCAGTACCTGTATAATTATTAACTCAAAGAAAAATAGAAAAGTTCCCGTTAGAGCAAGTTTCGGGCAGCAAGTAGCAACAAGCAGTAAAAGGGATAATATACCAAGATATAACATGGAAGAAACAAGAAATAGAAGTACAAATACAATATGAAAGTAAGCAAGGAACTGGGACAATATGATCATGTAAGTAATAACTGTAACTAGTGTATTCTAGACTTTAAGATATAAGCAATTGATAACCTAGGCTCAGTTAATCGATAATCATGTAATCAATGATCGAGAGTCATGTAATCAAGAGTTATATAATCAAGAATCAAGAGTCATGTAATGAAGAGTCGTGTAATCAAGAATCAAGAGTCATGTAATGAAGAGTCATGCTTAGTGAAAATCTCAAATTTTTCTGTTTTATTAACTTATCTAATGCACACAATCCTATGTCCCATACCACAAGTTCGGTGCATATCAATCATATGACGTTTCTACTTATGTAGTGAATTCTATAGGATTATGTACTCGGGTCTTCTAGTGATAGTATCAAGATATGTAATCATGAATCATGTAATCGAGAATTATGTAATCATGAATTGTGTAATCAAGAATCAAGAATCAAGAATCACTATTTCGGGAAACACGGGCCCCCTTCCGAGTATACTCCCTTATATTGTCCACTATTAAGTCGTACCCTTATAACCCCTGCTTGTTATTCTTTTATAATTAATTATGAATATATAGTTGGTAATTCGGAGTCACAATACTAAAATTGTGATATATCACAATCTATACGTCGGATTGAGAAACTATAGAATGTTCCGGATATCTAGACTCGAAGAGCTACGATTTTCATGTAGAAAGTTTTTCGATCCAGTGTCGGGAACATGGTCAAATTCTCAGTACAAGAGACCGGTTAGTGATCCCGTGCAGGTTCAGAAATTCACGATATGATAGTACTAAAATCGTGATATCTCATAATCTATACATCCGATTGAGAAACCGTAAGATCTGGATTCGGAACTCGATGGGCTACAATTTACACATAGAAAATCTTCAATCCAGTATCGGGAACATGGTCGAATTCTTAGTGCAAGGTCAAAAAATTTAGAGATAGTAAGGTTGAATATTCGATATTTGATAACACAATTCGAAATGTGTTAACGGTTCACTCTTAAGTTGATATAGCATGGAACCAGTGACTAGAATATAATTTGACAATAAAATATGATGATAACTAGACTACTTGCCACGAGTCCAAAAAAAATACTTGTACGAGAAAAAAAAGAGTATACAAGGTACTTGCCTTATAACGTGACGATTTCGGTGACGGTGTTAACCACGGAAGAAGAAGTAACGTCGGTAACGAACGACAGCACAACGGCGGTAAGTATGGCGGCAAGACGGCAGCGAGCGGGCTACGGTAGCAACGGTGAGCGACAACAACAACGAGGTGATGGCGCGGCGTCGGGTTATTTTTTGGGGTTCACGGGACCGTAGAAATGGAGTCGTCGGCTCGAAGGTGGAAGGTGAAGTGGAGCTCGGGAGTTGCTTGAGCTCTCGGGTGTGAAGAAGGCAGAGGAAGAGAAGGAGAAGTGAAGAATGAGACGTAGAGATGAGGGTGGGGTGTAATATGTGCATGTATATATATAAGAGAGAGAAAGAGATGGGAGGTTCTGCATGTGTGTGTGTGTGTGTGTGTGTGTGTGTGTGTGTATAAATATATATATATATAAGTGCATGCATGTATGCATGTGTATTAGTATATATATATATATAATATATAAGGAGAGAAAAAGTGTTGGTTGCATGCATATATAATTAAGGAGGGAGGGAGACAGTTGTAGAAAAACGTAAAAGAAGACAGAAAAGGGGGTTGACAGAAGGGAGGATTAGGAGTAGTAGGGTGGTGGAGGTAGAGTGAGTAGGAGAAAAATAAGAAAGTTAGGCATAGAATTAGGCAGGATTTGGCTGTGAGTGAGTGATTAGCGGGAGTGGGTTAGGATTAGGATTAGGATTAATCAGAGTTTAAAATTTGTATTTAAACTCCGGTCGAAAAATCACAAAATTATAGAATTGATCAGAAAAATATTCTGGCTTTAGATAAAGAGTCCAAAGAAAAAAATAAAACTGATCTGAAAATTGAAGTACAAAAATTCACGTAATAAAATACGTACAACTGGGACAGGGAGTTACATTCAGGTAGTAGGGTACTTCATAGTTCAATATGCATGTTTGTTATCCCTTTTGAAATCCTATGTGCCATTACAGGATAAACAATAAATTGGTCCCTCTCCCCCCCCCCCCCCCCCCCC
This sequence comes from Hemerocallis citrina, assembly GCA_017893485.1. Taxonomy (NCBI): domain Eukaryota; kingdom Viridiplantae; phylum Streptophyta; class Magnoliopsida; order Asparagales; family Asphodelaceae; genus Hemerocallis; species Hemerocallis citrina. The sequence continues at coordinate 83,230,593 of CM030366.1, forward strand.
CCCGACACACACACACAACAATCGAAGTGGCCAACAACTTGCCAAATCTTTCTAAAAGGGCACAACTAGAAAGCAAATGCATGACATAGACCCTTAAGATCATCATGCACTTCTGATATGAGTTTAAGACTAATGCTTTGATCAGACACAAGGCACACAACAAAGCTCAAATGACCTAGGAGGAAACAAGGCATCTAAGGAAAATTGAGGTGGCCAACCACCTGACACAAATTTCAAGGGAAGTACTAGGAAGCAAATGCACGACATAGATCATAAAGATCATCATGCACACTGAGATATAAGTCCAAGAGCAATGCCTTGATCAGATATAAGACATGAAAAACGACCAGTACACATTGGAGAATATTAATAGTCAATTTATTAACCACCATTAACAGCCATAAGAAACTAGATTTGCAATGTGCTTCAACCATCCACACTTTGATGTTTAAAAATGTACGACGAAAAACCAAACCACGAATAGGGTTTTTAATCAAGACACTACTGGAACTGATAAAAACATCATAGAAATAGCAAACCCCAACCTAGATCAAACCACCCAGATCAACAGCCATATTGTAAACCCCAACCCAGATCAAACCAAACCACCATTAAAAGCCATATTGTAAACCCCAACCCAGATCAAACATCATAGAAATAGCAAAAGATCGTAAATCCCCAACCCAGATCTGGAATTTTAAACCAAGCCGATCCAAAATTCAAACCATGCCCCCCAGCATTCTTCAAATTTACAACAAAAATCAAGAAAAGAAAATCAGACTTACAATACTACTGAGAGAGAGAGAGAGAGTAGACAGCGGCGCAAGCCCAAATTCGAGAACGATACGGCGGCGCAAGCCCAAATTCGAGAACGCAACGGCAAGAAGAGAAAGGACCGGGAATTTTGGGGAAGAGAGAGAGAGTGACAATAACGAGGAGGCGGGACTGTAACTGGAGTGGCTACAATGGGGGGAGGAGACGTTGGCAACAGCGATGAAGGGAAGGAGAGAAGGTGCGGCGATGAGGGTATTTAGCGCGAAAATAAAAACCCTTTGCCGCCGAAATTTAGAGAGAGAGAGAGTAGACAGCAAAACGTTAGGGTTCGGCTGTGGGTTGGGGATTTTATCCCTTTTCCTACGGTGGCATTTTAAAAAAAAACACCGCTGTTACGGTGATATTTTATGCCTTACATTCACCGGCGTTTATATAAAAAAACGCCGGCGTATGTTACCCTACGGAGGAGTTCGTTATAAAACGCCGGTGTATATCGTTCGGATTATCAGCCCCATTCAGAGTCTGACTCTATCTGGTGCGACATACAAAATGCCGAGAAATAAATGCCACTGTAGCTTGTATATGTTATAGTGATGTTGAGAACTGTCATTGTAATCAATAAAGGAGAGAGAAATAAAACTAGAGAGATTGGGTAGAGAATGACAGAGATAGCTCATTTGTAAACTGTTTTTGATATAATGGAGATCACTGGGGTAGGCACCTTGCTGTGGATGTCGATCACGATGACCGAACCATGTAATTTTGGTGTGTGTGTGTTTGTTTAAGTTGTATCTTTATTTTTCTTGTTGATTTTATTCCGCTACATATTAAACACTTAAAAAAAACTATCGAACATTTCCTGTTGGAGTATCCATGGGCAATACATGTTTGGAGTCTTAGCCAAACACTTACTAATGTTCAAGTGCAGCACCAATGGAATTGGAGATATTCAGCATATATTGCTAGGTTTTCATATCACACTTGCAGGGTTCATGTGGAAATCTCAATGCAGTTTGATCTTTGAAGGAGTTCTCGATCCTCCTTGGAAGGTTATTGAGTTAGCTTTATCTAATATCATTGGGATTTGGCAACTGAAGGACTGGCCAAAGGCAAGAAGGGTTCCAGACCACTCTTACAGTGGATGGGATTAAATCTGAGCGAATGTATATGGTAACGACGCACCACAGTTAGGCCGTTGGGAACCTCTAAGTGTAGGTATGACGGAAATAGCTAGTCAAGGCTTCATTATTTGGGATCATAGAGGTTGGCTTCTTGTCGCCGGAGGTGGGCAAGTAGGTACATACTCGATCAATGTTGTAACACCTGCAAATTTGAGTTATAACAATTTTGCCCATGCACGCGTATTTTATACAATTACTTATAATATCTTATGTAATATCTTGAATATTTTTAAATATTATAAATATTTGGGAATGACACATATGCATATTTAATATACTATTTTGTGAACTTAAAGATTTAAGAGCAATTGAGTTGGTGACTAGGGACTTCTAGAAAATGTGTATCATGAAAAAGAGCCGTAATAAAATTATCTTTTTTTATTATTATTATGCATGATTCTTGCTGGTTAGTGACATAGAAGAGGTTTAGGGGATGTGATAAAATGATGCAGGAAAATGTGGTCAAATGATATCGGAAGAAGAATGAAAGAACAACTTATTAGTGTTTGTATATGAAAACCAAGAATGACTCCTCTCATTCTTATTCTCCACCATTCCTATTTTCTCTTCCACATAAACTGGAGATCTTTGGGGTTGAAGTTTTCATAAGGTAAAGTTTATCGAGTTAGGTATTGGAACGTTTCATGAAGCTTAAAAATAATCGAATTCAGAAACTATAGGTGTGTGACAACTTTACTTCTCTCATTTTAATTATATTGTAGGATGTATGCATGTTAGAGAATCTATATGTTGTATTGGATGAGTATTCATGCTTAGATTGATTGAATCATGTGTGAATTATTGGCAATTAATTGTGTGAACTTACGGTAAGGTTAACTTGAAAACATTTTACTGTTTCTGTTCTAAAATTTGGACTTAGTTTCAAAAACTATTTCTCTTTAATTAGATGGAATCTAAAGCTGAAATTTTAATATATATATCCTGTACATGTCTATAACATCTCCACAAAATTTCATGATTTTTTTATGTCATTTGGTATTTTAAATAAATTCCCAACTAGTTGGGAAAATGGCTTTATTGTTGTTGTTGATATTTTAAATAATTCCAAACTCAATTATGTTTATGAACAGAAACATGACATCTTCTGTAATTATGTTAAAAATATCACTACAAAATATATAGGCAAACCCGGCAGTTCAACTCCGACGCTTTATAATAGTGCCGGCGGGATTGCGAAGAAACCCCGGCGTTTTAAAAAAATGCCGGGTATGTCAAATAGCCCGGCGTTTCAAAACGCCGGGCAATGAAGCATCGAAAATTTCCACTCCCCCGCCCTAAAGTCTCCACTTTGCCTCTTTCTTTTCCCTATCCGCACCGAAACCCTATCTCTCTAAAAACCCAATTTCCCTATATCTCCAATTTCTTTACTCTTTCTATTTTCGAATTCCCTGCTGTTCCATCTCGCCGCCCCCGCCACTGTTCCATCTTGTCGCCCCCGCCGCCGTTCGATCCCCCTCTTCGATTCCCGAGCCCCAGCGGATTCAACGATCATTCCAAACCCTAGAAGCACAAAAGGTATCATTTTAAACCCTAATTCTAATTCCAATTTCAATTTCAATTTCTCTCAATTAGCCCTAAGTTTCGTCTACTTTGAACAAGTGAATATTGTTTGTGGATTAATTGGAGTATGTTTGATTTTTATTTTTGGATGTGAAGTTTACCATCTCCATCAATCAGCTGTTGCTGGCAGCAAGAAGCAGGAAGATTCAGTACTACTCAGCGGAGTCTCATGTTGTACGTATACGTAGATTGTTTCTAGTGGGCATGAAGAGAGGCCTGGGAGGAGCCAATGGGGTTCAAGACATGTAATTGGGTTTCTTTTCTTCACTTTATTATTATTATTATTATTATTATTATTATTATTATTATTATTATTATTATTATTATTATTATTTATTATTATTATTATTATTATTAACTGATGATGATGATGATGATGATGATATTTAGGAAGAGAATGAAGGGAGGAGTGATGGGGGATGGGAGACAGCTGGGCACAAGAAGCAGCAGCAGCAGCAATCTAGAAGGCCAAAAGAGGTTTTAATTACTTTTTAAACCCCTCCCCGGCCCCTTTATTTTGTTTTGAAGATAATAGTAGTATTTATTATGAAAGTTTTAGATCATCTCATGGTATCAGATGGGAGGTTAAGATAAGTGTGCATTTCATTTTTCGAAAGTTTCAATTATAGCTATTTTTAAAATTAATTTCTAGGATGCAGTTAGGTTAGGTTTTCTTTTTTGGATTTATGCTGTCTTTAGAGAGAAACCTTATCAGCATCCAGGTTTCAAGGAATATTATTCCTTTTGTAAGGAATGAATCTTGAACTTTTCCCCTTGTTTCAGTGTGTTTGCATGAATGATCCATAAAAACGCCATCTGATTTCATTAAAAAAAAAATTACAACCCAAAATAAAATATGAGAAATAGGTCAACCTACCTTCATGGCTAAACCCCGTGTAGTAAAATGTCTAAAAGAACAGGAGATGGTACATTTTCTATGGCAAATTTTATCGAACTTTGAAATATGGATTGAACAAAGCACACTCCTCTTAACACTTCTTGTCGATAAGGAATCATTTTGAGAGCCACAATATTGTGGAAAAACTAAGGAACCTGCACAAGTCCCCTTGTTTAATTAATTTCATGGATTGCGATCATTTTTTATATTGTTGCTTCCTGTTTTCTCTAGATGATTATTATAGAGTTCAAATGTTTGTGTTTCCCCCTGTAAAAGATAGTTCAGTTACCTCTAGAATTGAGTCGGCAATTAATTTTGATGTGTTATGTGGACTATTTATTTCGTCAGATGTTTTATTGGATTGTCATGCTTTAACCAACACTATTTTGATGGATGATTTTAGCAAGATAGCCAAGGTAAGAATGATGAAGGTTGGGAGACTGTTGGGCATAAGAAGCAGCAGCAGCATCAGCCATCTCGAAGACCAGAAAAGGTTTGTAATTCTATTTCACCTGTTGGTATATATGGTTTTTCATTTCTATTTACTAATCAGTTAGATCTCATAGTTTTTAATTACGGAATCTGAACAGGACATGGATAAGATTTTGCTATATTTTTAGTAATTTGGGTTATGTATATAGTTTCACTCATTTATGAAATTCCTAGTAGAACAACTCTATGCATAAATTAAGAGAATTCTCTTAATTAATTTATGGGATTATGAACAACTTTGCATATAGTATCCTTAACCTCTCTGCTTAAAGTAGCTTGTCATTGAATGCTCTAGTCAGATGCAAAAATATTCCAAGAAGCAGTGGGAGAATCTCCCCTAGTTTCAAAGGAAACGTTGTTGGGGGAGAACAGTAAAAGGTATATAATGCTAATAACATCATTAAAAGTAAACATCCTTGAAATACATCTACAAAAGCTAAAGGAAGGAATTGCATTGACATCCAACCTTAATCATTTAGCTAAAACATAGAGATGATCAGTACTCCCAGTTTATACCATCTCAGATCACCCTGATCCATGTCCTCTGCCTATTGGATTTGAAGTTTGGTACATCTATGTCAACTGCCATCTCCAAGATTACCTCAGAGATGAACAAGTGACTTCCCAAGAGACTATGAGGAACTGTGGGTCGGCTCCAGATTTGCATCATCCCGTCACGATATGAAAGATGCGTGGTTTATTGCCATCGCAGCAACCACATGGGTGTTATGGCTAGATATGAACAATTTTTATTTCCGTGCTTCATGTAATTCTATTTCTAGTAATCTTACTCATATCATGCATCTAATTTCATTTTGGGCTACAGCGGCGGCTTCAGGAGCAAGAGGGAGAATTGCAAGGGTTTTCCAGGTGGATGAGTTTGACGACGAGGAGATAGAGATCGGACCAACTCTGGACTGATGAGTGGACCCCCGCCTCTCTTCTACATAGGTTGGATCAGGACTCTGTATTTTGGTTGCCTTTGGATTTGTTGTATCTGGCATTTTGGAGGATGTAACCCACCCCCCAGGGTTTTGTTGGGGGTTATGTTTTATTTCCTGCACTGTACTTTTTTCCCGAGACTTCGGGGTTGTTTATTAATCTCTTATTAATGAAACAGGGTGGCATTATTCCACCTTTTCTTCAAAAAAAAAAAAAAAAAAAAGATTACCTCAGAGATACCACCAAGCAATGTCTTGGATGGTACTTGGGTGGAGGCCAAAATTGTGGCTAGGTTGAGAACTCGGTTGACCAGTTCAAGCCTAGACATCTCCAAACTCAAAAAAAAATACCTCAGATATAGATCATGCCAAGAAAAAAAATCGACGCAAAATAACTAAGAAAAGTAGCAAGCATATCAGATATTGCGAGCCTGTCACCCTGTCTAGTCTTATTATAAGTTTGGTACCTTAGTTGTTTAGGTACATTTCTATATTGTCAAATGAGTAGGGATTTAGTCTTGTTCGGAGTCTTGAAGACATCTTTTCAACCTAGCATTTTGACTCATTTGTATGGATTACAAGAGCAATTAATTATGTGATTTTCTTTGCTGTCCAACTGCATATGCAGCATATGTGGAGTACAGAACCTATATATGCATGATCTTGTATTCCTTATTATGAAACACTAATAGCAAATTCAATTATAGTAAGATGAAAATTTATAATGTGTTAACACTATCTGGTAATGGGATTACAGCTTTTGTAAAGACAACAAATCATACAATGTATTGCATATGCGTGCAGTCTGTTATTATGTATAGATGGTGTCATTTTATGTTTTAGTCCAAAGAGCATCATCTCATAACATGTGCCAACACAAATTGGGTATTGTGGTATTTTGAGATAAAGGAAGATACAAGAGTCTATTTTCTGTAACCCAAGATATTTGAACTTGGGTTAAAGTTATGCAACCATATGAAGCATTTGGATCTTTTCTTTGTTTTGCTAGTTACTGATAAGAAGGAAGCAGAGCCTACAAAGGCGGCAGCAGTAGCAGCAGCTGAAGCCTTGAATTCCTCCCCTACTTCAACTGGTATGCATACATAGTACAGATACATAAATGTTTGTAAATGAAGGCAAGAGATTTAATTTTAAAAAAAATTCCGTACGTATTTGTCATTCTAGTTACTGATAAGAAGGAAGCAGAGAAAGTGAAGGCACTAGCAGCAAAAGCAGCTCCTGCGAAGCCGAAAAAGGCACCAGCGAAACCTCTGCCTGAAATGATGGAAGAAGATGTGATCCCATCACTGAAAACTATACTTGAGGCTCAAGAAGATCAATGAAACAAATTTCGTATGAAACAAATTTGAATTTTGTTATGTATGTTATGTATGTTGTCAAATTTGAATCAGGCCTTATATATGTATGAGATTTAAGATCAATAAAACAAATTTCGTATGTATGTTGTCAAACTAATGTTAATTTGAATTTTGTTATATAATGACTTCGGTGAACTGCTTAATTATGAAATATATCGTACTGATCATTATTATGAATTAAATATAGTTTTTTGTGTATTTAAATATTAAATTTTTTTTTGTACTTTTAAAATAAAAAAATAAAAAAATAAAAAAAAATAAAAAAACTTCCTCGGCGTTTGGAAATGCCGGGGTTGAAGGTATCCCCGGTGTTTTTAAGATCTTCCCCGGCATTTCTCAAACGCCGGGGTTATAAATGCAAAAAAAAAAATTAATCATAAACCCGTGTAAAGCGCCGTGTTAAATACTAAAAAACGTCATGGTTACCTGAACATTGCCCGGCGTTTGGAAGCGCCGAAGTTTCCATAAATCAACCCCGGCAGGGAAATGGACGGCGTTTGCGGCGGCATTTTGGGAAACGCCACGGGGTATATCCCCAGCGTTTTTAAACGCCGGGAAAAGAAAAAAAATGCCGGGGATTGAGTTCTTGTTTGTAGTGTATCATGCTTACTTCCAAAAATTTATTTCTCTCCAAATATATGGACTTTGAAGTTGAGCTTTTTATATGTGAATCTAGTATATGTCTATAATAGGTTCACAAAGTTTCATGAGGTTTGGATATAGTTTAGTATTTTAAACAAATTCGAACTAAGGACTAGTTGATAGTTTTGCATTAGTTCTGAAATTTTTTACACCTTCTGGTTCTGCCATTTTAACCCCTTATATACAGTATTTTGAGAAAACTCAAAACTAAGAATTTGAAATAGATTCGTTAATATTTCTTTCAAGTCTAATAAATCAAACTTCCGTGAAGTGTGGGATTTTCAATGATTTTTATAAGTAGCAAAAGCTGTAGTTTGCTAGAATCTGAATCTACTGTTTTGCATATGGATTTACACAAAACATTTATGATTAAATTTAGATGTTCCTAACTACAATGTTATAATAGACTTATTTAAGTTTCATATGAAACTAAGATTGTAATGCCCTGAATTTTCAAAAAATAAAATTACAAATACGTGGCACAAATTTCAGAGTCAACTTCAATTGTAATCATAAAACTTCAATTGTAAATACAGTAAAAATTAAAACTTTTTATTACATCAACTCTTTTACAAAGCACAACAGAATTTAAACACTTTGAATTATAATTTTCTCTTTACAATCAGTCCTTTTACAAGATATGCATTAAACATTGTTAATCTACCACATGCTCCAAACTCCATGCTAATGGTACCTACCTGTAAAACATGAGGCTAGAGATATCCCTAACGCCCAAAACTACAGAGGACAGTCATAACGGTGTGAGTGATAATCAAGGAAAAACAAACTTAAATGAAAACATAGGGAATAAAATTATAAGCCAACAAGTGAAACATATTAACACAGTAACAATAGATGGAACATGAAATAACGATAAAAGAAGCATAAATCATCAAGTGAAACTAGGCTAAGTGTCAAGTGTATGGAAACAAGGAAGGCATGCATAAAACAATTCAAGAAGTCACAAATGTATATGATGATTACTAATGCACACTTGTCGGAGTCTATGCATCTCACTCTACTTAGGTCCGGTACAAGTCCTTATCGTTCTCCACTTGGTAGGGTTCAATCCTTCGTTATGCATCTAACTTACTACGATGATTACTACGAGATTTAGATATTTTGCAAGTATTGGGTCTTGCCCTTGGAATACTGGAGACCAATCCCACTTCGTGGATCATCCTGTGGCCTATTTCATCCATCGTCCCGGAATACGGGGGAATGTCTCACTCTGCAGGTCATTATGGAACACTCATTGCATAAATATTCCATGAGCGTCGCTCTCGTCCCGGAATACTGGAGATCAATCCCCTCTGTGGATCATTCTATGGCCTATTTCTTCCATCGTCCCGGAATACGGAGGAATATCTCACTCCGCAAATCATTCTGGAGTCCATAATTCACGTTTGCTCCCATTTCATCATATCACCATCTAGTGCCTGTCCTTATATTTATTAAGTTCAATTAATTAACCACAGTTTCCCTAGAATTGGTGTACCCTACCGGACTGAACTCAACTAATCAGCATCACGGCTCCAACTGGCCATAAACCACAAAATCTCATCTGCAGGCATACTAGGGTCACACTCAACCTATAGAGTCTCAAAATCCCAAGGTCATCACAATACCTCTTTCTAATACATAAATCATTTAATAGGTTACGAGAATCTCTAAAAAATCCAATAGTTAAAACCAAGTACCTCCACATGCCACCATATCCATATAATTTGAAAAGAAAGAAAATGAACTAACATCGATTGACTGAAACTTGCAATGTTAAAACAGTGGACAACAGCCCGAATATAATATCCTTGGAAGTTCAAATAATATATCTTTATAAAACTAAGAAAATAGAACTTAAATCCCCTCAGTCTAGAATTACACATTCTCTGGATATAACAAGCAATCTAAATACTCTAGAAAACAGAGAATTAACATTAGAAAAATTGAATAAACAATCGTTTAAGAAAACAAAAAACTACAGCAAACAGATTGTGGAAAATCAAGTCATGTCGGTCGACCGATAGCCATAGTGTAAATCTACTGCGGTCGATTGACAGTGTTCAAAAGCAAAATCAACCCCAAAACCATGGCAGTCGACCGACAGTCACAGTAGGGAATACTACAGTCGACTGCTAGTGGAGAAGTGGTCTCAGCCAGCATGACAGTCGACCACAACTGCGCGTTCAAATGAACCACAGTCGACTGACAGATACACTACAGTTGACTTCATAGTCGACTGACATGCAGTCTGCATCAGCCAAAAATTGAAAATATCGCAAAACTGATATATGTATATATATGAATAAATACGTGGTTTCTCATGATAAAATGTACAATATAATATGCACAATCATGGCCAAATCTATCTCAGTTCCTACTCAATCAAATCTTTTCAAAACTTCACAAGAATCTCAATTTCCGAAATCACAGTATTGAATAAAAGACCTTAAAGAACACTTTTTCATGAAATCACTTGAACATTAGTAAACGCAGTCATGATTCCTTCTTTTACAGAAATACGGGCGTAAATACACCTCAAAACTGAGATCTATCCAGGAATAGTCATTCATTAATCAAATATTCGATTCCAACTCAACTAAACTCAAGTTCTTTCATTTTTCTCATTAGATCCAACTCAAAACAACAATAAATCTCCTCATTCCCAGTCAAAACAGTGAACAAAGTAGGGAAAATAACAACTAATAGTTCATCATTCATCTATGTGCATATAAGAAATCCTCACTTCTTTTGCTTCCTAGTTTACACATGATATAATTTGTCATATAGGTCAAACAACTCTCATACAAGTAAAAATTTGCTCTTTATCGATTAGATGCCAATTCTTACAAGTCTCATACACATTCCATATCAATTCATATATGATCGGTCAAGCATGGTATAAGAAAATTAGGATCTTTATGCAATATTAATTTCTACCATCTACGCATGAAAAAGAATCATGCAGCAAATTTCTAATTCATCCATGAAAGGTTGTTTTAATCATTCATTCACTTAGAGTCATCTCATAATAGATCAACATTAATTTACAATTTTATAAGATCTCAACATGCAATCTATCCAATTTATCATATAATCAATTCATCATGATACTAAATAACAACCAAAATGTGAGAAATACCACTCACCTCAAACAAGATTAACTTGAAGAAAACAAAAGCAATAAGAAAGTCTTCTCCTCCTCCTTTTTGCAAAGCTTCAAGATCCAACACCAAAATAATAATGCAAAGTAGGTTTTTGAGTTCACAACAGTGGGGAAACAACTGTTGTGTCTATATAGGTCGGGATACTCTTTTTTATGGTTTTGTGAAGATTTTATATAATACTCTTTTGAGAAAATACCTTTACATATTGATGCTGTTTATTTCTGAGGCACGTGTGGAAGCACCAGGTGTGAGTTCGGACTCAATTTGTATTGAAGGAGATTGCCGCTCGTCTGCCGACCTTCGGTTGACCTTCTGGGGCCTACGATGAGCTCGGAAAGGCGTTTGAAGGTTGGGCTCGGATCGGAAGGGTCGGATCCGAGGTCTTGTGTACCTGCAGACGGTCCTGAAACACCGGGGTTTGTCCCGGTGGCGGACCCTCCGACGCTCTAGTCAGTCTCTGTGAGAGAGTAGCAATAACTAGGTATATTTAAGTGGTAAAAGATTGATTACCTTCAAAAGGTGGATGAGGGTCTAGTATTTATAGAGAATCCCAACCGGGTTTGGTTCCGCTTGGGGGCCGGGTTTGGATCCGAAAGCCCATGGGCCTGACGTGGCAGAAGGCCCAGGGGGTTTAGGGCGGTAGCGGTGATACCAGGAGTGGTATAGGACTGACGTGGCGAAACCCTTGGCGGTATTTGGAGCTGACGTGGCCCATCGTGAGTCCTCTGTGCATCTGGGGGAATCGGAGGGCCTAGGCTGCGCCAGGTCATCCCTCTGCCCCGCCAGAGAGGGGGGACGGTATGAGGGACTGCTCCGGATCGGACTCCGGGGGATACTGAGGCTCGTCAGTACGAGGAAGCCGGCACTGTGGGAGCAAAACACGAGGTTCGGCGCCGACCCTGGAGGGGTCCGGAGCCGAACCAGGTCGGTATTCTTGCTTTTCTGAATAGGAATTGTATTGGGCCTTGGATGGGCCTCAGGCCATTTTTACACTGTCACACAAGCCCCCCACTCCTGCAGGGGGTGCGGGAGCTAGCCGTGGAGGAGTGCTCATGGTTGTAGAAAATGGGATGGTGAGTCATTGGATCTTCGTGAGAAGAGTACCCTGGTGCCAGACCCGACCCCGAGCCGGTCGAGGGATTATGGGCCAACAAGGGGGGTGGCGAGCCGTTGGCCTTCCTGAGAAGACCTCCCTGGTGCCAGACCTGACCTCGAGCTTGGCGAGGGATTACTGGAAGGCAAGGGCGATGGCGAGCCGTGAAGCCTTCCTGAGAAGACTCCCCTGGTGCCGGACCCGACCTCGAGCTGATAGAGGGATTTATGGGCCAACAAGGGGGGTGGCGAGCCGTTGGCCTTCCTGAGAAGACCTCCCTGGTGCCAGACCTGACCTCGAGCTTGGCGAGGGATTACTGGAAGGCAAGGGCGATGGCGAGCCGTGAAGCCTTCCTGAGAAGACTCCCCTGGTACTGGACCCGACCTCGAGCTGATCGAGGGATTATGGGCCAACAAGGGGGGTGGCGAGCCGTTGGCCTTCCTGAGAAGACCTCCCTGGTGCCAGACCTGACCTCGAGCTTGGCAAGGGATTACTGGAAGGCAAGGGCGATGGCGAGCCGTGAAGCCTTCCTGAGAAGACTCCCCTGGTACTGGACCCGGCCTCGAACTGATCGAGGGGTTATGGGCCAACAAGGGGGGTGGCGAGCCGTTGGCCTTCCTGAGAAGACCTCCCTGGTGCCAGACCTGACCTCGAGCTTGGCGAGGGATTACTGGAAGGCAAGGGCGATGGCGAGCCGTGAAGCCTTCCTGAGAAGACTCCCCTGGTGCCGGACCCGACCTCGAGCTGATAGAGGGATTTATGGGCCAACAAGGGGGGTGGCGAGCCGTTGGCCTTCCTGAGAAGACCTCCCTGGTGCCAGACCTGACCTCGAGCTTGGCGAGGGATTACTGGAAGGCAAGGGCGATGGCGAGCCGTGAAGCCTTCCTGAGAAGACTCCCCTGGTACTGGACCCGGCCTCGAACTGATCGAGGGGTTATGGGCCAACAAGGGGGGTGGCGAGCCGTTGGCCTTCCTGAGAAGACCTCCCTGGTGCCAGACCTGACCTCGAGCTTGGCGAGGGATTACTGGAAGGCAAGGGCGATGGCGAGCCGTGAAGCCTTCCTGAGAAGACTCCCCTGGTACTGGACCCGGCCTCGAACTGATCGAGGGGTTATGGGCCAACAAGGGGGGTGGCGAGCCGTTGGCCTTCCTGAGAAGACCTCCCTGGTGCCAGACCTGACCTCGAGCTTGGCGAGGGATTACTGGAAGGCAAGGGCGATGGCGAGCCGTGAAGCCTTCCTGAGAAGACTCCCCTGGTACTGGACCCGGCCTCGAGCTGATCGAGGGATTATGGACCAACAAGGGGGGGTGGCGACCGGTTGGCGCCTCAGAGTGACTGAGCGGGGATATCCCACCATTCATGTGGTGTATTGAAGGCTCTCCGAGAATGGTGTGATGGTCCAATTTTCTAGGGGCATTAAATGGCGCCGCCTAATAAATGTAGATGGTGCATGGTTTTCCGTTGATTGACCTTCCCGGCGTCCCAACGGTTAGTCCCTGGGGGAGGTTATAAATACCTCCCCCCTCCATTGTAGGTATGATCAAAACAGGGGGGGCCCATTGGCTCTCAGAGGTGTCTGCTTCGGCGGACGCCTGTCTTTGGCTAATATTTTCGATCCTAGCAGCGTCGGAGAGGTGGTTACTCTGCCGCCCTGATCTTCTCTTGGATCTGATGGACCTTGATATGGTGGCCAGGTCTACGGGAGATCAGGGCGAGAGGGGTGATGGCCTATATCCGTGCTGTGGGGAGAGGAGCTTCGGTTTAGTGGTGGTTTTGCCGTCTGGATCCCTTTTCGGGTCAAACTGCCCTGTCATGGAGGTTTGGCCCGGGGGAGATCCAGACGAAAAGACGCATCCACCGTATACCGGCCTTGGGGTTGAAGGGCCTCGGATGGGGGGGCCACCTCCCGTCGGGGGTCTGTCAGTCCGTCTTGATAGGGTTGTAGGCGATGGCGGTTTCTGTTCCACCCTCGAACAGTTCGGGGTTTCGGCTGCCGAGGCTGTAAGTCCCGGGCTGCTCGAGGGTGAGAGGGGAACTGGTCGAACGCTGGAGCCCGGGGCGTCTGTCATACGACGGTGCCTTAAAATTAAACAAATGTTTTCTCCGTCGTGTATCTCACCCGACCCGACCCCAGAGTTAGGCCGTCAGTCTGGCGTCTGATGACGTCCCCCGCACAGGTTTCGAGAACGTGGCGCGATTTTCTAGGCGGCAGTTGTGCGTCAATCAGTGAACAGTAATCGCAGAAGTCGAGGAGCCGTTCTTCCCTTATATAAGTATTCCCCCTTTTTTCCCTTTCGCCCACTACAATCTTGCTGCTTCTTTCTTCAAAAAATCTCCCACCCCTTCAGCGTTTGCTCTTGCAGTTTGCCGTACTCGGTTCGCCTTTCCGAAGCGGTCCCAGGTTAGTTTGGTAAGTTTGTTTTATCTTTAGGCACAGATGGATAGGGCTCAGTCCGGTTCGTCAGCGTCGTCGTCCAGGGGGGAAGTAAAGCCTGACTCTCCGTCGACGTCGTGGGAAGAGCCCGTGTTCGAGGAGGGATCGGTGCCCGTTGTGGGCCATACTGGCTTGGCTTCTTTGGAGGGCTCCGTAGGTGAGGGGTAAGCGATATACAAGCCGAGGGTGTCGCGTACTCGACGTCCCTTTGTGGTGGAGAGTAGTGGGTCGGAGGGAACCGGCGAGGGTTCGGACGGCATTCTCGTGCTGGAGCTGTCTTCCGATGAGGAGAGTGGCGAGGGCAATACAGTGAGGAGATCCACCGCTCAGGGTCGAGGACCGTCGGAGCGGGTTAAGAAGGAGAAGAGGGCCCCAGGAAAACCGGGGTCGAGGACCGGCGGTTCGAGCAAGGCGCCTGTCTTCCGTAATTTGATGACTGGCTCGCCCGTCCAGCCGAAGCATTTCCGTCAGTATCCCGACGATCTTTCTGACCAAGAGCTCTTCGGAGTGCAACCCTCTCCGCCGAGCCAGGGGAGGGTGATGATGGACGCGATCTCGACCGTTTTGGAGGACGGGGATTTAGAGGTTCTGCAGCTGGCGTATCATATAGGGCCTGGTCACGAACTGCTGATGCCGAGCCCTACTCTGCGTCCCACCGATCCCTTGTCCGCTTGGTACTGTGTCTTCCCGGTGGACGCTTTTATCTCTGGCCTGAGGTTGCCGGTCCACCCGTTCATTAGGGATGTGTTGAACTGGGCCTCCTTGGCGCCCATGCAGTACGGGCCGAACTCTTGGAAGCAGATCATCTGCTTTATGCTGATGTGCGAGGAGCAGCAAGTACCCCCGCGGTTGAACGTGTTCCGTGCAATGTTGATGGTCAATCCGTCGGCCGAGGGTGTATACTATATCTCTCCCCGGAGCGGGGGGAAGGTCGTTCGCCACCACCCCGATTCCATCAAGGGATGGAAGGAGAAGTACTTGGTGATCCGGAGTGAAGAGCCATGGGACATTCCTACTCGATGGAACCACTCCAAGCCGAGCCACCCACCGCCGAGGCAGGGGGATCTGTCGGCAGATGAGTGGGGGTTCGTCGAGCGCCTCCGTCAGTCACCTAGCATTGATTGGACGGAGGTGACGGAGACCGCTCTGGCGAACGCTGGACTGAGCCCAGCTGTTATGCGTATGTAGTTGTTCCTTTCCTCTGGGTCCTTTCTTACTTTCTTGCTCATTGCTCTTAATGGTTTTTCCTGCAGGTATGGATGAGGCATCGATCCAGGCAAGGCGGCTGGCCATGAAGAAGGAAAACGCCGAGAAGAAGAAGGCGGAGGCGGCGAAGAGGTCGAGGGAGCTGCCCCTTGTTATCTCGGAAGTTCAACTCGAGCCGAGGACCAAGAGGGGTCGCTCTGAGACGAGCAAGGGCGTGGCATCTTCGAAGGGTCCGGGCCGAGCAGGGGCCTCTGTTCTCGACAAGGGGAAAGGTCCCTGGGTCGAGGCCGAGGAAGAGGATCCGGTGGTGGAGCTGTTGCGGCAGCGGTGGGCTCCTGACTGGTCGGTTCTGATGGGGGACCGCCTGACAGAGGAGGCCCAAGCCGTCGAAGTGGTGGAAAAGCTGGCGACCCCTTGCGATCGCAAGGCGATGGAGGGCGAGCCCGTAGAGGCGGCGTTCGCCCGCCTGGCACAGGCCACTGTGCAGGTAAGTCTGTCGACTCTGTCCCTCTTTGTTGATTTACGTGTCGAGGTCTCATCTTTGTCTGTCGTTGGTTGTAGGCCTGTATACAGGGGGCCAACATCAAGAACCTGTACGAGGCGTCCCTGGCTCAAGAGCGAGCTCGGGCGGAAAAGAGCGAGCTGGAGATGAAGGAGATGCGAATCGAACTCGAGGGTTCGCATAAGAGAGAACAGCAGCTGGAGCTCCAGCTCAAGGCCAAGGATGTGGAGTGGGAGAAGAAGGTGGCCTCCCTGAAGACGAAGTTTACCAAGGAGGCGGAGGAGGTGTTGCGCAAGGGCCAGCAGATGGTGATCGCGGCCCAGGACAAGAGCTATGAGAGGGCCCTCAGCCACGTGAGGCACTTCTTCCCGGCCCTCGATCTGTCCAATTTTGAGTATGATATGGAGATCGAGGGAACGTCGAAGACTCCGGGTGAAGCAGGGCCCGCCGTCGACCCCTCTTCCGACGCTCCCGTGGATCCGTCCGTCGGCGCGGAGGTGGGTCAATGAGTTGTGTAATTTTCGTCTTTCTTTTTCTCTCCCTCGATTGTGTTTGCCTCCCGCGGACTGGCCACCGCATTTTTTGTAAGAAACATTTGGATTTATAGTGGCAAGAAAAGTTTTTTGACCGGCCGGTTGGTTTGACCTCGGACATTTCTGGATCTTCTCGAGAATGAGTGTTGAGTTGGTTGGTTATCTTGTAGGTCGCGGCTAACCTTCCTGAAGGGGACTCCTGTAGTTTCTATGTGGCACGACTCCGGAGTAAGGTTAAGGTCCTGGAAGCTGCGCTTGCTCGCCACCGAAGGGGGGCTCGGGACACTGATGAAGCCTGTAACTTTTATCGAAGTAAGTTCGCCGTCTTGAGTGCGGAGGCGCGCCGGTTGAGAAGAGTGATGTGGGATCGGGAGCTCGGCGGGACGGACATTAGACGAGCCGGGCTAAGTACCTTGGAGCCGAGGTCCTCCCCTGGGGGGCTACCTCGCGACGTCTTTGTGGAGGAGGAGACGGAGATGCCTCGTTACAAGGCGATGCTGGGAGCCTCGTTCTCTTCATCCTTGGGTCGACTGGCGGAGGGGGTTCCCTCTGCGTTGCTGTTGTTGCAGTGGGCGCGACCGGATGACGCCCAGAGTTCGGTGGCTGGACCGTCGATTGGGGCTGAGGCTAAGGAATATCACAGCGAGGGGGGGGGCCCCTAGTTGCTTGGTCGAAGTACTCTTTGTCCCTCGTTGGGCCCCCGGGGGGGCCCTGATCTACCTGATTTGAGAAGAGTGGAGCGGTCTTGTAACGGTCTTTGTTTTTTTCTTTCGTTTTATTTTTTCTCTTTGGGACGAAAAATAAAGGGGTATGAAAGAGGAATCCTTTTCCCTCCTTGCTCCGGCCAGTGATGCGGTATGAAATGTCGGAGGCAAGGTCTGGCTCCATCGTTCCGCGAGGGATCGAAGTGGGGCCTTAGGAAGGACCTTCGGTCTGGACTCGTATTGAGATTATCGAGACATTTGGGGTTCGGATAAAAAGGCATATTTTTAGTATAAGGTAGGGAGGGCCGCTAAGGCGGCCCTTTACAAACGAGGGTTTACACCAAAAACAAAAGATTTACACATAGCCGGGCCATAGTCTACGCTCGTCCGGCGTCGAGGGGGAACACGCCTCCATCGACGGTGGTCATGTAGCATGATCGCGCTGCTTCTTGACTGCCTCGGACGATGCCGACTCCTTGAGGGGTGGGGAACTTGAGCTTCAGATGGTAAGCCGAAGGCACCGCTTGTAGGGAGCATAGTCCAGGCCGGCCAAGTATGGCGTTGTAGGCCGCCTTGACGTTGACCATCATGAAGTCCATGGATTCGGTCCTCTTGACAGGAGTCGACCCGGCGGTAACGTCGAGGGTAACAATCCCTTCTATTACGACGGGGACGCCTGAGAACCCGTGCAGGGTGTATCCAGCTGGTTTGAGTTTTCCTCGGGGTAACCTGAGTTTTTCGAAGGCTTCGAGAAAAAGAATATTCACCGAGCTACCGTTGTCGACGAGGATCCTGCGGACCTCACAATTAGCCATGTGGAGGTTGATGACGAGAGCATCGCAGTGGGGCAAGTGAACACCTTCAAGGTCTTCCCCTGAGAAGGAGACCGGCCTTGATTGTAGTTTGGGCGAGGGGTTGTCTTTGACAGCGTTCACCTCTCGAAGGAAGGCTTTTTTGGAAGTGTTTGAACCGCCTCCCATCGGCCCTCCGTGGACACAGTGCAAGATGAAAGGGATATCCGCGGCTCCCTCGGAGTCGGGGTCCCGATCCTGGGACTGGTTTGGAGCAGGGTTCGGAGGCGATTGCCTCCGGTTCCTAGCGTCTCGCCGATCCCGTGGGCCTTCTCGGGTGAACTCTCGGAGGTATCCTCTGGAAATGAGTTCTTCAATTTCGTCTTTCAGGGCTCGGCATTGGTCGGTTTCGTGTCCGTGATCTCTGTGGAAGCGACAGTAAAAGCGCTGGTCTCGATTCTTGTTGTTATTAGATCGGGGGGGTAGTCGGACAATGCCCTTGTCTTCGATTTCCAAGAGGATGGCGGAGATGTTATGCGTCAGGGGAGTGTACCTCTCGAAGCGGGGGACTGGCGGGACCTTCTTTATGGCCCCCGGGTCCCTTGGGGCTTTCTTCGGTGGTTCGCCTTCCTCGGTCTTCCGCTTTCCTTTCCCGGTGGCATCCCTGGCATCTTCGGGGTTGAGGGCCTCTTCTGCCCGAATGTATTTCTCGACCCTATTGAGGAGGTCGGGGAAGTCGATGGGGGGTCTCTTGGCCAGAGAGGCCTTCAGCTGTCCGGGGCGGACGTTGTGTCGGAATGCCGCTGAAGCGACGCCTGGGTCGAGGGAGGAGACCGACCTTGCCTCAGCGGTAAATCTCCGGTCGAACATTCTGAGTGATTCCCCCTCTATCTGTTTGAGCCCCAGTAATGAGGCGCTGGTCCTTTCGGCCTTCCGACTAGTGACAAAATGGGCAAGAAAATTGCCCTCGAGTTGGTCGAAGGAGTAAATGGAGCCGGGGGCGAGTTTCGAGAACCACTCGCGAGCAGGACCCCGAAGGGTGGCGGGGAAGGCTCGGCAGAGTAGGATATCCGAGGCGCTGTGAATCATCATGAGGGTTTTGAAACCCTCCATGTGATCAGCAGGATCTCCCTCGCCGTCGTAGGTCTCGAATTGAGGGGGCCGGAAATTCCGGGGTATTTCCGCTAGGAGGATGGGGGCGGAGAAGGGTGGACGGACAGGTCTGTACCCCTGAGCCATTCTTTGGTCGCCGTCCCCCATGTGATCGAGGCGGTCTTCCATTTCTTGTAGGCGTCTTAGGAGTACGTCATCGTCTCCCGGCTGGATCGTTGAAGGGCGGGACGCGCTGGCTTCGGCGTCCGACCCCGT
This sequence comes from Hemerocallis citrina, assembly GCA_017893485.1. Classification (NCBI taxonomy): domain Eukaryota; kingdom Viridiplantae; phylum Streptophyta; class Magnoliopsida; order Asparagales; family Asphodelaceae; genus Hemerocallis; species Hemerocallis citrina. Next base: position 83,250,280 of record CM030366.1, read on the forward strand.
TTGCGAATGGAGGGTTTCTTCCCTGGGGGCCCGTCGGAGGGCTCCCAGCATTTCTTTTCGGAAGTCTTGGAATTCCTTATGAGTGACGGGGGCTCTTTCGGCCCGGTTTGGCTGGTCCGAGGGTTGTCTTCCGACTCGGCTGAGCGCGGGTCTGCGTACCTCGGACGGTTGCCTCGGGCGGTTCGGGGCCGGGTTGGAAGCGGCCCTTCTCCTGCTGCGGGTAATCTTGCGGTTGAGGATTATTCCCCGGAGGTCGGGCTGGGCTGGCCGGCCGACGCTCCCTTGGGACTCCCGAGAGGGAGCCTTGTGTTTCGACGGGCGTGGCCTGGCTTTATTGGTGGGTGGGGGCGAGTCCCGTTGGTTGACGGAGGAAGCAGCCCCCTTGCCTTTGGTTGCCATGAGGATTCGGCTGTCGATGGCCTTTGAGGGTCTGGGTCGGATCGGCTTCTGGAGCAGCTCTTCCCACAGACGGCGCCAACCTGATGCTGTTTATTTCTGAGGCACGTGTGGAAGCACCAGGTGTGAGTTCGGACTCAATTTGTATTGAAGGAGATTGCCGCTCGTCTGCCGACCTTCGGTTGACCTTCTGGGGCCTACGATGAGCTCGGAAAGGCGTTTGAAGGTTGGGCTCGGATCGGAAGGGTCGGATCCGAGGTCTTGTGTACCTGCAGACGGTCCTGAAACACCGGGGTTTGTCCCGGTGGCGGACCCTCCGACGCTCTAGTCAGTCTCTGTGAGAGAGTAGCAATAACTAGGTATATTTAAGTGGTAAAAGATTGATTACCTTCAAAAGGTGGATGAGGGTCTAGTATTTATAGAGAATTCCAACCGGGTTTGGTTCCGCTTGGGGGCCGGGTTTGGATCCGAAAGCCCATGGGCCTGACGTGGCAGAAGGCCCAGGGGGTTTAGGGCGGTAGCGGTGATACCAGGAGTGGTATAGGGCTGACGTGGCGAAACCCTTGGCGGTATTTGGAGCTGACGTGGCCCATCGTGAGTCCTCTGTGCATCTGGGGGAATCGGAGGGCCTAGGCTGCGCCAGGTCATCCCTCTGCCCCGCCAGAGAGGGGGGACGGTATGAGGGACTGCTCCGGATCGGACTCCGGGGGATACTGAGGCTCGTCAGTACGAGGAAGCCGGCACTGTGGGAGCAAAACACGAGGTTCGGCGCCGACCCTGGAGGGGTCCGGAGCCGAACCAGGTCGGTATTCTTGCTTTTCTGAATAGGAATTGTATTGGGCCTTGGATGGGCCTCAGGCCATTTTTACACTGTCACACATATATAGATTCATTACTTTATGTAATTAAATAAACCAAATAAGATGAGATTAAATCCATAAAATCCCTCCCAGATCTGGCCGGCCTCAAATTGCAGCCCAAAAAATTCAGCTTTTTCGAAAATCTACCTCCACGTGACACTTTTGCAAAAAGACCCCTTCATTTAGCCATATTTACGAAAATACCAATAGTGATTTATAAAAATCCAAAAAAATTGCAATTATTATTCACTAACCAATATTATATCCCCCAAATAAAATTTCTTGACTTTGTGTTTCCCAAGAGAAATATTTGCACATGTTTTGCACGTGTAAAAAGGTAAATTCCAGAAAAATATTTATTAAATCACCAAAATTCACTTTAATTCATTTATAAATTCTGAAATATTATTTAAAATTTCAGGATGTTACAAAGAAATCCATTTTCTTATAAGTATTGAAATTTATATGATTTTTGCAAGACTACTATGTTGTTGTCCAAATACAAAATTGAATATTCATATGGTGGATTCCATATATGGGACTGAGGATACACCCGTTAAATTCACATGTGAGGGTAGACCGGTAAGGTCCATGAATCTGAGAAAATGACTTGGTCAAATTCAAGGGAATAATTGTGACTTAGGGGATGCCCGAGTCCTGTAGAGTTAGAGAAGTCTGAGGGAGGAGTGGAAAAGGGTCAGTGCGGCCAAGATTCTAGCTTCGGCCAAGATTCTAGCTTGCGTGAAATGTAAGTCTGGAATAGGGATCGTTAATTCTAGATTATATTTTGCATCATTTAGACTAAGATCTTGCATTAGTTAAATTAAGATTTACTTTAGAAGAAGATATGATTGAAACAATGACGGACATGGTCTGTAAAGAGCTGAGGCTCCTAAGAATGTTCGGGATAGATAATATGCCTGATAAGTCCACGTGTGTAGGCAAGGATTAGGTTGGTAAGGTCCGTAGTTACGGGAGATCAACTTGATGAGTTTTGTGACTAAGGATACGCCCAATAAATTCACGATGTGTGGGTTAAGGGTAGGTCGAAAAGGTCCAATATTCGACTTATACGTGATTATGCATTAGAGTACTAGTCAGCTTTTGAGAGTAAGTTGAGTTAGTGTAATAGAGCCAAATCAGATATTAGAGTGATCTCAATAGGTTATGAGACCACGAGTTGTACAACATTCTGCGGGATGCATAAATGCATAAATGTATATAGAATGAATATTATGGGAATTAGTGTAGTCTAGTATATAACTTGATTTAGACATTCTTGAGTAATTATTACCTTTAATTCCATTACTCTCATCCGCAAATGATTAGGTTGTGGTTGAGAAACTTAGTTCGTGGTTAAGTTCCTTAAATTAAAGTGTGGGCTCTAGAGTTTGAATAAGGCTTAGTTATCGGCAAGTGACTACTAGTATTGTTGGCGCAAGTCTGGTAGAGGGACACTAGCTCTTGGCCGTATGATTGATGCTGTACGGACATGCATTAAAAGGAGACATGACGTAACAAGAGTAAATGTAAGTTGAGAGCTCCAGAATGATATGCAAAGTGAGATAGGTCTCCAGTATTTCTGGACGAGAGCTGAAATATGCTCCCGAATGATTTGCGCATTGAGATAAGGTCTCCTGTATTCCGAGACATGAGATGAAACAACAAGATATTCGTGAGATGAAAACTCTAGAATGTTTTGCATAGTGAGAAGAATCATTAGTATTTCGGGACGAGAGCTGAAATAGGCTCCAGAATGATCTGCGCATTGAGATAAGGTCTCATGTATTCCGGGACGATATTTAAATCTCATAGAATGTCCATGTCTTGAATATTTCGTCATGGAGATAGGATTGTATTGTGAGGAATGGAACCCTATAATGAGGAGAAACATTAGTAGTTTGCATTTAGAAACTATGTTGTATAAGAGACATCGTTCGAAACAAGCATACAATAGAAGAGTATATTTGAATTGTGCATGTTAGTATAATAAGTATATGTCTGACACTCTAGTAAATTAGTTCCACACTCACTCATATGACATTGTATAATTGACTATTTTTTATTTATATTTTACATATACATTGATTCAAGTTTTTCTTCTATTATGTTGTGTTTTGTGATTTAGTTGAAGTTGTTGGAATTTTTACCGTCGACCTCACAAGCTGACGATCCCATGGATTGTAGTTTTGCAAGTAAAGGTACCTTAGGTGTTAGCATAGGAGTGTTTGCGCTCTTGGATTGCGCTATAAACTCGCTATAAACTTGAACCTATAAATAGTTTCGAAAAGAAGTGTAGATTTAGTACATATGTCCCCAACGGCAAGTTTTGCAGGTAAAGAACCTGTACAAGAACAATTGTTAAAGTATTTACGCTCTTGGATTCAACAACTAAACTTGTCGTTCCCAATGGCAAGTTTAGTTATTTCATTCTCGCTGTTGGAACATGGCGAGTTTATCTTTTTTTGAGAATCCCGCCATTCCCAACGGTAAGTTTAGTTCAAAATTTTCAATAAAGACTCGTCGTTCCCAACGGCGGGGACATTTACACTAGACTTGCTGTTCGGAATGACGAGTTTAGTTCAAATATATATATATATATATATATATATATATATATATATATATATATATAGAGAGAGAGAGAGAGAGAGAGAGAGAGAGAGAGAGAGAGAGAGAGAGAGATCTTCGGTTGCACACTACTTTAGTGAGCACTCACGAAATAGAGCACCTATGACAAATCTGAACCGCTCATATTGTTCTATATACCTAAGATAACCTAACAATAAAAAATCAATTAATTTGAAATTCATTTGTTCATGATTTACATCATCACAAAATTGTATGGCTGAAATTCTAACAGCACGATGGATGGGCAAATGAACTTCAAATTACTTGATTTTTTATTGTTAGGCTATCTTAGGCATATAGAACAATATGAGCGATTCGGATTTTTCATAGGGTCTTTATTTCATGAGTGCTCACCTACTGCTTACCAAAAGTAGTGTGCAACCGAAGGGGACTATATATATATATATATATATATATATATATATATATATATTTGAAGACTCGCTGTTCCCAACGACGATGACATTTACAATAGACTCGTTATTGGAAACAACGAGTTTAGTTAAAAAAAATTATATAGAGTTTTTTTTAGAAAATTCACTAAGTCCAATAGAGTGTTTCACTTTGTGAAATTTCTTATATCCTCGCACTCCTAACAGCGAGTCTAGTATAAATTTCATCGTTGTTGGGAACAACGAGTTTTTATTGAAAATTTTGAACTAAACTCGCTATTCCTAACAGCGAGTCTAGTGTAAATGTCATCATCATTGGGAGTGTCGAGTTTTCGTTGAAAATTTTGAACTGAACTCGCTATTGGGAACGACGAGTTTAGTTGTTGAGTCTACGAGCGCAAATACTTTTGCAACTGTCCTCTTTCTGCAAATAGTTTCTAAAAGTAGTATATTAAAAAAAAAAATCAGGTCTAGGTGGTGGAATATATCCTTATTATCCATTAATTTGTTTATTTTATATATAATATTTTTATATCTGTATTATCTATATTATTTATTTATTTTGTAAGAAAATCTATTTTTTTATATCATGTTAATCCACTGGGTTTCTCCCCCATTTTTGTCATTCTTCTTTTCCACATTAGTCTAAGAGCAGATATGCATAAAATACATGGCATAGGTTTTACAAACTTTTACAAGTTTTTAGAGAGACCGATGTAGCCTTCATAAAAAGATTTAAAAAAAAACATACAAGCGCATAAATGAATCTTGGTATAATTGAAGTGATATTGGAAGTTTGGATTATGGCTAATTTGTAATCACACACATGAATTACATCACTTGTTTTTTAAATTTTCATAACCTACTTCATAAATTGTAAATTGCAAAGGAAAATGCAAGTGTAGTGCATTTATTAGGAGGTGTTTGGATTTGCAATTTGAGATGTATTTGTAAACCCAAATTTACAATTCCAAATTTGCACCAACAATTTTGACAATTGCAATTCACTTCTGCAATTTTGAGGTCACCCACATCCCACATCAGATTATTTGTAGAAGAGAACTATCTCAAAATTGTAGAAGCGGAATTTTTAACATCCCACTTCTGTAAATAATGTGATGTGAACGGTTGACGTCTACCTTAAAATTGCATAAGTAAACTACAACTGCCAAATGAGGCTGTGCAAAATTTCAGCTACAAATATAAAAAAAAATTGTATTTGCCCCAAATTTACCAATCCAAACAGCCTATTAGGGATTTTACAATGTACTACACACTTTCATCTTTTTGTTAATGCACAATCATGTCACCTCCTAATTCCTCATACATGTAGTACATGCACATGCAAGGACAGCTCCATTGCTATCTTTACCCTACTCTCCTGCACAGAAGTGTAGGTCAAGCCTATCACCATCTGGTAAAAACCAAAAGAGTTTTAACATTTGTATCCTAACCAATATAATAATATTATATATTTTTTTTACAAATATGTATTTTCACATATGTCCCTAATAATTTGGATTTTATTTAATATTTGCTCTTATGCTAGATATCACTAAATTAACCATAATTGTACCTTTACCAGACAAATAGAAATCAAATTAGAAGATCAAATTAGACAATCAAATGAGAAAAAATTTAACAGTTTTTAAAAAAACGAGGAAGCTTATAATCTATCATTAAAAAATAAGATTGATGGCAAATTTGAAGAAGTAACGTGAGAAAGAATATGTAATTCTCAAAGATGCACTATTAGTTTATCCATTTCTTGAAGAAAAATGAACAAATTTTTTAGAAGAGTTAACGAGTCTCGGTTGGATGAACAATTGTCCGAATTTACAAGGATAAAGAAGATAAAGTTTGAATGGTAGAGAAGAGAATATTTCAGTCATTTTTCATCAAGTCCATTAAAAAAAATAAAAATTCTCCATAGTTTTGAGTTTTTTTTTTAACTAGAGGGATAATTAAGAGAAGTGACATATATTGTTCGGGAAAAATATGAAAATACATATTTGAGAGGAAAATACATAATATTTAAGTATTTGTTAGGGACAGATATGTTAAAAAAACAAAAAAAAAATGTTCAGCAAACCCCAGAGTTTTGATCTTTGAAGTTTGAAGTGTACTTATTCCCAAGAATTTCAGGTCTAGTCACTTTTAGTAAGCTTAGGGATGTCATTCGGGTCGACCGAGACGGGTCAGGTCGGACCCGTGTGGGTTGCAGCCAAGTTAGGGCGGGTTCGGGGCGGGTCGCGAGCTTAACCGGGTCGGGCCGGGCTGGGTTCGAAATCTAAAATTTTGACCCGGTTGACCCGTGAACCCATTTTGGTCGAACCCATTTCGGGTTGGGCAGGGTCACGAATTGGCCCGGTCAATTTTTAAAAAAATTTTTAAATTTTTTAAATTTTTTTTACAACTTGACTTACAAAAAAAAAACAAAACAATTACAATAAGTATAATTGTATAAGAGTGAAAAAATAAATATATTATTCATTTCAACTACTATGAACTTTTTACAAGTTTTTTACATACAAATACAAGTAATAGAAACTCATAAAGAACATAAAATATTTCTTGATTTACAATTTTACGTTTACATATTTGAGCTGATAATCAGAATCTAGAGTTCGAGATAGCCTAGACTTAGATTGAAGAGAGTGTGTTGGACTACTAATGTGCACCTCTACTTAACCTAAACCTAGGATCTTATCGCTCTAAATTCCCTAATCTTGTTGTTGGACTTCAAGCGAGTTGCTTCCACTTGTTGATGTAGATGCCTTTTTTCCTTAAGTCCTGTCTTTAGCATTCATCAAATCTTCAGTGCACGCGAGCATCTCAAACGAATCCGGCTTCAAGCAATTCATGTAATATGTTAGAACTTTGCCACTTGTAGAAAAAATACTTTCTGAAGAAATTATGGAGACAGGAGGAGTTAGTAGATCTCTAGCCATATGTGAAAGAATAAGAAAAAGATTTCCATGTTCTTTCCACCATTGTAACACTTAAATCTTAGTACTGGAACTCTCACTATCTTGTTGATTATACAAATTTAATTTATTAGGTGCATTAGTCATAGATTTTTTTGATTGAATACGAACAAGTAAATTAGCAGCGACATCTTCTAATGTACTCTTACACTTACCTCTAGAAGTAGAAGAAGAAGAAGTAACTATACTAGTTGTACTACTAGATGCAAAAGATCTATCATAATAATCATACAAGTTATTCAATGTCAATTCAAAGCTATCTAAAAATTCATTACAATTAAATTCAGAAATATCTCCAAGTAAAGTAAAGAACATTACAATCAAACTTTTCGTACCCACTTATTTGATACGAGGATCCATAACAGTAGCAATACAATACAACATAGGAGGAGGATTTAAATACTTTAAAAAAAATTTATAAGTGGTATCAACAATATGGGTAATGTATTTGTCCGAAATCATTTCTTGAAAAAATTTGCATCATAGTAATGATTGAAAAAAAATACTACTAGAAGTAGAATCATAAGATATAGAAAACTTCACAGCTGTGGTTTTAAAAAGTTCCAAAAATTGTAATAAAAATTCGGCAAAATACCATGATTGGGGAGTCATTTGAAAAAAATTCATGTTTTTTGTAAGACAAAAACCGTTTATAATATATTTCTATTGAGTAACAAAATTTAGTAAATTAAAAGTAGAATTTCATCGGTGTTTAACATCTTTAGTAGATTTTCTAAAACGTATTCTCCTACGTTTACACCATCCTTTAAATTCTTGACGCATATGACCACTCAAAGCAATAAAATGTGCACAATTTCTAATTACAATTATATAATCGGCTACTTTCAATGCATCTTGTATGCATAAATTTAAAATACGATACACACACATCTAGCATGAAAAATTTCATTACATAAAGAAGCTAATTGTGTTTGTAATGTACTAATCGAAGCATTATTACTAGATGGATTATGAAAACTAATAGTAAAATTTTTATCACGAATATGATATAAATCACAAACTTCTAAAATACGTGTTACAATAACTAGTCCACTATGGGGATACGGCAAAGCCGCAAGTGAGATGATTCTCTTTTGAATCAGCCAATCAATATCTATCCAATGACAAGTTAAGCCCATCAACAGAATATCGTTACAACATTTTTAACAATCGAAAGTTAACGATACTCTATAAGTTAAAGAATACAATAGTGCAATTAAAGTGTCTCTCATTTCGTTGTAAAGTTTAAAACAATCAGACATTAATATGTTTCTAGGAATTCTTCTAAAATATGGATTTAGTGCATTTTGGTTGAAAGACTCTACATTCCTACTCTCGGAATAGGAAAAAAGTAGCTCATCCTTAATAACTAGTCAGACCATTTTCCGACGAATAAGTTCGGGATCATAGGGATGGCTATCTATTAGTCTAGTCATAGGGTTGATTTTTTGTTGGCCTTGTTGATCTTGTACTAATTCTTTGTGTACAATTAAAATGTGTCGTTTAATTGTACATTTTCTTTTACCCTTTTTTTATTTATAACTCTTGTCACAATGTTTACAAATCTAATGTCCTACACCCGGATTATTCTCATCAGAGATATAGTCATAAAATCTGTGTCAATCACTTGTTTCCCCACTAGTTTTTCTACCTCTAGTGGGTTCAGTTTATTGTGTTTGTGTGTCAACATTATGCATTTCTTCTTCTATGTCATATGATAGGACATCGTGAGATCCTACCAAAGGATTCAGTATAAATTCGGGTTGTACATGTGGGACTATTGGAGGCCGACGTGAATTACCAGTGGAATCTTGTCCACTTTGGCTACAGCCACTACCTCGTGATCTAGACATGGTAATAATGTATGAAATATATATATACATATATATATATATATATATAATTTCTAGTGTTTAACTAGTGTATGTACAATAATACAAAACAAAAAAACATGAGGTTTATGTTAAAAAATAAAATCTAAAAAACAATAGGAGGGTTGAGAGAGAGAAAAACGAAAAACTAACAAACAAATATGAGACAAAAAATTAGAACTACAACAAAAATCAAGACAATAGAAGGGTTGTGAAATTTTGATACAGTACTTCGCGGATAATCAAATACAAAATGAGAGAGGAAATAAAAGTAGAGAAATGTAGTAGACGTAGTCACGACGTCACAATGTCACGTAGTCCGGCAGTCGTTGAAACTTGAAAGAGAGAGAGAGCTTCATTGTTGGAGGTGTTGAAGTAGACGTAGTTGAGAGTTAAATCAACACAATTCGATACGATCAAAAAATTTCACTTCTTTATTGCTTGCTTCTTTGTTGAAAAAACTTGATTGAATTGAGATTGAATTGGATAGTAGTAGTAGAGTAAGAGAGTATGTAGTGGAAATTTTTAGATTGAATTAAGGGGGTATTTGTAGGGTGAAAAAAATAAAAAAGATTAGATCAAAGGGGATAATCATAAGAACAAGCATCACAATTTTCTTTCATATATAATTTGAAGTTGATTTTGATTATATAATTTCATAATAATACATATGATTATGATTATGATTATGATTATATAAAGTTGATTTTAAATTTTCATAATCATAATCATATGTACATATGAAGTTGATTTTGATTATACAATTGTAATCATAATCATAAGAACAAGCATCACAATTTTCTTTCATATATAATTTTATTGTAATCATAAATTGTGTTTATGATTATATATGAAGTGAGCAAAACAAAATATATAAAAAGGAGAATGAAATCTCCCACACTGTCTACTTAACAGTACAGTTTTGAACAAAGTTTTAAGTTAAAAGATTGAGTTGAAATTCAACTAGAGCAAAGTGATGTTATGAATGCAACATTCAGTTCCAGTAATTTAGCAACTATGTAACAAAGCATACTCTTCCTTAAAACTAGAAAAGCATACTCAATTCATGTACCTATATTCTTCCAGTTTTCTGAGCTCTGCACAATATAGAATCCTGTTCCATAGTTACAGAAAATCATATTAAAAATAATTCAAAAGTCAAAATGGATTTTGTAAAAAAAAGAAAGAACATTAAATTGGGAAAAGGAAAAAGGCCACTTCATGCCTACTTGTACTCTGAGTAGTCTTGATAATATCACAGTTCAAGGGAACTTCATGCCTACTTGTACTCAGGAGTAATTTGACTTCTCATAGAAAATGCCAACTTAACAAAATTTGTAGGCTCAGAACAACAACAATAGCAACAAAACTTGAAGGCTTAGAACAACAACAGCAAAAAAAATGCGTAGGCTCAGAACAATAACACCACCAAAAAAATGTGTAAAGCTCAGAACAACAATAATTTGTAGGACCCTACACAAGTGCTGGAAATATTTCCAATAAATCAAGTATAAGTGAGTCAAATGCAGAAATTTGAGTTTGTCACTAGGGCTGCTAAATTAAGCCATGCCTACTAGTTCCAACCAAATTGTTGTTTTGCATCTCCATCTCTTCCAAGTCAATCACTTTAACACCAAATGAGTGCACAACGGAACTCAATAAACACAGGAAAATGCCTGACAAAACACAGTAAAGCATAAAGTTTCGTTGAGACCTGAGAGCGATAATGCCAAAAGAAAAGGAGACATAAATGACCAATTTACCCTCAACAAAAGAGCTGAGAGAACGGGATCAAATCGGACTCGTTCTAAAGCCAGCAAATGAGATCGGAGATCCGATAACTCCCCGCTCACGATAAGGAGCTCATCTCACCATCTCATAATAGACTAACTCATAAACATAGTAAACAAAATTCATGTTCTTGGGTGACTTTCAGTTTCGCACTAACTTGGTAGGAGGGAGCAAAATTATGAAAATCATTTTACTTGTCTTGTATAAAGTTTTCATCACTGCCTACACACTCCAATAGAGAAAACTCATGATTAAACAAAATCATGCATAAACAAAATCATTCATAAACTTTTCATCACTGCCTACTAACATGGTATTATTTGTATAAACAAAATCATTTTACCAACTTATCGAAGATGGCGAAAAATCATGCATGTCTGTTATATCCATCGTCAATTTGCCTGCAAACAGTCAAGACATAACGATTAATTTAACATATGAACATATTTGGAATTAAAGAACAATAATTACAGATATGGCAAAAAAAAAATTTATAATCATGTAAGACGCTTACCTACAAAATCCAATGTCTAATTAGATTTTTCTTTTTCTCTCCAAAACCCCAAAATCCTTTATCTAGTATGCACTTCATAGCAACAAAGTCTAATGCACTTCATAGCAACAAAGCCTACCTTCTCCAGTTCGTACTAAACTACTAAAACTCAAAAGTATGCAAGATTGTTCATACTTAACCTAGTTGATAAATCTCTGTCATTAGCCGATCTCTTCTCGAGAAATCATACCCAAACCAAGTCAAGACTTCTAATCAACTTTTAAACATCTCCATGTTTTCCTACCTCTCCTTTCTCTATACACCTTCTCTGGGTTTCCATTAAACATACCCAAACCATCTCAATCAGTTTCCCTCTTGTTATCTATTACATACTTATAGCAACAAACCCATACAAACAATAACACCTTCTCCTAGTCACACTAAATTTCTAAAATAAAAAGAGTAATTCTAATAATAAACATGAACGATTATGAAAAAAAACAAGATTAGAAATTGAGATTACCTGAGAGGTGGAGCTTGGAAGATTGGGGGCTAGGGTTTCGCCGTCCGATCGCTCGAAAAGGAGGTAGGATTCGTTCGGAGCAAATTGAATCCCTAACGGCGAGAGAGAGGACGGGAGAGAGTTAAAATCGAAGGCCTATCAACTTCGACGAAAAGACGACGAGAACCGGTTCTCAGAGTAGGATGGTTTCTCGTCGAAGAGAGAGAGATCGATCGAGAATCGAAGTAGGGTTTCGATCGACGAAGAAGGAGAGAGCGGGAGGGATTCTCAGAATATGGGGGTTTCTCATCGAAGAGAGAGAGAGAGAGATCGATTCTCTATTCGAAGTAGGGTTTCGATCGAGGAGAGAGAGAGATCGATCCAGAAAGAGATTATGAGATGGAGAGGATGAGAGCTGAGACTATGAGATGGGAAAGAAAGGGAGATGGAAATGTCCTATTTACCCTCAGCAAAAAGAACAGAACATCCGCTCAAATCTGAGCCGTTTGATCGATCTCAACTACGATTGGATAGCTGTGATCTCCCGCTCATGATAAGGAGCCCATCTCACCATCTCATAATAGACTAACTCTCTCTCTCTCTCTCTCTCTCTCTCTCTCTCTCTCTCTCTCTCTCTCTCTCTATATATATATATATATATATATATATATATATATATATATATATATATATATATATATATATATATATATATATATATATAGGGAGCCCTTCGGTTGAGAACTAATTTGGTGAGAACTCCGTGAGAACTCACGGAGTAGACCCCCCATAAAAAATTTGAACCGGCCATCTCGATCTACACACCTTAGATAGCATAACATAAAGAAATCAAGTAATTTGAAGTTCATTTGCCCATAATTTACATCATCGCAAAATTGTATGGCTGAAAATTCTACTCCATTTGATGGATAGGCAAATGAACTTCAAATTACTTGATTTCTCTATGTTATGCTATCTAAGGTGTGTAGAACAAAATAGTCGGTTCGGATTTTTCATGGGGGGTCTACTCTGTGAGTTCTCACAGAGTTCTCACCAAAATTAGTTCTCAACCGAAGGTCTACCTATATATATATAGGGAGAGAGAGTTAGTCTATTATGAGATGGTGAGATGGGCTCCTTATCGTGAGCGGGAGCTAACAGCCATCTGATCTAGTTTGATTCAGATCAAATGGCTGAGATCAGATCCCGTTCTCCATCCTGTTTTGTTGAGGGTAAAATGGTCATTTACCCCCTCTCCTTATCTTTTGGCATGCTGGTCGCTCTCTCTCCGATCGTAAGAAATCCTAGTCTCCCCAAATTACCTCAAACCCTATCTCCAAATCGAATTAGCTCCCGCTCTCCCCGGGAAAAAAACGAAGAAGAAGAAGAAACCATAGATTTTGCGATCCAAGTCACCGCCATGAACATCTTCAGATTTGCCGGCGACATGACCCACCTTTTCAGTGTCATCGTCCTCCACCTCAAAATCTACGCCACCAGATCTTGCTCTGGTACTCGCAATCTCAACTCCTTCCATTTTAGTGATTTTTCCTCTAATTAGTCAGTGCTTTTTAGGGATTTCGTTGAAGACTCAGGAGCTGTATGCTTTGGTGTTTGTGACGCGGTACTTGAGTTTATTTACGAGTTTCGTGTCGGTTTACAACACGGTGATGAAAGTGGTGATCATTTCAAGCTCGATTGCGATTGTTTGGTGCATGAGGAGGCATTATTTGGTGACGAGGAGTTATGATAACGGGATGGATATGTTTCGGCATTATTTTCTGGTGCTTGGGTGCTTGGTTTTTTGCAGTTGTGTTCCATGATCAGTTCATTCTTATGGAGGTAGTTCGCTTTTTAATGATTTTGTTTGTTCGCATTGCGTGCATAGCTGTTGTTGTTACTACTTGCAATGCATGTGTCATTAGCATGTGTAGTGGCATGTATTCACTCGATGCATAGCGATTATCATACATTTTCATTGTTTTGTATAATTTGTATGGGTATGTTATTTTGGGAGTATAGATTGATGGAATGAATAACGTAGGTTTGAGGCATTTAAATAAGGTTGGTGATAATGGCGGAACAAGTAATCTAGCTAAGGAAATCAAACTTTTGTAGGACTAGATTTTAGAGTATTTTTGTACCTTAGCCATCCCGTTTTGATAGAAGTATTCCTGAAGCACAATTGGTCATGCGAGTATGTGTATATGGTATATATATATACACATGCCCAGAGGAAATTAACAAAGTTTCCAAGTCAATACTGTAGCTCACAAATACTCATACAATTGTCAATACGATTAATGTATATAATCTTACTTTTATATAATCTTCATTTTGTAGTCTATGTTAGTTTTAATGAAAGGTGGGTGAAATCCTCTTTATTGTTATCTGCTTAAGAATGCTTCAAGTTTCTCATATTTAGGCCTCAGTTTGCAAAACAAAGAAACTTTCTTAGCTGATTGTATCATAAGAGGGTAACTGGCTTGAATTTGGTTAAGCTTCTTTCAACTTTGGTTGTCTTTTTCCTTTTCTTCCTATGCTTAATGCTCTAGCTTTTATATTGACTAGAGGTAATTATTACAAGGACTTGTAAAATTTAACTATGGTTTAATTGCCTTTGTTTTCTTGTGTTGCGGAGGCGTGGTCCTGCTCTAGTGGCTCGCCACACTTTGACACTCAATTGCTTGTGGTTCTGCATCATGTGCAATTGTTCGCCTTACTGATATCTTCAAACGAATTTTTTCTTTGCTTCTTGCTCTACCTGCTCTTTAGTTTTTTAATCAAAGTTGTTCAATGAGTTAAGAAGCAACAGCAGCAGCAGCAGTGACTGTAGGCAACAAATGATGATTATTTTGATGCTTGTTTGTAATGATTGTTTGGGCAAATTGTAGAACTTATTTTGAAAATATATGTATCGATCCCATGCCATTGTTCGTCAGTTTACATGGGATTGTTGAATAATGTAAAGAAAATATATGTAAAAAAAAGTAATGAAGTAAGCTTGTTTTGTTGAATAAATTGGTTGACTTTGTTTACATGGGATTGTTTTTATTTTAATTATCTAGTGCTTATTTTGTTGAATAAATTGTTTGGCTCTGCTAGAAGAAATTTTCTTTCATATAATCTTTTCAACAACTGCAGCCTGCAGGTTGAGCATCCTCAGTTATTTTAATATAGTTATCCAAATACTGCTTGCTTGCAATCCAAGAAATCCAAATACTGCTCACATTCAAAAAAAAAATACATCCTATTTGTTCTCACATGCAATCTTCTACTTGTTCCTACTACTGCTACTACTTGTTCTCACATGCAATCTCAAAAAAACAAACTAAAAAATACTCCTCATTTAACACTGAAGAACTGCAATTACCAAAAGAGGCAGTGATAACATCAAAACATTTATCCAAATTGCATAACTGAAACATGAACTGAGATTAGAGGCTTCACAAAATAATTTTCATTTCAAAGTTCAAATAGGAATATTATAATCAAGTTTACACAACAACAAACTTCTGAGCTTCCCTCAAAAAAAGGCATACAAGGGCAAAAGATTGTGCTTCAGACACATGCATTTCATAATCTTTAAACAAAAATATCGTTGCATAAATATTCCATTTTAGACATTATTCACTTCTTGTCCTTTAGCCAAACGCAGAATTGAAGGATTCATCTGCGGAGAGTACTTGATGATGGAGTTACTAGTAGAGTATAGTTCTAGAAAAGAAGAATATATGGAATATGGCTCCATGGCGTGATGTTGATCCTACAAAATGCATCAGTAGCAGGAAATAGAAAACTTGTATACTCATGTAATCTACAACGGTTACTTCATCATCTGGGGCGTCAAGGTCTTGATAACTGCAACCACAAGAAAATATAGATACTAGCTTTGAGTGTACAATGGTTGTAATACTTCACACTGCATAAAAATTCAAGCATCGGGAAAGATAATCAATAGGGCTGCATGTTAATGCCATGCCAACTAGTCTAGCTGCATAAATAATCACACAAATAACCATGCCAACCAGCATCAACTCTCTGGATTACAGTCCTACTACTGTAACACTCGCATCAGCTCTCTGGATTGATTTTAAAGAAAGTCGTGATCTCCTTGCATTTCCAAAAAAGGTAAGGTAGTCCCAGAATGGCACTCAATAGATAGTTGGAAGTTCTGTGCATAAGATCAAATCAAAGACTTGTGAGCAAACTGGAGAAAATACAAATTTCCTTACTAAAAAAAGCTATGATCAATGACGATCAAAAAGTGATTCAAGGAATTTCTACAGACACTGCAATCATGACATTACCATCAATGCATCAATGGACCGTTCCTTATACACACTTTGATTTCAGTTTTTACACAGCGTTGGGCAGTTGTTGAATGCCGGCCACCAGATAAACCCATCTTATTCATTTTATAATTATATCAATAACATTTAGGCTATCAAATGATTTTATGGCAAACGAAGTAAAATGATTTTATGGCAGACGAAGTATTATTTCAAAACATCACTGAATCTCTTCTGCCTATCGCCTAAACCAAAATAGGATCAAGTAGGTATATCAAACAATATATCAGCAACCAGAAAACTACGAAATTCTGCTTCTTTGTAGTCCACAAAACAACTCAGGCCAAGATTCGAAATCTCACCATCATGTCCTATTTTAGGCAATTAGTTTTGGTATCAGTATTGGTAGTATTACTTGCTCTGGATCAGTGTCGTAATGGTATCACAACTTAGTTAGAAATATATCTACATATATGTAATGACATATCATCAATTATTGTTGATGAATATCAAGTTTTAATGAATTTAATTAAAAGATTTTGTTGATGTAATATATCGATTCTTAAAGTGTACATATCAAATCGTAGGATACAAACTATGTACCATAAGACTTGTTTTAATCTATGTAATCTAAGATACATACTCTGATATGTCTTGTTTTGCTAATGAACAAGATTGTATCTTACATATCGTGCCCTGTATCGTAAGTTTTTAACAATTGTGGCCTTACTAAGGAAAAAAAATCATACATTTAAGCTCCATCAATTGCAAAGTAATCTCAAAAGATGTGGGTAACCAGTTCCTAATATTTCTGTGAGTGCAATAATATCTATCATAGGTATCATTTAAATGATGACCCAATATTAGTTGAGAACGGTAACAACTCAATTCAATCTCAAGTGATTTATCTCAAAATCATGGCAAACAAGAATTACAAAGATCATTATGTTAGGGTTATATACTGAAAGCATCACTTTTGTATTAACTTTATTTTCTTATTTTTTTTTGAATGAGAATCATATGGGCATATGTTTGCATATTGTGTTTATTATAATATTAATGCAAGTGTCTGATATTCTATAAGGTTGACAATATGGTGTGAGGTGACACACAGAAGATCATATTATCGGTTCCCTATGGAATATATAAATAGTTCACAACCTAGACGGACTTGGACAATCCATTGGAAAGGTTGTAGTGTAATCTGGTATTAGTCTGTCTTGACTATAGGTTTACACTAGTACACTTTGTGTGTATTGAACAGGACCACTTGAGGTTGTTCTCTTTGTACTGACTACAAAAGAGAACAAACACCTCTGTTATTATGGATGCTTATGCTCTTAATCCAGATATAATAACAGACATGTATATGCAGTGTGTATTACTTTGACTCTTAAAAGAGTGAGATTCATTATGGATCAACAACATCTATGAATTGGGTAATAGCATTGTATGTATGATGGGCTGTTGATTGTAAAAGGAATCCATGTCCCGATACGTCGGGTTGATGATGTCCCCTTAAGGAGCTCATAAGGATTGTCATGTAAACCCTCCAGGTGGATTACATCCGACATGACAAATAAAGTTGAGTGGTACTACTTAAGGATAAAAGATGTTGATCAATATAGTTGTCAGTAACTTAATTTGATCGACGGACATTCGATATCTTAACATGGGGAGCTCAACGAGCATATAATAAAAGGAGCCCATAAATATAATTTGGGATTAGGAAGGTAGTGCAACAATAGCTCCTTAGTGGACCGAGCTATTGTTAATGGGCCTGGGTTGTGTGTTCGGGCTGAACACGGGATACCCAGATTCGTTAGGAGACCTAACCCTAATTTCTCCTCATAGGTCCCTGCCGTAGCCTTAAAAATGTGATCTAACCCTATATAGCGGAATCTAGGGTTACATAATTTTTTTTTTATGTGATTCTCAGGATTTCAAAAATGAGTTCTTTCAGTCCACTTATGGTGATTCTTAAAGAAAACAAACTTACTGGCCCTAATTATATTGACTGGAAACGTAACTTGGATATTGTCTTAACTGCTGAAGAGTACAAATTTGTACTCAATGAAGTATGCCCACCTAAGCCTGATGCTGACTCTGATGAAGAGGCCAAAGAGGCTTATAAGAAGTGGAATAAGGCAGATGAGATGGCGCGGTGTTACATTTTGGCATCTATGTCAAATGTACTGCAGCATCAGCATCAGGCCATGTCCACAGCTTATGATATGATGTACAACCTTAAGGAACTCTTCGGACATCAGAGTAGAGCAGCTAGGCAATTTGCTATGAAGAGTTTGATGAATGCATCTATGGCTGAGGGGACACCAGTAAGGGATCATGTTCTCAAGATGATGGGTCATCTAAATGAGATGGAGATCCTTGGTGCTAAAATCGATGGGGAAACCCAGGTCGATATCATTCTCGGGACTCTGCCTAAAAGTTTTGACTCGTTTTGCCTTAATTACAACATGAACAAAAGGTTGTATACTTTGTCAGAACTTGCAAATGAACTACAGGATGCTGAAGCTCTCTTCAAGCAGAATGCCCATGTTTATGTGACTGAAAAGGTCTCTACTTCTAAGCCGAAAGGTGGTAAGAAGAAGAAAGTTCAGAAACAAGTAAACTCAGCAAAGAAGGGCATGGGACCTCAAGGCGCTGTGAAAAAGCCGAAAGGCAAGTGTTTCAAGTGCAAAGGGTCAGGACATTGGAAGACTGACTGTCCACTTTTCAAACAAAAGAACAAAGAAGGTATATCTCATTTACTAGTTGTTGAAACATGTTTAGCTGTGCTATCTACCGGCACCTGGTGTGTAGATACAGGAGCCACTAATCATGTCTGCAATACATTGCAGGGGTTCCAGGAAACCAGACGGCTCAGTGATGGAGAGATATGCTTGTTTATGGGTGACGCTACAAGAGTAGTGGCCGTTGCAATAGGAGATGTTATTTTATCTTTTGGTAGAAATAAGTCTTTGACATTGAGAGATTGTCTTTATGCACCTTCACTTAGAAGGAATTTAATTTTTGTTTCTATGCTAGTTAAGGATGGATATTCAGTTTATTTTAATGACAATATTGTTATTAGAAAAAATAAGCATTTTATCTGTTCTGGTGCATTGGTTGATAATCTATATGTCATTAATCCTATTTCGCCCACAATGCAACTTATGGAAATGAATAATATGTCTTCTAACATAAATAAGAGAAAAGAACCTTCTTGTATGAACCAAACATATCTTTGGCACTTGCGATTGGGGCATGTTAACCTAAGAAGGATTCAAAGACTGGTTAAAGATGGACCTTTGAGTTCATTGGAAGTGGAGGCACTACCAGTCTGTGAATCCTGCTTGGAAGGTAAAATGACCAAAAGGCCTTTCAAGGCAAAAGGGTATAGGGCCAAAGATGTGTTGGAATTGGTTCATTCTGATTTGTGTGGGCCCATGACTGTCCAGGCTAGAGGTGGCTTTGAATATTTTGTCACATTTACTGACGATTATTCAAGGTATGGATATATTTATTTGATGCGCCGTAAGTCTGAGTGCTTTGAGAAATTCAAAGAGTACAAGGCAGAAACGGAGAAGCGTCATGGAAAATGTATCAAGTCATTACGTTCAGATCGTGGTGGCGAGTATCTCTTTGGGGAGTTTAGGGACTATTTGTCAGAGGCTGGGATTACATCCCAATTATCAGCACCTGGAACACCCCAACAGAATGGTATAGCAGAAAGAAGGAATAGGACTCTTATGGAGATGGTTAGTTCAATGATGAGTTATTCAGATTTACCAGATTCGTTTTGGGGATATGCCTTAGAAACTGTAGCTTATATTCTGAACTTGGTTCCTTCTAAGTCAGTACCAATTACTCCCACAGAACTGTGGACTGGGCGTAAGCCTAGTCTGAAACATGTTCGGATTTGGGGTAGTCCAGCACACGTGCTGAATGGGAAAGCCGATAAGTTGGAATCTCGTACAGAAGTACGCTTGTTTGTAGGCTATCCAAGAGGAACGAAAGGAGGTTTATTTTATAGTCCTAAGGATCAGAAGGTCATTGTTAGCACCAATGCTCTATTCTTAGAGGAAGACTATGTGATGAACCATAAACCCATAAGTAGAGCTGTTCTAGAAGAACTGAGAGGTGAGACACCAAATACTTCAGTACCAACAGTACAGCAGGATGTACCACCAGTAACTGCACAACGTGTCACAAATGTTGCACCACAACCGATTGTGCCTCGTCGTAGTGGGAGGGTTGTGATACAACCTGATAGATATATGTTCTTGGGAGAGTCGTCAGACTTTGTCCCTGAGGAACAAGATTATGATCCCTGTACCTACAATGAAGCACTCCAAGATTAAGATGCAGAGTCTTGGCAAAAAGCAATGATATCTGAAATAGAATCTATGGATTCTAATCAAGTCTGGGAGCTTGTAGAACCACCTATTGGTGTAAAAGCCATTGGATGCAAGTGGGTCTATAAGAGAAAAAGAGGATCAGACGGTAAGGTTGAAACCTTTAAAGCTCGGCTTGTTGCAAAAGGTTTTACTCAAAGAGAGGGTATTGATTATGAGGAAACCTTTTCGCCAGTAGCCATGCTTAAGTCTATCCAGATTCTTTTATCTATTGCAGCTCATCTTGATTATGAGATTTGGTAAATGGATGTCAAGACAGCTTTCCTTAATGGAAGTCTTGAGGAAGACATCTATATGAAGCAACCAGACGGGTTCATTGAAAAGGGCCAAGAGCATCTTATTTGTAAGCTCAAGAAGTCCATTTATGGACTTAAGCAAGCTTCCAGATCTTGGAACATATGTTTTGATCAGGTTATAAAATCCTATGGATTTGATCAATGTCAAGATGAATCGTGTGTATACAAAAAGTGTGACGGAAACGTAGTGGTATTCCTAGTACTTTACGTGGATGACATCTTGCTCATTGGAAACAATGTGAAGGTATTATCTAACGTAAGGGTATGGTTATCCAAACAGTTTGATATGAAGGACTTGGGAGAAGTAGGTCACATCCTTGGGATCAAAGTTCTACGAGATCGCAAGAAAAGGATGTTGGGCTTGTCCCAAGCTTCCTATATCGATACTATACTAACTCGTTTTAGCATGCAAAATTCTAAGAAAGGTTTCTTACCTTTTAAGCATGGAATTGCTCTATCAAAGGAGCAGTGTCCGAGGACACCTAAAGAGATAGAGAACATGAAAGCAGTTCCTTACGCTTCAGCAGTAGGAAGCTTAATGTATGCAATGCTATGTACGAGACCAGATATCTGCTTTGCCGTTGGCATGGTTAGCAGATATCAGTCTAACCCAGGACAAGAGCACTGGACTGCCGTAAAGCATATTTTGAAGTACCTGAAAGGACTAAAGATTATATGCTAGTTTACCAGGCAGATAGTTTAGTTGCCTTGGGGTATACAGACTCAGATTTTCAGTCAGATAGGGATTCCAGGAAATCAACCTCAGGTTATGTATTTACTTTGGGAGGTGGAGCCACTATATGGAGGAGTATCAAGCAAAAATGTATTGCTGATTCTACCATGGAAGTCGAGTATGTGGCAGCCTCTGAGGCAGCCAAAGAAGCGGTTTGGCTGAGAAACTTCCTATTGGACTTGGATGTGGTACCTAATTTGCCTAAGGCTATTACACTTTATTGTGATAATAGTGGTGCAGTTGCAAATTCGAAGGAACCACGAGCCCATAAGGCAAGTAAACACATTGAGCGCAAGTACCACCTGATACGAGATTTCGTAAAGAAAGGAAAAGTTGCTGTGATCAAGATAGCATCAGCAGACAACCTAGCTGATCCCTTCACTAAGAGCTTACCAGCTAAGGCTTTTGATAGTCATGTTGAGGGAATGGGAGTCAGATGCGTAGCAGCATGGCTTTAAGTATAAGTGGGAGATTTGTAACAGTATACTGAAAAGCAATGCTTTGAGTATAAGTGGGAGATTGTTAGGGTTATATACTGAAAGCATCACTTTTGTATTAACTTTATTTCCTTATTTTTTTTTGAATGAGAATCATATGGACATATGTTTGCATATTGTGTTTATTATAATATTAATGCAAGTGTCTGATATTCTATAAGGTTGACAATATGGTGTGAGGTGACACATAGAAGATCATATTATTAGTTCCCTATGGAATATATAAATAGTTCACAACCTAGACGGACTTGGACAATCCATTGGAAAGATTGTAGTGTAATCTGGTATTAGTCTGTCTTGACTATAGGTTTACACTAGTACACTTTGTGTGTATTGAACAGGACCACTTGAGGTTGTTCTCTTTGTACTGACTACAAAAGAGAACAAACACCTCTGTTATTATGGATGCTTATGCTCTTAATCCAGATATAATAACAGACATGTATATGCAGTGTGTAGTACTTTGACTCTTAAAAGAGTGAGATTCATTATGGATCAACAACATCTATGAATTGGGTAATAGCATTGTATGTATGATGGGCTGTTGATTGTAAAAGGAATCCATGTCCCGATACGTCGGGTTGATGATGTCCCCTTAAGGAGCTCATAAGGATTGTCATGTAAACCCTGCAGGTGGATTACATCCGACATGACAAATAAAGTTGAGTGGTACTACTTAAGGATAAAAGATGTTGATCAATATAGTTGTCAGTAACTTAATTTGATCGACGGACATTCGATATCTTAACATGGGGAGCTCAACGAGCATATAATAAAAGGAGCCCATAAATATAATTTGGGATTAGGAAGGTAGTGCAACAATAGCTCCTTAGTGGACCGAGCTATTGTTAATGGGCCTGGGTTGTGTGTTCGGGCTGAACACGGGATACCCAGATTCGTTAGGAGACCTAACCCTAATTTCTCCTCATAGGTCCCTGCCGTAGCCTTATATATATCCTCTATTCTCTGGCCGTCATTGAAAATCTGAAAAATAAGATTTTTTCTCAAAACTCGTGATTCACGTAAGGAGAGAAAGAGAGATCAGCCAAGGAGAAGAAAGGTTGGGAGATCGTCGCCCACACGACGTCCAACCCGAGGAAGGAATACGTGCAGAAGATCTTGGGGTCGCCGTCGTCTTCTTCTCACCGCAGGTATAATTTGTGAACCCTAGATTCCGCTATATAGGGTTAGATCACATTTTTAATCTGTTAAATTTTTAACGATCGATACGCACACCAATCCGTAGTCCTGGGAATCATCTCAGTTCCATCAATTGGTATCAGAGCCGGTATTGGATCTGCGTATTGATTGTTACATCCATGTTGTCCAATAAAACTTGTGTTGTATGATAGTCGGTAGATGTAGATCTGTTCTAACTCGGTTTTGCAGGCATCTTAGATCCAACTATTATGGTCCAATGCATGTTTTGTTTGTATTGTTGTTGTTTTGTGGATGTAATTATTGTGTTGTTGTTGTTTTGTGGATGTAATTAATATTACGAGGGTTGATCGTGCTTATAATTTTAATTTTTCAATCTAGATTATGTGTGAACTCCTTCGGGAGGCATAGGATTGATGTAATTTTAATTTTTCAATCTAGATTATGTATGAACTCTTTCGGCCTAGGGTATAATTTGTGAACCCTAGATTCCGCTATATAGGGTTAGATCACATTTTTAAGGCTACGGCAGGGACCTATGAGGAGAAATTAGGGTTAGGTCTCCTAACGAATCTGGGTATCTCGTGTTCAGCCCGAACACACAACCCAGGCCCATTAACAATAGCTCGGTCCACTAAGGAGCTATTGTTGCACTACCTTCCTAATCCCAAATTATATTTATGGGCTCCTTTTATTATATGCTCGTTGAGCTCCCCATGTTAAGATATCGAATGTCCGTCGATCAAATTAAGTTACTGACAACTATATTGATCAACATCTTTTATCCTTAAGTAGTACCACTCAACTTTATTTGTCATGTCGGATGTAATCCACCTGCAGGGTTTACATGACAATCCTTATGAGCTCCTTAAGGGGACATCATCAACCCGACGTATCGGGACATGGATTCCTTTTACAATCAACAGCCCATCATACATACAATGCTATTACCCAATTCATAGATGTTGTTGATCCATAATGAATCTCACTCTTTTAAGAGTCAAAGTACTACACACTGCATATACATGTCTGTTATTATATCTGGATTAAGAGCATAAGCATCCATAATAACAGAGGTGTTTGTTCTCTTTTGTAGTCAGTACAAAGAGAACAACCTCAAGTGGTCATGTTCAATACACACAAAGTGTACTAGTGTAAACCTATAGTCAAGACAGACTAATACCAGATTACACTACAACCTTTCCAATGGATTGTCCAAGTCCGTCTAGGTTGTGAACTATTTATTTATTCCATAGGGAACTGATAATATGATCTTCTGTGTGTCACCTCACACCATATTGTCAACCTTATAGAATATCAGACACTTGCATTAATATTATAATAAACACAATATGCAAACATATGCCCATATGATTCTCATTCAAAAAAAAATAAGGAAATAAAGTTAATACAAAAGTGATGCTTTCAGTATATAACCCTAACAATCTCCCACTTATACTCAAAGCATTGCTTTTCAGTATACTGTTACACATTAAATAATTTTTTTGCTAAGAATAAGTACAGAGCAAAAGATAGTAGCAAAATCATATTATCAATGCGTCGGGGGTTAGGATCTCCATCAAGATTAAATAGGGAGGCATCGGGGGTTAAAACCCACAATTATATTCACTTATAACACCACATAACTAATCAAAAAAATTAGAATTAAAAAAATAAATTGCTCAAATAATAGGAAATTTTAATTTTACCTGATTTAGGGTTTCTTTTTGGATCTAGTGTTCATCAGAGAAGGTGGAAATGGGCTCGAGGGTTGTAGTCATCAGCGAAGTGAGAGAGGCACGTCGGGAGCTCGAAGTTGAGAGAGCTAGGGTTTTAGATTTGGGGGTTTCGAGAGTGGAGCTATTTGAGAGCGGGAGCTAATTCGATTTGGAGCTAGGGTTTGGGGTGATTTGGGGAGACTAGGCTTTCTTACGATCGAAGAGAGAGCGGGAGTGAGTTGGGAGCCAGCATGCCAAAAGATAAGGAGAGGGGTAAATGACCATTTTACCCTCAACAAAACAGGATGGAGAACGGGATCTGATCTCCGCCATTCGATCTGAATCAAACTAGATCAGATGGTTGTTAGCTCCCGCTCACGATAAGGAGCCCATCTCACCATCTCATAATAGACTAACTCACTCACTCTCTCTCTCTCTCTCTCTCTCTCTCTCTCTATATATATATATATATATATATATATATATATATACACACACACATTGTAACTCTTCCCCCAAACTTGAATATCACACTTTTCTCAATGGGAAAAGAAAAAGATAAACAAAAATAATGAGAAAAAGTTTAGAATTGCTCCTCTCATTCATGTTAAAATTCTGGTTGAGTGATGTTCATTGTTTTGGTGATATCTGGAGTTGTAGATGTCCAAATCCTTTGATTCATTTCTAACTTGAAAGATAAGACAATTTCCTTCGATCGCTCTTTGAAACACTTTTCCAGATTCAGACTCCATCCTGCCAAAAATTAGCCATCAAAGTAAATCTAGAAAAACAAGTTCGTTGAAAACCTCCAAACTTATGCAATCCTATAAAATAAAATCAAAAAATTAAAATTAAATTAAACTAAAAGAAAAAGAAAATCTAATGCAGTAAAAAGAAAACATGGGTTCCCTCCCAAGAAGCGCTAAGTTTTAAGTCTTCAGCTAGACGTGGTAGTTGAGTTGGTTATGTAATGCCAAGATCCAATAACATAAGAACCTCTTTTCTAATAATTCTTTTCATGTGTGGGATAAGTTTTTTCTGTGCATCCCGCTAACTAGATGACAACGGTTTAAACTCGAGTTCGAGTCGTTTCATTCTTGAAGATGGTGTCTTTGATATCCCCACCTCTCTGAATTTCAGCTGAGAAAATGGATGAATAAATGGTGCAGCATCCAAATATATAACATATTCCAAAACATTTTCTTTCTCAGGTTCAAGAGTTCCTAAATTTGTTAGACATACTTCGGTTGGTAATTTTTCAACTTCAGCCTTTTGTTTCTTGCCCACAATTAAATCAGTGTCACTTACCTGAAAAAATGAGTGTACTTCGGCAGGAAACTTTATGGATTTAAAAACATCAAACGTTACTTGCTCATCTTCAACCTTCAAAATAAGTTTTCCTTATTGGACATCAATTAAAGCTCTCCCCATAGCTAGAAAAGGTCACCCCTAAATTAGTGGAATTTGTTCATCTTCCTCTATGTCAAGCACTATGAAATCAGCTGGGAAGAACTTTTTTACCTTTACCAAAACTTCTTCAATTATATCTCTTGGGTACGTGATAGATTTGTCCGCCAATTGCAAAGAAATTGTATTGGGCTTTACTTCTCCAATACCAAGTTTCCTGAAAACCGAAAAAGGCATATGATTAATACTTGTTCCTAAATCACATAAAGGTTTATCAAAATAAGAATTTTCAATAGTGCAAGGAATCATAAAACTCCCTGAATCTTTAAGTTTAGGAGGCAACTTTTTTTGTAATATTGCACTACTCTCTTCGGTTAGCATAATCATCTCATGCTCCTCCAACTTCCACTTATTTGATAAAATTTCCTTAAAAAATTAAACATATTTAGGCATTGGTTCCAAAGCTTCAATAAGAGGAATATTAATATGCAATTGCTTAAAAATATTTAAAAATTTAGAGAATTGATTATCAAGATTATTCTTTTTAAGTCTTTGCGGAAAAGAAATAGGTGGATCATAAGGTGAATTAGGATAAGTTTCAGAAATAAACTCCCTGAAAATCGTGGTGTTTTAAGCTCCTTTGCTTATCACAGAATTCTCAATATGGTGGTTGGTTACCTGTTGCATTTTTCCTCCAAAATTGGTTCGAACTCATCTTGCTTTTCAGCCATATTTTGTTCTGCAGTTTGTGCTTGTAGCTGCTCAATTGTCACCCACTTCTTAGTGTTATTGCTTTGACACGCTCACTGTGTTACTGGGTAGGTTCATACTGTTCTCTCTGTAAGAATATTTGAAAGCTGACCTATTTGAGCCTCAAGGTTGCGATTTGAAGCTAAAGTTGAAGTTGCAACATTTTGGATCGCCAAATCTATCTTTTGCATGTATTGCATGAACATTTTCTCAAGTGTCGGCTTCTTTTCTTGCTGTGGAAATTTTTGAGGTGTTCTAATTGCTCCTGGATTGTTGTTCCATGAAAAATTGGGGTGGTTTCTCCATCTTGGATTATAAGTGATAAGAATTGTTTTGATGTTGGAGATTGGACACATAATGTGCTTGATAGGAACAATGATCACAAATAATATTAGTTTGAATGGCATTAATATTCATATTACCTAGTTGATTAGATAAAGTAGCAATTTGTGCAGTCAATGTGGTAATAGGATCAAGCTAAAAAACTCTAGTTGCTTTTGTAGACATTGCTCTTTCCGAAGACCATTGGTAATTGTTACATGTCATCTCCTCTAAAAGTTCATAGGCTGCTTCATGTGTTTTTCTCATTAGTGCACCTCCAGCTGCTGCATCTGTAACACTCCGAATTTCATTTACATGTAATTCGTAGTACAACAGGATCTTTACTTCAATTCGTACAATTTTAGAAGAAAATTAAAACTTTTCATTATACACAATATATTTCAGAATTACACAACGGAAGTTAAATAAAATACAACATAGAATATTTACAACTCTAACATCTAACATCAACAGCTTTGAAAAAAATGATTTTTAGCATCAATCGTCTTTAAATCCTTGTCAATCCAAGTCCTGCACCAAAAAAATCTTTCGGCACGTCAGTTACTTACAACCGATGCAATATTATATAACGGCGATCCTCACTATGCCGTAATATAACGATTCTGTTACTTTAGCAAACACAAATTTGAATGTAAAACAAAGTGTGAAAAGTGACTATCCTAAAAATATCAGTGTATGCAATGACTTAATGCCTAATGCAGATGTTATACTACAATGACACTATTGCATACTTGTTCAGATTCTATGCACCCTATTCGACATAGGTCCGTGAGCAAGCACCTACGTACTCCACATTATAAGGTTTAATCTATCGCCATGCATCTTACTACTATGACTACTACAAGATTTGGACACTCTGCAAATATTGGTTCTCACCCGGAATACTGGAGATCAATCCTGCTCCATGGATCATTCTGTGGCCCTTACGTCCTTCGTCCCAGAATATTGGGGTTTGTCTCTTTCCGTGACTCATTCTGGAACCCTCATTGCACAAATTCCCCATGAGCGTCGCTCTCGTCCCATAATACTGGAGATCATTCTCGCTCCGTGGATCATTCTGTAACCCTTACGTCCATCGTTCCCGAATACTGGGGACTGTCTCTCTCCACGGATCATTCTGGAGTCCATAACTTACGTTTGCTCTAGTTGCATCATGTCACCAACTAGTGCATATCCTTAAGTTTGAAACATGAATAAATAATACTACCTAGAGCTAGCTTACCCTCCTACCGGTCTTAAACCATACACCAAGAACGATAGCCCATACTGGCCATTTCTCATAATTCAATTAATCATTATCATTTCTTTGCCGGTACCTGAGTCTTACTAAGCCTCTAGAATCAACATCTTTTCATGTTCAAAATCATGGGGTACGCAAACCCTTATAATTCATGTTCTCATTTTCATTTATTCACATCTCAATCAATCATTTAATTCATTCTTATTTACCAACTATGAAGTAAACACTTCTTGGTTGATCACACAGCCAACAATTTACTTCAGTAAATTACAAGGTTTCTTGGATTAACAGAACTCTCTTTTTCACATTCATTTATCCTTCAAGTATATTTGACAAAAATACATGTTCTTTTGAAATTTGAAAGACCAACTCTTCACAATTAACCTCAAGAATTTTTTATTTCCCTCTCTAAATTGCACTAGATTGAACTCTTTAGAAAAATCTTTACTCATATACAATCCCTTCTTAAAATTCAATCTAAAATTTATTTAATTCATGAATTTAAAGTTCTCAAAATATTTCTTAGAGTATTTAAATAATTTCCAAGTATTCTAGTGATATTATATGATATTTATATGAATATTTCCCTTTGATTCATTTGAAACCAATTCTTAACATCTTTATATATATATATTTTTTCTTGAGTTCAAATCTCCTCTAGTACATGAATACAATCTTTATTTTCCTTAAAAAAGGTGAGAAAATATTCTCAATTGTTATCCCATTATTTTAAAATACTTATACAAATTTTTCGAGTTTTTAAAACTCACAAACAACAAAATAAAAATAAAAATGCACTTTTTGTGCATTTAGATCATATCGAAGTTACTTTAAACATACATTTTGTAAGTAGTGATTTTTAAACAACATGGATATATATATACTTTTGATTTATCAACAAACTACTTCTTTTAACATGAATATATAACTACTAATCAAGATTTGTATTTTTCTTTTATCGATTTCAAGAGAAGTTCTTACCTCCTATTCAATCAAAAATTCTTCCCCATTGTTTTCCAATTTAGCATAAAATTAACAACTTTGTGCAAGAAAATATAATCGATTCATTTAATCTAAACATGATGTATTACTATGCATCCAACAACATCACAACAAATCTCACTAGAAAATTTCAACTTATCTATATGCATTTCTTTTTCAGATTTCATATCTATTACAACTTCATTTATCAACATACCATGAAACATAACAACTTTCATGCCACATTTTTTATTTCATTCATAAAGCAATCAATCATGTATTCTAAAACTTCTAGAAAGCAAGGAAATCACCCACCTTATAGTTGTAAAAGAAATAGGAACTCCTAGTAGATTGCGTATAGCTCCAACAAGATGCTAGCCTTCTCCTCCTAGCAAAGCAAAGCTCGAGCCCTCCTTCTTGAAGAAATATGAGCACTCTCTTTCTTTTCTTCTCTTTAGTTTATTTTCATTTTTGGTGCAATGTTTATGAAGTAAGCGGTGGTATTTATAGGGTCAAATGGGTGAATGAAGAAACACCCATTACCCAAAATTAAATACTCATTATCAAAATTAATCACCCACTCACACCTCTTCCTCCCCTTTGCACTTGGCCGGCCAAACTCCAAAACCCTTGGATTTCCACATGTGCACTTTTGTGCACGTGAACTCTACGTGCACACACTCTCATTCATTTGTTTATAGTCAAATTGTATATATTTTTTACATGACAAGTGTGGTGACAATTTCAAAAGTACTTGTATTTTTGACAAATATACGTGAAGGATAAATGAATGTGAAAAAGGGAGTTCTATTAATCAAAGAAACCTTGTAATTTACTGAAGTGAATTGTTGGTTGTGTGATCAACCAAGAAGTGTTTACTTCATAGTTGGTAAATAAGAATGAATGAAATAATTGATTGAGATGTGAATAAATGAATATGAGAACATAAATTATAAGGGTATGAGTACCCCATAATTTTGAACATGAAAAGATTTTGATTCTAAAGGCTTAGTGAAACCCAGGTACTACCAAAGAAATGATAATGATTAATTAAATTATGAGAAAGGGCCAGTATGGGCTATCGTTCTCGGTGTATGGTTTAAGACCGATAGGAGGGTAAGCTAGCTCTAGGTAGTATTATTTATTCATGTTTCAAACTTAAGGACATGCACTAGTTGGTGACATGATAAAACTAGAGATAAATGTTATGGACTCCAGAACGATCCTTTGAGAGAGACAGTCCCCAGTATTCCGAGACGATGGACGTAAGGGTCACAGAATGATCTCCAGTATTCCGGGACTAGAGCGACGCTCATGGGGCATTTGTACGATGATGGTTCCAGAATGACTCGCGGAGAGAGACAAACCCCAGTATTCTAGGACGATGGACGTAAGGACCACAGAATGATCCACAGAGCGGGATTGATCTCCAGTATTCCGAGCGAGAACCAATATTTGCAGAGTGCCTAAATCTTGTAGTAGTCATAGTAGTAGGATGCATGGCGAGGAATTAAACCCTATAATGTGGAGTACATAGGTGCTTGCCCTCGGACCTATGTAGAATGGGATGCATAGAAACCCTATTAGTGTCATTGTAATATACCATCTACATTAGGCATTAAGTCATTGCATACACTGACATGTTTAGGATAGTCACATTTCACACTTTGTTTTACATTCAAATTTGTATTTGCTAAAGTAAGAGAATCATTATATTTCGGCATAGTGAGGATCGCCATTTTATAATATTGCGTCGGTTATAAGCAACTGACGTGCCCACAGATTTTTCATTGCAGGACTTGGATTGGCAAGAACTTAAAGGCGATTAATGCTAAAGATCATTTTTTTCAAAGTTGTTGATGTTAGAGTTGTAAATATTCTATGTTATATTTTATTTAACATCCGCTATGTAATTCTGAAACAAACAATGTGTATATTGAACAGTTTTAATTTCCTTATAAAATTGTACGAATTAAAGTAAAAGATTTTGCTGTACTACGAAGTTCGGGGTGTTACAGCATCTACCATAGAACGATTTGTAAATCCCAAACCATTGTAGAATGTTTACACTTGTAGCCATTTAGGAAGTTCATAATGTGGGCACTTTCTCAATAGCTCTTTATACCTCTTCCATGCATCGTACAAAGACTCAGTCTCAAATTGAGTGAATGTAGCAATGTCATTCCTTAGCTTCACTGTTTTTGCTGGAGGAAAATATTTAGCCATAAAGTTTTGTGCTAATCCCTCCCAAGTTATGATGACACCAGGTGGTAGTGAATTTAGCCAAGCCTTCACCTTATCTCTTAGTGAAAAAAGAAAGAGTCTCAATCGGATTGCATCATCTGATACTTCATTGTGCTTGAAAGTGTCACAAATTTCTGGAAATTTTGCAATGTGAACAGTAGGATCCTCGTGCGATAGTCCCCCAAATTGAACAGTCTGTTGAATCATTTGAATGATTGTCGGTTTAATCTCAAAATTGTTAGCTTGTATAACCGGTCTCTTTATGATTGATGTTGCTCCATTAAGCGAGGACATAGCATAGTCTCTCAATGCTTTGTTTTCTTTTCCATTACTCTCGTTCACCATGGTAATATGCTTCCATGTCCTGAAATATATCTATTAAATAACAGAAAAACTATAATATAAAAAATAAAATAATAATAATAAAGTAAAAATAAAAAATAATAAGATAAATCCAAATTAGCAACAATCTAGCAATTATCAATATCAATAAAAGAATAGTTAGTCCCCAGCAACGGCGCCAAAAACTTGATGAGATATTTTGCAAGTGTACAAAATCGCAACTAGTAGTATAGTTTAAGTGAAAAGAGTGTCGAACCCACAAAGACTAATTATTTTATTGAGCACCAAAATTTACTAGATTAACTACTATCTAAAAAATCGAAAATATGATAAAATAACAACTAAACTAAATTAACCTAAAGAAAAGAACTAAACTAATTCAATAGATTGAAATATGAAATTTTGCTGTTTGTTAATAGCAAAACTAGTTCTAGGACTTTTTACTTCACCTAGTTATTCCCACACAATTCATAATTTCATGTTACAAGAAATTATACTTTTCTAAGTTGAAGACCAAAACCCCTTAGTTATTTAACATTTTCTCTCGAATAACACCAAAAATATCTCCAACTAATAGTTTGTTATATCTCTATGCAAATTTAATTAATTGAAGACTCATTAAGTTCTACGGATTTCTTTATAGTCACATTAATCGCGGTAAATCATCTCTAATTTCGCTCAATCAATGGTATTTAATTCTATATTTCTGAATCACAAATTACCTATCGGTCTCTCCATGATCCAATAAATCATACAAAAGTTGGCCAAACAATTGTAAGCATTAAGAACAAAAGTTAAACATGCAACCATGAAAAAATAGTTTAATAAAATAATATGGAACTAGAATTGTGTTATCAAAACTAGGCTACATCGAAACCCTAGAAAACTAAAATTAGTTCATAATAGATTTACAACTAACAAACGTGTTATTTGATTGCAATAAAAAAATTAGAAGAGAAGAAGAAAAACTCGATTTTGCCAAAGATCCACGCCTCGAATCCTGTGCTCCTTCTTTCTCTATCCTCTGGCCTCGATTTTCGTGCCTCTACCTACCCCAAAAATCCTCTTTCTTTCTTTTCTTATTCTCTGTTTCCAGCCACCCTCGAAAATTGTGCCCCTCTCGCTCCTCTTTCTTTCTTTTCTCTGCTTTTTTTTCCTGGATCTCGAGCTGCCCTCCTCTTTCGAATTGCATGCCACATTATATAGGGGAGTGAAACAATGGGATTAGGGTTAGGGTTAGGTTAAGATAATTAATTAATTAATTTAAAATCCATAGATTAAAAATAATTAATTAAAATCTAAACTCATCAATTAACTAACCCTAATTTAAATTCACTCAACTTTTATTTTTGTTACAAAATTTTATTCCACCCCTAGTTGACTGATATATTTTCTATAACTCTTCCATGGGTTCGTAAACACATGTAATTGAGTGCTTGAATCTTCCAGAAAAATCTTCACATAAAATCAATTTGAGAATTTGAAATCTTTATCTCCGTACTCTTCCTTAATTTCACCAAAACGCTCACATTTTGTACTTATCCCTCTCATTCCTACAAAATCAAAAAAATAAATAAATTTAAGTAGAAATAAGATAAAGTTTAAAGAAATCAATGAGAACTTGCAATTTTTATGCATAAAAAGAGTAATAAATTCATATACAAATTTCACTCATCAGTTGCGGGGGGGGGGGGGGGGGGGGGGGGGTGGTTGGACAAAGAGATATTATTTAATCGAGTCAATGATGACTTTGAACTTGGCAAAATCTTAGTTGTAGACAGAAAGTAAACGTGGTCTAATATGCAAGAAACCCATGTTCTTGCCAAATTGGATTGTATTTTCGTGTCTGGGGATTGTGAGACCCGTTTCCCCCTCACCTAGCTCATTCCATCCTTCGTTCCACCTCGGACCATGTGCCTCTTATCTTGAGCAATGGAGAGGGTAGGAATAAGAAGGCAAGACCGTTTCATTTTGATAAGGCATGGCTTTGTAAGGAGAATCTTGCCGCAACCATAGAAGGCTCTTGGATGGAGTCAGCAGAGGGTGCCGATGCCATCTTAGTGTGGAACCTTAAAATCCATAGACTCTGCACTTGTCTCAAAAGGTGGTCGAAAGCGGGATTCGAAAACACCAAGGGAGACAAGGACGATATCTCCGAACACATTCATGACCTTGAGTTGCTAGAAGAAGACATGGATCTCTTATTTAGCAAGTTTACTATGCTTCCAAACCTTAGACGTAAGTTGGACATTTTTTTTGTGGAAGAGGGCTATTGGCATCAGAGATCGAGAGACCAATGGATAAAGGAGGGAGATGGTAACAATGACTTCTTCTGCCGTGTGGCTAATGGTAGACGTAGGGCTAATTCTATCCTAAGTCTTAACATAGATGGTATTAGGATGGTATTAGGATTACTGACTCTCTAGTCCTTCAAAATCACGTAGAGCCCCATTTTGGAAGCATTTTCAGCCAATCAAAACTGGATCGGTGTAGCCTTGCAAACAAATTTTGGTTGGCTAGGCCCCAACTAGATGCAAGCGTGCTTGAGAATCCCTTTGAGGATGAGGAGATTAGGAGGGCTATTTCTGACTTGGGCTAGGACAAGGCTCCAGGTATAGATAAGTTGCAAATTTTTTCTATACTATGTTTTGGGGAAATCTGCGACTAGACTTTCCCATAAACATTGAAGCCTTCTATGAGGTAATGCATACATCATTCTTCTCAACTATGCCACCATTGCTCCAATCCTTAAGATGGTGGATGTATTCATTGTGGGAAATTTGTGACCTATTAGTGTGGTTAATGGGTCTTTCGTCCTTGATAACATGCTTGCATCATGTTGGACTCCCTCATTCATCTAGCTCATAATGGCTTGATAAAGGGAAGAGAAAATCTTAACATCGTCGTCACTGCTCATAAAACAATCTTTAGATGTGAGAGAACTAAATAGGAAGGATTCTTACAAAAGCTTGATTTTGAGAAATCCTTTGATATCGTTGAATGGGATAATGTGATTGAGACATTAGAGACTAGAGATTTTGGTCCCAAATGGCGCTCTTGGATCGACAAGTGCATTTTGGGGGATAAATCTTTAGTTATCTTCAACAGGGTCTTGGTTAACCATATTGCTTGTAAGAGAGGGTTAAGATAAGGGGATCCACTTTCTCCATTTCTCTTTACTCTTGTAGTCGATGGACTTATAGAGATGGTGCATCGATCTCTTAACCTTGGGTTACTGAAGGACAGTGGAGGACTGGGCTTGGGACATGCTCTTCGCATCCTCCATTATGCAGATGATAGGTGAGGTTTGGATGATCAAATGCATTTTTTGGTTGTAATACCCCCCAAAATAATAATAATAATAATAATAATAATAATAATAATAATAATAATAGATTTTTTTTCCACAATTTACTAATAATTTGTTTTGATATTTTTTTAGGGCAAAAAGCAAAGTACCCCCCTAACGTTTGGGCTTAATACAATATACCCATATAACGTTTGAAAAAGTACATTTAACCCATTCCACCGTTCACTTAACCCCATCCGTTAAGTTAGAATTATTGAATTACCGTTTTACCCTTACCCTTTCATAATCAAATCTCTTCATGTTTTTACTCTTTCTTCATTCTTTTTCTTTTTCCTCTTTCTTCATTCTTTTTCAGATTATGCAAACAACTTATATCTTATTCATATTTCTGAAATTTAGTCAAGTTGCAATTTTTTCCCCAAATCAAATGCAAATATGATATATGTTTTCTTCTCTGTTTCTACATCATTCATTGACTCATTGTTATATCAGATTTCTGGGTGGCTACTTGCGTCTCTTAAATTTATTTTTTTAATCAAATGCGGTGGGATATTTGCGTTTTTAGTCCGACACATTTAATTAAAAAGTTAACAAGAAATAACTAATTAAGCAAGATTTTAACAAGATTAAACTAATTAAGCAATCCATCCATAATTTTGAACGGACGAAAGATGATCTTCCGTTTGTTCAAATAATTAAAATTAAAAAAAATTGTCGGACGAAAGTTCATATTTCGTCCGACAACTTTTAGCAGGAAAAAACCCATGGACGAAACTTCATATTTCGTCTCCTATAATTTGCAAATTCTTACATCGCTTGCCAAATATAGAAAAGCAATGTTGCTCTCATGCCCAAAATTTGTGTTTTTGGTCAACGACTGTGGGATATTTATTCTCATATTTTGTAAATTTTGAGTTTTTACCCAACGAACTACTGACAGTGATTTTCTTTGTTGGACAATGCTATTTGTACTAGAAAATTTTCGCTACTTTGATACTAGTCTTAGGTGGCAGCTTAGGTTGCAAATTGGTTGATTAATTTAAGGAGCACTACTGCTTCCCATCATCCCATGTCGACCTTTCTCTTTCTCTCCACTAGAATATTTTTTTCTATCTAAGCCCTCCTTTCTATTGCATCTATTTTCCTCCTTATTTTACTCAACCAATAACAGCCTATCGACCAAATATGAACATATATCATATTGATTTGGAAAAAAAATTGCAACTTGACTAAATTTCAGAAATATGAATAAGATATAAGTTGTTTGTATAATCTGAAATGAATTGCATAATCTGAAAAAGAATGAAGAAAGAGGAAAAAGAAAAAGAATGAAGAAAGAGAAAAAACAAGAAGAGATTTGATTATGAAAGGGTAAGGGTAAAAAGGTAATTCAATAATTCTAACTTAACGGATGGGGTTAAGTTAACGGTGGAATGGGTTAAATGTACTTTTTCAAACGTTATATGGGCATATTGTATTAAGCCCAAACGTTAGGGGGGCATTTTGTTTTTTGCCATTTTTTTTACAATGAATGTATTGTTATATAGTATATGTTGGCCCAATCCATTACGTTTGCATGGTTAAGCCTAACCACATATATTGTTCACTGAATATATACTAATACTACACTACTATTATATACATATTAATATATACATACTTTCCATAATCTATGCATACACTACTATACTATAGCCTACAAATGTTGACTTAGAAAAGGGGGTTAAGTGTAATTGAATAAAGTCTAGGGGGTTAAATGCAAATGAAGGGACACCTAAGAATTTCTAGACATCTCCACACAACCCTACACTCACCCATACCCTTCTCAAGCATGGCCGACCATCTCTCACTCTTCTTTTATATATATGTGTGTGTGTATGAGAAACCCTAGTTCTTTTCATACTCTTTTTAAAACCCTCGTTAATTTTTATAAAATCCTTGCCTATTTTCTACATACCAACCCAACTCATTCTCACTATTTTTCCATTTCCAACTATATATATATATATATATATATATATATATATATATATATATATATATATATATATATATATATATATATATATAACTCCCAGAAGCTTTTGTGTGCATAATTAAGCTAAGTGGCATAGAAGCAAGGAGGAGAAGGAAGCAACTTGAAGCAAAAACTAATATATTGAAGCTTGCAAAAATCAAAGTGGGTAATTTCTTTATACTAATAGTTGCTAATTTACTTTTATGAATGAGGGTATGATGTGTTGATTGATATCATCATATGCTTTAGTTCATGTGCAGGATCATATGAAATAAACATAGCAAGAAAAGAAACATGCTAGAAGAATTGTTCATGTGGCATGATTGTTTGAAATTCATATTCTAATTATTTAGTATGGATAAGGGCATCCACAGTGGTCTGCTATATTTTCCATTTTGCCAAAAATGGCAAAATAGCAGCAAAATGGCAAAATAGCAGCCACATCGGTTTGCTATTTTGCCATTTTTTGGCAAAAATGTTACAGTAGCTTCTCATATTTGAGAAACCTTTTGTTCTTTCTCAAAATATA
Source organism: Hemerocallis citrina (assembly GCA_017893485.1). Classification (NCBI taxonomy): domain Eukaryota; kingdom Viridiplantae; phylum Streptophyta; class Magnoliopsida; order Asparagales; family Asphodelaceae; genus Hemerocallis; species Hemerocallis citrina. The sequence continues at coordinate 83,288,477 of CM030366.1, forward strand.
GGGGACAGAACATGTTGTTCCGTCCCTATTATTTTTTACTTTTTAATGGGATCGGATGGTACAACATATACCGTTCTATAATTTTTTATTATTTTTATTATTTTTTTAAGTGTCGGACGGAACAACTTGTTCCGTCCCAAAAAAAAAATTTTAAATCGGATCGGACGGGACATGTCCCATCCGAAGAGAAAATTTCTTAAACGGGACAACACGTCCCGTTTGAGCTCATCACTTTCACCCCTCAATTTACCCACTTTAATTGAATTTAGTGTTAATTTAAATATAGTTTAGTATTAATTTAATAGTTAATTAGTTCACTAATTATATTTTAAAGACTAAACCAAACTTAATTCTCAAACAAACTTAAATAAAAAATAAAAAATTCATGCGATGGGACAACATGTACCGTCCGCTAATATTTTTTTAAAAAAAATTGCCAAAATATAGCAAACAATGAGTGCGGAGTATCGCTATTTTGCTATTTACCATTTTTCCATTTTTGTATAAAATAGCAATGACGAGTGTGGATGCTCTAACTATTTGTTAATTATGGTTGAAATAGTTGTATATAGTAGTAGTAAGGTTTTTTTTTTTTTTTTTTTTTTTGTGTGTGTGTGTGAAAAGAAGGTGGTGTCTGGCCACCCTATTTCATTAATAAGGGATTAATAAAACAAACTCAGAGTACTGAGCCCACTACAAAGTCCTACAATCAAAACAAAAGTACATAAAGTCCACCCCGAACATGATGGGTGGGACAAAAGAAACATAGAGTAGCCACAAAGAAATACATCATATCCCCCCAACAAACTCTGGGGTGGTGGGTATCTATGATCAGAGTAGGTCGTGCTGGCTATCAATCGATCGTCGGACCGATCTCGATCTCCTCATCATCAAACTCCTCAACCTGGAATTCGCTCGCAATCCTCTCCCTGGGACCTACTACAGCCACAGTAGCCCAAAATGAAATAAAATGCATAATGTGAGTCAAATTGCCAGAAATACTATTGTAAGTTCTACGAAAGTAAAGATTATTTCTGTCTAGCCAAAGAATCCAGGTCATTGCGGCGATAGCGATATACCACGCTTCTCTCATAGAACCCCTCTCCGACGTGAACTTTAGACCTACCCACAGGTCCTCGTATATACTAGGATATTGAGTTGTCCCTAGAGCACTGAGTACCTCTACGAGTACCGCTTTGCTCCTAGGACACTGTAGAAAAAGATGGTCTCTAGTCTCCAGGGCAACGTGGCAGAACCCGCATTGAGAGTCCACACTCGGTTGGCGCTTAGCGAGGTTTTTCATAGTCAGGATCGCATCATTTAGTACCAACCAAAAGAAAGCTTTGATTTTTAGTGGAGTTTTCGTTCTCCAGATGAAGGCTGACCACTTTGGGATACATCCCCTAATATGAAAGCGGTTGTACATGAAGCGAACTGTGAACTTGCCGTTCTTCTCCAATTCTCAGGAGTTGTTATTAGGATCCTGAGAGCAACCAATTCCAGCATTGGTGATGAAGGTCTGAAGTTCCGTTAGTCTAAGCTGAGAACCTAGGTCAAGCGGTTGTTTGAAAGGTGGCTTCTAGGTGCATTTTTTCCAGGCTGCGACCACCGTGTAGTGTGGTTGTGTTGCCTGCTCATATAAATCGGAGAATAAGGTTCTGAGTGTATGATAAACACACCACTTATCCCACCAAAATCTGGTGAGTCTTCCATTACCGATAGCTGACTTCACACAACTGTTGAAGGGTTCATAGGCCTTAGTGATGCCTTTCCATTCCCATGCATATATCCCTGAACAAATTGTTGCCATCTTTCTCCATTAGGGTGGAACACTTTCCACCACCATTTACCCAGTAGCGCCAAATTCATATCTCGAAGATCAATTATACCTAGGCCTCCATGTATCTTTTTCATGCACACCTTCTCCCATCTAATGAGGTGATATCCTCCTCGGTCCGGGTTTGCCCCTTTCCATAAGAAACGTTTTCGAGTCCGGTCAATTCTCTGGATTACCCATCGCGGCATTTCAAAGAAGGAGATATAATAGGTAGGAAGGTTTGAGAGGACTGCATTAATAAGCGTGACTCTCCCTCACAAAGACAGAGCTTTGCCTTTCAAACCTGGTAGCCGTTTCTCAATCTGGTCAATAATGGATAGCCAATCTGCCTTTTTGAGTTTCCCGGATCTTAGCGGCAATCCAAGGCACTGAATGGGAAAACTCTCGGTGGAGCAATTGAGGATTGTGGCATGTTCAAGTGCCTCTTCTGGAGTCAGGGAAATGGGAATGAGAGCACTTTTGTGGAAATTAACCCTGAAGCCAGACCAAGCTTCAAAGCAATACCGAATTCCTTTGAAGACGATAGTTTTCCCTAGGTTGCCATTGCCAAATAGAAGAGTATAGTCTGCATATTGGAGTATAGAGCACCCTTGGTGATTAACTCCCTTGGCCACTGATACGATCCAACCTGCTTTACTGCACTTAGTCATTATGGATCTTAGAACGTCTGCCACAATGGTAAAGAGAAGGGGTGAGAGAGGATCTCCTTGTCTGAGCCCCCATTTGCAGGAGAATGGATGGCCTGATACCCCATTTACCAAAATAGCCGTTCTGCTGGTGGTAAGACAAGTGTGGATCCATCTGATCCATCTGTCCTCGAAACCTCTTCCAGCAAGCGCTTCCAACAAACAATCTCATTCAACAAAGTCATAGGCTTTTTCGAAATCCAGCTTCAGGAGGTAGCTCTTAGAATTCGAAGTGTGACATTGATGGATAATCTTCTCAACCATTGCTATACTATCCTGAATACATCGTCCTTTGATGAATCCCATCTGGTCTTTACTAATGAGGCCATCCATTACCTTTTCCAGACTGTTAGCGAGAGTCTTGGTAATGATCTTTACAGAGCAGTTAAGGAGGCTTATTGGGCAGAAGTCTCCAACTCGTCGGGAGTCTTCTTTCTTAGGAACCAGCACAACCTCCGCAGAGTTGAATCTCCCTAATTTGAGTTTATACTCGTAGAAGTCTGCGAACACCTCCAGCAAGTCACCTTTGATTTCCTCCCAGAATATCCGATAGAATAGTATCGGAAAACCATTTGGACCTGGAGCTTTATCTTTTCCAAGTTGTTGGATTGCCTTCCAGACCTCCTTCTCAGTGAAGGGCGCTTCGAGGGATTGCAGCCTAGGATCGGAATTGCCTGCCTGGTCTTGCCAGAATTTGTGTTGGAGAGGGACTCTCAAGTCCGCTTTGTACCCAAAGAGGCGCTTGAAGTGGGACTGGAAAGCCAGCTTAATAGCAACATCACCTTATACCATTCCGGAATCTGAGTGGATCGAGTGAATGAGGTTAGATCTACGCCGAGCACTGATAACTCGGTGGAAGAATGCTGTGTTCGCGTCTCCCTCTTTGAGCCACGAAATTCTGGATCGTTGTTGCCATTTGATTTCCTCAATCCTGTAGAGTTGGTCAATTTCCTGTTTGAATTGAAGCAATCAATTCCGCTCATCCTGTAGCAGATCCCTAGTTTCTTCAGTCTTCTCAAGTTCCTCAATATCTTCAAATAGGGATTCCTTTGCTCTCCAAATCTGCACAAATCTGGCCCAGTTCCATTTCCTGAGCTTGCCCTTGAGTCTTCTAATTTTGTCACACAATATAGCTGACGCCTCATCACCCGTGGTCGGGCGAGACCAACTCTCGTTGACCATGTGGTGGAAGCCTTGGATTTCTAACCATGCTTTCTCGAACCGAAACTTTGACGGTTTTCTGGGTTGATCTTCCCCGGAAGATAAGAAAATAGGTACATGATCTGAGGTTGGTTTAGGAAGTGATTTAGCCGATGACAACGGAAATTTGGTCTCCCAGTTCATAGGGACCAGGATCCTATCTAACTTAGCTAGAATGGGCGCCGCTTGCATGTTTGACCAGGTGAAAAGCCTATCAGAGATAGGGATGTCAACCAATTGCAGCTCCGTGATGACCTCATTAAACGCTTCCTTGTCGGGGTCACTAGATCCTCTGCCTCTGTGTTCTGAGGCAAATCTAGTGATGCTAAAATTGCCCCCCACCACCTAAGGGTGTGGCTAGTGTGCTTGGATCGCTTAGTTTCGTCCAGAAGGCCATTCTATAGGCAGAAGTATGCGGTCCATAGACCACCGTAACCAATTGAGTCCATCGGTCGGATTTTCGTTGTAGCAATACCGACAAAGAAAATTGCCCATGGAGCTCATCTAGACAACAAAAGAGATTGGGGTTAAAACCTAGAGCGATGCCCCAGATGCCCCAACTGATGGGAACATTCTCCATTCGGAGGCTCGATTTTCCCTACTCTACTAAGTCTAGACATGTGTGAAAGTTTGGTCTCGTGGAGACCCACAATGTTAGCCTTTGACCTGGTTATGACTTCCTTAACCATTTCTCGCTTGTCCCACCTACCGAGGCCTCTAACGTTTCAGAATAGAGCCTCCATTAACTACGGATAGGGGAGGGTAGGTGACTCGTTTTGGGTATCGAGTTCACATTAAGAATAACCCTATTGGTCTCCATCCTCTAATTTTAGTAAGGAGGAAGGCGTTCCTATCAGTATCGATAACCGCAAGACCACAGGTTTTAGCTAGATTAAAAATCTCACTATCAGTCATGAAATTAAAAATAGAAGCTAAGAAAGAGCCTATACCTCCGTCACTTGTCTTAGTCGACTTAGCGGCTGCAGCAATCTCTTGGTAGTCATCTAAGGACTCCTCAATAGCCATCTTAGCGACTTTCTGAACCCTAAATCCTGGACCGCTCGGAGTGTAGGCTGGCTCCAATGGCTGTGAAAGAGGAAAAGTCGAGGGAACAAACTCCAGTGAGATACCCGCAAGATCTTTAGCCAGTCCCTCAGAGTCAAGCCACTCTCCCTCTGAGGAATCAAAGTCATCATTGAGATTTAGTCTATCATCTCGATCTTCTTCATCTATTCCAAGAGGTGAGACGGGGATAATCTTAATTGTGCTTGTGTATAAGGACCCCTCTTTAGAAATATTCAGCTGTAGTTCCCTGTCTTTTGAGCTAGACCCCTCTTTGGGCCCATTTAAAATCTCCATATTTAAACTCCCTCTTACAACACTACTAGGCCCATCATCAAATACGTTATCACCAATAATAACCGGCCCATCGGAGAGCCCAAGCCTCTTTGAAAGCCCATGAACTTCGTTAAAAGCTACTTCACATGAAAGCCTCTCACTCTTAGCACTCTTTCACTCTGAGTGTGGACCACGATAAGCTAAGTTGGCATTGTGGTCCATCAGTACTTTGTTTCTATCGCCCTTTTCAGATGGAGCGCAACGTGGTGCCTCGTTAGAGGTGGGCATTGCGCACGAAGCGCTGAGCACAGAAGTCGAAGGGTTTAGTGCCAGACTCGATGTGAGATGCTCTTCGTTTCTCTCTTCGAAGCTATTACCCAAGCTTCCCTCCTTTTGTTTCTTTCCATTCTAAGCTCTTCTCTCTTCGTTGCTATTACCCAATCTTCCCTCCTTCTGAAACTTTCCACCCTGAGCACTCCCTTTTCCTTTTGGGTCTGAGTCTCTATCACCGCTCTGACTTTTGGTCGTCATCTTCCCCAAAATGGTAGCCTCCCGTACCGTCTCTTGACCCAAAGTCACCAACTTTTGCCCTTTTGGATTTTGACTTTGCATGTCATTTTGCATGTCGATTTCCAAGGTATTTTTGCCAATTTTCTCACTATTACGTCCTGCCTCCCCTCTATGCTCCTCTCGTCACTTCCCCTTACCAACTTCGAGGAGTTAACTACCATTTTGAGCTTTCTTTGGCCTCTCCTTTCAATGGGAAAGATCTAGAGTCTAAAGACCACCCAAATCTGGTAGTGTGTTCAGATTCACAGATTTCCTTCCATCTTGGCAGTTGGATCTGTTGGTCAGGCCTCGTTCTCGACCACCTTTGATCAAAAAAATTTCCCTTGGCTTTGATCCCTCTGCCGTGTGTTCATGGCTTTGCTCCTTCCTTCTCGCCACTCTGATGAGCTTCCGATGCGCCCGTTCCACTTCATGGGCCCCGTCTGTGGTCAAATCCCATTTTGGAGAGACCACCTGCTTGTAAGGCCGGTCGTCTCTGAGTGCATATGAAGGAGTGGGGAAAGTGATGGCTGATAGCTCCGTTGCTGACTCCGCTCGCTTGTCAAGCACAAAATGGATCAGATATGACTCCTCGAAGGAGGAGAACACTTTAGCAAATCGGGGCATCAAGGAGATGTCAGCACTCCTTATGAGAATCCTCACCGATACGATCTCTGACCATCGAACTGTCTTCTTGTCGATCTCGTTGATGGAACCGAAGTCGGCGATGATCTCTTGAAGGGCATCCGTCTTCCAAAAGTGGAGCGGCATATTCTGGATCCAAATCCAAAATTTGTCGCCCTGTAGTAGTAGTAAGTTGTAGAAACTTATATGCTTATATGTAGTATGAGTAATTTGCATGTAGTAAGTTATATAAAGTAACTTTTTTCATGTAGTAATTTATAGGTGTAGTAATATTACATGTAATAGTTCATGTAGTAATTTGTAGGTATAAGTAGTGGTAGAAGTAGTGATTTATATGTAGAAAATTCTATACATAGTAATTCATTTTTTTTAAAATTGTAGTTAACTATTACTTGTAGTGGGCTACTTGTAATGTCTAGTAGCACTTGTGATAGGAGAAGAATATGGTGAAGTTATGGGTGTGTATAATAGTTCATGAAGCAATGGTAAGGAGGTGATTAGAATAGAATCTATTTTTAAATTATTCATGCTAAGCTCATGTTGTAATGGTGGAAAGGAGACTAGAATATCTTTAGAATAACTCTATAATAATTCATATGTAGAATAACTTCATATTTAAGTTCATAATTCTAAGTGAGTAAGTGCACAACAATGGTATTAATAAATACCTATGTTAAAAGAAATTGAATCGGTAAGTATACATGGGTAACTAGAAGCTAGTATATATGTAATTAAAAGGTTAGTAACTTAAAGACGGAAGGAATTAAAATTGCAAGAGGTATTAGTACACTTATATGAGTGCATACGGTGATGCCTAGTCCATAATAGGTACACTAGTTGGTGTATGTCGAGTATGTATGTTGAGCCGACTCTTAGCGTAATTAGGAGAATTGGGTTGAATTCAAATTTGGTTTAGATGGCTTGTTGTAAGTCAAGACTAACTTTTGGGACTAGGTTTAATTTACCTAGTAATCAACCATTATTGAATAAGAAACTAAGGAGAAAATTAAGCATGAACTATAGTGTGATTAATGTTAATAGATAGTAGTAGCTCGTGATCACATGACTAATAAAATAAGGACATGCACTAGTTGGGAGTGTACTCACCTGTCAAGGGGGACACGTGCAGCGTCGTCTCATATGGGACATGTGCGGCGTGGTCTCGACTGTTGATTTCTGAGATTTAGTGATCAGAAAAGTCGAAATCTAAGGGAATGGACCCTTATGAGTACGTCTATGTTCTAAGTTATCCATACGAATAAGGAGCTAGAGTGTAACTCTTAGTCTTTGGCGGAGTAGGGGAAGACTTACCAATTCGCCTTATGTTCGGGTAACTTATGGTAGAGTCCGGGTGTGGAGAAAGACCACCGATTCCGGTAGGACTGCAGCTGAGCTGAATAATCACCAGCCTGTCGGGAGTGGAGAGAGACCACCGGCTGGGTGGAGTGGAGAGAGACCATCGATTCCGATCGACCGGAGTGATCACCGACCTTCGGAGTGGAGAAAGACCACTTTTCCGATGCAGTAAGCGGAATAGACCATATATACTGTAGCTCTACTAGTCACTAAATAAATATCAGGAATAAGAAAGAGTACAAGAGTAGGTTTCCATTGCGAGGGAATGAACCCTATGATCAGAATAACGCTCAAGCTTGACTGGAAAATATGTAGTATGAGATGCATATACTTCCAAATCAAGTATGCATTAGAATAAGAGCATCGTGTGCATTGAGTCGTGCATTAGATCCTAGAACATAACATGCACCGACACTCCTATTGTATGATTTCCATTTTTTTTCGCATTAATGTTGTTTGTTGAGGATTTGGGAAACTGCGGTTTTCATCCATTTTGCGTCAGTTGTATTCAACTGACGTGCCCATAGTTGGTTTGTAGGAATGATCGTGGGAGCAAAAGAGTTTGGGCTGTGGAGCATTCAAGTGGAGAGTATAGTTTTCCTTGTACAATGTAAGTTTTAAATTTCCTGTGATTTCTTTCATGCGTTGCGTATTCATTTCGAGCAATGATCTTGGGTTGTGTCACGAGTTTCCTGTATATGGATCTCTGGGTGCTACATTGGTTCTATGAGACGAGGTGTGGTCTTAGAGTTAACTTTTCCAAGAGCAGTCTTGTATCTCTTGGTACAAGATTGGGTCTTGCTTCGTCCATAATGGCAAACATCTTGTAACTCCGGATTAAGTATTTAGGAATCCCTTTGAGACCATAAACAGGGTAAACTGAAGATTGAAATGCTCTGGGAGCATTTGGGTCAGCATGTTCGTTTGTGTGTTTAATGGATATCAAAACTCAATTCTATTTGGTGTATTTTGAGTTTTTTTGTTATTTTTCATGTACGAACCTGTTCAAAAATTTGGTGTTGGGCACCTTTTCGATTGCATGCTTGGTATGCATTGAAAAAAGGGGGGGGGGGGGGGGAAGCTTTGGCTTGATTAATTCTCTTCGATTAGGGAGTGATTTTATTGGTTGGTTGTCTTGAGGCGTGATTATGCCGGAGAATATCAAGCTCTAAGGTTTGAGAATTTTCTCGGGTCTTTTTATTTGAAATGGGAAGCAAAACCAAAATCCATTCTTTTTCTTTGATAACTCGATCTTGTCTACAACATTGGTGAACTACTGTAATGTTTGCAGCCAAATGCTTGGAGAGATAGAAAGAGAAAGCATTGAAAAGAAGCATATTAATCATGTATCGAATTCGAGATAAATCTGATCTTCTCTCATTCTATCTCATTTTCAAAATATTTCTTTTTTTTCTTCATATATTCTCCTTATTAAATTTATGGTTAATTTGGTGCATTAATTTTCTCATTTAGTATTTTCTTGGTTGTAGTTTGATTTTGTGGGCGATGATTTTGTCAGTTTTATTTCTAATTTATTGTTATATTTTAACACATGATTATGTGATTTATGTGATATTTATTCATTATTGCTTCTTGCAGTATGTTTTTCACTCATCGATATTTAGTGTTTTGTATATCTTATCTTTCTTATAAAGTGTTGGGTGCTCCAGTTTGGGGATCAAGATTGGTGTTTCGTTGGATTTGATCTCTTTATTGGATGTAATCTTTCAGGTATGGGTTAGGGTTTCAGTGATCAGATTTGAGGCTCGAGGTAAGTATTTCATTGGATTTCATCTGTTTTTTTATTGTAATCATTGATTTTTATTTGTAGTCGACCCCAACTAGTTCGGAACAAAACTTTGTTGTTGTTGTTATTGTTCTCTCTTTTTCTTCGTTTTTCTCTTTCAGGTATAGGGTTAGGGTTAGGGTTCTCGGATTTGGAGATCGAGGTGGGCGTTTCTTTGGATTTGACATCTTTATCAGGCTAAAATCTATCAGGTTTGGGGTTATGGTTGACCAATCATTTACACGTTATTCTCTCTAACCTTCATTCTATTTGAACTTTAACATTCATATCAATATTCTTATCAACTATAACTGAAATATTTGCCCATGGGAATAGAATGAAATTTGTTGCTTCGTACAATAGTTCTCAATAATACAATTTGTTGCTTCGTACAATAGTTCTCAATAATTTTTATTAGGCTAAATTTGAAAAAAAAAACCCCTTTGAACTATCCCTTATATGCAGAAAACCTTACTGAACTGTTTTTTATGCAGAAAGCCCCCCTGAAGTATGGTTGCAAAAACCCACTCCGATGGTGTGAGATTTCTGCTAAAGTTGAGTGAGGTTTTTGACAATAATGAGAAAGATGCATGATGTTTTTTGAACCAACTTGCAAAGTAAATGAGGTTATCTAATACAAGCATAAAAGTTAGATGTGGTTTTTTTGGAAATATACTTCATGGAGTTTTTTTGAACATATACTTGGGGGGGGGGGGGGGGGGTATTATGCATAAAAAATAGTTCAGTGTGGTTTTCTGCATAAAGGAGATAGTTCAAGGGGTTTTTTTCCTTTCAAATTTAGCCTTTTTATTACCATGCAATAACTTCAATCTAGCTTCCATGTCCGCCCCATGTATGCGCGGGGTGCCTTGCTGTTGAAAGTATAATTAGTAGACCGAAATGCCCAACTAAACCTTCTGATAGCACCGCACGGTTTTGGAATGGATTGATCGATCGACTTGAGCTGCAACAGGAAGAAAGTGTGAGAACGGCTCGAGGCGTGGATTGCACTTTCTTTAAGAAGCTATTCGGCCAATTCTGGAGATGAATCGTTGATCACCAAATACCCCCCCTCCCCAGTATACAACGAGCTTCTGTTTACAGTGTTGCCTGATACTCCAGTGGCAACACGTACCAAGCTTGCACCACTCAATGAAAAAATTGCTTAATACTTGGAAAAATATTTGAGAAAAGAGGAAGAACATATTTTTCTCTGCCTTTTTCCTATCTGACAGAAATCATCTATTTATAAAAAAAAAGAAGAAAACGTTTTACTGTTTTTTGCCATAAAAACGGGTTTTATTTTCACCATAAAGGATCATTTACTGCCATAAAAATGTTTGATTGATTTATTCTTTACTGGAAAAAAATAGCTAGTAAGAGAAGAAAAGTTTTTGATATTTAAAAAAAAAATTCTTTTTTTTTCAAGAGACCCTAAGGCCCGGCCAGGTCATATATATATATATATATATATATATATATATATATATATATATATAATATGTAGAAGATGAGAATTGATCCTCCATCCTCATGTGAGCCCAAAACATTAACCATTGGGCCACAAGACAATGTTGATAGTAAATAATAAAATGAGTGTTTTAAATGTATACTAATTTCCAACAATCCTCCACTTATATATTTAAAACACTAATTTGAAGAGAAGCGGTTTTCCAAAAGTATAGAACCATACATAAGTAAGGTGTCCGAAGTCTTGAACATTACATAGTGGACAATCCCCAAAATGCAAGAGGAATGAGTGATCTTAAGTCTTGAACTCATTTCCCGTATTCGCATACTGAAGGAAAACCACACATGATTCTACCAGGTGCAAGTTCTAGATGCCAGCACATTCCGACCTTGTGCTTTATCCCAGTATAGGTGAATGTTATAGAGAATCAGCCCCATTCTCATGGAAGCGGCCGTACTTCATAATCACCCCGGTGAGTCTATTAAAAGTGCTCTTGTAGCTAGGCACTCCTTTCATACAAAGATAGAACTCATTAAGAGCTAAGCTCACACTTACTAAAGCTACAAGACATCATGCACATACACATCAAGATGGACTAAGGAGTGGTAAACTCATGGGTTGCATGATTCCAATCACAGTATGATTTGTTTTTCCCATTGAACCTATGTCTTGGGATCTCAACTCGTATAGGTTGGGTTCCCACCATATATGATTCTAAATGGGCTTCAGTCCCATCCTTATTGATGTGTTCCAAACTTTGTCTCGAGATCACAGTCAAACTACCAGAACGATCTATCTTGCAAGGTTAATTTCCGATCTCACAAAATCCACAGTAACAGTACCAGACGTGAGGAGCACTCTCATCGTACTGTGCTTGCGACGAATCGCTAATTTCTTACCGTTATAGTAAGCGTTTGTATGTGGATTATGAGCGAAGGTATAGGCCCACTCCATGAAGGAATGTAAGACAAGAGGTTCCTCAACCAGCTTGCCTCCTCACTAGCAGCCGCTAGAGCAACTAACTCAGACTCCATAGTAGAGTAAGTTAGGATAGTCTATTTCTTTGACCTCCAAGAAACAACACCACCAGCTATAGTAAAAATGTATCAACTTGTGGTCTTGGAATCATCTGAAAATGAATTTCAGTTTGCATCGCTAATTCCCTCAAGGACAATGGGAAACTTCTCATAATGTAGTCCTAAGTTCATGGTCTTTTTCAAGTACCTCAAGACTCTGTCAATAGAATTCCAATGCTCAGAACTAGGACAACTCGTAAATCTACATAATACCTCTACGGCATATGCAATGTCAGGTCTAGTGCAGTCAGTAGCATAGTGAAGGCTACCAATTATACTAGCATATTCCTTTTGTCTGACTGCAGCACCAGAAATTTTCAAAAGTTTAACCTGAGGGTCAGTAGGTGTACATGCAGGTCTATGGTCAAAGTAATTGTATTTCTTCAAGATATTCTCAATGTAATGATATAAATCAAGAGTAATACCAGTCTCAGTACGTGTGATTTTCATGTCTAAAATAACATTGGTCTAACCTAGGTCCTTCATATCAAAATTTTGACTAAATATAGATTTAGTCTATGAAATTAATTCAAGCGAAGAACCATAAATGAGTAAATCATCTACATATAGCAAAGCATAATGCATCTATCACTAGATGCTTTATAATAAAGGCATTTATCAACATTATTAATAAAAAAATCATTTAAGAGTAATAATTGATCAATTCTGCCGTGCCACTGTTTAGGAGCTTGTTTAAGACCATATATAGTCTTATTCAGCTTGCAAACTTTGTGTTCCTGTCCTGGAATCACAAAACCTTCAGGCTGCTCCATATAAAGTTTCTCTTCAAGTTCTCCATTAAGGAAATCTGTTTTAACATCCATCTGGGGAATCAATAAATCATGCATAGAAGAAATAGCTAATAAAACTCTATTGGTAGTCACACGAGTCACAGGAGAGTAAGTATCAAATAAGTCTATATTTTCTTTTTGTACATATCCTTTAGTTACTAATCTAGCTTTAAACTTTTCAATAGTACCATCTGATTTTAGTTTCCTCTTAAGAATCCATTTGCACCCTATAGAAGAACTACCATGAGGTAAGTCGACTAACTCCCAAGTACCATTAGAGGTTAGTGAATCCATCTCGTCATTTATGATTCCTTGTCACAAATAGGCATCGGATGAAGTTAAGGCCTCTTTTATAGAACTAGTGTCAAATTCTAAAGCATATACAACATAATCATTGCCAAAATCTTTAGCAATTCTAGCACGTTTACTTTTACTAGGTTCAAAATCTATATTATAAGAATCAACATTAAGAGGTGTATCAGCTTGAGGTACACTAGAAGAAATAGAGAGTTGTGAACCCCCACTGTTCCTCAATAAATAAGAAAATTTATCCTCGGAAAAATCAACATCTAAAGATTCAATAATCACATTATTATTTAAGTCTAGAAAAAGAAAAAACCTTCACACATTCATCATTTGTTAATGCACAATCATCTAACATCATATTTCCTCATAGGTGTACATGAACAAGAGGATACTCCATTGCTATCTTTTTCCACGAATTTTTTGCGGTACTAGGCCACTTTTTGAAACTATTTGTAATTTTAGGCCAGTTGACAAACTATTAGCACTTTTGGCTAGCCAGTGTCACGTCAGCAGCGGCCGCTATTGGGAATAACGGAACTTCATAGCGACCTCCCACACTTGTCAGCTTATAGAAAGGATATTGTATAATAGACACAACTTGGTGTAACTGAGGTCGCTATTGTCAATAGCGGCCTTGTATAACTAAGGTCGCTACTCCCAATAGCGACCGCAAGTTGGCCCAATCGCTTTTAGGCCCACCTGAGGTCGCTATTGGGAATAACGACCTTAGTTAGACGAGGCCGCTATTGACAATAGCGATCTCAGTTACACCAAGTGGTTTGCAATTATACAATATCCTCTATAATCTGCCAAGTGTGGCAGTCCAATGTGTTGGTTGCTATGAAAAGAACACTATTTCCAATAGCGGCCGCTGCTGATGTAACACTTGTTAGCTAAAAATGCTAATAATTTGGAAAGTGGCATAAAATCATAAATAGTTTCAAAAAGTGGCCTAGTACCGCAAAAAATTCTTTTTCCACCAACCCTACACAAAAATGTAGGTCAAGCGTATCATCATCTGGTCAAAAACAAAACTACTTAGCAAAACCAAGGATTTTGATTTTTGAAGAACATATTCCCTGAAATACAAAGAATCCAAGGTCCAGTCACTTTCGGTAAGCTCACCGACACACGGACGGTGGTCAAAGCCAGTCTTAGCCGGTGAGTGTACTGTTACACCCTTGAAAGCAACGAGACAGAGTAGGAGAGAGAGAGAGGGAAAACCTCCAAAACCCAGAACCCCAGAAGCACCAAAGCAAACACCACAAACAAAAGCCCCATTCTTTCTTCCTGTTTCCTGCAACACCCCACATTGTTCTTGTCAGTCCTTTTTTGCTTTTCATCTCCCCTCTATTACTTTTTAGAGACTGTGTTAGGTTTAAGTGGAGAAGAGAAGAGGAGAGTGAGAGAATGCAGCAGCACCTGATGCAGATGCAGCCCATGATGGCAGCCTACTCCCATTCCAATCAGGTCACCACTGATATCATTCAGCAGGTCTCTTTCCTTTCTCTTGCATCCTCTTATTGCTTGATTGTTGCAAACAGATGTAAGTGCTGAAAAGGAACCCAAGTTTTGTTCTTGCCATTCTGGGTCTGTTTTTTTTTTTGTTTTGTTTTTGTTTTGTTCTGTTTTTTTTGTGTGTGCGCGCCCCATTTGGCATTTTCTGTGAAAAAAGAGGGTTTTGACAACCCATTGGAAACGGGGTCTTTTTGGGGAATGTTTAGTGTTATTTAGGCTTATGGTGGTTCCTTTGATAATGGGTATGTTTTATTTCTCTACATCTCTTTTGGGGTTTTGCTTTCCTATTTTATTTTTTCTTTGGGTTTTTTTATTTTTTATTTTTTTATTATGTGTATCACTGTTGGTTTGCTATTGTTGTTTGTTGGATTAGTGTTCTATTGCAGTAGTCATAGACGAGGGGGAGTCATACTTTAATGAGTTTTCTGGACCGGGATGCTACTGGTGTTGAAAGAAGTAGTTTTTTTTTTAATTGAGAAGCTTTGAGACTTATGTGAGGTTCATATATGGCTGTATATTCCAATTTGGTAGTGGATCAGTCCCCGTTTCTCTAATGGATTTGTATTGTTACTTGGTTCGACATTTGTGTTTCAAATTTTTATATTTACCGACTTAATTTTAGTTCATTTATAGTGTCAAGTTTATTGTTTACTTGTATGTTTTTCTGGCTCATGGTGTTGGAGCTTTGTTCTTTTTATTCAAATACACCAAATTAGCTGTGTAATATCAATTATGTGACTGTTAACGATCTTAGCCTTCTAATCACGAGTTTGCTTGTATAGTCTCCTATAATTTTCCTGAACAATCTTGTTGCTTGTGTAATATCTTTGTGCTGTAGAACTTGGGCACTTCAAATGATTATTACGATGTAAGATCAAGGCCGCTAAATCCTAATATAAACTATTATGAAATTATTAAATAGGAAAATATAGTTATAGATAAAAAGATGAGAGTACTTAGTTTGAGCTGAGTTTAGATTCTGAATGTGGGTCGGATCGGGTTTGCTGGTTCCATCAAACAAAAACAATCGAGGAGGATGAGCAGCGCGAGCAGCAAGAGGAGGTGCAACAGATGCAGGTTGGGTCAAGTATGCGACGGCACAGGGGGAGCGACGATGAGTCAGGTTTGGGTTTGCTCGAGGAAGAAGAAGAGAATCAGTTTGAGTTTGGGTTTGCGCGAGGAAGAAGTAGAGAATTAGTGACTTGTCGGGTTGGGTTTGCGCGAGGACCGAAAGGGGTTTGGATTTGAGTTTGCGCCGGATTGAGTCCAAATAATACAAACAAGCATAAAAATTAGAGGTGATTTAATCGGTTAATCGGCCACTTAAAATTGGCCGATTAATCACTAATCGGCCGATTATACCCGATTAAATCGCTAATTATTGAAATATTATAAATTGCTAAAAAAATAATCGCTTAGCCTCCGATTAGTGATTAATCGGGAATTAATCGGACGTAATCGGGGATTTTAACTGCTTAGTATATGATTGACTATCGTGTGCACGGTAAAAGGCTATATTTCTTAAGTCGAGGACTTGAAAAGGGAATAGCATGTAAGTATAGGCTAACCTTGGAGGATTCTCAATAAAAGTATATAACCAAAACAAAGCATCTCTGCTATGATTTTAAAGTGTTCAGATGAAGGAGTTGGAGATTTACTTGCCATGATAGAGAAGTTTAGAGCATTTACGTTCCAATTCTTTTGCAGCTCTATTTTTTTCGCTGGAATTATTCAACTCTGTACTGTAGACTGAATAATGGCAATTCAGAAATAAACTGGATGGAATTAAATTTTTGAAGGTGTACATCTCTTGACATTGGGGTTTGGACCTTCCCGAAATGCTTCCATCATTCTTTGCAGTTTTGGTTTTGCCAATTTGCCTAGTTTTTTAATTTTGTAGGGGTTTTGCCTAAGAAAAGAGGACACTAAGCCCGATATTGAACTTTAGGATTCATATGTGAAAAATTTCGACGCAGTAAGATCTTTAGGTTTTGTTGCATGTCTTCTCTGGCTCATAGTTGGGTAAGTTTTGTTCCAAAGTCTGAAAACCATACACTCAAGTCAGTAGATCTTCTTAGACCTTTGAATCTTTCTCCGTTAGTAATGTACCATTTTGATAGAAATAGGGTTAGTGTTGGGTTTTATGTCTTGCATACTTGTAGTTCGATTAGAAAAAGAGATGACGAAGCATCGTAGAAGATGAAAGTCAACAAAACAGACAATAGCTAGCAGCGACTATACAGTCGACTATACTGCAAACAGTCTCGGGATTTTCAGAGGAGACATTCAACTGCCTATTCGTGGCAGTCCACTACTCACGGCGTGCAACACTGTTTGGGCCTGTATCAAGGTGATTTTTTTGGTCCATCTTCAACTCCAAGTTAGATTGTATGGCTTATGATTCAAGATTACAACCTAGGATTTATCTAGATCTCTATATATTATATTGTAAGTCTCCGTTGAGAGACAAGAGAGAGTACTTTATTGATAAGTGCAATTGAGAGTTTTCCATCATAAACAACTAGCTATCTTCTAGTAAGGCTTGAGAGATAGATAGGTTCTTGGTGCGAGTATAATAATTTGAATTTTCTCTAGTTAAAATATATTTTTCTTTTTTCTTGGTGCGAGTATAATAAACTTGGGACAAATCATTATGTGCTATGTGTGATTGGTTTGATCTACTTGTTTGATTGTTTGTCATCAATATCTATCGTCGTCAAACTCGGCAGCGAAATTCCCTAACACTCAGATGACGGACGGTGAAGATGATGATTTGAGTGCTATTTTTGAATCTTGATAAATTCGATGCACAATCCATCACCTTTCTTGATGAATATTACTTAAGGACTCCATGATGTAAAACTAACCCTAAATAGAGAATTTTCAAGAATCTGAAAGGATTAATTTTACCAACATGTAATGCGGATCAAAGTTAGGATTTTAAACAATTAATCAGTTTGATGAATTTTCAAGAATTGAATTAAGTTTAACAAGCCCAATTAATAATTCAGTTCTAACAATCAATAATTAAATTCCTAAGCGTTCTTAGCAAGTAAAAGATACAATATTGATTCGTACTCTAATTAGGCAAGTAGAATACTCAATCTCGATATTTGTGGTCGACAGTTAAATTGAATAATATAATAGAGATGATAAAGCAGTATAACACAAATATTGAAAAAGTAGAAAGAGTATACCGGGGTTTGAAGCAACTAGTGTTAGATCTCAACTTGGTAGCAAGGGGCGAGGAGCAGCACAGGAGAGTCGCGGGGGTGCTGGCACGACTGACTGTGGGTGGCGGCAGGATCAACGTGACGGGAGAGGGCGGACGGCGTTGCGGTCGACGTCGACGAAGTGGGTCGACGGGGGATTGGTTTTTGTTGTTGTTGTTAACGAGGACAGAGGAGGAAGGGGTTTAGGTGGTTTTCTGTGGTGGCGCTGGCCGTCGAGGGGAAGTGGGGCGGTGCTGGAAGGAGGTCGGGAGGTGGCGTCGAGGAGGGCGATCGGAGTTGGCCGGGGACGACGATTGGAGACGGGTTTGGGGTGTTTGGGCGGGAAACAGATCGGGAGAGAGAGAATGGGAGTAGCGACGGGGTTTTGTGAGGGGGAAGAAGCAGGATTAGGGTTTTGAATTTGGGGATTAAGATTTTGATTTTAATTGATTTGGGGATTTGGGTAGTTTTAGAGTTTATCATAAACCCTAAAATTTTATTAGGACTTATCACAAACCCTAATAATTGGATCTCAATTATATCACACAAAAAGACAGAAAGAGCAAAACTCAACATAATAATTTTTTTAATCAAGAATGATATACTTTTTCATTAATCTCAAGGCCTATATATAGGCTCAAAATAAATCTTGATACAAATCTCAAAATATTCTAAAATCTCAGAATTATTCTAATGCATAAAAAAAATTACATATGGCTATAATTGCCAAAAACAAATATAGTACTGAAATAAAATGCTAAATTTAATAGAATGGATGTCCTCATCATTCTCTTCGGGTGGGAGACAGCTCGACCAGTCGAGGCAAAACCAGTTATCCTGTCATGGTGCTCCAAAAGATCTAGATCCAGTCGTGGGAGCTCCTCACGATCACTGCAAGTGTCATCCGACTTCAGCTTGTTATTCCACCTCACCAAATAATTGTGCATACCACCATCTCTTGCAGAGATTATCGGATTATCTAAAATATTATTCAATTTTTTCTGTCGGTGGGTAAATAGTATAGGTAGAGGGGTAAATGTGGGAATCTCACCATTAGGCTGCATGGTAGGCTCATTTGTAAGAAAATTTATAGGGTTGAATTTTGAGCCATCATAGAGTACTAGATCCTTAATATTGAAAGTCTTACTTATGCCAAAACCTTTAGAAAGGTCAACGACATAGGTATTATCATTGATTGTATGTAGAATCTTAAATAGGCATGCAGCACGTATATTCAAGTTCTTAACGGATCCAACTGAAAACCGTTCCGGACGAATCGGATCATCTCTTCGTCACCAATATCAAGTTATAAATTTTCTTCTAGTATCTGCTATTAACTTGTAGTTAAAATTATTCTCATTAAGTTACTTGAAAATTTTTCTATACAAGTCATGAATGTAATATGCAAATGTGGGTGCAGATTCTGTGACTCTAGGATGTTCTAACACATGGATAAAATCTATAGGCTGCCAAGTGACTTGGGAAGGGATGAGTGACTCAGGTACACTCAATAGAGGTGACTGGACAGATTGAATACCAGTGTGGTCGAAGGCGCGCCTGAGGCGCGAGGTGCAGGCACCTAGATTATTTGCGCATCATCCTTGCAAGGCGCACTAAGGCGCATTGAGGCGCGAGCCTCAGTCTTAAGAATATGAAAGATCATGGGTTCAAGTTATGCTCATCATTTTTGGTAGGAGCATTCTTTCAATGATTAATGAAAAGATATAATTACTACACATAATATTATAGTATATGGAAAAATGATCTCATAATATATGAGAAAATTTTCTCATTTAGATTAATCATTATCAATTGATCACCTAATGGGCGATCCATGTTATCATGATATATAATCTTATTTATAAATTTAAAAAATTCCAAAATGTAATAGTGCGCTTCGGTTAGTGAGGCTTGCGCTTCAAATTACGCCTTGCGCTTCAGGCTTTTTACGGGGTAGTGAAGTTGCTTTGCGCCTTTCGCCTTCGATTACATTGCTGAATACAATTGAGAGACTGGTCATCATCTTTTTCATCAGTCATCACTTACATTAGGTTCATAGGTAAACTCATTGTCGGGCTCATCAGCGATGACTGCGGTACCTTCTACTATATTGATCCTACTTGTGCTGGAACAGTTGCCAGCAATATGGCCGTATCCCTTACATTTATAGCACTTAGTGAGAGAATTAATCTTAGAATAGTCTCTTTCAGTGTTCTTACCCGTATTGTCATTTCGAAGTGGATAGGAAGTCGAAGTATGTTTGTTTGGGTAAGACTTGTTAGGGTACTGAGGAGAGGAGTGCTCAGGTCTAAAAGGATCAGGAGGATTCATTCTAGAGGAATGATCCATCGAATCGCTGTACTTGTAATGAGAACTTGCTTTAAGGAAATCTATATCGAGGACAAGAGCATAAGCTGCCACTAATGAGTCCATATTTCTATGAATTAGCTCGTTCCTTGGATCAGCTCGTAATCCAGCCCTGAACCTAGAGAGTTTGGTCTTCATTCTCTTTACCTAAAACATTGCACCGAATAAGGAAGTCATCAAATTTATCCACATATTCTTGTGTGGATTTACTTCCTTGATAAAGTTGGTTCCACGAATCTAGCAATCGGGTATGGAACGATAACGGTACATATCTCTCAGTGAGCTTCTCTTTTATGGCAGCCTAAGTGGCTACGGGTGCCAAGCCTCGGCCTCTACGGGCGTGTTCAAGATTGGTCCAGTGTTGTTGAGCTTTACCTGTCAATTTCATTGTGGCAAATTTAACCTTCAGGACTTCGGTCATGTCAAACTACACAAAGTAATGGTCCATGGCATGGATCCAATCGAGATAAGCTTGGGGTTCCATGTGGCCTTCAAAATGGGAAACGTCAGCCATAACGTTCTTCTTATATTGTTCGTCAGGGTCATGTTCTTGACGTTGATCGTCGCGAACATTCTCTTAAGGGATCTGAAGATTAGTATGAAGCTCAGGGACAGCAGTTTGATTTAATTCCATTTTCTCAACCGTCTGATTGATATTGGCAAGAGTTGCTTGAATGACAGTTAGGGTAAGGAAAATATCAGAGTTGTCCATTTCAGGTCGGGCAGGTCTAGGGTTTCTAATTGGGTATTGTGGGAGGGATAAGAAAGGCTCGTCAGGATCTGTGATGGTTCTGCGAAGACGCATTCACCAAAAGGGAGAAACTAGGGGGTCGTGTGTGTGGTAGTTTTTTTGTTTTTTTTATTTTTAAAATGAATATGAAATGATCTAAAATAAAGAAAGAAAAATAAAGACTACACGATCCTAAATGATGCCTAAATGATTCAAGAACTAGGGTTTTAAGAACTTTCGCTCTGATACCAAAATGATGTAAAACTAACCCTAAATAGAGAATTTTCAAGAATCTTAAAGGATTAATTTTACCAACATGTAATGCGGATCAAAGTTAGAATTTTAAAATCAGTTTGATGGATTTTCAAGAATTGAATTAAGTTTGACAAGCCCAATTAATAATTCAGTTCTAACAATCAATAATTAAAAAATTCCTAAGCGTTCTTAGCAAGTACAAGATGCAATATTCATTTGTACTCTAATTAGGCAAGTAAAATACTCAATCTCGATATTTGTGGTCGACAGTTAAATTGAATAATATAATAGAGATGATAAAGCAGTATAACACAAATATTGGAAAAGTGAAAAGAGTATACCCGGGTTCGAAGCAACTAGTGTTAGATGTCAACTTGGCAGCAAGGGACGAGGAGCAGCACAGGGGAGTTGCGGGGGTGCTGGTGCGACTGGCTGTGGGCGGCGGCGGGATCGACGCGACGGGAGAGGGTGGACGGCGTCGCGGTCGACGTCGACGAAGTGGGTCGACGGGGGATTGGGTTTTGGCTGTCGTTGCTGACGAGGATAGAGGAGGAAGGGGTTTGGGTGGTTTTCTGTGGTGGTGCTGGCCGTCGAGGGGAAGTGGGGCGGTGCTGGAAGGAGGTCGGGAGGTGGCGTCGAGAAGGGCGGCCGGAGTTGGCCGAGGAAGACGATCGGAGATGGGTTTGGGGTGTTTGGGCGGGAAACAGATCGAGAGAGAGTGTGAATGGGAGTAGCGGCTAGGGGTTTTGTGAAGGGGAAGAAGCAGGATTGGGGTTTTGGATTTGGGGATTGGGATTTTGATTTTAATTGATTTGGAAATTTGGGGTAGTTTTAGAGTTTATCACAATCACAAATCCTAAAATTTTGTTAGGATTTATCACAAACTCTAATAATTGGATCTCAATTGTATCACACAAAAAGACAGAGAAAGAGCAAAATTCAACACAATAATTTTTTTAATCAAGAATGATACTCTTTCTCATTAATCTCAAGGCCTATATGTAGGCTCAAAACAAATTTTGATACAAATCTCAAAATATTCTAAAATCTCAGAAACATTCTAATTGCCAAAAACAAATATCGTACCAAAATAAAAACAAAGATTACATATGGCTATAATTGCCAAAAACAAATATAGTACTGAAATAAAATACTAAACTAAATAGAATGGATGTCGTCATCACTCCATCTTTTAATACTTGGGATTCTCCCCTATAGACGAAACATAAATTTTTCTATATGGCTCATAGATAATTCTTTTAGTTCCTTTTCATCCTTTGAAAGTTACAGAAACAACTGAATTGTAATCTTGTCAAAAGTTTGAGCAGCAACATAAAAATTTATACAGAAACCTTGTTTTAGATAAAGCATCTAAAACTTCTCCATCGCCTCTCCCAGATTTCATTTTAAACAATGTCTGGTTATGTTTGACTCCTTTCATGCCTTCTCTTTTTCAGTTTCTCCATGCCTAAAACTGTGGAGGAAGCTACTGACAGTAGTGATTAGGGAGTACAAAGAACCCACTGTGTGCCTTCAAATCAATATTAGTTGGAAGTTGGCCCAAGTACTTCACTACTTGAACAGCTGGTTTCCTATAAACCATAGACCTGATAAAAATATTGAGCACCTAAAAGCTTGATTTGTTGCCGACGGCTACACTTAGATGTTTGGTGCAATTATGATAAGATCTTCTCTCCAATTGCTGGCCTAACTGTTTGAAGTTCCAATTCTCATTCATTGATCCTTCCGGTCCCTACCATACGCTTGATGCCATAAATGCGTACATTAGTGAAGTATTAGAACACAAGTGGTGAAAGCTTATTTTATTCTTCAGCCCTAAGGCTTGTTTAAATAAGACAAATACAATCAATGTCCATCCTTGAATCAAGGAGAACCTTAAGGAAAAAGGAAACTAAATGAAAACAGAAAATCCTCTCTAATAATAGTAAATCTTCTCTAATAATGGCTAATAACAAGAGAGAGAGTCACGAGATTCTCCAACACCCTCTCTCAAGTTGGTGCATAGATATCTATCATGCCCAACCTGCTTATCAAATGCTCAAAGATGGGTCTTGCCAAGCTTTTGGTTAAGATGTCTGCAGTTTGCTAATTAGAGGTCACAAATGGTAGACATATGATTCCAACATCTAATTTCTCTTTTATGAAGTGACGGTCAATCTCAATATGTTTGGTTCTATCACACTGAACCGGGTTGTGGGCTATGCTTATGGTAGCTTTACTGTCAGAATATAACTTCAATGGAAGCTCAATTTTCATCTTAAGTTCCTCTAGGACTCTTTGGATCCATAGTCGTTCACAAATACCCTGAGCAATAGCTCTAAACTCGGCTTCTGCACTGCTTCTTGCTACAACTCTTTATTTTTTGCTTCTCCATGTCACAAGATAACCCCATACATAGGTACAATTATCAGAGGTTGATCTTCTGTCTGTGACTGAACCTGCCTAATCTGCATCAGTGAAGATAGACACATTTCTTTCACTAGTTTTCTCAAAAAATATACCCTTTCCGGGATTGGCCTTCAAGTATCTCATGTAACACGTAGCAAAATTTAAATGACAATTTTGCCCTCGGGTGTTACGCACGTGCATTTTGTATTGTTATTGATTATATCCATAACGCATTTTTGATATGTATTTTGAATTCCGATTATTTATGCAATCCCATATTCTTAAAATCCCATTTGAGACAACTCAAATGCTAAATTTCAATCCTTGAGTTTTTATGTGCTTTTTACGTATTATCGATGCACGTGTCGATTTCGGACATTCCACCGTTACGTGCAAAGTTTTCAATGGATTTCAATTATTTATTTTTATAAATATGTTTAAATTCATTTTCTGTAAATAGAATTCAATTTTTGTCTATTTTAATTAAAATAAATTTCTACGTGCAATACACGTGTTTTCTGTACGTTTGAGTACATTATCATATATGTATATTAAATATATTCTTATGTTGCATTCCGATTAATTATAAATATTTTTCAGGATGATAAAGTCAATTTTGTATTTTTGAGATTTTCCGGGCGACGCACGTGTTTCGGTGCACGTGTTTTAAGTGCGATCTCCCTTCAAAATAAATTTTCATGAAATGTTTTTTTCTATTTTATAGTGCATGAAAAGTATAATTGTAAAGTTAATTTTGCATATTTATTACATATATAAATAATTGTTTTAAAGAGATTAATTGAATAAATTATTTTGTACACAAAGCACGTGCACACGTGCGATGTGCACACAAATTTTGGGGACCGGGCTGTTGTGAGAGGAGGGAAAAAATCTGAACATTTGATTTTGAAAGTAGGAGGGAAAGTAATTTTCAATTTTAATTAATGGGGTTAGTGGTGTTCATGTGTGGGGTGGTTGCTATAACTACCTAATAGTTAATCTATAAAATTGCACCCTTAGTCTCTCTTTCTCTCATCTCTTTTCTCTCTTCTCTTCTGCCCATGCCGAAAGCAACCCCAAGCCAGCAAAGCCTTGCCCATTTCTCCACCTAATCACCATTCCACTTATACATATACTAATGTATATATATGTACATACATAGTATGTGTATATGAAAGAAGATGGGAGTTTGTCCTTGCTGTTGCCGAATGGAGTGGGGATGGAGATGCTCTTGATGATGGATGCCTGCCGAAATGTGGAGTTTGGAGGCTTGCTTGGGTGTGCGGATTTCGAGGAGTTGCAATTGGAGTTTTCCTTAGGAGCTCCTAATTCTAGGAGTCCATTTGAGTACATTTCTTCAACTTTAGGTGGGTGTTTCTTAAATGCTTTCTAATTTAGGAGTAGATATTGCATGATAGATGATATATGATTCATTTGGTTGAAATTAAATTGGTATTATGAGATTACATGCAAATTAATGAATCGTTAAATTTTGATTGATTGTGGTAAATGCAAATTGCTATGCTATTCCTTAAATTGTTATGATTGCTAGTTGACATGCTAGAATTGAAGTGATTATATGAAATTGATGTATGTTGAGACATTATTGGTTAAAATAATGCAAATGTGTATAAAAGAAGTGTTTGTTGTTAATATGGCAAAGAAGTGTGGTTCTAACTTCAAAATATCTGTTTTTGAGTATAGAGATTTTTATAAGTAAATTTTGATAAAAGACAACAGTTTATTTGGAAAATTGATTGGAAAATGTGTTTTGACGTATTTGTAAGGATTTCATTGAAAAATGAGAAACTTGTTATTTGAGAACATATACGATATTGTTTTAAAAGGAATATATTCTGGAAATGATATATATTTTTATATGGGAGTACAAATCAATTAAAAGGTCGAAAAATATATGCAAGCTGCAATTTGTGTGATCGACAGTCGACTGTTTACTTTCCACAGTCGACTGGTAAGTATAAGAAATTGGTTTTCGTCGGCAGGACAGTCGACTGTCCACTTCCACAGTCGACTGCTGCCGGTGTTTGGGTTTCAAAGTATTCGCGGAACAGTCGACTGATTCCTGGTCGACAGTCGACTGAACCGACTGTGTTATTATTGATGTTTTAAAGTTTCATAAAACAGTCGACTGATTCGTTGTCGACAGTCGACTGATACCGACTGAGATGTTTTTTATGTTCGCTGAGTTGTTTTGACTGAGATGTTTTTTATGTTCGACTGATATCGACAGTCGACTGAGATGTTTTTTATGATACCGACTGAGATGTTTATTTTGGTTCTTGAGTTTGGATTTGATTTTGACAAATGAAGGTTAAATAAGTTGAATATGAGATTTTATGGTCATTAATATTTGATTGAGTTTTATTGTGAAATGCACACCAGGAGGTGGAAGATGAAATTGATAAAGAAATCAGATTTAATTGTTCTCATGTTATGAGATTATAAAAGAAATATTTCGAGAAAAAGTTTGTGAACAAAAAAAATGGAATTATTATTGGAGATTAATTATGAAATATTGTTGATCTCTAGAAAGAGATAGTTATTGGAATCTAGAGGCTAGGCGAGACCCTAGTGACCGGCAGTGTTATTTATGATTGTGAGAGCTAACCGTTAAGGGTTTAGTGTCTCTCGAGAAGTAGCCAGGTAGGCTGACTGTCTCTGTTGTTGATTTAAGTCCGGTAGGGTAAGCTAGCTCTAGGTTGTGATGATTTTCTTTTATAACAAACATTATAAGGTTGTAATGAAAGTAAGAGCAAAACATAAGTATGAGAGCCTCGAGTCTACGATGCGGATGTGATCCACAGAATGCATGCTTGATGAGTCAAGACATGACGTGGGCAATACTCCAGAATGATCGGGATCTTGGCGACGCTTGTGGGATGTTTGGTGACTGCAAGAGGATCGTGTGCCATGAAGGAGGTTGAATTACCGCAGAATGCATGCTTGATGAGTCAAGACATGGCGCGGGATTCCTCTCCAGGTTTTCTGTACACGTGCTTGTAATCATAGAACATCTATGATACTTACCGAAATTATAGAGAGATACATAGTGAAGATGTGATGAAAGTGAGAAAAAGACACGAGTATGAGAACTAGGGTTTACGGTGCGGGTGTGTGATCAAGTTTGTGTTTGCTAAAGTATTTAAGAATCGTTATACTGTTTCCGGCATAGAGAGGATGGCCGTGTATAATATTTCGTCAGTTGTAAGCAACTGACGTGCCCACAGTTTTATATGCAGGATTTGGAGTTTCATGAAGATATAAAGAGAATTGATGCTGTTGATTACTTAAATGTTAAAGTTGTAACAATTGTACATTCATTATTGTTGTATTTTATTAATTCCGCTGCGTATTGATGTAAAAGACTCTGATGTAATTATTGTTGAAATAAAAGTTTTAAATTCCTTGTAAAATTGTACGAAAGAAGTGTAAAGATCCTGTGGAAATCTTGAATTCAGTGGTTTTAGGAATTCGGGGTGTTACATCTCAGTATTTTATAAACTGCCTCAAGATGTTCCTTATAAGGAGAATGCATAAACTGACTCACTACACTGATTGAGAAGGCGATGTCAGGTCTAGTGTGAGACAAGTAAATTAGCTTACCCACCAACCTCTGGTATCTTCCGGTGTCAACAGGAACATTTCCTTCTCCCCAAAGTTTTGCATTAGAACCATGGGGGTGTCGGTTGGTCGACAACTACTCATTCCTGTTTCTCGCAATAGATTGAGAATATATTTTTGCTGTGAACCACAATTCCTTTCTTTGATCGTGCAACCTCCATACTAAGAAAGTATCTCAAGGACCCTAAGTCCTTGATTTCAAAGTCTGTAGCAAGTCTCTCTTTTACTCTTCTCATTTCCACTGTATCATCTCCAGTGAGGACAATATCATCTACATAAACAATCAAGGCAGCAAATTTCCCATCAGAGGAGAATTTGGTGAATAAAGTGTGATCAGCTTGTCCTTGAGTGTACTCTTGGTTCTTCATAGACTGAGTAAACCTTTCAAACCAAGCTCTCGGAAATTGCTTTAAGCCATAAAGTGTAATCCCCTGCCTCGGGCTCGAACAATTTATACAATTTAGAAGACAAATTAGATACTATGTAGTACAACTGCCCACCACAGGCTGCCTCTCAAAAGGTGGTTAACCGAATTGGTGACTCCTGATCATAGGCAATAGTATTTATATATTATTTAATCTTATTGTATATCCGATGTGGGACAAATCCCAAATACAAATCCCTCTCTCTCCGGATGAAAGAGACAGGTCAAACAAAGGAGGTGGGCCCAAGCCCCCAACGCCACGTCATCTGGATGACGTTACACAAGGGAGCATCAACATGTTCTTGCTGTTTTTCTCTCACGTGGGGCCCCCCACTTCCCAACATATCTCATACATTACTATAATGCCATCATCCAATAATTTTTTACCAAACAACCACTTTTTTAACACACACACACACACACACACACACACACACACACACATATATATATATATACTCTTTGAAAATTACGGGGTGTTACACCCCCCCTTCATGATTCTGCTAGCTGCACAGTACCCCGATTCTGCGGGTTGTACAGTCCCCTTACTTGGGCGACCTGTCCCCAACCTCGCTCCTTCTCAGGCATACTTACCCGTACATCTGTTAGCTCCATCTTAGGCATATATCTCACCCACTCTTACCCACACCCGGTGTCGAAAGTCGGCTCTGATACCATTTGTAACGCCCCTGCCCCGGGCTCGGACAATTTATACAATTTAGAAGACAAATTAGATACTATGTAATACAACTGACCACCACAGCTGTCTCTCAAAAGGTGGTTAACCGAATTGGTGACTCTTGATCATAGACAATAGTATTTATATATTATTTAATCTTATTGTATATCCGATGTGGGACAAATCCCAAATACAAATCCATCTTTCTCTCTCCGGATAAAAGAGACAGGTCAAACAAAGGAGGTGGGCCCCAGCCCCCAATGCCACGTCATCTGGATGACGTTACCCAAGGGAGCATTAACAACATGTTCTTGCTGTTTTTCTCTCATGTGGGCCCCCCCCACTTCCCAACATATCTCATATATTACTATAATGCCATCATTCAATTATTTTTTACCAAACCACCACTTTTTTAACATATATATATATATATATATATATATATATATATATATATATATATATATATATATATATATATATATATATACTCTTTGAAAATTACTGGGTGTTACATAAAGAGACTTCTTCAACTTGCATACCTTTGATCCGAATGTCTTCAAAGCCAGGACCATCCATGTATACTTCTTCTTCTAGATCACCATTGAGGAAGGCATTTTTAATATCCAATTGATGTAGAGGCCAATCCAGGTTAGCCGCAAGAGATAAAAGTATTCTGACAGTGTTCATTTTTGCAACAGGAGCAAATGTCTCTGAGTAATCTATGCCATAGTTTTGAATAAAACCCTTAGCCACCAAGCGAGCCTTATACCTTTCAACTGACCCATCTGAATTGTACTTCACAGTAAACACCCACTTACATCCCACGGTCTTCTTACGAACTGGTAGTGTCACGACTCTCCAAGTTTTGTTCTTTTCAAGAGCTTTCATCTCCTCAAATATAGCTTCCCTCCACTTTGGAACTTCTAGAGCATCCTGTACTTTCTTTTGAATCTCTACACTAGACAATTGGGAGGTGAAGGCAGAAAAAGAAGAAGACAAGTTTGAATATGATATAAAATCGGACAAAGGGTATTTAGGGCAAGATCTAACTGGTTTTCTAACAGCTATGGGATCATCTATATCAGGATACCTGATACGACTCTCAGAAACAGAGATAGACTTACCTTTTCTTTTCTTAGGAGGTTGATTATTCCCGTTCAGATTTATGGTAGTGTTGAGATGTGGACACATCCCCTTCTTTATGGTTCTTCCTCAACAACACCTTTCCTTTCCAAGTATTGTTTCCTACTTCGAACCTGTTCGCTTTAGATGATTCATCATTTTGTGACATTTCAATTAGTTCATCATTATTATCATCTTCAAGATTCTCATTATTTTTTCCATGAGAAAGTGTAGGCTTGAATTCATCGAGATCCTTACTCATAGCAGAAGTAGGTTCAGATAATGAATCATGGCCATTTTCTGTTGGTGCAGAAGTACAAGTCTTAGAATTTTGTGATATAGGCAAGGGCAAGTTATATAAAAACCTTATGTTCTCTGTTTGAAATGAGTCTTCCTTTAAGTTCCCCCCCGAAGATAGAGTATCGTCAAAAAAAGGTTTGTTTTCAAAGAATGTGACATCCATAGTGACAAATATTTTCTTATTTTTTGGATCAGAACATTTATATTCCTTCTAGGTTGGAGAGTACCCTACAAAAACATATTTTATAGCATGTGGTTCGAGTTTGCCAATATTCTTATAATCATGAACAAATGCTGTGCAACCAAATTTTTTTAATGTCAAATCAGTTGAAACACGAGTAACAGGAAAACATTCTTTAAAAATATGAATTGGAGTTTGAAAATTGAGAACTTTGGAGGGCATTTTGTTAATTAAATATGCAGCAGTTAAAATTGCTTCACCCCACAAATAATTTGGTACTTTATTTGAGAAAAGTAAAGCTCTAGACACCTCCAATAAGTGTCTATTTTTTCTTTCTGCAACTCCATTTTGTTGGGGAGTATTAGGACATGAACTTTGATGCACAATTCCATTTTGAAGAAAAAAATCACCCAAAATTGTGTTCAAGTATTTCCTGCCATTGTCACTCCTAAAGACTTGAATAATTGTCTGAAATTGATTTTGCACCATTTTAAAAAAGTTTTTTACAGCCTGACAAATATCGGATTTCCCTTTTAACAAGTATACCCAACATACTCTTGAATGATCATCGATAAATGTGATAAACCATTTTTTGTGAGAGTGTACTTGTACGGTTAGGGCCCCAAACATCACTGTGAATAATAGAACAAGGTTTTGATGGTTTATAAGGCTGTATTGGAAAATGGGAACGATGATGTTTTGCAAATTCACATGCTTCACATTTAAACAAAGACAAATCTTTATTACGAAATAACTTCGGAAACAAGTGTTTTAAATAATGAAAGCTAGGATGACCTAATCGTAAATGCCATAATATAATGTTGTCATCATTATTCGAAACAAAAAAAGACTCGAAGCAGGAACTTATCGGTTTGGAAGATAGTTGTGATTTAGGTCCAATGTCGAAGTAGTAGAGTCCTCCATTCTCCTTAGCACTGCCAATCATCTTCCCCGAGTTCAAATCCTGAAAGACAGTGAGAACAAAAAAAATTAGTTTGACAGTTTTTTTCTTGGGCTAATTTACTGACAGACATTAGGCTACAAGAGAGGTTTGGAACATGAGGGACATCTTTAAGAGTCAACATCGGAGACAACACAACTGAACCTTTACCTGCAATGGCTGAAAAAGAGCCATTTGCGACTTTTATTTTTTGATTCCGTGCACAGGGACTATATAAAGAAAACAGAGTAGATTCACTTGTCATGTGATCGGTTGCACCTGAATCTACTATCCAAGTGTGGTTGGCACTGACACTAAGAAGAGCAGAATTATCTTTTTGTGCTATAGAGTATGGAGTTTGAGATTCGAGAAGTTTGAATAGTTTGTCTAGTTGTTCCGTTGTGAGGGAAAGCTGAGTTGAAGAAGATTGCTGCCCTTGTTCTGAATTACTAGCATAGAATGTACGACCCTCATTACCACCTTTCTTCTCCCAGTTCGGAGGCTTGCCATGGAGCTTCCAACATGTTTCACGTGTATGCCATGCCCGTTTGTAGTGATCACACCAAGGTTTGTCCAACTTCTTACTTTCGTTGAAGTTCCTAGTGGCCAGAGCCGAGCCTTCAGATTCTGAGCTTTGAGGTGCCTTACCCATCATGATTCCTTGTCGTGCCTCTTCCCTTATTTCTGAAACGGTTTCACGAAGAGTTGGCAGTGGTATCTTCCCCAAAATTCGGCCTCTTACTTCATCAAGGTCTTTATTCAGCCCAGCAAGAAACGTAAAGACACGATCATTCTCTTGCCTCTTGAGGAACAGAACACTATCTTCTGCACACCTCCAACTATCATCATAACAAAGGTCCAACTCTTGCCACAGAGTCTTAACATCTCATTATATTAAGTAGTTACATCCCTGTCTTCTTGTTTAGCATGCCACAACTTTGACTTTATGTCACGCCCCGCTTCCCAAAATACGGGAATACGAACACGTGACATGGCCCAGCGAATGATTTTAACATCATCCATAAGCTGTACCAGTTTTAACTCAACAACATGAAAAGAAATAAACACAACCACACAGAAAACATAATTACATAAACGAGAATAAAATTTAATAACCAAATCTGGAGTATAAGAACTTACCAAATAGTTCGAGAATATGCAATGCAGTAATAGTTCGACGAGTTCCTTTCGGTTACCCGTTACTGTACCTGTATAACATAACTCAAAAGAAAGAGGAAGAAAACTCGTTAGAGCAAGCTTCGGGCGACAAGTAGTAGGAAGCAGTAAAAATAGAGAATAAAGGACTATATAATAAGAACATAAATTGGAACGATATCGGAGTCAATAAATGATAAACGGTAACAAAAGCAAAAGTTGATAATCAATAATTCAGAATCAGGAATTAATGTTTAATAATTAGTATTCAGTATTAATGTCAATGCTCAATGTTCATTTATGTCTATAAGTCTATTATTCATTTTAATCCTAACTAATGCACGTACTACTGCATCCCATACTACAGGTTCCATGCTTACAATCAATTTTGTTTAGACTAAGGTGGTAGATTCTATAGTTCATGTACTGGGTATGATGACGATAACGGTAATAACACTGGACATGTGTAATTTTTTACACGATGCCGATATTAGTAAAAACACTGGACATGTGTAATTTCTTACACAATGCCGATAACGGTAAAACACTGGACATGTGTATTTTCTTACACGATGCCGATAACGATAATAATCACTGGTCATCATCCGAGTACAATCACTATATTATCAACTACCTTGGTCAATCCTCAACCCCGGCTTGTTATCATTTTATTAACAATCATTTATGAACATGCATATGATCAATGTTTACGATGGTATCAATACTCATGCAACAGGTACAATCGATGAGACCGGTAGCACTAGTATAATTTTAAGATGATATCAAGACTATACAATATATGAAATATACATGGTTCAATTCATTAAATATGGAAAACACGGTTTATATGCAAAACATAACAATATATGGACTAAGTGTACTACAATTTCTATGCACAATGTTTTAAGTTTCTGTGTCAGGAACCGGGTCGAAACCTCAGTATAAAGTCAAACAAATAACAATGCTGTATATGTGAATGTTCAATAGTACAATAAATTTTATAGTTTGGGATTGAAGTCAACAATAATAACACGAGAAGAAGACAATGAATCAATAACATAGTACAATAAATAAACATTGGAGTTCAATAAGATATGATATTCAATTTGATTATTACTTGCCGGATTTTCAAGGAGAGTTTTCTTGAACTAGAAACAATAAAAATAAGTTCAAGAGACGCTTGCCTGTTATGAGACGATTTTGAATATAAAGAGAATAACGGGATTAGGATTCCGGACGACGACTCACGAGAACACAAAAATACATGCAACCACATGCAAGAAACCAAGACAGCAAAACAACACACAACTCTAAATCCTAGAACAGCAAAATAGCAACACATGATCGAGATCTCCTCACACAAAACACCAAACAGCAAAACCGACGAAGACAGCAGGAGCAACAAGATAGCAAGCACCCACACACCGGATCCAACAACAGCAAACAGCGATCCCACGCAGAACAGCAAACACCGAGGAAAACCAATCACCTACTCTCCCGTCCTTCTTCACAGCGACAAAGAGAGAAAGAGAGACAGCGGCGACTGAGACTGGCAACGCTGGCGGCGAGGTGAGGGCGGCTGTTCGTTGGCGGCGAGGCGCTGGCGTCGGGAAGCGACGCAGCGAAGAGGGACATCGGCGAATAGGTGGAGCTCTGTTTCGCGTCGAAACAGAGGACATGGAACGGTGGGGCTTCGGGCGCTCAATGATGACGACGAGGGGATGAGGGAACACCGGTGGTTGCGGAGTGAACGGGGATGGTGAAGGCAGCGAGGCATTTCGAGTTCTGGACGACGATGAGGAGGCGACGTGGATGGGTTCGAGCGGAGAAGGAGGCGATGATGGGTTCTCGGCGGCAATGGTGAGGGGACTCGAGCTCTGGACGTCGACGGGGTGCAAGGGAGGTCGCGAGGTTGAAGACGACGGGGGAGGAGTTCTGCGGCTACGAGGAGATTCGAAGCTTGAGTTCGGCAATGGCGACGCTTCGATGGATTGGTGATGACGATGAGCAGGGGGTTGGGTTTGCGGTCTTCGACGGCGAGCGGAAGTTCGATGGGTGTAGACGAGGGAGAAAGGAGGATGAAGTTAGTGGCCATGGGGGCGTCTCGATGGAGCTCGGAGACGACCATGGTGAGGGTTGCAGACGAGAGGGCGACGTCGACTGAGACATAGAGGGGGTTCGACGACGAGGCTTGAGTGACGAGGAGAGGGCGGCGATTGGTTGCTGGCGAGGACGATGCATTAGCGGCAGAACGAGGAAGCAGATAAGCATGGGGGGGTTTGTTCCGTTTTGGATTTCGAAACAGGGAGAGGGAGAGAGAGAACGGGGAGAGGGAGGAGGTTACAATATAATTTAAATGTATAATAATAATGTAATAATAAAGAGGGAAGAGATTATAGGGAAGGGGTTACGGGAATCAATGGCTGATTATAAGGGATAGAGAGAGATAGTGGGGTAGTTATGTAACACCCCGAATTCCAAAATACAACTGAATTCGGGATTCGACGGATCTTTACACTTCATTTAGTACAATTTTACAAGGAAATAAAAACTTTTCACTTTACATCAGAGTTACATGAGATTTTTACAATTTACATTTTACAGCGGAAGCATATATCACAAATAATTTACATGTA
This sequence comes from Hemerocallis citrina, assembly GCA_017893485.1. Classification (NCBI taxonomy): domain Eukaryota; kingdom Viridiplantae; phylum Streptophyta; class Magnoliopsida; order Asparagales; family Asphodelaceae; genus Hemerocallis; species Hemerocallis citrina. The sequence continues at coordinate 83,323,091 of CM030366.1, forward strand.
ATGACAGCGGAAGCAATTTACAACATTATACAAAGATACAACAATGAATTATCTATGAGCATCAGTTCTCCTTTAATCTTTATCATGCCATTTATCCTGCATACAAAACTGTGGGTACGTCAGTTTATTCAACCGACGAAAATTATACATGGCCATCCTCTATGCCAGAAATAGTATAATGATTCTCATTTCTTAACAAACCACAAACTTGTTCACAAACAAAGCTAAAGGGACTATCCTGTTGATGTCGTGTTGTGATTGTGCACTTAGTCCTTAATGCAATTTTTTATATTATATGACACTAATGCGCGCTTGTTCGGATTCTATGCATCCCATACTACATAGGTCCGAGGGCAAGCCCTTAATCGTACTTCATTTTATAGGGTTCAATCCTTCGCCATGACTTATTCTACTACGGTAACTACAGTAAGTATCCTGGATGTTCTATGATCTACGAGCCCATGTCCAGGCAGCCTGGAGGGGAATCCCACGCACTGACACGACGCATCGAGCAGGCAACCTATGGACAATTCAGCCTCTGCCATGGAACAATGGCACCACCCGTAGCCACTCAAACACCCCACAAGCGTCGCCATCGGGACGATAATTCTGGAGTAGTGCCCACGTCATGTCTTGACGCATCAAGCAGGCAGCCTGTGGATCACTCTCACACCGCCAATCCGATGGCCCTCATACTCGTGTTTTTCTCTTACTTTCATCACATCTTCACTATGTATCTAGTCCTTGGTTTATTAGAATCATGAACAAAATCAAATCTCTAGAGTTAGCCTCTCCACTATACCGGACTTAATCATTCATTCAATGTGACCCAAATCTTGGTCTTTCATCTCAACCATTTATTACAGTTCATTTCCTTTCAATTGCCGGTGGAAGACTTAGCTACCCTTTAGTTTCAATTTCAATTCACAATTACCAAAAATTGAGCCTTTCAAGCCCATAAGTTTATTTTTCATAATCACAATAGATTTTCATATTCATAGCTTTCACAATCATAAAACTTTCATAAATTCAATAAAATGATTTGCTTCATTTCAGGTATATTTTAAATTCATGCAAAGACAAATAGAATTTACTTCTTCTAAATTGTCACAACAAATAATCATTCATCAACAGTAGATTCATAATCTTTATCTTAAAGCAAATCTTAGAATTCTGAGATGTCGAAAAATAATCTGGACAGTCGGCTTAGAATATATCCAGTCGACTTATTCAGCAAGGATTTTATTCAAGGAAAAGTTTCGGAATAGTCGACTGCTGCACATGACCAGTCGGCCGTGCCGCAGTGTTAACAACTCTAAAATATCAATCACGGGTCAGTCGACTGTTACTCAAACCAGTCGGCTGTTCTACGAGGTTTTGATTCGAAAACTTTCATTGTTCAGGACAGTCAACTACTACATTTATTCGGTCGACTGAAAAGAGTTAACTTCAAATTAGGTAAATATTTCTTCCTTCTTTCTTTCGATTAGCACATAGCATTTTGTTAGACTACAGTATATTCCATATCGATACAAACATGCAATTTTATTCGGTTACCATCATCATAAACATAGTTTACAATCTAATGTAGAATTCTCATAACTAGTATTTTTCTTTCACACAATTACGATTTCTAACCATACACTTTTCTTTTACTCATTGTCTATCTTCGGAGATGAATATTAACTCCAAATTACATGCTAGAAAAGTCACGATAATAATACACGTTAAACATATCATTTCATGGAATTTCGAACTACACAAATTTTATTTCATCATACCAGTCGACTGTTCGACATGATCGGTCGACTGTACAGGTATGGTCCAGTTTCTCAAAATGTTTTTAGTTCTTTACCATTCATTCAATTTCCACATCATGTATAGCATGGAAGATTTCAATATAACAATCATTCTATCAATTCAATTTACACACGCATAATAATAAATCAATCTCAATCCTAGCATGATTTCTATACTAGAAGTCATGAGAAACACCCACCTTTTGAAGAGATAAACGAAATTCCTTAAAGCTTCCTAGTGCGATGTACGTCTCCTCCTCCTTGCTCCTTGCCAAAACTGAGAACTTCTTCTGTAGTGATGACCGGCCTCCAAAGAACACTCACTCTCAACTCTCCTTAAAATGACTCTTAATAGATTTTTAGTGTAGAAAACAATTAAATGGGAGGGGTATTTATATACACTTTAGGAGTTAATTGGAGGGCTAAGATCAGATAGATAGTTATAGGATGGAGGGTTAGGATGAGAGTAGGAGTTATAGCAACCACCCACACACTCAAATAACTACCCACACCCTCTGATGCACAACCGGCACCCCCATTTGGTGTGTTCATGCACGTATACGTGCAATGCACGTGCACTCACTAGTTCCCAAAAATATGTACATTTTGTTTTATGAAAATAATCTTATAAATATTTAACATTACAAGTTGTGATTAAATAAGGAATAGTTCATGGGCCTTATTTAATAGGCCAAAATAATATTAAAAAAAAAGGTAATACTTTTGTTAATTTGAAGAAAATGGGCCTTTATATAAAAGAATAATTAGAGAATTCATGTACATATATGTACATATACACATTATTCATAAAGAAGATAATTATAAGATTTTATACTACAAAAATCGCATGTGCACACTACGTGCAAAGAAAAATAAATGATTTTCACAAATGAAAATTGGGGCATTACAACACTCCGTCCCCGGAACTACAGTCAAGAGCGAGAAACAAAAAAAAAAAAACAAGCACAAGAAAATACAAAATACAAATCAAGCGAAAAGCTCAGGGTGATCTCTCAACATAATCTCCTCAGACTCCCAATTAGCCTATTCAACCAAATGGTTTCTCCAGACTACCCTGACCATCAGTATCGTCTTATTCCTCAAGACTTTCTCTCGACGATCAACAATCTCGACAGGAGACTCGATGTAATTCAGATCCAACTGCAAACCTTCTGGCACTTTAGGCAAATGATGACTCGGATCTGGAATATAACCTCTCAGCATAGACACATGAAAGACATTGTGCACCTGAGATAACTCTTCCGGTAACCCAAGCCGATAAGCAGTTTTCCCGATCCTTTTCAATATCTTGTACGGGCCTATAAACCTCGGGGCTAACTTTCCACTCTTGCCAAAACGGATCACACCTTTACTGGGCGATACTTTCAGAAAGACAAAGTCACCAATATCAAACTCAAGGTCCCTTCTCCGGTTGTCTGTATAGCTCTTCTGCCTGCTCTGAGCTTCCATCAACCTCTTTCTGATCAGATTAATCTTTTCAGAGGTTTGCTGCCCAAGCTCAGGCTCAAACATCTGACGCTCCCCAACTTCGAACCAACAAACAGGCGTCCTGCACTTCCTGTCATATAAAGCTTCGTACGGCGCCATCTTAATACTAGTCTGAAAACTGTTGTTGTAGGAAAATTTTACCAAAGGTAAATGCCTTTCCCAACTACCTCCAAAATCTAGTACACAACACCGAAGCATATCCTCAAGAATACGGTTGACTCTCTCGGTCTGCCCATCGGTTTGCGGATGAAAAGCAGTGCTGAAATCTGTCTTGGTACCCAAAGCTGTCTGAAAACTCTTCCAGAAATGCGAAGTAAACCGCGCATCTCGATCAGACACAATAGTCAACGGAACGCCATGAAGCCTGACAATCTCGCCAACATACATCTCAGCCAACTTGTCCATCGAAGCAGTAAGTTTCATCGCCAAAAAGTGAGCAGACTTGGTTAGTCGATCGACTATGACCCAAATCGCATCATTGCCCTTAGAACTCTTAGGCAAACCCGTGATGAAATCCATACTGATGTTATCCCACTTCCATTCCGGAATAGGTAACGGTTGCAATAGACCTCCAGGTTTCCGATTCTCGGCTTTGACTTGCTGACAAACCTCACACTTCGACACAAATTCAGCCACATCCCGCTTCGAACCTGACCACCAGAAATGCTGCTTAATGTCCCTATACATCTTGGTACTTCCAGGATGTACTGACAAAAGAGTAGCATGTGCCTCCTGAAGAATACTTTCTTTCAGGTCCGACTGATCCGGAACACACAGTCTCTCTCCAAACCACAACACTCCATCCCTGATTTGAAATCCGGGCAACCTGCCAGCACCAACCTGCTCCAACATCTTCTGAATCTCTGCATCACCCTCCTGACTTGCAATAATCCTTTCGTTCAGTGTCGGTTGAAGCCTCAACTGAGCTAAAGATGATCCCAAGCTTTGCGGAACAACTTCAATACCAGCCCGATCCAATTCCTCTGCCAGCTGCTTCTGAGTTGTAATCAAACTCGCCAGACTGCTCTTGTGGCTAAGTGCATCGGCAACAACATTAGCCTTTCCAGGGTGATACTTAATCTCTGGACGAATGTCCTCAAGTACCTCCAGCCATCTCCGCTGCCTCAAATTCAGATCTTTCTGCAGGTATATGTACTTCAAGCTTTTATGGTCTGTGTACATGTTCAGCTTCTCGCCATACACATAATGTCTCCATTGCTTTAAGGCAAAAATAATCACGGCTAACTCCAGATTATGAATCAGATAATTTTTCTCATGCAATCTTAGTTGCCTAGACCCATAAGCGATCACTTTTCCTTCTTGCACTAAGACACAACCAAGCCCACGATGTGAAGCATCGCTGTAAACATCATACTCAACACCTGCTCTAGGCAAAGCCAAAATAGGCACAGTAGTCAGCCTCTCTTTCAACTCCTGAAAGCTTGCTTCACACTGTTCATCCACTTGAAATTTACATTCTTCTTGGTCAGACCAGTGAGCGGCACGGCTATCTGAGCGTAGCCCTGGATAAATCTCATGTAATTTACAGTCAATCCAAGAAAACTTTTGGTTTCTTTCACTGTAGTAGGCCTTGCCCAATCCTTCACTGCCTTTATCTTCTGAGGATCAGTTGCCACTCCCTCCTTAGAAAGGATGTGACCTAGGAATGCCACTTCAGATTTCCAGAAATCGCACTTGGACAATTTGGCATACAACTCCTGCTCTTGAAGCTTCCCCAAAACTACTGCCAAATGCTCAGCGTGCTCCTCCTCCGACTTGGAGTACACGAGAATATCGTCGATAAACACCACGACGAAAGAATCAATGAACGGCCTCAGAACTCTGTTCATCATGTCCATGAAGATTGTGGGCGCATTCGTCACTCCAAACGGCATAACTAAGAATTTGTAATGCCCGTGTCGAGTTCTGAACGCAGTTTTATGCACATCTTCAGCTTTCACTCGAACTTGATGATATCCCGATCAAAGATCTATTTTGGAGAAAACAGCAGCTCCCTGTAGACGATCGAACAAATTATCAATTCGGGGAATAGGATACTTATTCTGAACAGTGACCTTATTCAGCTCTCAGTAGTTGATACACATCCTCATCGAACCATCCTTCTTCTTTACCAAAAGCACTGGTGCTCCCCAAGGTGACGCACTAGGTTGAATAAAGCCTTTCTCCAACAGTTCCTCAATCTGCCGTTTGATCTCATCCTGCTCCACCGGTGCCATCCTATACGGTGCCTTAGAACTGGGTACACTCCCTGGTTGAACAGTGATGCTGAATTCTACATCACGATGCGGGGGTAACCCAGGAAAATCATCCAAGAACACAGTCGGATAGTCCCGAACCACAAGAATCAGCTGCACTTTTGCCGGAATCCCTTTCTTCTGATTGATAGCAGCAACCAACTCTGAACATCTTCTCTTTCCTTGGAAAGTGACTTCAGGTCCACCTAGAGTCTTCACTGTTACCGTCTTGGTTTTGCACTCGATGCTTGCACTGTACATCGACATCCAATCAATGCCAATGATAACATCGACTCCCAAAAACATTTAGCTTGATCAGATCGATCCCAAAGATTCGATCTCCAATCACGATCTCGCAGTTGGCATAATACCGATCAGTGGTTAGAGTCTCCCCTGATGGAGTAGCTACTGCTAAAATCTTGCCTGGAAAGATCTTCGGTTCAACTCCCAACACTTTAGCAAATTTAGGAGACACAAAAGTATGAGAGGATCCAGTATCGAACAGAACAATAGCTTTCATTCCATTCAAATAAAGTTCTCCTGTTACATAATACATACTCATTACGCAACAGTTCACTAAATAAACGGGAAAATAAAACAACATGAACTTCTAAACATCCACCCTCGTACCCGTGATGACATGATCTACTTCATCGACATTAGCTTCGGTCAAGGCAAATATTCGCCCTGGTTGGTACGATCTCTTCCCAGCCTGCTGAGTTGGTCCCTTCTGGACCACATCCTGCAACTTCGGGCACTGGGATCGGTAATGACCTATCTCCCCACAATTGAAACAAGTCACCAAAGGAGGTCTCCCCCAATTGTTTTCGGGTCTCCCATTTATGTTGACAGCATTCGCTCCCGTTGGTTTGAACCTCTGGGCTGATGGCCGTCTCCTGGCATTCCCAGTAACTGCGGGCCTCTTCCCCACGTTCCAGTTGTTCTTCCCACTCTGAACAGCGTGGAATTGCTCCATATCTGCCTCCGTGGCTGCTGCACGTTTGACTAGCTTGTCAAACCTCCTGATACTGAGAGGTATCATCTGGGACCTCAAGCTCGGTCTCAAACCATGCTCGAACTTACGAGCCTTCTTCGCCTCATCCATCACTAACTCAGGAGTATACCTTGAGAGCTGAGTGAATTTAGTCTCACTCCCTGACTGACATGCCACCCTACTGTAGTGACAGAAACTCCATAGTCTTCTTCTCCTGGACATCGGAGGGGAAATAGTGACTGCGGAATTCTTCTAAAAATTCCTCCCAGCCAAGAACAATACTTCCCATTGTCCGCTTCATCGACTGTGTAACACCCCGCAAAATTGAAAATTACAATTTTGCCCCTGGGTGTTACGCACGTATATTTTGTAATGTATTTCATTACATATTTTGGATTCGTACTATTTATACATTTTCCGTATTGATTTCAGTCAACTAAAATATAATATTTCAATCCCTGGGATTTACGTGCTTTTTACGTGTTTTTGATGCACGTGTTTCCACCACTATGTATAATATTTTCTATAGGTTTAAATTATTTATTCTTATGTATTTAAATCTATTTTATAAAACGAAAATTTATTTTTCCCTTGTTTTGATTAAAATGCATTTTTCAATTTTTGCACGTATGGTGCACGTGCAAATTTTTATTCTCATTTTGCTACTCTCATTTTACTATTTTTAGCATGCATTAGTTTTATTTAGCCTTTCTTTTGATCCATAGACTTAAAGTTAAATTCTAGCCCAATAGACTAATTAAAAAGAGAGCCCACTAGGATAATTAAATTAGTTGAATAAAATGAGCCCATGTAGCAAGCCCACTAGATAATCAAACTAATTAATTAGAAATGAGCCCATGTAGCAAGCCCATTTAAAATCACAAATTAAGTTATACATGACAAGTTACAATATTAGTACATATTTTTGAGTTATAGAAATGTGTTCATATTTGTTTGTGCATGTATGCATGCACACACAAATGTATTTGGACCATTTTGTGGGCTAGGGGAGGGGATTAATGGAGTGGTTAAGTTCATGGAGAGTGGGGAGATGAGAGGTTGGGAGTTTTAGGAGTTAAAAATATGAAGAGGTGAGAATTAAAAAGAGAATTAAAATGAGAAGTTATTAGGTGGGAGATTTTGCAATATAGTCCCTAGCATTGTCCTATAAATAGCAACCCATTTCTCATTCTTTTTCACACCAAAAATAAAATAAACAAGAGAAAGAAAAGAGAAAGAAAAGAGTGTAAGAAAAGAAAGAGAGTTATTGTGCTTGGAGGATCTCTTGCTTGGAGCATTTGCTAGGAGGAGAAGAGGACTAGGAGTTGCTAGGAGCAAGAAGAAGCCATTCATTTGTAGTTTTCAACCTTCAAACAAAAGGTGGGTTCTCATGCTTTCTAATTTAGAACTATGCATGCTAGTGACAAAATATGAGCGTTTTGTTTTGATATGTAGTTAAGATTTCATGTTAGTGTTACATGCTATGAATGAAAACAATATTGTTATGATTAAACAAATAATAGGAGATTTTGACTAAAGAGCTAATACCATAGATCATGTTAGAATGCTTGTAAAATGTTATGCATGTTAAAAGTGTATTCTTTTGTATGGAAAATTTGTTGAAAAATGTTGTTTTATGTTCTAGGGTCATGTTGATTAATGAATAAGAAAGAAAGATTAATATTGTGTTAGTGGTTGATTTTTATATTGTAGTACAAACATGCTAATTTTGATAAATAAAGTAAAATGTGATGGGATAAATATATTGTGTTTATGAATGGTAGAAATATTGTTATGACTAAGAGAACAATTTTCCATCACGATAGTTAAAAATAATAAAATGAATTACTGTCACAAACCATACTAGTACGCATGATTGTAATTGTCGAAATGTATAATTTGTAGGAAGATTGTTGAGACTTCTTAATGAGTTTAAATGCAAATTAAATTTGGGAAAAAATTCTAATACTTAATACTCTTATAAAATGAAATAGAATATAATAAAAATAGTTGTAGAATTTTTCAAGTATATTTGAGAAGTAAAAGAGATATTTGAAGATAGAATGAAATTTTGTTCTTAAGTTAATTATTTTTAAGAATATGAATTTTTTTTATAAAAAAAGACTTTGATGTGAGAATTAGTTTCTCTTGTTGAGATTATGCAATTATGATGAATGTGAAATTCTAGATTTCTATGTGTACTCAAATTGTTAATGAGTTTAAATTAGATGAATGCATGAATAGAATTCTTGTTGGAAAGAATTGAGAATAAGTGAATTATGAATAGAACATTGATTAAGTTGTGAATTATTTGTATTTGATTAATTGGAGAGACTTCATGAGTTTAAAATTTGCTAATGAAATTGCTATTGTTGTTGATTCATGAATGAAATAAAAGAGAATTATGATTGATGCCAAATGAGATATAGATCAAATTGTGGATAGTTGAACAAAAGAACATTTGTGCCTTTTTAAACAGAGATTTCATATATACTTACTGGTTAGCGTAATAAATTTGGGTTTGGTTGAGAATAGTCACGGGTTCAAAACTCCTTGGTGACTTATATTTTATTTTGGGATTTTAAAATGATTTGGTAAATAGTTTCGAAAGTGGGTCAGTTTGGTAAAAACTTCCGTGGGAACTAGATCTGTAATTTTGATAGTGAGTAGGTCAATTTGGTAAATAGTTTCGAGAGTGGGTCAGTTGGGTAAAAACTTTGCATGACTTTTAATGATTTAGGGTGAATTGAAATCTTTTTATTTCTAGAAATGCAATATGGTTAAGTTATGTGACTTTTGAGATCATGAAAGATTTTGTTGTGAATGAGTAAATCATGTTTAGTGCTAAAGATGAGACATTGAATCGTGTTAAAATGAGACATCGTATGAATTTGAAATTGTGAATGAATTATTATTTATTATGAATAACTAGATCATGAATAGTGGCAAGACTATGAAATGATTACTTTGTGGATAAGTGTTAAGACAAGATTTGATTATTTTTGTAAAGTGAATTGAAAGATGAAATTATATAAGTTTATGACATGATTACAAAAGGGTATGTGTACCCATGTTTCTTGTACATGAAAGATTATGATTAAGAATTAGTAAGACTTCGGTTACCGGTAATTTTGAAAGAAAGAATTGATATGATTTTGAGATAATGCCGTCGGGCGATCTCGTATTTTGTGAATAAATCCGGTATGAGGTAAAACTGATTCTAGGGTGATAACATATTCATGTCTTGAACTAAAAATAATTAGGCACTTAAGTGAAGATGTAATAAACTTGTGCAAACGTAAATGGGTGCTTCTATATAGTCGGCGGTGGATCTCCGTGGCTATAGACCCAGTTGGTGGACTGTGGTTGCCCCATAGGAGATGGACTGTATTTTATCCGGGACTTAGGGTAGTCGACGGATGTTTACCATACTCCAAAGAATATGTATATACTGGGGCTGGAAGGGCATTTACGGGATTATCATCACGATATAATAGCCAGGGAGGCTAGGATCTGTTAATATAAGCCAGGGAGGCTAGCCAGGGAGGCTGAGATCCGTATCTGTGAAATAACTCTAAAACTTGTTTTATTACTGGGTAGTCTCATGGCGAGGGATCGAACCCTTCAATGTGGAGTACGTAGGCGCTTGCCCTCAGACCTATGTAGTATGGGATGCATAGAATCTGAACAAGTGTGCATTAGTGTCATCCTAGTGTAGAATTGTGTGCATTAGGCATTAAGGCATGACATACACTTATGTTTAGAATAATCACTTTTGACACTTTATATGTTCATTCAATCTTTTGTGGTTTGTTAAAGTATGAGACCGTTATACTATTCCCGGCATGGAGAGGATAGCCGTGTATAACATTTCGTCAGTTGTAAGTAACTGACGAGCCCACAGATTAACATGCAGGTAAAGGACCATACATGAAGCTATGAAGTGGATATGCTGATGCTGCTTTTATTTTAAAGATGTTGTAAATGATTTATTGTAAATTTCATTATTCCGCTGTGTAAAGTTAAGATGTAATTGAACTCTGATGTACTATTGAAAAAGTTTTAAATTTTCCTTGTAAAATTGTACGAAGTGAAGTAAAGATCCTGTGAAATCTCGAATTTATCCTTATTTGAAATTCGGGGTGTTACAGACTGCCACCAAACAGTCGCACCCTTCTCGAGCTGTAGAGTCGCCAACTTCACCTTGCTGCCTTCCGGGGTCTCCAGTACTTCGAAGATAGTCCCTACCTGACGATTCCACGAGTTGTCAGCCGCATCAGGGTCCGACACATTCGTTTGAACGATTCCACGAGTTTAATTGCCTCGGGCACTAGATTCACAGGCCCCCTTCCTTGGTTCTGATTCATGGCCACGGCGTTGAGTGTCTGATAGACCCTTGCAAGTTCCGTTTCCAAGTCCAAACCTTCACCGTTTCTAGCTCCTCTTCTAGCCATATTCTGATGCAAAAGATCCATTAAATTCGAAGTATAAGATATGAATTTTAAATCAACTTGCATTTCATTGAATTCCAAATTTTATACATTCGAATTAAAAATATTTCTTGACATCAGAATGAAAGCAGTAGAAGCTACAACGGTCTAACTTCTACGGTTCCTCTTCGCTTCACGAAGTTCTCCCCGTAGTTCATCAACTTCTTCCTTCAGCACATCGGTCATATTCTTCATCTTCTCGAGTTCCCATACACGATGACTGAGAACTGCAAAATCGTCCTTGCGCTTGGCCAACTGAGCCTCCAATAATCCAACTCTCCCACAGAGTCTCAACCTGTCTCTGAAGAGATGCAACAAGACTATTCGAAACTGGTTCTTCTTCGTCAGAAGAAGAGTCATCAGACGAGTCTGGAGGTGGGGTAATCTCTCGGGACTCAGGCCATTCTTCTCCATCAGAGTCTGCTTGCTCTGGGTGGTACTCTTCCTTGGGATCTGTTTGTCCAGGATAGTACTCTTCCTCGTTAATATGCCAATTGTCGTCTCCAGCGGGGTCGAAGTGATCAGCCATCTTAGAAATAGAGAGGAAGAAGCATAAATCATAGAGCAACACAAATGTAAGTAACTTACATTTAAATCTCTAGACTCAAACGCATACTCTAATGTCCACTTCTAGGGTGTCGTTCTTATAAATTTGTATTAGTGTGAAGCGTGGCTCTGATACCACTCTGTAACACCCGGAATTCCAAAATACAACTGAATTCGAGATTCCACGGATCTTTACACTTCATTTAGTACAATTTTTACAAGGAAATAAAAACTTTTCACTTTACATCAGAGTTACATGAGATTTTTACACTTTACATTTTACAGCGGAAGCATATATCACAAATAATTTACAAGTAATGACAGCGGAAGCAATTTACAACATTATACAAAGATACAACAACGAATTATCTATGAGCATCAGTTCTCCTTTAATATTTATCATGCCATTTATCTTGCATATAAGACTGTGGGTACGTCAGTTTATTCAACCGACGAAAATTATACATGGCCATTTTCTCTATGCCAGAAACAGTATAATGATTCTCATTTCTTAATAAACCACAAACTTGTTCACAAACAAAGCTAAAGGGACTATCCTGTTGATATCGTGTTGTGATTGTGCACTTAGTCCTTGATGCAATTTTTTATATTATATGACACTAATGCGCACTTGTTCGGATTCTATGCATGCCATACTACATAGGTTCGAGGGCAAGCCCTTAATCGTACTTCATTTTATAGGGTTTAATCCTTCGTCATGACTTATTCTACTATGGTAACTACAGTAAGTATCCTGGATGTTCTATGATCTACGAGCCCATGTCCAGGCAGCCTGGAGGGGAATCCCACGCACTGACACGACGCATCGAGCAGGCAACCTATGGACAATTCAGCCTCCGCCATGGAACAATGGCACCACCTGTAGCCACTCAAACACCCTACAAGCGTCGCCACCGGGACGATAATTCTGGAGTAGTGCCCATGCCATGTCTTGACGCATCAAGCAGGCAGCCTATGGATCACTCTCACATCGCCAATCCGATGGCCCTCATACTCGTATTTTTCTCTTACTTTCATCACATCTTCACTATGTATCTAGTCCTTAGTTTATTAGAATCACGAACAAAATCAAATCTCTAGAGTTAGCCTCTCCACTATACCAAACTTAATCATTCATTCAATGTGACCCAAATCTTGGTCTTTCATCTCAACCATTTATTACAGTTCATTTCCTTTCAATTGCCGGTGGAAGACTTAGCTACCCTTTAGTTTCATTTTCAATTCACAATTACCAAAAATTGAGCCTTTCAAGCCCATAAGTTTATTTTTCATAATCACAATAGATTTTCATGTTCGTAGCTTTCACAATCATAAAACTTTCATAAATTCAATAAAATAATTTGCTTCATTTCAGGTATAAATTCATGCAAAGACAAATAGAATTTACTTCTTCTAAATTGTCACAACAAATAATCATTCATCAACAGTAGATTCATAATCTTTATCTTAAAGCAAATCTTAGAATTCTGAGATGTCGAAAAATAATCTGGACAGTCGACTTAGAATATATCCAGTCGACTTATTCAGCAAGGATTTTATTCAAGGAAAAGTTTCGGAATAGTCGACTGCTGCACATGACCAGTCGGCTGTACCGCAGTGTTAACAACTCTAAAATATCAATCACGGGTCAGTCGACTGTTACTCAAACCTGTCGGCTGTTCTACGAGGTTTTGATTCGAAAACTTTCATTGTTCAGGACAGTCGACTACTACATTTATTCGGTCGACTGAAAAGAGTTAAACTTCGAATTAGGGAAATATTTCTTCTTTCTTTTGATTAGCACACAGCATTTTGTTAGACTACAGTATATTCCATATCGATACAAACATGCAATTTTATCCAGTTACCATCATCATAAACATAGTTTACAATCTAATGTAGAATTCTCATAACTAGTATTTTTCTTTGACACAATTACGATTTCTAACCATACACTTTTCTTTTACTCATTGTCTGTCTACGGAGATGAATATTAACTCCGAATTACATGCTAGAAAAGTCAAGATAATAATACACGTTAAACATATCATTTTATGGAATTTCGAACTACACAAATTTTATTTCATCATACCAGTCGACTGTTCGACATGATCGGTCGACTGTACAGGTATGGTCCAGTTTCTCAAAATGTTTTTAGTTCTTTACCATTCATTCAATTTCCACATCATGTATAGCATGGAAGATTTCAATATAACAATCATTCTATCAATTCAATTTACACACGCTGTGACAGTGTAAAAATGGCCTGAGGCCCATCCAAGGCCCAATACAATTCCTATTCAGAAAAGCAAGAATACCGACCTGGTTCGGCTCCGGACCCCTCCAGGGTCGGCGCCGAACCTCGTGTTTTGCCCCCACAGTGCCGGCTTCCTCGTACTGACGAGCCTCAGTATCCCCCGGAGTCCGATCCGGAGCAGTCCCTCATACCGTCCCCCCTCTCTGGCGGGGCAGAGGGATGACCTGGCGCAGCCTAGGCCCTCCGATTCCCCCAGATGCACAGAGGACTCACGATGGGCCACGTCAGCTCCAAATACCGCCAAGGGTTTCGCCACGTCAGCCCTATACCACTCCTGGTATCACCGCTACCGCCCTAAACCCCCTGGGCCTTCTGCCACGTCAGGCCCATGGGCTTTCGGATCCAAACCCGGCCCCCAAGCGGAACCAAACCCGGTTGGGATTCTCTATAAATACTAGACCCTCATCCACCTTTTGAAGGTAATCAATCTTTTACCACTTAAATATACCTAGTTATTGCTACTCTCTCACAGAGACTGACTAGAGCGTCGGAGGGTCCGCCACCGGGACAAACCCCGGTGTTTCAGGACCGTCTGCAGGTACACAAGACCTCGGATCCGACCCTTCCGATCCGAGCCCAACCTTCAAACGCCTTTCCGAGCTCATCGTAGGCCCCAGAAGGTCAACCGAAGGTCGGCAGACGAGCGGCAATCTCCTTCAATACAAATTGAGTCCGAACTCACACCTGGTGCTTCCACACGTGCCTCAGAAATAAACAGTATCAGGTTGGCGCCGTCTGTGGGAACAGCTGCTCCAGAAGCCGATCCGACCCAGACCCTCAAAGGCCATCGACAGCCGAATCCTCATGGCAACCAAAGGCAAGGGGGCTGCTTCCTCCGTCAACCAACGGGACTCGCCCCCACCCGCCAATAAAGCCAGGCCACACCCGTCGAAACACAAGGCTCCCTCTCGGGAGTCCCAAGGGAGCGTCGGCCGGCCAGCCCAGCCCGACCTCCGGGGAATAATCCTCAACCGCAAGATTACCCGCAGCAGGAGAAGGGCCGCTTCCAACCCGGCCCCGAACCGCCCGAGGCAACCGTCCGAGGTACGCAGACCCGCGCTCAGCCGAGTCGGAAGACAACCCTCGGACCAGCCAAACCGGGCCGAAAGAGCCCCCGTCACTCATAAGGAATTCCAAGACTTCCGAAAAGAAATGCTGGGAGCCCTCCGACGGGCCCCCAGGGAAGAAACCCTCCATTCGCAAACGGGGTCGGACGCCGAAGCCAGCGCGTCCCGCCCTTCAACGATCCAGCCGGGAGACGATGACGTACTCCTAAGACGCCTACAAGAAATGGAAGACCGCCTCGATCACATGGGGGACGGCGACCAAAGAATGGCTCAGGGGTACAGACCTGTCCGTCCACCCTTCTCCGCCCCCATCCTCCTAGCGGAAATACCCCGGAATTTCCGGCCCCCTCAATTCGAGACCTACGACGGCGAGGGAGATCCTGCTGATCACATGGAGGGTTTCAAAACCCTCATGATGATTCACAGCGCCTCGGATATCCTACTCTGCCGAGCCTTCCCCGCCACCCTTCGGGGTCCTGCTCGCGAGTGGTTCTCGAAACTCGCCCCCGGCTCCATTTACTCCTTCGACCAACTCGAGGGCAATTTTCTTGCCCATTTTGTCACTAGTCGGAAGGCCGAAAGGACCAGCGCCTCATTACTGGGGCTCAAACAGATAGAGGGGGAATCACTCAGAATGTTCGTCCGGAGATTTACCGCTGAGGCAAGGTCGGTCTCCTCCCTCGACCCAGGCGTTGCTTCAGCGGCATTCCGACACAACGTCCGCCCCGGACAGCTGAAGGCCTCTCTGGCCAAGAGACCCCCCATCGACTTCCCCGACCTCCTCAATAGGGTCGAGAAATACATTCGGGCAGAAGAGGCCCTCAACCCCGAAGATGCCAGGGATGCCACCGGGAAAGGAAAGCGGAAGACCGAGGAAGGCGAACCACCGAAGAAAGCCCCAAGGGACCCGGGGGCCATAAAGAAGGTCCCGCCAGTCCCCCGCTTCGAGAGGTACACTCCCCTGACGCATAACATCTCCGCCATCCTCTTGGAAATCGAAGACAAGGGCATTGTCCGACTACCCCCCCGATCTAATAACAACAAGAATCGAGACCAGCGCTTTTACTGTCGCTTCCACAGAGATCACGGGCACGAAACCGACCAATGCCGAGCCCTGAAAGACGAAATTGAAGAACTCATTTCCAGAGGATACCTCCGAGAGTTCACCCGAGAAGGCCCACGGGATCGGCGAGACGCTAGGAACCGGAGGCAATCGCCTCCGAACCCTGCTCCAAACCAGTCCCAGGATCGGGACCCCGACTCCGAGGGAGCCGCGGATATCCCTTTCATCTTGCACTGTGTCCACGGAGGGCCGATGGGAGGCGGTTCAAACACTTCCAAAAAAGCCTTCCTTCGAGAGGTGAACGCTGTCAAAGACAACCCCTCGCCCAAACTACAATCAAGGCCGGTCTCCTTCTCAGGGGAAGACCTTGAAGGTGTTCGCTTGCCCCACTGCGATGCTCTCGTCATCAACCTCCACATGGCTAATTGTGAGGTCCGCAGGATCCTCGTCGACAACGGTAGCTCGGTGAATATTCTTTTTCTCGAAGCCTTCGAAAAACTCAGGTTACCCCGAGGAAAACTCAAACCAGCTGGATACACCCTGCACGGGTTCTCAGGCGTCCCCGTCGTAATAGAAGGGATTGTTACCCTCGACGTTACCGCCGGGTCGACTCCTGTCAAGAGGACCGAATCCATGGACTTCATGATGGTCAACGTCAAGGCGGCCTACAACGCCATACTTGGCCGGCCTGGACTATGCTCCCTACAAGCGGTGCCTTCGGCTTACCATCTGAAGCTCAAGTTCCCCACCCCTCAAGGAGTCGGCATCGTCCGAGGCAGTCAAGAAGCAGCGCGATCATGCTACATGACCACCGTCGATGGAGGCGTGTTCCCCCTCGACGCCGGACGAGCGTAGACTATGGCCCGGCTATGTGTAAATCTTTTGTTTTTGGTGTAAACCCTCGTTTGTAAAGGGCCGCCTTAGCGGCCCTCCCTACCTTATACTAAAAATATGCCTTGTTATCCGAACCCCAAATGTCTCGATAATCTCAATACGAGTCCAGACCGAAGGTCCTTCCTAAGGCCCCACTTCGATCCCTCGCGGAACGATGGAGCCAGACCTTGCCTCCGACATTTCATACCGCATCACTGGCCGGAGCAAGGAGGGAAAAGGATTCCTCTTTCATACCCCTTTATTTTTCGTCCCAAAGAGAAAAAATAAAACGAAAGAAAAAACAAAGACCGTTACAAGACCGCTCCACTCTTCTCAAATCAGGTAGATCAGGGCCCCCCCGGGGGCCCAACGAGGGACAAAGAGTACTTCGACCAAGCAACTAGGGGCCCCCCCTCGCTGTGATATTCCTTAGCCTCAGCCCCAATCGACGGTCCAGCCACCGAACTCTGGGCGTCATCCGGTCGCGCCCACTGCAACAACAGCAACGCAGAGGGAACCCCCTCCGCCAGTCGACCCAAGGATGAAGAGAACGAGGCTCCCAGCATCGCCTTGTAACGAGGCATCTCCGTCTCCTCCTCCCCAAAGACGTCGCGAGGTAGCCCCCCAGGGGAGGACCTCGGCTCCAAGGTACTTAGCCCGGCTCGTCTAATGTCCGTCCCGCCGAGCTCCCGATCCCACATCACTCTTCTCAACCGGCGCGCCTCCGCACTCAAGACGGCGAACTTACTTCGATAAAAGTTACAGGCTTCATCAGTGTCCCGAGCCCCCCTTCGGTGGCGAGCAAGCGCAGCTTCCAGGACCTTAACCTTACTCCGGAGTCGTGCCACATAGAAACTACGGGAGTCTCCTTCAGGAAGGTTAGCCGCGACCTACAAGATAACCAACCAACTCAACACTCATTCTCAAGAAGATCCAGAAATGTCCGAGGTCAAACCAACCGGCCGGTCAAAAAACTTTTCTTGCCACTATAAATCCAAATGTTTCTTACAAAAAATGCGGTGGCCAGTCCGCGGGAGGCAAACACAATCGAGGGAGAGAAAAAGAAAGACGAAAATTACACAACTCATTGACCCACCTCCGCGCCGACGGACGGATCCACGGGAGCGTCGGAAGAGGGGTCGACGGCGGGCCCTGCTTCACCCGGAGTCTTCGACGTTCCCTCGATCTCCATATCATACTCAAAATTGGACAGATCGAGGGCCGGGAAGAAGTGCCTCACGTGGCTGAGGGCCCTCTCATAGCTCTTGTCCTGGGCCGCGATCACCATCTGCTGGCCCTTGCGCAACACCTCCTCCGCCTCCTTGGTAAACTTCGTCTTCAGGGAGGCCACCTTCTTCTCCCACTCCACATCCTTGGCCTTGAGCTGGAGCTCCAGCTGCTGTTCTCTCTTATGCGAACCCTCGAGTTCGATTCGCATCTCCTTCATCTCCAGCTCGCTCTTTTCCGCCCGAGCTCGCTCTTGAGCCAGGGACGCCTCGTACAGGTTCTTGATGTTGGCCCCCTGTATACAGGCCTACAACCAACGACAGACAAAGATGAGACCTCGACACGTAAATCAACAAAGAGGGACAGAGTCGACAGACTTACCTGCACAGTGGCCTGTGCCAGGCGGGCGAACGCCGCCTCTACGGGCTCGCCCTCCATCGCCTTGCGATCGCAAGGGGTCGCCAGCTTTTCCACCACTTCGACGGCTTGGGCCTCCTCTGTCAGGCGGTCCCCCATCAGAACCGACCAGTCAGGAGCCCACCGCTGCCGCAACAGCTCCACCACCGGATCCTCTTCCTCGGCCTCGACCCAGGGACCTTTCCCCTTGTCGAGAACAGAGGCCCCTGCTCGGCCCGGACCCTTCGAAGAAGCCACGCCCTTGCTCGTCTCAGAGCGACCCCTCTTGGTCCTCGGCTCGAGTTGAACTTCCGAGATAACAAGGGGCAGCTCCCTCGACCTCTTCGCCGCCTCCGCCTTCTTCTTCTCGGCGTTTTCCTTCTTCATGGCCAGCCGCCTTGCCTGGATCGATGCCTCATCCATACCTGCAGGAAAAACCATTAAGAGCAATGAGCAAGAAAGTAAGAAAGGACCCAGAGGAAAGGAACAACTACATACGCATAACAGCTGGGCTCAGTCCAGCGTTCGCCAGAGCGGTCTCCGTCACCTCCGTCCAATCAATACTAGGTGACTGACGGAGGCGCTCGACGAACCCCCACTCATCTGCCGACAGATCCCCCTGCCTCGGCGGTGGGTGGCTCGGCTTGGAGTGGTTCCATCGAGTAGGAATGTCCCATGGCTCTTCACTCCGGATCACCAAGTACTTCTCCTTCCATCCCTTGATGGAATCGGGGTGGTGGCGAACGACCTTCCCCCCGCTCCGGGGAGAGATATAGTATACACCCTCGGCCGACGGATTGACCATCAACATTGCACGGAACACGTTCAACCGCGGGGGTACTTGCTGCTCCTCGCACATCAGCATAAAGCAGATGATCTGCTTCCAAGAGTTCGGCCCGTACTGCATGGGCGCCAAGGAGGCCCAGTTCAACACATCCCTAATGAACGGGTGGACCGGCAACCTCAGGCCAGAGATAAAAGCGTCCACCGGGAAGACACAGTACCAAGCGGACAAGGGATCGGTGGGACGCAGAGTAGGGCTCGGCATCAGCAGTTCGTGACCAGGCCCTATATGATACGCCAGCTGCAGAACCTCTAAATCCCCGTCCTCCAAAACGGTCGAGATCGCGTCCATCATCACCCTCCCCCGGCTCGGCGGAGAGGGTTGCACTCCGAAGAGCTCTTGGTCAGAAAGATCGTCGGGATACTGACGGAAATGCTTCGGCTGGACGGGCGAGCCAGTCATCAAATTACGGAAAACAGGCGCCTTGCTCGAACCGCCGGTCCTCGACCCCGGTTTTCCTGGGGCCCTCTTCTCCTTCTTAACCCGCTCCGACGGTCCTCGACCCTGAGCGGTGGATCTCCTCACTGTATTGCCCTCGCCACTCTCCTCATCGGAAGACAGCTCCAGCACGCGAATGCCGTCCGAACCCTCGCCGGTTCCCTCCGACCCACTACTCTCCACCACAAAGGGACGTCGAGTACGCGACACCCTCGGCTTGTGTATCGCTTCCCCCTCACCTACGGAGCCCTCCAAAGAAGCCAAGCCAGTATGGCCCACAACGGGCACCGATCCCTCCTCGAACACGGGCTCTTCCCACGACGTCGACGGAGAGTCAGGCTTTACTTCCCCCCTGGAAGACGACGCCGACGAACCGGACTGAGCCCTATCCATCTGTGCCTAAAGATAAAACAAACTTACCAAACTAACCTGGGACCGCTTCGGAAAGGCGAACCGAGTACGGCAAACTGCAAGAGCAAACGCTGAAGGGGTGGGAGATTTTTTGAAGAAAGAAGCAGCAAGATTGTAGTGGGCGAAAGGGAAAAAAGGGGGAAATACTTATATAAGGGAAGAACGGCTCCTCGACTTCTGCGATTACTGTTCACTGATTGACGCACAACTGCCGCCTAGAAAATCGCGCCACGTTCTCGAAACCTGTGCGGGGGACGTCATCAGACGCCAGACTGACGGCCTAACTCTGGGGTCGGGTCGTGTGAGATACACGACGGAGAAAACATTTGTTTAATTTTAAGGCACCGTCGTATGACAGACGCCCCGGGCTCCAGCGTTCGACCAGTTCCCCTCTCACCCTCGAGCAGCCCGGGACTTACAGCCTCGGCAGCCGAAACCCCGAACTGTTCGAGGGTGGAACAGAAACCGCCATCGCCTACAACCCTATCAAGACGGACTGACAGACCCCCGACGGGAGGTGGCCCCCCCCATCCGAGGCCCTTCAACCCCAAGGCCGGTATACGGTGGATGCGTCTTTTCGTCTGGATCTCCCCCGGGCCAAACCTCCATGACAGGGCAGTTTGACCCGAAAAGGGATCCAGACGGCAAAACCACCACTAAACCGAAGCTCCTCTCCCCACAGCACGGATATAGGCCGTCACCCCTCTCGCCCTGATCTCCCGTAGACCTGGCCACCATATCAAGGTCCATCAGATCCAAGAGAAGATCAGGGCGGCAGAGTAACCACCTCTCCGACGCTGCTAGGATCGAAAATATTAGCCAAAGACAGGCGTCCGCCGAAGCAGACACCTCTGAGAGCCAATGGGCCCCCCCTGTTTTGATCATACCTACAATGGAGGGGGGAGGTATTTATAACCTCCCCCAGGGACTAACCGTTGGGACGCCGGGAAGGTCAATCAACGGAAAACCATGCACCATCTACATTTATTAGGCGGCGCCATTTAATGCCCCTAGAAAATTGGACCATCACACCATTCTCGGAGAGCCTTCAATACACCACATGAATGGTGGGATATCCCCGCTCAGTCACTCTGAGGCGCCAACCGGTCGCCATCCCCCTTGATTAGCCCGAAATCCCTCGGCCAGCTCGGGGTCGGGTCTAGCACCAGGGCAGTCTTCTCAGGAAGGCTTCACGGCTCGCCATCGCCCTTGCCTCCCAGTAAATCCCTCGCCAAGCTCGAGGTCAGGTCTGGCACCAGGGAGGTCTTCTCAGGAAGGCCAACGGCTCGCCACCCCCCTTATTGGTCCATAGTCCCTCGATCAGCTCGAGGCCGGGTCCAGTACCAGGGGAGTCTTCTCAGGAAGGCTTCACGGCTCGCCATCGCCCTTGCCTTCCAGTAATCCCTCGCCAAAGCTCGAGGTCAGGTCTGGCACCAGGGAGGTCTTCTCAGGAAGGCCAACGGCTCGCCACCCCCCTTGTTGGCCCATAACCCCTCGATCAGTTCGAGGCCGGGTCCAGTACCAGGGGAGTCTTCTCAGGAAGGCTTCACGGCTCGCCATCGCCCTTGCCTTCCAGTAATCCCTCGCCAAGCTCGAGGTCAGGTCTGGCACCAGGGAGGTCTTCTCAGGAAGGCCAACGGCTCGCCACCCCCCTTGTTGGCCCATAACCCCTCGATCAGTTCGAGGCCGGGTCCAGTACCAGGGGAGTCTTCTCAGGAAGGCTTCACGGCTCGCCATCGCCCTTGCCTTCCAGTAATCCCTCGCCAAGCTCGAGGTCAGGTCTGGCACCAGGGAGGTCTTCTCAGGAAGGCCAACGGCTCGCCACCCCCCTTGTTGGCCCATAACCCCTCGATCAGTTCGAGGCCGGGTCCAGTACCAGGGGAGTCTTCTCAGGAAGGCTTCACGGCTCGCCATCGCCCTTGCCTTCCAGTAATCCCTCGCCAAGCTCGAGGTCAGGTCTGGCACCAGGGAGGTCTTCTCAGGAAGGCCAACGGCTCGCCACCCCCCTTGTTGGCCCATAAATCCCTCTATCAGCTCGAGGTCGGGTCCGGCACCAGGGGAGTCTTCTCAGGAAGGCTTCACGGCTCGCCATCGCCCTTGCCTTCCAGTAATCCCTCGCCAAGCTCGAGGTCAGGTCTGGCACCAGGGAGGTCTTCTCAGGAAGGCCAACGGCTCGCCACCCCCCTTGTTGGCCCATAATCCCTCGACCGGCTCGGGGTCGGGTCTGGCACCAGGGTACTCTTCTCACGAAGATCCAATGACTCACCATCCCATTTTCTACAACCATGAGCACTCCTCCACGGCTAGCTCCCGCACCCCCTGCAGGAGTGGGGGGCTTGTGTGACAGTGTAAAAATGGCCTGAGGCCCATCCAAGGCCCAATACAATTCCTATTCAGAAAAGCAAGAATACCGACCTGGTTCGGCTCCGGACCCCTCCAGGGTCGGCGCCGAACCTCGTGTTTTGCCCCCACAGTGCCGGCTTCCTCGTACTGACGAGCCTCAGTATCCCCCGGAGTCCGATCCGGAGCAGTCCCTCATACCGTCCCCCCTCTCTGGCGGGGCAGAGGGATGACCTGGCGCAGCCTAGGCCCTCCGATTCCCCCAGATGCACAGAGGACTCACGATGGGCCACGTCAGCTCCAAATACCGCCAAGGGTTTCGCCACGTCAGCCCTATACCACTCCTGGTATCACCGCTACCGCCCTAAACCCCCTGGGCCTTCTGCCACGTCAGGCCCATGGGCTTTCGGATCCAAACCCGGCCCCCAAGCGGAACCAAACCCGGTTGGGATTCTCTATAAATACTAGACCCTCATCCACCTTTTGAAGGTAATCAATCTTTTACCACTTAAATATACCTAGTTATTGCTACTCTCTCACAGAGACTGACTAGAGCGTCGGAGGGTCCGCCACCGGGACAAACCCCGGTGTTTCAGGACCGTCTGCAGGTACACAAGACCTCGGATCCGACCCTTCCGATCCGAGCCCAACCTTCAAACGCCTTTCCGAGCTCATCGTAGGCCCCAGAAGGTCAACCGAAGGTCGGCAGACGAGCGGCAATCTCCTTCAATACAAATTGAGTCCGAACTCATACCTGGTGCTTCCACACGTGCCTCAGAAATAAACAGTATCACACGCATAATAACAAATCAATCTCAATCCTAGCATGATTTCTATACTAGAAGTCATGAGAAACACCCACCTTTTGAAGAGATAAACGAAATTCCTTAAAGCTTCCTAGTGCGATGTACGTCTCCTCCTCCTTGCTCCTTGCCAAAACTGAGAACTTCTTCTGTAGTGATGACCGGCCTCCAAAGAACACTCACTCTCAACTCTCCTTAAAATGACTCTTAATAGATTTTTAGTGTAGAAAACAATTAAATGGGAGGGGTATTTATATACACTTTAGGAGTTAATTGGAGGGCTAAGATCAGATAGATAGTTATAGGATGGAGGGTTAGGATGAGAGTAGGAGTTATAGCAACCACCCACACACTCAAATAACTATCCACACCCTCTTATGCACAACCGGCACCCCCATTTGGTGTGTTCATGCACGTATACATGCAATGCACTTGCACTCACTAGTTCCCAAAAATATGTACATTTTATTTTATGAAAATAATCTTATAAATATTTAACATTACAAGTTGTGATTAAATAAGGAATAGTTCATGGGCCTTATTTAATGGGCCAAAATAATATAAAAAAAAAGGAAATGCTTTTGTTAATTTGAAGAAAATGGGCCTTTATGTAAAAGAATAATTAGAGAATACATATACATATATGTACATATATACATTATTCATAAAGAAGATAATTATATGATTTTATACTACAAAAATTGCACGTGCACACTACGTGCAAAGAAAAATAAATAATTTTCATAAATGCAAATCGGGGCATTACAAATTATTAGACAGTGAATAGGAGTAAATGTGGGGATTTGACTGTTGGTGATTATTTGGGTTAATGGGTGATCTGGTTGAGATCCAATAAGAGAATTGGGTTGTAGGGTTTTGGTTTAGACTTAACAAAATAATAAAATAACCATATTAACAATCCAAATGATAGTAATGCAAATAATAACAATAACGAAGATAATACTGATAATAGTAATAATAAAAATATTAATAATAACAATGGTACTAATAATAATTACGACGATAAAAATAAAAATAAAAATAATAATACTAATAATAATAGCAAAACATCCACAAAAATAATAAGAATAATCATAATAGTAACAACAACAATAATAATAATAGTGACAATAATAATAATAATAATAATAATGATGATGATGATGATGATGATAGTAGTAGCAATTTCAACTATAGATTATATAAAATAAGAATTGGGTCTAACACATTTATCAAAATAATCCAACTAGTAAGAATAATTTGATTTAGGCTAAAATGTAAATATTCGATCAACGAGGAATCGAAAATAAGTTCAAATATACTATTTATAATTAATCGAAATATAGAAAATTATTCAGGAAATATGTATTGACGGGAACGGGGGTTACACTTTAAGCCAAAGATCTGGGAAGAGTTTTGGATATCAGAGTATGTTTCTTTGACAGCTTCCCACACTGCCCTTGCAGAAGGTAAAAACATGCGGCTTGCGTATTGCGGTTTCCATAGAGCTCACTAACCAGGCAATAATCAAGGAGTTTTCAGACTTCCATTGTTTGAAAAAATGGTCTGCTATTGTTCCCGTAAAAAAACCAAGCGTTCTTTTGCCTTCCAATACCAAACGAACGGTTTGGGCCCATTCATTATAATTTTTTCCATTCATCTTAGGAACATTGACCTTGAGGGAGTTTAAGGATCATTGTTTTAAATCTCGAATTTCGGACTCGTCTCGGCAAGGGGTGTTTCGTCTCGGCAAGGAGATATCGGAGGAGATATCGGGAAATGTGATCATATCGGATGTTCATTTCCTCAACTAAATAAAAAAAATAATTGTTACTAAATAAGATATTATATGTCCTACATGTCATTATCATATAAAATATGGTATAATGTAATTAATGACATAAATCAATTACGGTAAATCTTCGCATAATTTAACAACAATAAAGAAGAGTATGTAATATAAGTATATAACTAAATTGAATTTGCATTGATTAGAAAAATGTATTAGTTAATAAACTTACTTGACTTTGCATATATACAAACAATAGCGATATGAAATTCTCGCGTTATTTTAACTTAAGGTCCTATATTGAAAGACATATATGCAAAAAGAAAAACAGAATTTTTAAATATATTCGCAATAACATTTGTGTCTATTTCGGCTGATATTTCGCCAATTTCGGCAATATTTCGGCCGATATTTCGGTAATTTCGGCTGAAATCTACACATTTCGGTCTAAAACGATGTAGAGTATAAAATATGTGATTTCGTATCGGCAAGCTAGCCGAAACGAAATTTCGGACGAAATTTCGGCCGTATCGGAGGAAATTTAAAACAGTGTTAAGGATCCCTCATGATTATTGAAACCTGTGTTGAAGTTGTTGTCTCTGAAAGAGCTTCTGTCCCCATTGCCGCCACCATCGCCACGGCCAGTACCGCCACCAGCACCGCGACCAGCGCCTCCGCCAGTGCCGCAACCAGCACTTCCGCCATTGGCAGCGCCGCGACCAGCACCACCACCACCATCGCCACGGCCTGCTGCGCTGTTCCCGCGGCCTGCTCCGCCTTCTGTCGTGGAGGAGTCGTCGTTGTGTGTTGAGCCAGTGAGGGCTTGCCGCCATCTATTGGAATCGGCCATTGAGAGCCTAACCGGGTTGGAGAATCGGGTTTAGGGAAAAACTTTACGAACCCTAGGTTAGGGAACCTGGCTCTGATACCATATTAGAACACAAGTGGTGAAAGCTTATTTTATTCTTCAGCCCCAAGGCTTGTTTAAATAAGAGAAATACAATTAATGTCCATCCTTGAATCAAGGAGAACCTTAAGAAAAAAGAAAACTAAATAAAAACAGAAAACCTTCTCTTATAATGACTAATAACAAGAGGAGAGAGAATCACGGGATTCTCCAACATGAAGTTTTTCTTTAAATTGTGTACTTTCAACAATCCCTGGTTTTTGTGTGTGATAGGTGAATTTAGTTTGTCACCTCAGCAAGATGATTCATGGCTTCAAGCAAATTACTTCTAGCGTAGTTTGATAAATATAGCAAAAATAGTCACTTCAGATTTTCTTGAAGCTATTTTGATCACTCCCTTTCTAGAGAAAATCTGGAGGAATAGTAGTTATGTGGATGACAACATCATATTTTGCCAATGATGTTACTGGCACATTTTTGGCAATGATTAGTCTAAAAATCTCGGGCCCCTTCGATTCTGGGTGTCAGGTGTCTCTGTCAAAGGGTTATATGGATTTCTTTTGATCTATTGACAGACACTGACAGACATTAGGATGGTTATTTTCCATCCTGTGGAAACTCCAATTGATCCTAATCCAACCTTGTTGACTATTATTTAATCATCTTTGTTGTCATTATTTTCTTGGTGAAGTTTGAAGTTTAAATCAGTGACTCGGCTAATATGACCTGTCTGGTCAGTATTGTGCTCACTCTCATCTTGCACATGCCCATTGGCAGGCACTCATAATCTTTACTACCCTACCAGGCCTCATATTCCCAATTCCTTGTATTCTTCGCCTTCTGCAGACCAGAGTCTATGTCCAAAATGATTTGGCATAACTGCTTAAGTTACTTCTTTTAAATGTTATTATTCTCACTTGTGTCTCTTTAGTGTGTGAGTCACAATTGATTGCCATTTAAATTATTTATGCCCTGATCGATCTATTTTCCTAAGATTTCTTATACGTCTCAATAGATTACTTGATCAATTTCCTATGTTGAGAGTTATGTAGAAGACAACGAGAGCAGGTGTGCAGCCAACCGAGAAGCACAAAGCACACTATATTTTCTTTGAAAATTTATCCCTTGATTTTCCATAACCTAAGGTAAGTCTTCATTAAGATAGCTTGCCCCACATAATGCTAGTAAAGATGACAGTTTTTAAAATCTTAGAAAACTACCAACTTAATTTAAATACTTCTAAATAATAGTCAAATTCTAATAATTTCTTTATATTATTCTTTTTGGGCATCTCGCCAATTTTTATTTCCTATTTTGTGGGGTATAATTGTTGAAGTATGAGAAGGAAGGAGATCAAAGCAGAAATTTGAAAGTGCTATTCGGTGCCTTTAGGCCGTCAAGATACGCGATTTAAGGAAGTGTCTTGTCCCGCTTCCAGGTGGGCATGTGAGTGAAGCACTTCAACCCTCTTGGTGTTAATTAGGGCTATTGAATCGTTCCTGAGTGAGGCGCTAAAAGATGTATTCTTTGTTGAAAATCTAATGCACTTGAGATTTTTATTAACTACCTGTATCTTCTAGTTTTTTGTTTTCATAATTTGTGCCTTTCTTGATCAAATAGTTGCCAACAAAGAAAATTAGTGGAGAATATCCACGTTAAGAATATTATCCACTTATCGCAAAACCGAACTCTTGAGCCTCTAGTCATTTTCTCCAAAAAGCCTTGTTGGTGTACAACATGTCAATTATTCCAATCACGGCAGGAACCTGCCACTGCAATCCCTATTATCAACGATCCTTGTGACCTCTAGCGGCTCTGAGAAACACTCAACTAGAATGACCAGGTACATCTGTTAAGTTTTTTCTTTAGTTGTTTTTTTTCTTGTTAAATTTTGCTTATTTTGATGTTTATCATCATTTAAATTTTTTCAGTGGTAAACAAAGTTATTTTTGATTTTATTTTCACAGTATTTGTTGTACTGAGTTTCTAGTCCAATTGAAAAGGAAATCAAGAAATTCCTTTTTTCCATAATTCTTGATTTTTAACTTCTGCTCAGTCCCATTTGTTTGAGATGCAAGTGCAAGGGGAATTCAAATTTCCCTTCCAACTTTTTGATCTACTTACCAAAATACCTTTAACTTTTGGAGGGAAATGATGATTTATATGTAAAATAGAGGTTATGTTGGTAATCAATGAAAAATTTTGGTGGGAAATTTAGATTTCCCCTCGCACTTGCATCCAGTAAAGAATGAATAATCCATATCAGTTTTTTATATTGATTATTAAAAAATTTAAAATTTTTAATTTTTGGTGTATTTCTCAGCTGCTTGTCTTTTCAGCCTCTCACCTACATTGATGTTAGGCTCTGTCATCATAACCTTGCCTTTCTCCCAAAAACTTTCAGCCTCTATATAGACTACTACAAGATAAAAAAGATATAATATAAATCAAATCAAATTCTTTGTGGTGAAGCTTGTTGGTTTGGTTGTTGTCCCTTTTCTTTTGGTTTTTTTGGTTGTATTTTATTACTGGAACTCTTGTTTATTATTTTCCATTAATGAAACTAGATGCCTTATTTCCATCCTTCGAGGAAAAAGAAGAGAGCCTTTATCCCATAAATTTGGGGTAAATTATTTAAAAAAAAATCTTAAGCTTGTCCAACTACTCAAATGATGAAGATAAATAAAATTCTAAGAAATACAAATGCTAAAACACTGAAACGCGCTGACGCGGGAATTTTTAAAAAACTATACTAACATTGCTTGTGTTATGTCGGAAACATGGCACGAGTACCAAATAAAAGTGCCCATTCTTCTTAAATTATAATAACTGATTCCTATCCAAGTAAATCCTAACTACTATAGACTAAACTTGTGTGTACTGCCTTTAGAAAGGAAGATAATTAAAACTTTCATAAATTTTCTAAAGATCTGATTGGTTGGTCTTGCATCACCTCAGGTGTAGTAGCAACGGAGATTCAAATTTAGGCTTAGCTTTATAATATATATTATTTTATGGTTTCCTTTCTTGCCTGCTTATGTATGGTTTCTTTGAATAGTCAAGTGATTGTTAACTTATTCTGTTAGGTGAGTTCCATAAAATTGTTTACTAGATATCATCTTGCAGCTGTATAGTAACTAATTATTTTCTTCTTCTTGTGCAACCTTTCATATTTTTCTCTAATTTTTGTACCAGGTAGAAATTGCCCTTTTTTTGTATAATATCTTTCAAATTTCTTGATGCATGTCAAGTCAATTTCTCAAATTCCTTAGCTCTTTTTGTCTTGTAGACCCATACTGTTTATGTTGGTTAGACATATTACAATTGTCTAACATTGGGCACAGATGATTTGGTTAATAGGTACATTCCATCTAATAATTCAATGACCATGGTGTAAAGAATTAAGTGATATTTTCATTGATCATAGTTACATCCAAGAATAAATTATTGACTGATATCTATCCGGCCGTGAACAGCTGTGGTGATGAAGTTTATTTCGTTTGTCACTCAACTCTTTTGTAGTTTGTTGTGAACATTAATGCTTAAATTGAAGCCATTTTCTAACTAAAGTTTAGACATTGATGAACTTATTACTAGAGTATATTGTTAGGGTTTGTGGATCCAAATACACGATAATGGGGCTCAGTGCAGCCAACTACTACAGGCTAGTTGCGGTCGACCGCACTTGAATAGTCGATCGCATACGTACAGGCAAATGTACGATCAATTGGGCAGTCGACCGTCTCTCTCTCTGTTGAACCCTGCAGACTTGAAGGAATGACCGGTTGACCGTCACTGTGTTGCAGTCGACCATCGTGACGCTGATTGATGAGTGGCTGAGATTAGAAGTTGTGTAAACTATATAGTTTGTATTGTGTATGGTTAGGGTTAAGAGAAAAGAAAAGAAAGATCTAACAGACGTCATTGAAAGAGAGGGAGATAACGAGAGACCCTACACCTTGAAGGTGAGTTCTTGAGAGATTTGTAAGCTTGTTCTTCATATTTCTAGTGGAAATCATAGGAGTGCGTCTGTGCGGGGAAGTAGCCATTGCATGGGTGAACCTAGAAAAATTTTCGTGTATTGTGTGTTGCTTTTGGTTGTTCTTTGTTCTTTTGCTTTTGATTCTGTTGTTCGTGCATCTTTGTTGGTGAGTTATTTCGCAGTTAAAACTCAACATAGTGGTATCAGAGTACGAGGTTGGTAGCGTTGATTAAGATGAGGGACAATAGTAGTCAAGGAGTTCGATGGAACATATTTCATAATGTGGAAGATCCAAATGATTGCGTATCTCCGACAGAAGGATCTAGATGATCCATTATTTGGTGTGAAGCCAGAAAGGGTGGAGGTCGATCCAGTTGCATTGGCAGCTTAGAATAGATTGGATCAGAAAGCACTTGAACAGATTCAGTTGTCGCTGAGTAGGAAGTCGTTATTTCACATTGAGAAGGCAAAGACCGCGAAGGAGGCAATGGACATCTTAACAGATATGTTTGAGAAACCGAATGCAGCGAACCAGATCCTACACCTAAAAAAGTTGTCGTAAAGGGGTTCGGTTGCAGAGCATATCAATAATTTCTGTATGGTTTACAATCAGATGGAATCATCAAGTTTAAAGTATGAGGAAAGGACATAATCGTTGTTGTTGCTATTGAGTCTTCCCGATAGTTACGACACAGTAGAGCAGACAGTTTTTACCACCATGACTGATATGACAACTCTAAAGGATGTTATAAGCAGTATCATGAATGAGGATGCAAGGAGGAAGAGACATGGAGAGACTTCGGTGTCAGATCCTAGCAATGCCGCGCTGTCAGTTGATAACCGTGGTAGAAGTAATAATAGAGGAAGGTCGCAAAACAGGATCACAGGTCCAAGTCAAGAACCAGACATCGCAAAGGTGAGTGTTGGTACTGCAAGAAGCCGGGACATGAGAGACCAATGCGAGGAGTATAAGAAAGCACAAGCAGGATCACAGGTAGCCAATGTGGTAAGTATTGAACCCCGTCTAGATGAATTGTGTTTTTCTACTGGATTTAATATTATGCAAGATGATTGGTGTATAGACTCAGGTGCTTCTTATCATTGTACCCCCATGAGGAATATTTTTGAGGATTACAGGACATGTGATTTTGGTGCAGTTTCAGTTGGCAATGGGCAAATATGTTCAGCTATAGGTAGAAGCACAGTGAGAGTGAAGGCTCACAATGGTGGGCAATTGGTCTTGAATGACACAAGACATATTTCAAGTTTGAAGAAGAACTTAATCTCAACTATTAAACTAGACAAAGAAGGATTCACAATAACTTTTGGGTATAGAGAATGGAATGTGACTATAGGTGCTAGGTTGGTGGCAAAAGAAAAGCGTGGTGACACGTCGTACTTACTCAGAGAAGGTGATTCAGGCGATATCATTGTTACAACATCAGTAGGTAGTTCATTTTCGATTCTATGGCATGCTAGCTGGGGCTTCTTGGTGAAAAGGGTGTCAAGCAACTTTGTTCTAGGGATCTTTTCCCGGAGCTTAAGAAGGTTGAGATGGATTTCTGTGAGAATTGCATGATGGGCAAACAGAAGACAGTTAGCTCTCAGTTGAGTGGGTGTGAGAAGAAGGTTGGGAAGCTAGAATTGGCACATACAGATGTGTGGGGTCCAGCTCAGGAATACTCCTAGGTGGTAAGAGATACTTTGTTACATTCATTGATGATGCTATAAGAAAAGTTTGGGTTCAAGCAATTTGTGAGAAATCAGATGTGTTTGATGCATTCAAAGCTTGGAAGGCCAGAGCTGAGAATGAGACGGGTTGCAAAGTGAAAGTATTGAAGTTCGACAATGGAGGTGAGTACACAAGTAAAGAGTTTGTTGACTATCTGACAAAGGAAGGTATCAAAGGAATCAAGATAGTTCATAAAACTTCATATGAGAATGGTGTAGCAGAAAGAATGTACCGCACGATACTTGAAAAGGCGAGATGCATGAGACTTCATGCTGGTCTTCGGGTCCATCTTTGGGCTGCTACAGTGGATACAGTTGTGTACTTGATTAATCGTTGCCCGTCTAGTGTCCTTGATGGGGCCATTCTGCAAGAACTATGGTCAGGTAAAACTGTCAATTATTTGTATTTGAAAGTTTTTAGTTGTATTGCATATTCACTAACTGTCAGGGATGAAAGGAAGAAACAGGATTCTAAGACCAGAATGTGTGTATTCATTGACTACGACGGCGATTAGTATGACTACAGACTTTGGGATTTTGTGGATAACAAAGTCATTTGCAACAGGAATCTAGTGTTCAATGAAGAG
This sequence comes from Hemerocallis citrina, assembly GCA_017893485.1. Taxonomy (NCBI): domain Eukaryota; kingdom Viridiplantae; phylum Streptophyta; class Magnoliopsida; order Asparagales; family Asphodelaceae; genus Hemerocallis; species Hemerocallis citrina. Next base: position 83,355,459 of record CM030366.1, read on the forward strand.
GTCTTGTACAGGGGCAGATACACAGGTCAAGGTAGTACAACTAGTTTAGAATCAGATTGTGGTTCAGACTCAGATTCAGATTCAGACTTTGAAGGTGGCCCTAATGGTAGGGGCCCTACGGTGCAGCAGTAGGTACAGGTACCATAGGCAGCATATGAGGCTTATGGTGAGTCTAATGGGAATGAGCAGGTCATCCAAGACGAACAGGTACAACCAGAACAGTTCAGGGAACCTGAATCGGTCGGTGAACCGGTACCCACATTGAGGAGATTGACATGAGAGAGAAGGCCAACCAAGATATTTGATCCATCAGCTAGTGTTGTTCACGAGCATGTTTTGTACACGGATTCAGGAGAGCCAGAGACTCATGAGGAGGCTTTGAGGGATGAGGCTCGAATTCAGTGGAAGTTAGCCATGAGTGATGAGATGAACTCCTTGGAACAGAACCAAACTTGGGAGTTGACCAAGTTACCTGCAGGGAAACGGGCTTTTATGAACAAATAGATTTTAAGAGTCAAGGATGAGTTAGGTGGCAGCAAGAGGTACAAGGCGAGGCTTGTTGTGAAAGGATTCTATCAAAGAGAAGGTGTTGATTACAGTGAGATCTTTGCACCGATTGTGAAGATGACTTCAATTAGGGTTTTGCTTAGTATTTTGGCAGTTGAAGACTTGCACTTAGAGCAGTAGGATGTGAAAACAGTATTTCTCCATGGTGATATCAAAGAAGAGCTGTACATGAAATAACCCACAGTTTTTAAGCAAAAGGAAAAGAAGACATGGTGTGTTGACTAAGGAAGAGTCTTTATAGGCTCAAACAAGCACCGTGGCAATGGTACTTGAAGTTTGATTGCTTTATGAAAGGAAAAAGGTTTTGATAGAAGCGAAACAGATCATTGTGTGTATGTTCATAGATATGAGGATAATGATATAGTTACCTTGGCATTGTATGTGGACGACATGTTGTTAGTAGGTTCATGTACGAAGAAGGTCATGGAAGCGAAGAAGATGCTAGCTTCGGAATTTTCTATGAAGGATCTGGGTGAAGCAGAGCAAATCCTCGGCATGAAGATTAGTGGTGACAGGAAAAGCAAGAAGCTTTGGTTATCTCAAGCGGACTATGTGAATAAGGTGTTGAAGAGATTCAATATGGATGGCGCGATGCCAGTCACTTGTCCCTTGGCTACTCACTTTAAGTTATTGATGGATTTGTGTCTTAAGACAGAGGCAGAGATGGAGAAAATGGTTGCTATTCCTTATGCCTCAGCCGTTGGGAGTTTGATGTATGCGATGGTGTCTACAAGATCAGACATCGCACAAGCAGTGGGAATTGTCAGCCGTTACATGAAAAATCCAGGTAAACAATATGGGATGCAGTAAAGTGGATTCTTAGATATCTTGCAGGTACTTCAGATTTTTCTCTTTGTTTTGGGGAAAATTCTTTGCAAATACATAGTTGTGGATGGTTGCAGAAGTACTGCAGAATGTGTTTACATTTGGAAGAACAACTGTCAGTTGGGTTTTACAGTTACAAAAGGTTGCAGCACAGTCACCACGGAGACTTACAGAAGCAACGAAAGACATGTTGTGGATTTCGGAGCTTATGAAACAGTTGGGCAGGGAGCAACCAATAGGTGAGCTATGGTGTGACAGTCAAAGTACAGTTTTCTTTGCGAAAAATTCGGCATATCACTCTAGGACTCGGCACATTCAAATAAGGTATCATTTTATTAGAATGGCGGTTGAGAAAAATGATTGAAGCTATCTAAGATTCTTGGCACTAAGAATCCGGGGGGACATACTCACAAAGGTAGTGGATAGCAGGAAACATCAGTTCTGATATATTGCTATTGAATTGTCTCCAAGTTAATTGATGAGGAGACTAGCAGAGGCACAAACATAGACTAGGCCAATGGAAGAATGAAGAACAGGTTAGAGACTTCGTGTATGTCTCTAAGTGGGAGATTGTTAGGGTTTGTGGATCCAAATACACGATAATGGAGTTGGAGAAGACAGACGAGAAGAGGAGTTGAAGATGGAGCAAACACTCAGTGCAGCCAGCAGCTGCAGGCTAGTTGCGGTCGATCGCACTTGGATAATCAACTGCACATGTACAAGCAAATGTATGGTCGCCCGGGCAGTCTACCGTCTTTCTTCCTGTTGAACTCTGCAGACTTGAAGGAATGACCGGTCAACCGGGCAGTCAACCGACCCACTCTCTGTTAGACCCTGCACAGTCGAAGGCATGAACCAGTCGCCTGTCACTGTGTTGCGATCGACCATCGGATACTGATTGATGAGCGGCTGAGATTAGAAGTTGTGTAAATCTATATATATTGTATTGTGTATGATTTTAGGGTTAAGAGAAAAGAAAAGAAAGATTTAACCGCTGTCATTGAGAGAGAGAGAGAGATAGAGAGAAACCCTACATCTTGGAGGTGAGTTCTTGAGAGACTTGTAAACTTGTTCTTTATATTTCTAGCAGAAATCGCAGGAGTGCCTCTGCGTGGGGAAGTAGCCATAACATTGGGTAGTAACCATAGCATTGCGTGAACCTCGAAAAAAGTCTCGTGTATTCTTGTGTGTTGCTTTTGGTTCTTTTTTATCTTGCTTTTGATTCTATTGTTCTTGCATCTTTGTTGATGATTTATTCCGCAGTTAAAACTCAACATATATATGATACGATTGCAAATGATATTAAATTAGTTGAAGAACCCAGAGTGTGGTAACATCTATAGTAGGAAAAAGGAAAGATGCCTTAAGAGTCAGTGTATTAGTTTCTGAATTTAGAGTGGGATAATTAAGTTTTGGTATTAAAGGTTGTTTATGACTATCCATCATTGAACTGTTTTCAAATTCTTCATTACCTACGTACACATTTGGAAAAGGTTTTGATGGTGGGTATAGTCATTAACCAAGTACATTAAGTTTTCTTGCTTTACATTTTTCAGTATTTGGATGAAAACAAGCAGCTGATTTTGGCAATACTTGAAAATCAAAATTCAGGAAAAGCGGATGAGTGTGCTGAGTAAGTGATATACTTCTGTGAAAATGAACTCTTACATCACATGTCATTCTTTTCAAGTCTTTTTTTTATTATCTCGTGTTGGTCTGAAATATTTATCCTCTCATTTTCAATTACTGTTGCTCAATCTATAGCACATGGACACATTGTATGGAATCCATATTTTCATTTTTTTGGGCCTAACAGGCACTCCATTAATCTGTTCTTTATAATGAATTATTATGATTAACTGTTTCCTTGCATTATCTACATTTCATGATAAACTCCAGATAAATTCTAAATCTGAGTGGTGTATGCACACAAGTCCTTTAGTTATTGTCAATTAGTTTTTTGTTTTCAATTATTAGTTGATATATAGCTGGCATGGTATACATTGTGGGGCATCCTTGGATGAAATTACAAGGTGGTTGAGTCGGAGTGTTTAGGCTATAAGCATATTTTAAAAGAGATCAACTCTTGGTCTGTTGGTCTTTTAACTATATTTAGCATGCAAAATGATTAAATATGTAGGTGGATATTATATTGTTAAGAATAATACAAAATAAAACCTTGCGAATTTCTTTTTTTGATGATTGACGAATCAAATAATATTTCTGTTCCAATTTTCGTCGCTTCTTCTCCCTATGAATCAAACATTTTCCAGCCTAGATGCATTTTGGAGTTCCACAATAAATCCACAAGATTAGAAACACGACTGTAAAAATTCAGAAGAATTTAACTGTGATTGTTGAATTTGCGATGCATTAGATACTTGTATAATTCATTTACCCCTTGAGGACAGAAGTAGAGACATGTTCTGAATTGAGTAGTGAACAGCATTACTAGCAGTTAATAAATAAATGTAGTTAATTGACTCTCGTCAACATAACTAAGGGCTACAAAACTAATAAAAAAAATCATTATGTCAAGAGTAAGCGAATACTCGTGAGAAATCAAGAGCTGTCAACAAAAGAAATAAACATCCCACCGCTCTAGTTGCGTAACATACTTTTCTGAAATCAAAATTATATGAAAGTTTATATTTTCTAACTCTTAAACATTACAAAACCATTATGAATTTGTATGTGTAGCTAATTTCATTTATCTTTTCAATTATTCGTCTGAATCCTGCAATCGATCTGATCATAGGAATCAAGCTAAACTTCAGAGGAATCTTATGTATCTAGCAGTTATTGCAGATAGTCAGCCCCAAGTGCCGACCATTGCTCAGGTACTTGTCGTTTTCCTATGCAGTAATTTTGTATATCCTTCTTTGTGTTTTCTGCATGAGTATATAATCTCTTTCAACTATGCTTTCGTCTACCAAAACTTGCAAGCTATATAGTTAGAATTATTAAAAAAATAGAAACCTAAAAGTCTTGAAACTTTTTTCCTCGTTAAATTCATGACTTCATCTTTTAAAATAAGTTGAGTTTTGAATTTACTTCCTCCGTTTGTCCATTTTAATACTGTATCAACAAATTTCTGTCAGTTTACAGAGTAATGACCCACCCAGTGACCAAATTCAAACCTGAGATTTATGAATTTTTCATCTAATACTTTTATATAATAGGGGAGGGGTGTTTGTCATGACCTTGTCACTTTCATTCTTGTTAAGGTTAATAAAGAGATTGGAAAAGATTATTGGATTAATTATAATTGAGTACAATGCCTCCTATATATATATGAGGGAACCAAATACTAAACTAATACATATTCTGATATGGGCTAAATATTTAATATAATATCAAACACCCCATTTCAAACTCACGGTGGGTCGAACAGTGTGAGTTTGCCCACCAAGTATAGAAATCTTTGAACAGTGTGAGATTTGGTGAAGAAATCTGCTCTCTGCTGTGAAGAAGTAATAAAATGAAGTGAAATGGTTCCTGCTTCAAAACGCTAAAGAACATAGTGGCAATTAATCTTTATGTACTTCTTTTGCATATGAAACACCGAGTTGCTTGCAATGTGTAATACACTCCGGCTATCACAATGAAGAGGATAGCTCCTGTAGGAGTGACTCATATCCGATAATAGCCAACGAACATGAACAATCTCTTTAGTAGTAGCTATCGTTGCTCTGTACTCAGCTTCTGTAGAAGAACACAGAACAATTTTTTGTTTCTTGCTTCGCCACGAGATCAGTAAATTACCAAAAAAATAGGTAGAAACCTGTGGTAAACTGTCTAGTAGTAGGGTCACCTGCCCAATTTGAGTCAGAATATGCACTAAGCTCTAGTTTAGATGTGGAAGACATTAATAATGAGCGAGTGATAGTGCCCCGAAGATATCTGGGTACCCGAAGAAGAGCACTGTAGTGAACTGATGTAGGAACTGAAACAAATTGGCTAACAATACTGACTGTATGAGAAATATCGGGTCTGGTCATGCATAAATAGACAAGTTGTCCAATAATCTGCATATATCTAGTGGGATTGGAACGGAGCTCACCATCAGTGAGACGATGTTTCACGTGAAGTTCTAAGGGAGTATCGGCTGATCGACTGTCAGAAAGACATGTAGCTGAGATAATATCTGATGTGTGTTTCTGTTGAGAAATAAGTATCCTCGAGATTCATGGGCAATTTTTAGACCCAAAAAGCAGCATAGTCTGTCAATGTTTTTTATATGGAACTGCTGGTGAAGGTATTTCTGAGTGGATGCAATACATGTGGAGTTATCCCAGTAATAACCATTATCATCAACATATAATAGTAGAAGTACAATCTCCTGTGGTGTTGACCGCAGAAACATAGAGTGGTCCTGTAAATTCTGATTAAAACCGGCCTGTGTGATGACACGGCGAAAACACTCAAACTAGGCTCGAGGGGCCTATTTCAGACCATATATAGATTGACGTAGACGACAAATATGACGAGGTGTGGTAAGGCCATGAGAGGGATGCATGTAAACAACCTAAGATAAGGTACCATGAAGAAATGCATTCTTCACGTCCATCTGGTATAACGATCACTGACGAATGACGGCAATGGCATGGAGAGTGCAAACCGTAGTCATCTGTGCAATTGAAGCAAAAGTCTCATTATAATCAATGCTATGCTTCTGAGTAAATCTTCAAGCAACTAGACGAGTTTTGTGCCTCTCAATGGAACCATTAGGTTGATATTTGACCTTGAAGATCCACTTGTAGCCAACAGGCTGGATGCCCACTGATAATGGAACTTTCAAGTGCCAGTCTGATCAAACGCACTGAACTCCTTTACAATAGCTTCCTGCCATTTAGGATATTGAATCGCTTCCTGAAGGGTTCTGGGCTAACGTGTGGAGTGTATAGCAGTGAGATATGCATGAAACTGTGGTAAGGCAAGAATTGCAAAACCAAACTGGCCAGAGGGACTAGTGACATCTAACGTGCTTGTGGGATGCTCGAAGTGGTACGTGTAGAGTGACGAACTGGTGGTGAATGTACAGCTTGTAGAGGTGAGGTCGGTGGGGTGGGTGCATGCGACGGTGGGGGTGTAGGTTGTTGGGATTGGGGCATCAACAAACGCCTCTGGTCGCAGCGGAACTAATTAGAGCAATGAGGAAGTCGAAGAGATGAGACAAATCAATTGAGTAAGCAAGTAGATCCACCAATCCAAACAATAAACACAACGAAGATTTATTCCGGCTAGCTTTTGCTTAATCTGGAGGAAAATATAGGGAGATCTGATATTCAACTAGAACAGATTACAAGGAGTTACTGATTCACTCAATAAGAGGAATTAAACTCACCAAGAACTACCTCTGTCGAGCATTTCTTTACAATGCAGAAAAGAATCTATGAAGTACTCTATCATATTGGAGAAGTTTACAATATATATAGAAGAATAAAGAGAAAATCTAGGTCTAATCTTGACTCTCAGTTGTCTGATATAACCTGGAAAAGAAGTAACTGAATAGGAGCCGTATAATCTAACTTGGAGTTGAAGATTGGGCTGAAACGACCTAACAAATCGAGGCCCAAAACGAACATAACGCCGCGGTCGGTCGACTGTCCAACAAGACCGGTTGATCGTTACTCTCTCTGACAATTCCTGTACTACGAGCGGTCGGAGGTGCGGTCGACCGCAACTTGGGACAGTTGATCGCAACTATGCCTGCACCTTGCTGCTGCTGTTTTCTTTTTTTACTCACTTCGGCGCTTCGACCTCCGTGTTTCATCTTACCTTCTTCTAATCTGAACCACGAGTATACAAGACACAATCCTAACATAGGTGGTGTGGGTGCATTGGGTTGTGGTGATGTAGACGCTATGGGAGGGGCCTGTGTAGGGGGAGTAAGAGTCGTAATGTCTGTGTGAGATATGAAAGAAGCCAAAAAAGTGAGATAGAAGGGAATGCGTGAAGATGAAGGGAATGCATGAAGATGTGTCCGGGGAGGTAGTCGATGGAATCGGGGAATCAAGAAAGCCAGAATCCTTAGGAGAAGATAGGTAGTAAGGAGAGTCTTCCCCAAAGGAGACATGTCAGGTAATACGGACATACGTGCTAAGGGATTAAAACAACAATATCTTTTGTGCTCTGAACTGATACCTAGGTGAACACTCTTGGTAGTGCGGATGGTCAGCTTTTTGCGCTCAGTGGGAGAGAGAACATAACACGTACACCAAAAAGTACGGAGTATACTGTAATCCTGTGGTGAGTGATGAAGAGCCTTATAAGCTGTCATACCAGATAAGGTAGATGAGGGAGTGATGTTGATAAGGCGGACAGAAGTCATGATAACTTTAGCCCAGAAAGAACGAGAAACAGACAAGGGGAGTAAAAGGGTACGAGCCATCTCAAGAATGTGATGATGCTTGCATTCAGCTACACAATTATGCTCATGTGTGTGCATGATTGCTGAAAAAGTGTTCCGTGAGATTGAAGAATCGATCTCATAGTAGTCGAAGTGTACTCACGAGCACTGTCTTAGTAAAAAATATGGATGCGCACACAGAACTAAGTGTGAATCATAGTCGTAAAGAACTAGTAAATGCATGGAATCTCAAATCGTTGGCGCATAAAGAAAACCCATGTATATCGAGTGAAGTAATCTATGAAAGTAACATAATACAGATAGCCTATGCTAGAAGGTATAGGAGTGGGCCCCTATATGTCATAATGAACAATTTGAAAAGGATGAGTGGTTTGAGAAGTGCTTTTGTTATTAAAATGGAGTGCTATATATTTGACCAAATGACATCCCTGACAAACAAACAATCATGTAAAAGAAAGATGTCCAAGGGCACCAATGCGGGCTAAAGTCTTGAGACGAGACTCACTAAGATGACTTAAACATTTGTGCCATAGATCAACATCAGAGGATACCACACCAGTAAAATTAGGATAAAAACTATGTGCACGTAGAAAATCTAGATGATATAGATGACCTTGTCGACTTGCATTCCCAAATTCCTGACCAGTGTATGAATCTGTAATAGAACAACCTAAAAATCGAATGTAACGATAAGACCACTATCGCACAGAGCACTAATAGAATTATGGTACATGGATAAATGGATAGCATAAAGAACATAAGGTAATGTAAGAGTGGGAGAGCTAATAGATCCTGAGTGTGTAGTGAGAAGTTGTGAGCCATTGGCTGTGTGAAGAGATGGGGAGGGAGAGGAAGTGTAGTGCTGGTGGTGAACAGTGTATAATTACTAGTTAGATGATGTAATGCCCTAGAATTTATAATTAAGGAATAATTCATACCGAGAGTAACAAAGAATGCAGGGGCAGAGGGGCCAACATTGACAGACTAACCTAAGAGCTGGAGTTCCGACTAAGCAAGGCGATGCTGAAGGTTGGCCCAATCAGCAAGAGATGACAAAGTCGGGGTAATGGTCATGACAGAAGATGCAAGGGAAGAAGTATTGCGAGGAGGATTGAGACTGGTGTTGTGTGGCAGGGATCGAAATGAGGACGGAGATGTTGCTATTGTCGGGATAAGGATCTGGATGCTACTATTGTTGTTGGTGTCGGAAGAAGGGGTAGGGTAGGGTTAGGGATGATGATGAGAGGAGGGAGGATGCCGAAATTAGGATGATGGCAACGCTGCTGCTGTCTGGATCTGTATGGGGATCGGGATGCGAGGGAGAGTGAAGAGGATGATGCAGCAGCGGGAAATCTGGGTAGACAGGAAGATACTGAAGAAATTGGAGTTCCATGGAGAAGCACAAGTACCTGCAATTTATTATTATTATTGTTTTTTTACAACGACGACGAACGACGGCGGCGACATCAAACTAAACGGGAGTAGAAAGGAGTAGGGTTATGGTTATGGTTAGGCTAGTAGGGTTAGGCTTAGGGTTCAGTTTTTTTTTTTTTCAAATTCAGGTATAAGGGTAGCAGGCCGGGTATGGGTTTTAGGGGTAGATTATGGGTTTGGGATTAGACTGGGAATAAGTGAATATGGTTAGGGTGAGAGTTTGAGATCGGGTATAAGGATACCAGATGCGGGTTTTGGATGTGGGTTGGTTTTTTTTTTTTTTTTTGAGGGTATAGAAGTAGAGGGTCGGGTATGGGTGTGAGTACGGGTGTGGATTGGGAGATAACATAATAGGGTTTGGGGTGAGAAGTGGAGAGAAGTGGCGGCTAGGGATTCAATTGATTTGTGAAGGTGGGAATGGCGGCTAGCAGCGGGGAAGGCGACGGGATTCGGGTAAGAGGGGATGCAGTCGGTGGAGTCGTTGGGTTTCGGGTAAGAGAGGATGCAACAGGGTAGGTTGGTCGGTTCCGGGGTAGTTAGAGTCAGAGCAGTCTGGAGTTGTTGCAATCGGGGATGTTACTATTGCCGATTGGAAAAGATGGTGGTGTTGCTATTGCTGATGTGTTGCCGGTTGTTAGTTGTTGAAGATGGCAGCTAGGGTTTCGGGAGAGGTAGGTGATGACAGCTAAGATTTTTGGATCTTGCTATTGTTGAATTGGATCTTCTTGTTGTTGGCTCTTGAATTGTATCTTGCTATTATTGATGATGACAGCAAGAAAAGAAATCTGTGTAATTAGGGTTAGGGATTAGTGAGAGAAATTTAGAATTACTGCTCTGATACCATGTTAAGGTAAACAAAGAGTTTGGAAAAGATTATTGGATTGATTATAATTGAGTACAATGTCCCCTATTTATAGGAGGGAACCAAATACTAAACTAATATATATTCCGATATGGGACTAAATATATAACGTAATATTTAACAATTCTTATTATTTGTTGGTCACAGATTCGTCATTCAATGCATACACAAACATCACAGGCATGCATAAGGACACAAAAATATAAACCCTAGCATGATACTACAAACACATCACATTGGGTTGACAAAATGGTTGCGAAGGCTGTGTCCTTTGTAGCTATTGAAACTCCACATTCAACTTCTCGTATGGTGGTGGATCCTATAGGATGAAGAACAACACGCACTGTTCACACCATCAAGACCTCGGATCCTAACTCAAGTAGTGGATGGTAGAGAACTCCTTTCTCATTTAAGGGAAACTGAGAGAAGATTGTGTGAGGATCAATCTCTCTATTAAATTAGTGGAATATTGCAGCATGTGCATATGACATACCTCAATTCTAGCCTTCACCCATTTATATATAGGGAGGCAAGGGAGGGATCTAATATAGTGGTTGGATCTATTCCGAATATATCCAACGGCTCCCATGAATTCCATCAATGAGAGGGTGTGTATCTTTAGGAGACCCCTAGGGGTTGGTTGGCCTCTTAGAGAGAAGATGGGATCTAGTGGGCCGTGTAATGAACATCTCCCACTCACACTCTTATGTCAAAATGTTCCCATTGTTTTAGTTCAATCTTTCTAAACTTTTTCTTTCATTTGACTTATATCGCTTATGGGGTATGCGATCATACGAGAGATGGACTTGAATGTGTAGATTCTTGATTTTGATGACTACAACACAATACACAATTGTTCTATATTACATATTTTTTGCAGTGTGTATCAAAAGTGTTCAAGACCAATACAATGTGATGAAGCTTTCAAAAGTATTTGCTCAAGTCACAAAGGCAAGATTAAGTCACAAAGACTCAAGTTCAAGTTCAACTTCAAGATTTTCAAGAGCTTCAAGTGATTAAGCTACATTTGAACGAATGTCTTGTAATATTGTTTGTATTATTTGTGAGTCTTAGAATCTTGTAAAAGTCTTGTCACACACACACTCACACATTTCCTAAATAAATAAAATGTTTTACAAAATCAAAATGTCAAAACAAAGCTTGTATAAGTTTGGCTGATTGAGTACCAGTCGACTTACTCTTGGAGGCAGTCGACTGTTAGAATGCAAAACTGATTGAACTCACTCAAGCTCTGACCAGTCGGCTCTTATGGCAACCCAGTTGACTGTTCAAGCCGTTTTTGACAGTTTTCTGAATTTAAAACTTGTTTTTCAAATTCAAACCTGTTTACTGCCGTTGTATGACAGTTGAGATACGATTTCTCAATGTTCAAGAGTTTCTAACTCTATAAATAAAGTGTAGTTTTCAATTGGGAAAGGTTCCCTAACTGACTCCTCTTTCTTTCCACTCAGATCAAGAAGTAGATCGCTGTGAAGGCGGGTTCTTGGCTGGTTCGGTGGCTCTAGCTCCGGAGGGTCGACCTGGATTTAAGTCTTTTGCTTTTGTGAAGAAGAAGAACAAGCATATACTTTTTTTAAGACTTGGTTCTCTGATTTTCAGTCTAGTATAACATTGAATTTGTTCTAGACTGAAGTCAGAAGTGGACCATAATCAATATACAAAAAGCACTTTCACATACAAGGCTTCAGGTTGTTGTAAATCTCTTTTTGTTGTTTTACTCTCGGGTTGTGAGAGTGGTTCTCTCGGTTGGAGAGTAGGACTCTTGGTTTAGAGTCGGTTTCACTCTAGGGTGTAGAGTGGGTTTTGCTCTCTCTAGTGGTGAGAGAGGTCTACGGATTTGACATAGTTGTTGTTAAAGGCCGTAGAGTATTGTTGTACTTTTTTCAAGAATAGTGGAAAATCTCAAGTGAGTTGCTTGGGGGCTGGATATAGGTCGGGAGGACCGAACCAGGATACATCGTGGTGTTTGCAGTGTTGATTCTCTGTGGTTGTATTATCTAAACTTGCATTTTCAATTTCTCCGAGTTTTTTGTGTAAATCGAGTCTGGTCAGTCGACTGCGTTACTCTTTAAGTCGACTTAAACGACTTGTAACTCTTCAATCATATTACTCTACTAATCTGACACTTCAGTCGACTGCCTTCTATTTTCAGTCGACGTAACAGTGCAAAAAGTTTAATTTATTGATTAATTTTATACAACACTATTAACCCCCCCTTCCTCCCCCTCGCTAGTGTTATTTGCCTTGCATACAACATCCAACAGAATGATGACATAACTCCTACTACTCCATGTTAAGGCGAGGAGAGAGCCACACCACAAAGTGTAAGCAAAAGGAGGTCATCTTCATCGTCGTTGTCCAGAGTCTTTCATGCCACACCAGGCTGAGCGTTCACCCTATACTCCGAGTACGGGATCAAGACCCACAGGTGACACCTCAAAACCTACTACATGTTGCGCCTTTGGCCATGACAACAACTTTCATATTCCCAAGATGTGATGCAGAAATACCTATCCCCGAGCAAGCATCACAATGTTCATCGTCTTGCTACTTTCCTAACTGGCACTGCATGCATGCTCTTACTTGTAGGCAGTCTCTGGTACAAAAACAGCCAAAGTAGCGAACACTCGAGTTAAGACACAATGTACTTCTATGAAGGATTAAGACAGAGTTTCCGTTGCAATACACTATTGGCCGGCTCTTAGCACATGCTTGTATGATCCTATCATGCTATGAAGGAGCATCAAAAATCCACTCCAATGGTGAATGCATGCCGGCTTAACTATCAACATACTGACTTAGACCAGTTGCCCGTATTGGCGTTCTGTCCTGCACATCCACAAACGTGTTGCTCCCAGTGCACAACAAATTTGGAGTTCCCAGTCGTCTTTTACCAATACGAGGTTGGTTAATTCATGCATTGGATTTGGATCTCATCCGAGCGCGATTGCACAATGTGACCTCTCCTTGGATATGGTCCAAGGTGATCCCTTAGTTCCTACAAGTAATCATCGATTACATTCGTGCTACAGGTGGATTCATTTACACCGTGTTAGACTGGATCTCAACTTGCCTGTTCTCCACTGAAAGCGTCAAGGAGGTATGCTAGAGAGTAAGCCATACCTTATACCTTGTGACGACTTCATTATGTAGTTCACTGATTCATAAATATCACAAGCAATTTCAATGCACAAAAGAACCATAGAAAAACTCAACGACGGAGAATTATATGCGAAAAATCAATTATATATCCCAAACTCAAATATATGTCTGAACAGACCAATGTTTCCAAAACATGCACTTACAACTAATAGTCACAGTTTATAACAAAGCACGGTTACAACCTACGGAGCCCCATGGCTGCAATGGGTGCTCAAAAGTGACCCGATCTAACAGTTTGGTGCATTGATCTGCAACCGTCTCTTTGGTTGACATGTAAACCGGATCAATATTTTTAGTTTCGCGTAGTGTTCTAATGAAGTGATATCTCATTTGGCTGCGTTTCAACTTGCTGTGGTACTTAAGATCTTTTACTAGTGTTAGGGCAGACATGTTGTCAGAATAAAGTGTGACAGACTATTTCCCACGACCTTGTCGATAAAGCCGCTTATAGGACCTCTTTAACCAAACAGCCTCTTTAGCCGCAACAACACTGGTGATATATCGACTTCTACGGTGGACAATGCGACACATTATTGTTTCTTGCTGCACCATGAAATGGCTATGCGGTGATATATCGACTTCTACGGTGGACAATGCGACACATTATTGTTTCTTGCTGCACCATGAAATGGCTATGCGGAAAGAGTGAACCTGCATCCTGAAGTGGATTTGCTTTCATTTAAATCACTGCCCTGTCTGCATCTCTGTATCCTTGAGATGAAGATCTCCTTGATAACATAGTTGATAATCTGTAGTCTTTCGTAGGTACCGCATAATGCGTTTCACCGCTTCCCAATGCGCCTTCCCCTAATTGCTTGTATCTACTCACAACTCTCACTCCTTGACAGATGTCCGGTTTGGTGCACAACATTGTGTATATCAAACTACCAACTGCACTTGCATAGGGTATTTTGGCCATTTGAACCCTTTGTATAATCAGTCTTTGGTGGGTAGTCACGGGATAAGACTGCTCCTTTCTCGGTAGGTGTGTCAATTGGTCTAGCATTATTTGTTAAGAAATGCTCAAGAACCTTCTTTACATAAATCTCTTAACTCATGCCAATAAGTCATTTCGAGCGATCTTAGTTCCAAGAATACAATTTGCTTCACCAATGTACTTCATCCCAAAAGTAGAGGACATCCACTCCTTAGTGGCGGCAACCCATTAGAGGTTGTTCCTAGCTATCAAACTGTCATCCACATAAAAGCTCAAGATTAGGAGATTCTCTTTGGATTTGTTCACATATAACAGAGTGGTCTTCCTTGCACATTGTGAAGCCAATCCCAATGATTGCACTATGAAAGCATAGATACCATTGTTGTGATGACTGTTTGAGTCCATAGCTGGAGCGTTTGAGCAAGCACACTATGCGCTGATGCCCCTTGACCTCAAAAGCCCACTGGCTTGTCCATATAGATCTCTTCATCTAATCCTCCATTGAGGAACGCAGTCTCAACATCCATTTGGTGTAACTTTAAATCGTGGTAAGCTAGTAAAGCTAGGATAAATTGAATCAATGTAATTTTCACCACCGTGGACAATGCCTCATTGTAGTCTTCACCCTCCTTTTGGGTATACCCTTTCGCAACAAGTCGAGCCTTGTACTTTTCGATTGACCCTTCCGCATTTCACTTGATCGTGAGAACCCATTTGTTCCCTATCGTTTTGCGTCCTGCTGGAAGATCAACTAAATCCTTTACCCGATTCTTCTTCATAGAATCTATTTCCTCCTTCATAGCATTTTCCACTCGTTCACAATAGGCGAGGTGAGAGCCCAAAAGGCAAGAAAGCACTATCGATCTCAGAAATTTGGCATAGAACACATAATTGGAAGTAACCAATTATGTTTACGACGAAACCTAGAAATCAATCACTGATCCAATTTGAGTACCTCTATAGGATAGACCTCAACAGAAAACTGTTGAGTAATGGCAGCTTTCCTTGCCGCTCCAAGGCAGTCGCACATTTGCATAAGAGCCCAATTTGGCCACTATTAGAAGATAAAACGATTTCTTTCACTTCTGAATCCCAAATAATCTCCATTTGATGGAATTGTTTGATCTTAAAGGAGATCTTCTATAATTTCGCATGTGTGGGGGTCAAGGAGTTCTGTCTTGTAGTTCAGTCAAGAAAGAACATTGTTTTGGATCGAATAGAACAATCAATATTATCTCCTGCCTTCTTCGTTGCCTACGTCTAGCTTTAGTCCTGTCTCGGTCGGTAGGCAAGTCAAGTTGGTAAGCCAAAAGTGCGTAAAGCAAAAAATAAATCCACTTGGTTTCAGACTTGGTACAACCCAAAATCATCATTCCTTTCGGTTCGCACAACCAAATTTTTTTTTCGTGGGTCTACAAGAAGATGAGAAAATACGGAAAAAGGCATCCTGAAGCGGAGGATCACGAAATGCAAGAAGGGGCGAATCAATCAGAATGGAGACAAGGAAAGGAGGAGAGGCGAATGAGAGATTTTCGAGAAAAGTGTCTCTATAGCCGTTTATACTTAGTTTTGAGACATTATGGCTTTGGGGTCGACCCCGGTAACAAAGAAATTTGTAGACACAACAGCTAATTTGAGGAAACCCAAAGCAATTTGACACCAGTCTACTTTAGGTGGATGAGCTCTGACCACATCAAAGCAGATGAAAAACGAAAGCTTCCATAGGAATCAGAAGATCTATCGAAGACGAATGAAAAAGGGGTATGATTGGGGGACATTCTCAATACAATTTATCTCAGACCAAGTCGTCTTACTTAATACCGAAGAAGTGTCTTTATAAGACATTTGCTCATCATCTTTTAGGGCAGCACTGACGAAGCTTCATCCTCAATAGCCTAACGCTTACGTGGAGCTGCCTTCTCTGACTCCTTATAACGGGAATTATTACAGCAGAGGTATTGGCAATTGGAGACTTATGTTTCCTTTTCAGCCATTTTCATCCACTAGGGTTTAGCTCCCATTTGGAGTACAACAACCGTAGGGTCACTTCATTAGTGTTTTCCTGTAGAGACACTGTAGGAGTGCTACCACTATTGAGAGCATTTATCTCATCCTGAATCTCTATAACATGCCGGTGGGATACCCGAAGTGGAACGTGTAGACTGGTGGATTGGCAAGGTGTGGGGGTGAGGTCAGTGGGGTGGGTGCATGCAGAAGTGGGGATGCAGGTGGTGTGGGTGCATGATGCTTTGGTATGTAGGTGGTGTGGGTACATGATGCTGTGGTGATGCAGGCGGTGTCTCCATAGGAGAAACAGTAGATGTAAGGTTTGTATGAGATGGGAAAGGAGCCAAAGGAGTGGGATTGAAGGGAATGCGAGAAGATGCGTCCGGGGAGGTAGGCCCAACAACTGGAGAATAGAGAAAAGTCGTATCCTCAGGAGAGGTGAAGTAGTTAGGAGTCTTCCTCGAAGGAGACAAGTCGGGAAATGCGACCTGTTGATGGATAAAAACAATGATATCCTTTGTGCTCTGAACTGATGCCTAGGTGAATGCACTTTGTTGCACGAGCGGTGAGCTTCGTGCGCTTAATAGGAGGGAGAAGGACGTAATAAGTGCACCCAAAAGTACAGTGCATACTGTAGTCCGGTGATAAGTGATGAAGAGCCTTATAAGGTATCGTACCTGATAGGGTAGATGAGAGAGTGATGTTAACGAGGCTAACAAAAGTTATGACAGCTTCAGCTCAGAACGAACAAGGAACAGAAGAGGAGATTAAAAGAGCACCAGCCATCTGAAGAATGTGACGATGCTTGCGTTCAGCTACACCATTTTGCTCATGTGCGTGAGGACATGATTGCTGAAAATGTGTGCCGTGAGACTGAAAGATCGATCTCATAGTAGCGGAAGTGTATTCACGAGCACCGTTGGAGCAAAAATTCTTGATGCGGACATCGAACTAAGTGTGAATCGTGGTCATAAAGAACTGGTAAATATTAAGAATCTTAAATCGTTGGTGCATAAGAAAAATCCATGTATATCGAGTAATGTCATCGAAGAAGGCAACATAATAGAGATAGCCTTTCCACGAAGGTACATGAATGAGTTCCCATATGTCAGAATGAACAAGTTGAAAAGGATAAGTTGTTTGAGAAATGCTTTTGTTATTAAAAGGGAGAGCCAAGTGTTTGGCCAAATAACAACCCTGACAATCCGACAAATGTGCTGCGGGCTAAAGTCTTGAGTCGAGACGCACTAATATGACCTAAATGCCTGTGCCACAGATTAGCATCAGAGGACATAACAACAAAATTAGGCAGATTTATGTGCATAAAGAAAATCTAGATGATATAGACGATCCTGTCGACTAGCCCGTTCAAAATCCTGACCAGTGTTTATCTGTGAGAACAACCTAAAGAATTAAATATAACGACAAGACTACTATCGCACAACACACTAATGGAAATAAGGTTCATGGATAAACTGAGAGCATATAGAACACAAGGTAATGTAAGTGTGGGAGAGCTAATAGACCTTGAGTATGTAGTAAGAAGTTGTGTCATCGGCTGTGTGAAGCGATGGAGAGTGAAAGGGAAGTGCAGTGCTAGTGGTGAGTAGCATATAATTACTAGTAAGATGTAATGCACCAGAATCTAAAATTCTAGAAGAATTCATACCGGGAGTAACAAAAAATGCAGAGGCAAAGAGGGCCAGCAGTGATAGACTGACCCAAGAGCTGGAGTTTTAGTTGAGCAAGGCGATGCTGAAGATTTGTCCAATCAGTAGAAGATGGCAAGGTCGGAGTAACGGTCATGGTCAAAGATGTAAATAAAGAAGTACTGCGAGGATGAATGAGACTGGTGTTGTTGTGACAGAGATCGAAATGAGGACGGAGATGTTGCTGGTTTGGGATCGAGATAAGGAACTAAATTATACTACCGGTGTCGCTAGCAGGGTTAGGGATGATGCTGAGAGGATGGAGGAGGCCGAAATTAGGATGATGGTGGCGCTGCTGCTATCTTAATTTGGATGGAGGTCGAGATGTGAGGTAGAGTGAAGAGGAAGATGTAGTAGTGGGAAAGTCAGTGGAGATGAAAAGATACTGGCAAAATTGGGGTTCCATTGAAGAAGTTCTAGTACTGCATTTTTTTGGAACCGTGAGGACGAACGGTGGTGGTTGGCGACGGCGACGACAATCGGCTCTCGGCAGCAACAAAGGAGCAAGAGGAAGGAGAGGTAGGGCTAGGGTTAGGGTCGGGTTAGAGTTCTTTTGGGTTGGGTTTTTTGGGTTAGGGTTTTGGAGTTGGGTTTGGGTACATGTACGAGTTGTTTTTTTTTGTATAGGCTGTATAGGGTTTGGTTTGGGATAGGAATATAGGGTTAGGGTTAGAGTTTGGAAGAGGGGTATGAGTGGGTCCGGGATTAGGATGGTGAAGTTCGACGGGATTTCGAGGATTTGGTTTCGAAGATGCTGGTGTTGGGGTTGTAGGAAGGTTCGGGGTGGTTTGATTTGGGAGAGGGATGTCGGGATTCGAGTTGGAGAGGAGGTGCAGCAGATGAGGTGATGGCTAGGGTTTTGGGAGGATTTGGGTTCATTTGTTGTTCTTGCTGCAGTTGGTTATTGCTATCGATGAAGACAAGGGGGATTTGGGTGTTGTTGCCGATGAAGAAGAAAGGAGGATTGAGTTGTCGGAGTTGCTGGAGTTGATGTCGGGGATTGAGTTGCCGGACTTGGTGGAAGAAAGGAGGTGTTTTAGTTGTTGCTGCTGTTGTTGTAGGCAGCACGGAAGAAAGGAAGTTAGAAGTTAGTGATTAGTGAGGGGACAAAAATTTGTGATTAATGCCCTGATACCATGTTAAGGTTAAGAGAGAAATTGTGAAAGAGAAAATGTATTGGATTAATTATAACTAAGTACAATATCTCCTATATATAGGAGGGAACCAAATACTAGACTAATACATAGTCTGATATGGGACTAAATACATAACATAATATCTAACAATTTTCTCTGCAACACCATTTTGTTGCGGAGTGTGAATGTCGTCAGATACCTTTTAATATCCTTCTCTATACAGAGTTTCCTGAATGGCTCAGATAAATACTCAAGTCCACGATCAGTTCTAAGAACCTTCACTCTCCCATCTAGTTGATTCTCAACTTCAAGAATGAAGTGACGAATGTGAGCAATCAACTAGACCTGATTGTATTTAGTGGAACCATTTATGAAGTAGAGTATCCTTTGCGTGATTTAGGGTCCATGGGTCTACAGATATCCGAGTGAATTAATTATAAAGGGAATTTTGCGTGGAGTGCTTTGTTGAATTATTTTCTAGTTGCTTTTCCTGCCAAACAAGCCTCACAAGTGGGTAAGGTAACTTTCGTGAGATGACCAAGTATGCCCTCTATAGCTAACCGAGTCATCCTATCTATACCAATGTGACCAAGTCGAGAATGCCAAGTCATAGAATCAACATTTTGTAGAAGCAACAAAAGAATATGCAAATAAACTCAAAAACGTTGAAAACATTGATTAAATTGTCAAAACCAAATGTTTTGCCCTCGTGGACAGTGGTTATAGAATTATTCTAAAAAACGAAAGAAAATCCTAAGTATCATGATGCTGAAACTGAAACAAGATTTATCCTAATTCTTGGAGCATACAATACATTATGAAGAATTAATGTGCGCCTTGTGCACAACTTTAACTCATATGAACCGATTTCCATCACCTTTTCCTGCAAACTGTTTCCCATGAAGATAGTGTGTGATCCATAGTGAACTTGATGGAAGCTTGTGAAACCCTCTCTACCCTGCACTATGTGCTTGGTTGCTCCTGTGTCAATATTCCACATTGGATTAGAACCAGCTAGCAAAATATATGGGCAAACAAAAGCACAAGAGTTTGGGGGATAAGAATGTACCTTCCTTGGATCAGTGCACTCACGAGCAAAGTGGCCTTTCTTTTTGCAGTTTGAACTTGCACTTTGGATTTATCCTTTGATTTCTTTGAACCACGATTCTTATTTTTGTTCCCCTGAACTCCAAGTTGTGGAGTTGAGGATGAGGCATTTCCAAGAGCCTAATTTACTTTGCGGGGCCTGCACACTGTACGCTTGCCAGCTTGGGCCAGTAGCATCGAGCCCGCCTTGGATAAACCGTGACATTCTTACTTTAACTTGATATGGGTTTTAAAACCATGAAGTGTAGTAACACCATTAGTATGACACATTGTCATAACAAAAGAATTACAAGTAGAAGGAAAAGTCCTTAAAAATCAACATGTTGCTCATCAGTCATCACATGCCCAGCAATGATTAGATCCCTGATCATTTGAGATACAATACGCAGATGCTCAACCACATCATGTTTTGCATCCATCTTGTACCTTTCAGTCCTCATCAACTATCATCAACAAAATCTTGAGACGAGAAGGGTTAACACCGCCATAGTTCTTCGCCTTTTCCCACAGTTCTTTGAGCATTGGGAGATCCCAGAACTCACCAATGTGATCATAATGCATGCTGCCGTTGATAATGTTGCACACTTAGTGATCCTTCCTGAGCTATTCTCTGTATTTCTTAGTTTTTTCTTGCGTCTGCTCAACAATATCTCTGTCCTGCATATGAGTTTCACCAATAGTTCTTGTGATATGCCCAGTCAAACCTTCGCTAAGGAGGATAAGTTGGACGTTGCGATTTGAAGTCGCATAGTTATTTCCCCCAACTTTTTCTCCTTAACAAGGCCAGCAACAGCGGTATTTTTAGACATCATCGAAACTGTAACATGAAATCCATATATAAAAAACCAACATTGACGATATACCAGAATCATGTACACAGGCGAGGCCCCCCCCCCGATATACCAGAATCATGTACACAGGCGAGGCCCCCCCCCCCCCCCATATATAAAAAAAACAACATTGACGATATACCAGAATCATGTACACAGGCGAGAAACCCCCCCCCCCCCCCCCCCCCCCCCCCCCCCCCCCCCCCCACACACACACACACACACACACACACACACACAAACGAGTTGGTCTAGAGAAGTTTTCGCCTACAATGGAACAATTCAATCGCATAAAAACTCTCGTAAGGGAACACCAAAACCACAAATTTCTACGTTGTAACTCTTATATCCATATTATTTTATTTTGAAAATAACTGCAAAAAAAGAACAAAACTGTAAATAAAGGATTAACCATTTGTTCGGCCAAGGGAGTTGGTGAGCTTTCCATGCGGGGCATCGTGGAAACAAACTCCTTACAAATCAACTAGAAGCAAAGGAAAAATAAAAATTAAAACATTTTCTCTCTTTCGTCCATTGCTGCCACCAAAATTAGTGCTCACTAGGTCCCTCAAATATCATATAAAATAAAATTACATGACACCTATGGTCCTATAGAGTGCTCACGTGCAAACTGCATTCTCAAGCCTATCCGTAATGGAGAGTCTGAGTCCGTAAAGCCCAACATACAATTTATAAAAATAATATACAACACAGTTATTTTATAGTGTGATCCGTTCATCGGCATAACAATATTCACATCACAAAACACAGATTTTTGAGCAATTATTTTTACTTGCAGCATCTGCAAACCTGCGGAAACAATGATGTGCATATAAAACATTTTTGTTTGGCAAGCTCTTTTGCCTTGGATTCCAATCCCTGCAAAAAAAATCTCATTAAGTGCTTCGATGAACGGACTCCAAACACTCTATCCATCAAAATCGGCTCTATTAACTACCAATAATAATGATAAAATTATTTTCAATTGTCGTGGGCAAATTCAGAATTAATTCGGGAAACTCAAAAGTCCTAGACCAACAAAAATGTCTAAAAGACTGGCTTCTACGTCCCCTTCTAGTAGAAAATTATGCACCTGCAAAAAAAACAACTCATAAAATTTTACTATGCTAAAATCTAGTGAGAAAATGGACTTGAAATCGCTTAAAATAGCCTTAGAAAAAATAGTCCCTAATACTTAGCGGGTCTATTTGGGCTGAATTTGGACCCGTTTTGGGTGTGTTTGACCAAATCAACTCTAGATCCAGTCCAAATAAGCGTACAGGCTTTATTGGAATAGACCCAGTTTGACCAAAGTCAAAAACCAATATCCAAATTCACAATGGGACGGATCTGCCACATACCCAAACCAGCAACCCCTCCTGAACCCCCGCGTGGATGTGCCCAACACGTTCTGGAGAGGGTGAGGCAGGTTTGGATTAAATCCAGGCCCAATCCCTGTTTCATCAACCAGCTAAACTTCCTGAGGTGGTCAATGGCGAATTCAGCGGTTGGGATAGAGAATCGAAAGTTAGAATTTTTCAAACTTGGAGTTTTTTTCATCAAATAAAAAAAAAAAAATCCAATTTTTAATTTCAACCACTTTTTAATTCCAAAAATTCAAATAAAAATCTTATAATTAACAAAATTATCCCTTATCAATGTCAACAATTAATCTTCAGGAATTACGAGTTAATGATCTAGAATTTCAAACCGAAAGACTTTTTTAAATTGATTTTAATTCTTTAAAAAATCAAACAAATCATAGAAGATTGTTCACTACTTTCTACTCAATTTTTCGGGATTTTAAATTTCATTACTTAATCCGATTAAATAATCCAAGAACGAGCCTAAAACTCTGATAGCAATGTTGGCCACATATTTGTCATTCAGTGCATACACAAACATCACATGCATGCATAAGGACACAAAAAAGATAAATCCTAGCATGATATTACAAATACGTTAATCTTACATTGGGTTGACGAAACGGTTGCCTTGAAACTCCTCAAGATCAGCTTCTCGTATGGTGGTGGGTCTTATAGGATGAGGACCTCTATGCACTGTTTTCAAGACCTCGGTTCCGAACTCAAGTAGTGAATGGTAGAGAACTAGAATGAGAACTGCTTTCTCTTTCAAGGAAAACTGGAAGGAGATTGTGTGGGGATCAATCTCTCTATATCAGTGGAATATTGCACAACATACATATGGCATACCTCATCCCTAGCCTCCACCCATCTATATATAGGGAGGCAATGGAGAGAGCTAATATGAAGGCTGGATGTATTCCAAATAGATTCAATGCCTCCCATTAATTTCACCAATAAGAGGGTGTATATCTTTTCACCGGAAAAAAACATCCACCATGAATCTTTAGGAGTTTCATGCCTCTAATGGCCTAAAATAAAAAACCAGAAGCTTCCTCTAGAGAAAGGATGTGAAAAATCACCGTGTATTGTGAAGTGAGAGGGCAGGCTTAGGCTTTTAGCATTTTAGAGGGGTTTATGTTCATAGACTCCATACCTTAGATGAAAAAACTCGAATGACCATATTCTTTTCTTCTGATTTGGAGTTCAATTCATTTTTTAATTCGGAGCATGGAGATCTGAAATTGCTTATTATAACTAGTGTTCTTTGTTGCAAATAAATGTCAGAAATCATTTAACACTGGTTTTTCATTTTAATTTCAGTATAACAAATAAACATCTTATGTATTCTATATTTAAAATAAGATTGCCTTCTATTTTTCCAATCAGTTTCATTATTGGGTTTTTACACCTTTTTTCATCTGGCAACAGTTTCCTCCGAATGCTTCCATGATGCAGTCGGGTGGTCGGTACATGCAACCGCAAGGTGGTCACCAGATGTCCTCACAATCACTGATGGTTGCACACTCCTCGATGCTGTATGGTCAGTCCCCATTATCTTCACTTCAGCAGCAACAAGCAGCAATGCATGGAGGGAACGGCAGCGTAGGATTCAATATACAGCATGGTGAGTCCACTGTGGGAGGAAATGGTACACTCTCTTTGGCATCCGCTGGTGGTGGTGGGACCTTCCCTGATTTTGGACGCAGTAGTGGGGCCCAAGGAAAGCAGCAAGAGAGCTCTGGCGATGCAGCTGAGGCTCACTACCTGAAAGGCTCTGAAGAGGAAGCAAACTAAGTTTGATGTGGTAGGATGTTTTGTCTAGTGTTGTATGTTTGTTTTTCTTGTACTTCAGTTGGTGGGATGCTTGTCTCTTTAATTCTTTTGATAGGAAGGACTAGAGAGGTTAAGACTGGGTTTTGTTGAATTTTGCGTGGTTGTGATCTTGGATTGTGCTCTCAGTATTAGCTCTTGAATTTTATTAAGATTAAATTGGAATGATGTGGGATGTTCGTCTTTTGCTGTTTTAAGTCACTTCATTTTGCGAAATGGTATTTGGAGGTGTTCTTTTAAACTTATATTACATCAGATATTCAGGTCTTATTGTTTGTGGCTTCTGTTGAGCGATGCATTGTACAATTGATACTGTTGATCATAGTGAAAGTATGATGGAAGCAATTATGCTGAAGTATTTCGTTTTGTTCACTGGATTCTAGCTTACTGTCGGTCTTTTTATGTCTACATCTACTGTGGGCAGTAAATGAAAGAAAAAGAATTTCTTGCAAGAAATCTGAGAAAAGTTTGGTGAAGATTGATATCTGCAAAGGTTTCTAATTGTATTATTTTATTAACTAGGAATTCTATGCCTGTATTGCTTATAGGTTGAGGCATTGACTTTTATTGGTGAGCCTACCTCAGTATGACTATTAACTCCAAATATTTTTGAGTATTGACAGATTATTGCAAAGGAGGCTAAGAATGCTAGCAAAGTAATCTTTACAGTAATTTCATCATATAAAGTTGAATGAGAATGGGCATTCAAATTCTCAGTTGAATGGGAATGCGTCATCTTAACCCTGTGGGGTGTGGGTTTCAGACCAGGTAGATTCGCTGGATCCAGCAATGCCTCAACATAAGCAAAACCTCCATGATCAATGGGACTGCTGGAAGCCCCTTTTTCTGTAAAAGAGGTCTGCAACAAGGCGACCCCTTGTCACCTCTCTTATTCACCCTTGTTGCGGAGGGCTTGAAAGGAATGACAAAATCTGCAAAGATATGAGCTGGATTACACTAGTAGGCCATTGTAGAATTAGAGTTCGATGCTTTATCCTACAATAAGTAGATGATACCTTACTATTCGGTAATGATGTTTTAGAAGAGACGATGGCGTTCCAAGGGAATTTTGTATTGTTCTGAATTGTGGTCAGGGCTACAAGTGAAGAGCAGCATCATTCCCTTCACACTTTCTAATGAGGAAGTGCGTGATCATGCAGCCACACTCAGCTGTAAGGTGGAGTCCTTCCCTATCAAATTTCTGGGCCTATCTCTTAGAACATGCAGGCTTAGAAAGACTGACCCGTGAATCGGGTGGAAGTCCGTCCCGCAAGCCAGAAAGGGAAGTCTTTATCGTTGGATCTACCACATAACCCCCCCCCCCTCTGTGGTTGTGCCTAACAGGTTCTGGAGAGTGTGAGGCTGGTTTGGATTAAATCCAGGCCCAATCCCTATTTCATCAACCACCTAAACTCCCTGAGGTGGTCAACGGCGAATTCAGCGGTTGGGACAGAGAATCGAAAGTTAGAATTTTTCAAACTTGGAGTTTTTCTCATCAAATCAAAAAATCCAATTTTTAATTTCAACCGTTTTTTAATTCCAAAAATTCAAATAAAAATATGATAATTAACAAATTATCCCTTATCAATTTCAACAGTTAATCTTCAGGAATTACGAGTTAATGATCTTGAATTTCAAACCGAAAAGACTTTTGTAAATTGATTTTAATTCTTTAAAAGATCAAACAAATTATAGAAGTTTGTTCACTACTTTCCATTCAATTTTTCGGGATTTTAAATTTCATTACTTAATCCAATTAAATAATCCAAGAACGAGCCTAAAACTCTGATACCAATGTTGGCCACATATTTGTCATTCAGTGCATATACAAACATCACATGCATGCATAAGGAAACAAAAAAGATAAATCCTAGCATAATATTACAAATACGTTAATCTTACATTGGGTTGACGAAACGGTTGCCTTGAAACTCCTCAAGATCAACTTCTCGTATGATGGTGGGTCTTATAGGATGAGGACCTCCATGCACTATTTTCAAGTCCTCGGTTCCGAACTCAAGTAGTGAATGGTAGAGAACTAGAAAGAGAACTACTTTCTCTTTCAAGGAAAACTGGAAGGAGATTGTGTGGGGATCAATCTCTCTATATCAGTGGAATATTGCACAACATACATATGGCATACCTCATCCCTAGCCTCCACCCATCTATTTATAGGGAGGCAAGGGAGAGAGCTAATGTGAAGGTTGGATGTGTTCCAAATAGATTCAACGCCTCCCATTAATTTCACCAATAAGAGGGTGTATATCTTTTCACCGGAAAAAAACATCCACCACGAATCTTTAGGAGATTCATGCCTTGGAGGCCAAGCCAACACAACCCCTAGGGGTTGGCCTGCCTCTCTTAGAGAGAAGCTGGGCCCTAGTGGGCCCATCTTACTAACATTATTCTTTCATTAGTGAACTACATTTGTATCGATATGATTTCATTTTTCGAAAGTATATATGGGAAGCACCGAACATCACAATTATAATATGCTTCATAATAATCATCAATTCTCAAAATAATTTTGGGATTGGGAGAACAATAAATATGTGCATAGCATGTGAACATTTATCTAGTTTAAATGAAAAGATCGTCTCCTGTTGCAATTTGGATATTAATCTAATGACTTAAAATAAAAAACCAGAAGCTTCCTTTAGAAAAAGGATGTGAAAAATCAGCATGTATTGTAAAGTGAGAGGGCAGGCTTAGGCTTTTAGCATTTTTGCGGGATTTATGTCCATAGACTCCATACCTTAGATGAAAAATTGGAATGGCCATATTCTTTTCTTCTGATTTGGAGTTCAATTCATTTTTTAATAGGGAGCATGGAGATCTGAAATTGCTTATTATAACTAGTGTTCTTTGTTGCAAATAAAAGTCAGAAATCATTTAACATGGGTTTTTCATTATAATTTCAGTATAACAGAATAAAGATCTTATGTATTCTATATTTAAAATAAGAGTGACTTCTATTTTTCCAATCAGTTTCATTATTGGGTTTTTACACGTCTTTTCATATGGCAGCAGTTTCCTCCGAATGCTTCCATGATGCAGTCGGGTGGTCGGTACATGCAACCGCAAGGTGGTCACCAGATGACCCCACCGTCACTGATGGTTGCACACTCCTCGATGCTGTACGGTCAGTCCCCATTATCTTCACTTCAGCAGCAACAAGCAGCAATGCATGGAGGGAATTGTAGCGAAGGATTCAATATACTGCATGGTGAGTTCACTGTGGGAGGAAATGGTACACTCTCTTCAGCATCCGCTGGTGGTGGTGAGACCTTCCCTGATTTTGGACGCAGTAGTGGGGCACAAGGAAAGCAGCAAGAGAGCTCTGGCGATGCAGCTGAGGCTCACTACCTGAAAGGCTCTGAAGAGGAAGCAAACTAAGTTTGATGTGGTAGGATGTTTTGTGTAGTGTTGTATGTTTGTTTTTCTTGTACTTCAGTTGGTGGGATGCTTGTCTCTTTAATTCTTTTGATAGGAAGGACTTGAGAGGTTAAGACTGGGTTTTGTTGGATTTTGCGTGGCTGTGATCTTGGATTGTGCTCTCAGTATTAGCTCTTGAATTTTATTAAGATTAAATTGGAATGATGTGGGATGTTCGTCTTTTGCTGTTTTAAAGTCAGTTCATTTTGCGAAATGGTATTTGGAGGTGTTCTTTTAAACCTATATTACATCAGATATTCAGGTCTTATTGTTTGTGGCTTCTTTTGAGCGATGCATTGTACAATTGATACTGTTGATCATGGTGAAAGTATGATGGAAGCAATTATGCTGAAGTATTTCGTTTTGTTCACTAGATTCTAGCTTACTGTCGGCCTTTTTTTGTCTACATCTGCCATGGGCGGTAAATGAAAGAAAAAGAATTTCTTGCAAGAAATCTGAGAAAAGTTTGGTGAAGATTGATATCTGCAAAGGTTTCTGATTGTATTATTTTATTAACTAGGAATTCTATGCCTGTATTGCTTATAGGTTGAGGCATTGAATTTTATTGGTGAGACTACCTCAGTATGACTATTAACTCCAAATATTTTTGTGAGCATTGACAGATTACTGCAAAGGAGGCTAAGCCTTCTACCAAAGTAATCTTTATAGTAACTTCATCATATAAATCTGATTGAGAATGGGCATTCAAATTCTCAGTTGAATGGGAATGCGTCATCTTAACCCTATGGGGTATGGGTTTCAGACCAGGTAGATTCGCTGGATCCAGCAGTGCCTCAACATAAGCAAAACCTCCATGTTTCAGACCAATGTTGGCCACATATTTGTCATTCAGTGCATACATAAACATCACATGCATGCATAAGGACACAAAAAAGATAAATCCTAGCATAACATTACAAATACGTTAATCTTACATTGGGTTGACGAAACGGTTGCCTTGAAACTCCTCAAGATCAGCTTCTCGTATGGTGGTGGGTCTTATAGGATGAGGACCTCCATGCACTATTTTCAAGACCTCCATTCCGAACTCAAGTAGTGAATGGTGGGGAACTAGAAAGAGAACTGCTTTCTCTTTCAAGGGAAACTGGAAGGAGATTGTGTGGGGATCAATCTCTGTATACCAGTGGAATATTGCACAACATACATATGGCATACCTCATTCCTTGTAATATCCTGAATTTTTATTAAATGTGAAATTGTAATTTTACATGTTGTGCACATACAAAATTTTGTATAAATATTTTCTTATGAAACGATTTTTCTATAACATGAACAAATAATTATTTTCTTTCCTTCTCTTTGTTCTTTTAAGCCCATTTTTATGAAGCCTAAATTTGTTTTTCTAAATTAAGCCCAACCTAATAAATTAAATATTTTATTCTAAAAGCCCACTATTTTGAAGCCCATGAATTAATTACTCTTTTAATTACATTAACTTGTCATGTAGACACATTTTGTAGATAATTAATTAATTTATAATGTACAACTTTAATTAGGGGACACTAGTTGGGACACGTGCTTACACGTGTGTGTGCATTACACTCCTTTCCCTGGTCGGAAATGCATAGGAGAGGAGTGGGGGAGTGGATTAGTGGAGATGTGGTTTTTTTGGTCATGGGTGGTTGCTACAACTTCCCATTGTATCCTAGCCATTTATCAACAACCATCTAATGCAATCCTAGCCCTCCATTTCACCCTAAAACTAGTATAAATACCCCTCCCTTGTATGCATACAACACTAAGAATTTTTGTAAAGAAAGAAAGAAAATATAGGGGAGTAAAAAGATTGAGAGTGAGTAAAAAGATTGAGAACATTTAGTTTGTGTGTGTTCCATCTTGGAGGCCGGCTACTTCACCAAGGCAAGGAGAGGCTCGGGTTTCACTAAGTGCAAGGAGGAGAAGGCGATTGTGGTGGCTCATTCTAGGAGGAGAAGGACCGCTCGTGTGTTCAAGGAGATTCTAGGAGCTTTTGTAGTATTTCTTTTCAAATAGGTGAGTGTTTTTCTATACTTCTAATCTTAGACATCATGCTATGGATTTTGATATATATGCATGCTAAAAGAACTAATAAAATAATAACTTGTTGACTCTAAAAAGGACTTGCTAGACGAATGAGTAAATGCTTGATGAATTGCGTGCTATTGGTTATAATTCGTGTTTAATGTAGTTAAATGAACTTATTGCCATGAAATTGTGTAATTAAAACCATGTAATTGTAGCAAAACGTTCATGTATGGTTAGTAGATGAATTATTAAGTTTTGCGCTTATTGAACCATTGTAATACTTGCTCAAGGAATGCAACTTTGATTATAAGTATTAAGAATAAAGAAGGAAAAACCAATAATTACACGTCTTAAATAAAGTCTTAATGCAAAGAGTTGAGTAGAGGATTTGTTAAAGTCAAATTTTGCAATTTGTAAACATAGAATACAAATTAGAGTGAAAAATACTTGTTTTAATGTCAAAACTTATTTTTAAAAACACTGATTTGTTAAATGTATGTAAATTCAGTATTCTGGAAATTTTTAGGACTTTTTGTGAAGAAGAAACGAAATTATGATCTTTTGAAAAATGAAATATTTCTAACAAACATAGACTCGACATAAATCTATTTTAAATCAATCCTATATCAGTTGGTCACTATGGTCATACTGGTTTGGGGGGGGGGGGGGGGGCATTAGTTGTGTTATTGTAGCAACGTGTGACTGTGTGTGTGTGAGTTCGAGTCTCGGCAGAGGCTTTTTATTTCAAAAATTCGATTTTTCCCAAATTCTGAGAATTGAACTCAAACCCTAAACATCTCCCTTTCATGACAGTTGGGAACCTTGTCCCGTTTGGCTAGTGCGTGGAGCTTTGGTCTCGGTGACTGTGCACTGGCTGTGTGTGTGCGCGGTTTGATTCTGGTAGTGGCCAATTTTTTTTGGAGAAATCTATTTTCTTTTTTTATTTTACTTGATTTATTTCGGGCTTTAAAAAAAAAAAATAAATATTGAGAAAATATTAGAAAATTCCTAAGTATATATAAACTTCAAAAAGAAAAGTTATTTTGGACTTATAGACCTTTAAAAAGAGAAACAAGAGTACAAATATTAAAAGTGAAGAGTTCATTTTAGTTTTTGATCTTTTATTCCGAAATAAAGTAATGAAATTTTTTTAGTGTAGAAATAATTGCAAAGTGATAAATTGAGATTCTTTCATTCATAAATGTTGAGTAGAATTAAATGAGAATTTTGAGTATGCAAGTTGTGCATGGAATTATGAGAAAATGAGAACTTGATAAATTGTACAATTTGTGAACAAGTATGTGTAATGCCCCGATTTTCATTTAATGAAATTTTTTATTTATTTTGCACGTAGTGTGCACGTGCAATATTTTTGGTAATTATTTTCATTATGATGAGTATAGATATTTAAATATGTGCTCTTTAATTATTTTTGTATAAATCCCTTTTTCAAATAGACAAAAGCCTTTCTTTTAAAAAGCCCAAATCTAATTTATTTGTTATTTTTTTTAATTATTATTTGGCCCAAAAACTATAGCCCATGAGCTATTTTATTTTTAAATACAACTTGTAATGTAGAATACAATTTAAAGATTTTTTTTTATGGAAAATATAATGTACAAATTTTTTGGAGGCAAATGCATGCACGTGCACTACACGTACACAAATGCACATGATGTGCTAGGCCGGTTTTTAGCTTTAGGAGGGAAATGAAATTTTCAAGTGGAGTCATGGGTGGTGGTTACTTGATCATGGTTGGTTATTGTACCTCCTCCTTAAATCCTATCCATTTGTTTCCAACTCCTAAGTTAATCCTAGCCTTCATTTTTCCTAAATTTTTAGTATAAATATCCCCCCCTAGCCTATATTCTTGTGCTAATTATTTCCTCCAAACCTATAGTTCAAAATACATTATCTAGTAGTTTATTAAGTGAGTTAAAAGATTGAGATTGTGTGGGAGGATTGTGCTTGCAACAAAGAGGTAGGCCGGCTTTCATCAAGGGGAGTGCTTGGGTTTGGTGTGCTTGAGGCTCAGGTGTGCGCATCAAGGAGGAAGATCGCTCTTTTTGTAAGGACATTTGTTTAGAAGGTGTTGCTATTTGTACTTCTCTCCAAATAAGGTGGGTAAATTTTTCATATTTCTAATTAGGAATGTATGCTAGATTTGAATGGAAAGAATGATGCATGAAAAAGATTAATAAGAGAACACATTTAATTGGAAAAATGACCTATTGATTGATTGAAATGTTGATATGCAATTGTATGTGGTTCTATTATTAAAATTCAAGTTGTGTGCGAAATGATTATGGCTATGGATTGTGTAAAGAAAACTTCATTATCTACATTAAAAATTATATGCAAGAATTAGTAGATTGACAATGTCGCTTTATGTGCTTAAATGGACTTTCGTGATGACGGTGTATGAATGAATTAGAATGTAATTGGTGTGTTTGTAAAATGAATAAAAATAGAAAATTGGTGTAAGGATTAGTGAAATTAAAATTAGATAAGAAATGTCGAAAAAGAAATGTGTTAGTAGTAGTATGTAAATTTAACCAAATTGTATGGTAGATACGTGTTAATTATTGGGAAAAATATATTTAATTATTGAAAAAAATTATTTTTATATACTGGAGTGTAATTCATGATGGGAATAATTAATCTGAAATTTTTACAGCATGTTAGTAAGAGCAAAATGAAATAAGAACTTGATGAACATCGAAATGTTTTACTAAACAGAGAGGGATAACTTAAGTAGACTTGAGTTGAACTATCGACAACCCGAGCGCATTGCTCAAGTGGTTGGGATGCTTCTATTCGCTACAGTAGGTTTCGGGGTCTCAGGTTGCTGGTTCGAATCCCCTTGGCACCATACTTTTGTTCCCTATTTTTCTAAAATAAAAATAACCGCAGCCGAGAGCATTTAATGCTCTCAGCCTCTCTTTCTAACGCATAGAGCGTTCGGTCTAGTGGTCTGTGCCTTCGGTGGTTTTCCCTCTGGTCGTGGGTTCGAATACTGGGTTCGGCCAGTATTTAAATTGTGGGAAAAACATTTTTTTTGAGGATTTTGAGGATTGAAAAATTATGAAAAAAATATGTTTATTATTCTAAAATTATGTGGGACTTGTGAAAAATAATTTGAGAATTATTTGCATGAAGTAGAGTATGTTTTGAGAATAAATGTATAAATAAAACTATAGTTCTACATTTATATTTTTATAAAAGTTGTACTTTGCAAAATGACTTAAAATGGAATATTAGAAAAGAAGTATGAATAAGAAAGGAATTATGTGGAGTGATGTGAATTATTCTCATTGGAGAATAGTGTGACAAATTATGAAGTGTAAATATCCATCTTTGATCGTATAACTAGTGATGTGGTTTTTAATATGAAAATGATATTTCATGAATTACATGATGAATAATTGAATTCCATGTATAGTTATGGACTATTGAACAATTTAGAAATCATGATTGGAAAAGAGACATATTTTTGAGTATGACAACTCAATATGTGAACTTATGAATTGAAATTGAAAATTAGAGTGTAGCCAAAACTCACACCGACAAGTGAAAAATGATGATTTATGATTATTGACATTGAAAAGACCAGGTTTGGGTCATTGTGAAATGAAAGAAATAAGACCGGTAGTAGTGAGAGGGCTAACTCTAGAGCTTTGATTTTGATCATGATTTCATTAGAATTAAGGATTAGTTACATAGTGAAGATGTGATGAAAGTAAGAGAAAAATATTGAGTATGAAGGCCATTGGATTGGCGGCGAGAGCGTATCCCAGGATGCCCATGATGAGTCATGATAGGGTGTGGATACTACTCCAGAGTACCATCCCGGTGGCGACGCTCGTGGGGTGTTTGAAGACTGCGGGTGGTGTCATGTCTAAGGTAGGAGCTGAATTACCACAGGATGCCTGCATGATGAGTCATGTGTCAGTGCGTTAGGATTCCCTCCAGGACGCCTAGACATGAGTTCGTATGTCAGAAAACATCTAGGATACTTACCGTAGTTACAGTAGTAGATTAAGTCATGACGAGGGATTGAACCATACAAAGATGAAGAATGATTAAGGGCTTGCCCTCGGACCTATGTAGTATGGGATGCATAGAATCCGAACAAGTGTGCATTAGTTTCATATAATATAAACAACTGTATTAAGGACTAAGTGCACAATCACAACACGACATCATTAGGGTATTCCCTTTAGTTTGATATGTGACAAGTTTGTGTTTGTTAAATATGGAAAATTAGTTATACTATTTCCGGCATAGAGAGGATGGCTGTGTATAATGTTCGTCGGTTGAATAATGACGTACCCACATTTTTGTATGCAGGATAAATGATATGGTAAAGATTAAAGAGGAACAGATGCTTAAAGATTATTCAATGTTGTTGTATATTTATTTAAATGTTGTAATTTTATTTCCGCTGTGCAATGTAAAGAGTAAAGTTTTATGTAAACTCTGTTGTAAAGTAAAAAGTTTTAATTTTCTTGTAAAATTGTACTAAATGAAGTGGAAAGATCCTGTGGAATCTCGAATTCAGTGTATTTTGGAATTCGGGGCGTTACAGTATGTTTTTCAATAAAAGTGAAAGGAGGACTTAGACTAGAATTTTTAGCTAAACTCTATATCGGCATGAATGAAAAGTATGGAAAAGAGGATTTTGATATTTTGACCAAGTTTGGGTCGTTGATAATGACTGATGTTGAAAAAGACCGATATAGGAGTAATGCTAGATTCTAGAATATTGACCTTCAATTATACATAAGGATTAGATACATAGTGAAGATGTGATGAACATAAGAGAAAAACATGAGTATGAGGGCCCTTGGATTGGCAGCGTGAGAGTATTCACAGGATATCCCGTGATGCGTCATGATTAGGGCGTGGATACTACTCCAGAGTACCGTTCCGGTGGCGACGCTAATGGGGTGATCTAATGACTGCGGGTGGTGTCATGTTTATGGTAGGAGATGAATTACCACACGATGCCTACATGATGAGTCATGTGGCAGTGCGTTGGGATTCTCTCCAGGGTGCCTAGACGTGAGTTCGTAGTTCATAGAATGCCTAGGATACTTACCGTAGTTACTGTAGTAGATTAAACCATGACGAGGGATTGAACCCTACAAGATGAAGAATGATTAAGGGCTTGCCCTCTGACCTATGTAGCATGTGCTGCGTAGACTCTGAACAAGTGTGCAATAGTGTCATATTATGTAAACAACTGCATTAAGGACTAAGAGCACAGCACAATACGACATCAATAGGATAGTCCCTTTATAGCTTTGTCTGTGATCAAGTTTGTGGTTTGTTTAAGTATGGAAAATCGTTATACTATTTCCGACATAGAGAGGATGGCCGTGTATAATATTTCGTAGTTGAATGAACTGACGCGCCCGCAGTTTTACATGCAGGATAAAGAGGTTGACAAATTGAAGTATACATGCTACTGCAAGATTGATTTAAATATGTATATTTTCATGTAATTAATGTAATTTGCTTCCGCTGTATAAAGTTAATGTAAATGTAACTCTAATGTAAAGTAAAGTTTTATTTTTCCTTGTAAAATTGTACGAAGTGAAGTGAAAAGATCCTGTGGAACTCAAATTCAGTTGTATTTTGAATTTGGGGTGTTACAGGGTGGTATCAGAGCCACGCTTCCAAGTAGTACAAATTGATAAGGAACAACACCCTAGAAGTGGACATTAGAGCGTGGGTTGAGTCTAGAGATTTAAATGTAAGTCACTTATATTTGTGTTGCTCTATGATTTATGCTTCTTCTTCTTTTCATTTCTTTAAGATGGCGGACCACTTCGACTCAGCTGGAGGTGACGACTGGCACATAGTTGAGGAGGATTACTACCCCGGGCAAGCTGATTCAGACGAAGAGGATCCTGAAGAATTTGAAGAGGAATGGCCCGAGTTCCGAGAGATCACTCCACCTCCGGATTCATCTGATGATTCCTCCGACGAGGAAGAACCAGTTCCGAGTAGTCTCATTGTGTCTCTTAAGAGGCAGGTTGAGACTCAGAGGGAGAGAGCGGAGCTGCTGCAGGCGCAGTGTTCGAAGTGCAAGGAGAGCATCGCAACTCTCAGTCATCGTGTTTGGGAACTCGAGAAGAGGAAAAACATGTACGATGTACTGAAGGAGGAAGTGGCGGAACTACAGGAAGAGCTTCAAGAAGCCAAGAGGAACCGTAGGAACTAGACTGCTGTATCTTCTTACTATTTTCATTTGATGTAAGAAATGTTTTAAATTCGAATGTTTAAAGTTTGAAATTCAATGAAATAAAAAGTTGATTTAAAGTTCTTGTTTTATACTTCGAATTTAATGGATCTTTTGCATCAGAATATGGCTAGAAGAGGAGCTCGAAATGGGGAAGGTCTGGACTTGGAAACGGAGCTAGCGAGGGTCTATCAGACACTCAATGCTGTTGCCATGAATCAGAATCAAGGAAGGATGCCTGCGAATCTAGTACCCGAAGCAATCAAACTCATGGAATCATTCAAGCGGATGAAACCACCAGTGTTTGAGGGTAAGTCAGACCCTGACACGGCTGACAATTGGATCCGACAGGTAGAGACTATCTTCGAAGTCTTGGAGACTCCGGAGGGCAGAAAGGTGAAGTTGGCGACACTACAGTTCGAGAAGGATGCGGCTGTGTGGTGGCAGTCGATGAAGCAGACGATGGGAGGTATTGTTCTGGGCTGGGATGAATTATTGGAGGAATTCCGTAGTCATTATTTTCCATCAGACGTCCAGGAGAAGAAGGCTATGGAGTTTCTGGTGCTGCAGCAGGATGGCATGTTGGTTAGGGAGTATGAGACAAGATTCACTCAGCTCTCAAGATATGCATCCGAACTTGTGATGGACGAGGCGAAGAAGGCTCGAAAATTCGAGTATGGTTTGAGGCCAAGTCTGAGGTCCAGGATGATACCCCTCGGTATCAGGAGGTTTGACAAGCTGGTCAAACGAGCGGCAGCCACGGAGGCAGACATGGAGTAGTTTCACACTGTTCAAAATCGGAGGAACAACTGGAATGTGGGGAAGAGACCCGCAGTTGCTGGAAATGTCAGGGGATAGCTGCCGGCTCAAAGGTTCAAGCCCACGGGTACGAACGCTGTTCAGGTGGCGAGAAGACCCAAAAACACTTGGGTAAGACCTCCTGTGACTTGTTTCAACTGTGGCGAGACAGGCCACTACAAGTCTCATTGCCCCAAGTTGCAGGATGTCGTCCGTAATGGACCAACTCAGCAAACCGGGAAGAAGCCGTACCAGTAGGGGCGAGTATTTGCCTTGACTGAAACTGACGCTTATGAGGTAGATCACGTCATCACTGGTATGAGGGGGGATGTTTAGGAGTGTTTTTCTATCGTCTCTTTTCCCGTTATTTAGTAAACTGTTATGTAACGAGTGTGTGTTATGTAACATGAGAACTTTATTTGAAAGGAAAGAAAGCTGTTGTTTTGTTCGATACTGGATCCTCTCATATCTTTATATTACCTAAATTTGCTAAAGTTTTGGGAGTCGAACCGAAGATATTTCCAGGCAAGATTTTAGCAGTAGTTACCACGTCAGGGGAGACTTTAACCACTGATCGGTACTATGCGGACTGCGAGATCGTGATTGGAGATAGAATTTTTGGGATTGATTTGATCGAATTGAATGTCTTGGAAGTCGATGTTATCAGTGGCATTGATTGGATGTCGGTGTACAGTGTGAGCATCGAGTGTAAGACCAAGACAGTAACAGTGAAGGCTCCAGGTGGACCTGAAGTCACTTTCCAAGGGAAGAGATGTTCAGATTTGGTTTCTGCTATCAGCTAGAAGAAAGGGATTCCTGTAGAGGTGTTGCAAATTCTAGTGGTTCGGGATCATCCGACGGTATTCTTGGAAGATTTGTCTCGGTTACCCCCGCATCGTGATGAGGAGTTCAACATCACTATTCAACCAGGGAGTGCACCTATTTTTAAGGCACCGTATAGGATGGCACCAGTGGAGCAGGATGAGATCAAACGGCAGATTGAGGAACTGTTAGAGAAAGACTTTATTCAACCGAGTGCGTCACCTTGGGAAGCACCGGTGTTGTTGGTAAAAAAGAAGGATGGTTCGATGAGGATGTGCATCGATTACCGAGAGCTGAATAAGGTCACTGTTCAGAACAAACATCCGATTCCAAGAATTGATGACTTGTTCGATTGTCTACAAGGAGCATCTGTTTTTTCCAAATTAGATCTTCGATCAGGATACCATCAAGTTCGAGTGAAGACTGAAGATGTGCATAAGACTGTGTTTAGAACTCGACACAGGCATTACGAATTCTTAGTTATGCCATTTGGAGTGACGAATGCACCTGCAATTTTCATGGATATGATGAACAGAGTTCTTAAGCCGTTTATTGATTCAAACTTTCGTCGTGGTGTTTATCAACGATATTCTTGTGTACTCCAAGTCAGAGGAGGAGCACACGGAGCATCTGGCAGCAGTTTTGAGGAAGCTTCAGGAGCATGGGTTGTATGCCAAGTTATCCAAGTGCAATTTTTGGAAATCTGAAGTGGCATTCCTGGGTCACATCCTTTCTAAGGAGGGAGTGGCAACTGATCCGCAGAAGATAGAGGCGGTGAAGGAATGGGCAAGGCCTACTACAGTGAAGAAAATCAGGAGTTTTGTTGGGTTAACTGGATACTACAGGAAATTTATCCAGGGCTATGCTCAGATAGCCGTGCCGCTTACTGGTCTGACCAAGAAGAATGTGAATTTCAAGTGGGCCGAGTAGTGCGAGGCAAGCTTTCAGGAGTTGAAAGAGAGGCTGACTACTGCTCCTATTTTGGCTTTGTCTAGAGCAAGTGTTGAGTATGATGTCTACAGCGATGCTTCACATCGTGGGATTGGCTGTGTCTTAATGCAAGATGAGAAGGTGATCGCTTATGGGTCTAGGCAACTAAGACCACATGAGAAGAATTATCTGACTCATGATCTATAGTTGGTTGCGATTATCTTTGCTTTGAAGCAATGAAGGCATTACGTGTATGGTGAGAAGCTGAACATGTACACGGACCATAAGAGCTTGAAGTACATCTATCAGCAGAAGGATCTGAATTTGAGGCAAAGGAGATGGCTGGAAGTACTTGAGGACATTCGTCCGGAGATTAAGTACCATCCTGGGAAGGCTAATGTTGTTACTGATGCACTTAGTCGCAAGAGCAGTCTGGCTAGTTTGATTACAACTCAGAGGCATCTTGCAGTGGAGTTAGATCGGGCTGGTATTGAAGTTGTTCTGCAAGGCTTGGGATCGTCTTTAGCTCAGTTGAGGCTTCAACCAACGCTGAATGAAAGGATTATCACAAGTCAGAAGGAAGATGCAGGGATTTTGAAGATGAAAGAGCAGGTTGTTGTAGGTAGGTTGCCCGGATTTCAAATCAGGGATGAAATGTTGTGGTTTGGAGAGAGGCTGTGTGTTCCGGATCTGTCAGACTTGAAAGAAAGTATTCTTTAGGAGGCACATACTACCATTTTGTCTGTGCATCCTGGGAGTACCAAGATGTACAAGGACATTAAACAGTATTTATGGTGGTCAGGTTTGAAGCGGGATGTGGCTGACTTTGTGTCGAGGTGTGAGATTTGTCAACAAGTCAAAGCCGAGAATCAGAAATCCGGAGGTCTATTGCAACCGTTACCTATTCCGAAATGGAAGTGGGATAACATCAGTATGATTTCATCACGGGTTTGCCTAAGAGTTCCAAGGGCAATGATGCGATCTGGGTCATAGTCGATCGACTAACCAAGTCCGCTCACTTCTTGGCGATGAAACTCACTGCTTCGATGGACAAGTTAGCTGAGCTGTATGTTGGTGAGGTCGTCAGGCTCCATGGTGTTCCGTCAACCATTGTGTCTGATCGAGATGCGCGGTTTACTTCGCATTTCTAGAGGAGTCTTCAGACAGCTTTGGGTACCAAGACGGATTTCAGCACTGCTTTTCATCCACAGACTGATGGGCAGACCGAGAGA
Source organism: Hemerocallis citrina (assembly GCA_017893485.1). Taxonomy (NCBI): domain Eukaryota; kingdom Viridiplantae; phylum Streptophyta; class Magnoliopsida; order Asparagales; family Asphodelaceae; genus Hemerocallis; species Hemerocallis citrina. The sequence goes on from CM030366.1 coordinate 83,395,115, forward strand.
GTCAACTGTATTCTTAAGGATATGCTTCGGTTTTGTGTACAAGACTTTGGAGGCAGTTGGGAAAGGCATCTAGATTTGGTGGAATTTGCCTACAACAACAATTTTCAGACTAGTATTGGGATGACGCCGTACGAAGCTCTGTATGGCAGGAAGTGCAGGACACCTGTCTGTTGGTTCGAAGTTGGAGAGCGACAGATGTTTGGGCCTGAGATTGTGCAATAGACCTCTGAAAAGATTGATCTGATCAGGAAGAGGTTGGTGGATGCTCAGAGTAGGCAGAAGAGCTATGCAGACAACCGGAGAAGGGACCTTGAGTTTGAGGTTGGTGACTTTGTCTTTCTGAAGGTATCACCTAGTAAAGGTGTGATCCGATTCGGCAAAGATGGAAAGTTAACCCCAAGATTCATATGCTCGTACAAGATATTGAAGCGGATTGGGAAAACTGCTTACCGGCTTGAGTTACCGAAAGAGTTGTCTTAGGTGCACAATGTCTTTCATGTCTCTATGCTGAGAGGTTACATTCCAGATTCCAGTCATCATTTGTCTGAAGTGCCGAATGGTTTGCAGTTGGATATGAGTTACTTTGAGCTTCCGGTTGAGATTGTTGATTGTCGGGAGAAAGTCTTGAGGAATAAGACGATACCGATGGTTAAGGTAGTCTGGAGAAACCAGTTGGTTGAAGAGGCTACTTGGGAATCTGAGGAGAGGATGATGAAGGATCATCCTGAGCTCTTTGTTTGATTTGTATTTTCCTTTCTTTCTTCTTATTGTGTTTTGTTTTTCACTCTTTTATTGTAGTTCCGTGGACAAAACTATTCTAAGGAGGGAGTGTTGTAATACCCTGAATTTTTATTAAATGTGAAATTGTGATTTTACATGTTGTGCACGTACAAAATTTTGTATAAATATTTTCTTATGAAATAATTTTTCTATAACATGAACAAATAATTATTTTCTTTCCTTCTCTTTATTCTTTTAAGACCATTTTAAAGAAGCCTAAATTTGTTTTTCTAAATTAAGCCCAACCTAATAAATTAAATATTTTATTCTAAAAGCCGACTATTTTGAAGCCCATGAATTAATTACTCTTTTAATTACATTAACTTGTCATGTAGACACATTTTGTAGACAATTAATTAATTTATAATGTACAACTTTAATTAGGGGACACTAGTTGGGACACATGCTTACACGTGTGTGTGCATTACACACCTTTCCTTGGCCGGAAATGCATAGGAGAGGAGTGGGGGAGTGGATTAGTGGAGAGGTGGTTTTTTTGGTCATGGGTGGTTGCTACAACTTCCCATTGTATCCTAGCCATTTATCTACAACCATCTAATGCAATCCTAGCCCTCCATTTCACCCTAAAACTAGTATAAATACCCCTCCCTTGTATGCATACAACACTAAGAATTTTTGTAAATAAAGAAAGAAATATATAGGGGAGTAAAAAGATTGAGAGAGAGTAAAAAGATTGAAAACATTTAGTTTGTGTGTGTTCCATCTTGGAGGCCGGCTACTTCACCAAGGCAAGGAGAGGCTCGGGTTTCACTAAGTGCAAGGAGGAGAAGGCGATTGTGGTGGCTCATTCTAGGAGGAGAAGGACCGCTCGTGTGTTTAAGGAGATTTTAGGAGCTTTTGTAGCATTTTTTTTCAAATAGGTGGGTGTTTTTCTATAGTTCTAATCTTAGACATCTTGCTAGGGATTTTGATATATATGCATGCTAAAAGAACTAATAAAATAATCACTTGTTGACTCTAAAAAGGACTTGCTAGACGAATGAGTAAATGCTTGATGAATTGCGTGCTATTGTTTATAATTCGTGTTTAATGTAGTTAAATTAACTTATTGCCATGAAATTGTGGAATTAGAACCGTGTAATTGTAGCAAAATGTTCATGTATGGTTAGTAGATGAATTATTAAGTTTTGCGCTTATTGAACCATTGTAATACTTGCTCAAGGAATGCAACTTTGATTATAAGTATAATGAATAAAGAAGGAAAAACTAAAAATTACACTTCTTAAATAAAGTCTTAATGCAAAGAATTGAGTAGAGGATTTGTTAAAGTATAATTTTCCAATTTGTAAACATAGAATACAAATTAGAGTGAAAAATACTTGTTTTAATGTCAAAAATTATTTTTAAAAACAATGATTTGTTAAATGTATGTAAATTCAGTATTCTGAAAATTTTTAGGACTTTTTGTGGAGAAGAAATGAAGTTATGATCTTTTGAAAAATGAAATATTTCTAATAAACAAAGACTCGACATAAATCATTTTAAACCAATCTTATATCAGTTGGTCACTATGGTCATACTGGTTATAGGGGGGGCATTAGCTGCGTTACTGTAGCAGCGTGTGACTGTGTGTGTGTGGGTTCGAGTCTCGAGAGAGGCTTTTTATTTCAAAAATTCGATTTTCCCAAATTCCGAGAATTAAACTCAAACCCCAAACATCCCCCTTTCATGACAGTTGGGCACCTTGTCCCGTTTGGCTAGTGTGTGGGGCTTTGGTCTCGGTGACTGTGCACTGGCTGTGTGTGTGTGTGTGTGCGGTTCGATTCTGGCAGTGGCCAAATTTTTTTTTGAGAAATCTATTTTCTTTTTTTATTTTTCTTGATTTATTTCGTGCTTTAAAAAAAATAAAATAAATACTGAGAAAATATTAGCAAATTTCTGAGTATATATAAACTTCAAAAAGAAAAGTTATTTTGGACTTATAGACCTTTAAAAAGAGAAACAAGAGTACAAATATTAAGAGTGAAGAGTTCATTTTAGTTTTTGATCTTTTATTCTAAAATAAAGTAATGAAAATTTTTGAGTATAGAAATAATTGCAAAAAGATAATTGAGATTCTTTCATTCATAAATGTTGAGTAGAATTAAATGAGAATTTTGAGTATGCAAGTTGTGCATGGAATTATGAGAAAAAAAGAACTTGATGAATTGTACAATTTGTGAACAAATATGTTTTTCAATAAAAGTGAAACGAGAACTTAGACTAGAATTTTTAGCTAAACTCTACATCGGCAAGAATGAAAAGAATGGAAAAGAGGATTTTGATATTTTGACCAAGTTTGGGTCGATAATGATTGATGTTGAAAAAGACCGATGTAGGAGTAATGCTAGATTCTAGAATATTGACCTTCAATTATACATAAGGATTAGATGCATAATGAAGATGTGATGAACGTAAGAGAAAACCATGAGTATGAGGGCCATTGGATTAGCGACGTGAGAGTATTCACAGGATGTCCCATGATGCGTCATGATTAAGGCGTGGATACTACTCCAGAGTATCGTTCCGGTGGCGACGGTTATGGGGTGATCCAATGACTGCGGGTGGTGTCAGGTTTATGGTAGGAGGTGAATTACCACAGGATGCCTGCATGATGAGTCATGTGTCTGTGCATTGGGATTCTCTCCAGGGCGCCTAGACGTGAGTTCGTAGTTCATAGAATGCCTAAGATACTTACCGTAGTTACTGTAGTAGATTATACCATGGCAAAGAATTAAACCCTACAAGATGAAGAACGATTAAGGGCTTGTCCGGACCTATGTAGTATGGGCTGCGTTGACTCTGAACAAATGTGCATTAGTGTCATATAATGTAAACAACTGCAATAAGGACTAAGAGCACAGCACAACACGACATCAATAGGATAGTCCCTTTGTAGCTTTGTCAGTGATCAAGTTTGTGGTTTGTTTAAGTATGGAAAATCGTTATACTGTTTCCGGCATAGAGAGGATGGCCGTGTATAATATTCCGTCAGTTGAATGAACTGACGCGCCCACAGTTTTACATGCAGGATAAAGAGGATGACAAATCGAAGTATACATGCTGCTCCAAGATTGATTTAAATGTGTATATTTTTATGTAATTAATGTAATTTTCTTCCACTGTATAAAGTTAATGTAAATGTAACTCTGATGTAAAGTAAAGTTTTATTTTTCGTTGTAAAATTGTATGAAGGGAAGTGAAAAGATCCTGTGGAACTCGAATTCAGTTTGTTTTGGAATTCGGAGTATTACATCCCTAGCCTCCACCCATCTATTTATAGGGAGGCAAGGGAGAGAGCTAATATGAAGGCTGGATGTATTCCAAATAGATTCAACGCCTCCCATTAATTTCACCAATAAGAGGGTGTATATCTTTTCATCGGAAAAAAGCGTCCACCACGAATCTTTAGGAGATTCATGCCTTGGAGGCCAAGCCAACTCCCCTAGGGGTTGGCTTGCCTCTCTTAGAGAGAAGATGGACCCTAGTGGGCCCATCCGACTAACATTATTCTTTCATTAGTGAACTACATTTGTATCGATATCATTTCATTTTTCGAAACTATATATGGGAAGCACCGAACATCACAATTATAATATGCTGCATAATAATCATCAATTCTTAAAATAATTTTGGAATTGGGAGAACAATAAATATGTGCATAGCATGTGAACATTTATCTAGTTTGAATGAAAAGATCGTCTCCTGTTGCAATTTGGATATTAATCTAATGACGTAAAATAAAAAACCAGAAGCTTCCTTTAGAGAAAGAATGTGAAAAATAAGCATGTATTGTAAAGTGAGAGGGCAGGCTTAGGCTTTTAGCATTTTAGCGGGATTTATGTCCATAGACTCCATACCTTAGATGAAAAATGGGAATGACCATATTCTTTTCTTCTGATTTGGAGTTCAATTCAATTTTTAATACGGAACATGGAGATCTGAAATTGCTTATTATAACTAGTGTTCTTTGTTGCAAATAAAAGTCAGAAATCATTTAACATTGGTTTTTCATTATAATTTAAGTATAACAAAATAAAGATCTTATGTATTCTATATTTAAAATAGGAGTGCCTTCTATTTTTCCAATCAGTTTCATTATTGGGTTTTTACTCCCCTTTTCATCTGGCAACAGTTTCCTCCGAATGCTTCCATGATGCAGTCGGGTGGTCGGTACATGCAACCGCAAGGTGGTCACCAGATGACCCCACAATCACTGATGGTTGCACACTCCTCGATGCTGTATGATCAGTCCCCATTATCTTCACTTCAGCAGCAACAAGCAGCAATGCATGGAGGGAACGACAGTGGAGGATTCAATATACTGCATGGTGAGTCCATTGTGGGAGGAAATGGTACACTCTCTCCGGCATCCGCTGGTGGTGGTGGGACCTTCCCTGATTTTGGACCCAGTAGTGGGGCTCAAGGAAAGCAGCGAGAGAGCTCTGGCGATGCAACTGAGGCTCACTACCTGAAAGGCTCTGAAGAGGAAGCAAACTAAGTTAGATGTGGTAGGATGTTTTGTCTAGTGCTGTATGTTTGTTTTTCTTGTACTTCAGTTGGTGGGATGCTTGTCTCTTTAATTCTTTTGATAGGAAGGACTAGAGAGGTTAAGACTGGGTTTTGTTGGATTTTGCGTGGCTGTGATCTTGGATTGTGCTCTCACTATTAGCCCTTGAATTTTATTAAGATTAAATGGGAATGATGTGGGGTGTTCGTCTTTTGCTATTTTATAGTCAGTTCATTTTGTGAAATGGTATTTGGAGGTTTTCTTTTAAACTTATATTACATCAGATATTCAGGTCTTATTGTTTGTGGCTTCTGTTGAGCGATGCATTGTACAATTGATACTGCTGATCATAGTGAAAGTATGATGGAAGCAGTTATGCTGAAGTATTTCGTTTTGTTCACTGGTATCTAACTTACTGTCGGTCTTTTTATGTCTACATCTGCCGTGTGCGGTAAATGAAAGAAAAAGAATTTCTTGCAAGAAATCTGAGAAAAGTATGTTGAAGATTGATATCTGTAGAGGTTTCTGATTGTATTATTTTATTAACTAGGAATTCTATGCCTGTATTGCTTATAGGTTGAGGCATTGACTTCTATTGGTGAGACTACCTTAGTATGACTATTAACTCCAAATATTTTTGTGAGTATTGACTGATTACTGCAAAGGAGGCTAAGCCTGCTAGCAAAGTAATCTTTACAGTAACTTCATCATATAAAGTTGAATGAGAATGGGCATTCAAATTCTCAATTGAATGGGAATGCATCATCTTAACCCTCTGAGGTGTGGGTTTCAGACTAGGTAGATTCGCTGGATCCAGCAATGCCTCAACATAAGCGAAACCTCCATGATCAATGGGACTACTGGAAGCCCCTTTTTCTGTAAAAGAGGTCTGCAACAAGGCGACCCCTTGTCACCTCTCTTATTCACTCTCGTTGCAGAGGTCTTGAAAGGAATGACAAAAAACTGCAAAGATATGAGCTGGATTACACCAGTAGGCCATTGTAGAATTATAGTTAGATGCTCTATCCTACAATAAGTAGTTAATTCCTTACTATTTGGTAATGACGTTTTAGAAGAGATGGTGGCGTTCCAAGGGAATTTTGTATTGTTATGAACTGTGGTCAGGGCGACAAGTGAAGAGCAGCATCATTCCCTTCACACTTTCTAATGAGGAAGTCGTGATCATGCAGCCACACTCAACTGTAAGGTGGAGTCCTTCCCTATCAAATATCTAGGCCTATCTCTTGGAACATGCAGGCTTAGAAAGACTGACCGTGAATCTGGTGGAAGTCCGTCCCGCAAGCCAGAAAGGGAAGTCCTTATCGTTGGATCTGCCACATACCCAAACCAGCAACCCCCTCCTGAAACTAGACCCCCCCTCGTGGATGTGCCCAACACATTGTGGAGAGGGTGAGGCAGGTTTGGATTAATTCCAAGCCCAATCCCTGTTTCATCAACCACCTAAACTCCTTGAGGTGGTCAACGGCGAATTCAGCGGTTGGGATAGAGAATCGAAAGTTAGAATTTTTCAAACTTGGAGTTTTTCTCATCAAATCAAAAAATCCAATTTTTAATTTCAACCACTTTTTAATTCCAAAAATTCAAATAAAAATATGGTAATTAACAAAATTATCCCTTATCAATTTCAACAATTAATCTTCAGGAATTACGAGTTCATGATCTAGAATTTCAAACCGAAAGACTTTTGTAAATTGATTTTAATTTTTTAAAAGATCAAACAAATCATAGAAGTTTGTTCACTACTTTCTACTCAATTTTTTGGGATTTTAAATTTCATTACTTAATCCAATTAAATAATCCAAGAACGAGCCTAAAACTCTGATTCCAATGTTGGCCACATATTTGTCATTGAGTGCATACACAAACATCACATGCATGCATAAGGAAACAAAAAAGATAAATCCTAGCATAATATTACAAATACGTTAATCTTACATTAGGTTGACGAAACGGTTGCCTTGAAACTCCTCAAGATCAGCTTCTCGTATGGTGGTGGGTCTTATAGGATGAGGACCTCCATGCACTGTTTTCAAGACCTCGGTTCCGAACTCAAGTAGTGAATGGTAGAGAACTAGAAAGAGAACTACTTTCTCTTTCAAGGAAAACTGGAAGGAGATTGTGTGGGAATCAATCTCTCTATATCAGTGGAATATTGCACAACATACATATGGCATACCTCATCCCTAGCCTCCACCCATCTATTTATAGGGAGGCAAGGGAGAGAGCTAATGTGAAGGTTGGATGTATTCCAAATAGATTCAACGCCTCCCATTAATTTCACCAATAAGATGGTGTATATCTTTTCACCGGAAAAAAACACCCACCACGAATCTTTAGGAGATTCATGCCTTGGAGGCCAAGCCAACACAACCCCTAGGGGATGGCCTGCCTTTCTTAGAGAGAAGATGGGCCCTAGTGGGCCCATCCGACTAACATTATTCTTTCATTAGTGAACTACATTTGTATCGATATGATTTCATTTTTTGAAAGTATATATGGGAAGCACCGAACATCACAATTATAATATGTTTCATAATAATCATCAATTCTCAAAATAATTTTGGAATTGGGAGAACAATAAATATGTGCATAGCATGTGAACATTTATCTAGTTTGAATGAAAAGATCGTCTCCTGTTGCAATTTGGATATTAATCTAATGACTTAAAATAAAAAACCAGAAGCTTCCTTTAGAGAAATGATGTGAAAAATTAGCGTGTATTGTAAAGTGAGAGGGCAGGCTTAGGCTTTTAGCATTTTAGCGGGGTTTATGTCCATAGACTCCATACCTTAGATGAAAAAACTGGAATGGCCTTATTCTTTTCTTCTAATTTGGAGTTCAATTCATTTTTTAATATGGAGCATGGAGATCTGAAATTGCTTATTATAACTAGTGTTCTTTGTTGCAAATAAAAGTCAGAAATCATTTAACATTGGTTTTTCATTATAATTTCAGTATAACAAAATAAAGATCTTATGTATTCTATATTTAAAATAAGAGTGCCTTCTATTTTTCCAATCAGTTTCATTATTGGGTTTTTACACGTCTTTTCATCTGGCAACAGTTTCCTCCGAATGCTTCCATGATGCAGTCGGGTGGTCGGTACATGCAACCGCAAGGTGGTCACCAGATGACCCCACAATCACTGATGGTTGCACACCCCTCGATGCTGTATGGTCAGTCCCCATTATCTTCACTTCAGCAACAACAAGCAGCAATGCATGGAGGGAACAGCAGTGGAGGATTCAATATACTGCATGGTGAGTCCACTGTGGGAGGAAATGGTACATTCTCTTCGGCATCCGCTGGTGGTGGTGGGACCTTCCCTGATTTTGGATGCAGTAGTGGGGCCCAAGGAAAGCAGCAAGAGAGCTCTGGCGATGCAGCTGAGGCTCACTACCTGAAAGGCTCTGAAGAGGAAGCAAACTAAGTTTGATGTGGTAGGATGTTTTGTCTAGTGTTGTATGTTTGTTTTTCTTGTACTTCAGTTGGTGGGATGCTTGTCTCTTTAATTGTTTTGATAGGAAGGACTTGAGAGGTTAAGACTGGGTTTTGTTCGATTTTGCGTGGCTGTGATCTTGGATTGTGCTCTCAGTATTAGCTCTTGAATTTTATTAAGATTAAATTGGAATGATGTGGGATGTTCGTCTTTTGTTGTTTTACATTCAGTTCATTTTGCAAAATGGTATTTGGAGGTGTTCTTTTAAACTTATATTACATCAGATATTCAGGTCTTATTGTTTATGGCTTCTGTTGAGCGATGCATTTTACAATTGATACTGCTGATCATAGTGAAAGTATGATGGAAGCAATTATGCTGAAGTATTTCATTTTGTTCACTGGATTCTAGCTTACTGTCGGTCTTTTTATGTCTACATCTGCTGTGGGCGGTAAATGAAAGAAATAGAATTTCTTGCAAGAAATCTGAGAAAAGTATGGTGAAGATTGATATCTGCAAAGGTTTCTGATTGTATTATTTTATTAACTAGGAATTCTATGCCTGTATTGCCTATAGGTTGAGGCATTGACTTTTATTGGTGAGACTACCTTAGCATGACTATTAAGTCCAAATATTTTTGTGAGTATTGATAGATTACTGCAAAGGAGGCTAAACCTGCTAGCAAAGTAATCTTTACAGTAACATCATCATATAAAGTTGGATGAGAATGGGCGTTCAAATTCTCTTTAGGAATGCGTCATCTTAACCCTTTGGGGTATGGGTTTCAAACCAGGTAGATTCACTGGATTCAGCAATGCCTCAACATACCCAAAACCTCCATGATCAATGAGACTGCTTGAAGCCCCTTTTTCTGTAAATGAGTTCTGCATACTTTTGTGTTTTAGTAATTCCATTCATCGCAGTCTTACTTAAATCATTCATTTGATTTCCTTTTGGGCAAAAGGAGTAGTGGCAGGAGAAAGGGATCACATCAATGAACCATTCCCACTACAGCCTTATGATGATGAGGAGATCAAGATCGGTCTCACCATCGGATAGTGCCATCTAGAGATGTTGGGGGTCCGTGTTTTATGCTTCTTTATGTAGCTTTCTTTCTTATTTAGTTCATTGCCTATCCTCGTAGGATTGTTGGAGGTTGATACTATTGTACTTTTGGTTTTGATTTTACCTACTTCGTAGGTTTGTTTCGTTATGTTCTCGTTAATAAATCAATGTGGCCATATGTTAGACTATAAATATTAAACCCTCACCCATATCACAACTTTGAAGTTTCGGTCTATCAGTAGAATCTTTCACCTGGTATCAGAGCAACACATATTCTAATTTCACTGGCTACTCATATTAAATGTGGAACTTTTTATAATAAAAAAGTACCGCAACGTATCGTCCAGGTCTTGGTTCACAAAAATGGCTCTCAATTGGGGGCGTGTTAGAAAATAAATATTAAACCCTCACCCTCACCACCTGAACACAACTTCAAAGTTTTGGTCTATCGTTAAGGTCGAAGGATTATCATTGACATAATTCAATATCCTCTTTCCCCAACTACATCTCTATCCCCAAAATTCATTGCACTTTATTATTTTCCCTCACTCCTATGCACTTCTTATTCACTCTATATTTGCTCACAACTAATTTTGAATACCAATAAGCTGTAGCTCATATTGTAAGGGTTTGAGATGGGTGAATGGAGATCTCAAGTTCGAGAACAGGCCATGATGTAGCATGATAGGGGTAAAATTGGAGCCACACGATCCCAACAAGCATCTCAAAGCTTCTAAGGGCAGTGCTGAAATTTCACAACAACAACATGACTATTAGAAGGACATGAATGGTCTTTAGGCCCATGAGCTCGACCAGATCCATGATGATGGTTTACTTGCAGCCCAAGGAGAAGGGAATTTCCAGTTAATTACTGTTGTCAGTCAGATCCCCTCGAAACATGGATTAGTTGCTAATAATATTCCTTCTATGAGAATCTCCAACATTATCTTAAAAGATATTTTCAGATCTATCTTCCATAATTGATTCCTAGACTATAAATACACTCACTTCTCCATCAGTTAAAGGTAATCAATATTTGTAATACCCCATATTTTTAAATAATATTTTTAAGAGTTATAAATGAATTAAAATGGTTTTTGGTGATTTAATAAATATTTTTTTGAAAATTTTTCTTTTTACACGTGCAAAACACGTGCAAATGTTTTGTTGGGAGGTTCAAAGTCAAAAACTATTTTGTGAAAAATCATTATTTATGATTAGATATTATTTGTAAATTTTCTAGATTTTTTTGATAATTATTGGACCTATTTGCAAATATTACAAAAGGACTTTTGTGCAAAATTACCAATTGGAGTGAAAACTCCAAATTTTTGGATCTTTGGGCTGGGTATAATTCCTAGTCAACTCATGGTTTAAAAGTTTACTTTTTGTTTTGATGAATTTGATTTATTTTACAAGTTTCGATAAAAGAGGATCTTTTTGCAAAATTGCTATTTGAAGGGGGTGAAAATGCAAAATTATTTTTTGGGTTTTCCCTACAGTGCCAGCTGATTCTAGTGGGGGTCTTTTTGATTTTTGAACTCGATTAAATTGGTTTTAACTAATTTCCTAGTATGGGGATCTATTTATGTAAAGATATATTTTAAAAGGAGTATTTTTGCAAATGTGTTCAAAACCCTAAAAACCTATATTCCGGCCTATTTAAAAGGTAGAGTGCAGCCGTCTTTTGCTGTACAACACAAAGGATTTTATTATTATTATTTTCTGGAGATTTAAAGAGAAGATCTTGGATTTCTTGCGAAGGAGAGGCTTTTCTTATTTTCTATTTGTCTTTGTTCGATTTCTTCAACAAGGTGAGTGATATAATTGTTTTGTTTTGTTCTTTGAATGTTGTATGTGGTGTTTCATCTACTAGAAAGCATGCTAGGGTTTGGGTATGAATTTATATGATGGATTGGATGAATTGGTGAATTAAAATTGGATCTTTTATGAAAACCTAATTATTTATGAGTAGAATTGCATATGGATGATTTGAGATCTGTTGAATGACCCGTTATAAATCATGAGTAGGCTATTTCTTTTGGATTAATGCTGATTTGATTGAGTATGGCGAATGTCATGCATACATTGATTAAAGATGAGATTTTTATTGAGTTTGGATGAATACAACTTGGTTATGGTAATGTTAAATTTGTGTATGATTATGAGTCAAAGATGGTGATTGAATTTGAGGAAGTTGAGAAGGACTAATGAATTAAGAGATCATGTCTTGAGAATTGGATTTGGGATAAATTGAATTGGATTTGATGTAATACAACTAAATTGGGGATTTTGTGATTTTGTGAGAGGTTTTACTTGAATTTGGATTTCTCCAACACTAAGATTTAAATCTGAAAACTTTGTTAATTTTAATTTATGGATTTGTGTAGTTCTTTTGGTGCACAAACATGCATAAACATTTTTCATGCAGATCGTATTCCATTGCTTTTGAAGAAATTAAGTCTTTATGTGTTTTCTAAGAATTTAGCTATATCCAAACTTATTTTGGTATTGATATGGTTTGGAATATAAAACGAAGTTATTTTGATGTATGATTGATTCTTAAAAACTCTACTTTTGATATATGCACAAAATCGTTTTCTTTTTGAAGAGAATCAACAAATTTGCTTTTTTGATTAATTCAAGTGGTTTTGATTGGTTTTTATGGATCTTTGTATATCCTATAAGTTGTATTTGATCATATCAGAAATATGATTTTTTACAGAATTCGTTTTCATAAAGTAAAACTCCGTATCGGTTGAAATGTGCACAACTAAAAACTGCAGTCTGCAGGTCGAAAGTCGACCGAGTGAATTTTACAGTCGACCGTCACTCTCACTACCTGGTTGCTGTGTTTTCTCGTTTTCTTGAAATTTTGCGCGGAATAGTCGACTGACCCATTTTTACAGTCGACTGTCTCTGCTATGTTTTAATGTTTTCTTGAAGTTTTGGATTTTCGCTCTGGACAGTCGACCGATGACTTTTTACAGTCGACTGCTACTAGTTAGAATTATATTTCTTAAAGTGTTGGATTTTTGCTTTGGACAGTCGACTGTTATCGCTCTGACTGATGTTTTCTTGAGTTTATCTGATGTTTCTTCGAATGATTGTTCCTTTAATATTATATTATTTCAAAAGATGTTTTACTACAGATTTAAATGTTTTATAGAGATTTATGTTGGAACTGTAAATGTATTCTTTCGAACCTTATTGAGCTATATGCGTTTTCAAAGGAGTTGATTTTTTGTGATGTTCTACAACTTAAAAATATGGTTTTTAGTTATTCAATAGATTTAATATTTACTTGAATTCTAGAATTTTATATAAGATTTGGATTTTTGTTGATTTAAGAAGTTCTTCATATAATCGTTTTGACGATGGATTTGTGAGTTTTGGTCTTGATGATATCTCTAGGAGTTGAGTGGGAGTCCTGTGAACTGGTAGATGAGATTTTTTGGTTTAGACCAGTTGGGTCTTAGGGTTGTTGTTGAGTATTTAAGTCCGGCAAGATATACTAACTCTAGAGATGAGAATTTTTGTGTTTTAATAATAACTAACTTAAGAACAGGCACAAGTGGAGGTGTGATGGAACTTAGGAAACGTGAGTATATGCTCTGGGTTTGTTTAGTTCAACGGATGCGTTCCAGGACTGTTTGTGTTCTGTCCCGAGAGGACATTTTTATGTTCGTGTGTCGAGGGTCTACAGGCCTATTCACGGAGCATGCAGGGTGCATTCGCGTGTCGAGGGTCGGCAGGCCTATTCACAGAATGTACCTGGTGTATCTGCACGTCGAGGGTCTTGCAAGCCTATTCGTGGGGTACATGGTTGGGAGGTGATTCTTCAGTTTTTGAGCTATTCTTTCATGATGCTTGCGCGTTGAGGGTTGTGGTGCCTATTAGCGGAGTATTCTGGATCTTGTTTTCCATCACCGTAGTAGGATTAGTTGCATAACGAGGGATTTAATCCTATAAAGTGGAGATCGTTAAGGGCTTGCACCGCTATGGAAAGCATAGAATCTGACAAGTATGCATTAGAGAGTCAGCATATAGCATTGATGTTTTCTTGACTTGGTTTTATGCTTGTGTTTTTCCCTACACTTGACACTTAGTCTAGATTCACTTGATGTTTTCATGTATTACTATATACTATCTTATATTGCTTGATGTTTTCATGCTTTACTTATTGTTATTTCTCATTTCATTTATTCTTGCTATCAATACATGTTGTTGATGACTCTATGCTCTATATTTTATTTATGTTGTTTTCTCTTATATCACTCACACCGTTATAGCTGACCCCTGTAGTTTTGGGGGTTAGGATTATCTCTAGCCTCATGTTTTACAGGTAGGTGCTTATAGCTTGGGATTTGGATGCTTGTGCTAGAATGTTAAAAGAGCTTATGTAAATTTGTAAAAGAAAGTGTTGTAAAGAAAAGATTGTAATTCAAGGTGTTTTGTATTCCGCTGTATTTTGTAAATAATTGATGTAATAAAAGTTGAAATAAAAATTATCTGTGTTTTTGGCTATGTTTACTATTGCAATTGAAGATGATGCTAGGAATTGTGCCACATATTTCTAAGAAATCATATTGGAAATTCGGGACACTACAATATTTCTTCATTAAAAAACCCAAATCTTTTTTCTGGGTTGCTGACTTGAGCATCAGAGGGTCTTACACTAGAGCCACCTTCGGTGTGAGACTTTTATAGGTTCCCGGACGTTTTCAACCATCCAGATCCAGATCTAGATCCCTACAATTCCAGCCATGAAAATCAAGATCCAGGCATTTCCACCCACTTAGATACGGATCCTGATCAGTTGTCCATATTAGTTCTTCTCCCTCAATAAAAGAACTCTTCATCTGATATCTCCCAAACCAAAATTAGTAGTAAAAGAATTTGTGCCGTTTGTGGAAAAGCTATAGATCTGCTTCCCCGATCAGATCCAGCCCCTCTAGCCATGCCTCGTGGAAGAAAGCAATTAGCGACTACCACTAGCTTCCAGGGGGACCCTCCTCCTGCACCATCGCAACCTCCGCTACCGCCGTCACAGCTTCCTCCCAGTAAGGTTGTGTCGGCAGGATCCTAGCACTATCGTCTCGAATCCCATCTGGCCGAGAACTGGGGGTCGGTCCTCACATCCATTCCCTCCTTAGCACATCATGTGCAGTCAGACTGCCGCAAGGTTATCAACACCCGACAGGAAGGAACAGACTTCCGTTAAAGCTTAAATGAAAGGCATACCCGAGCGGGTGCTTCTCGCTCAGAACGCCCTAGGAGCCAAAGAGTCTGTCACCCCAAAAATATGATTCCTATCAGGCACCCTCACAACGGTGACGAAGGCTCGAAAGGAGCCTGATTCCAGTCAGTCGGTGAGCTCCCAGGAACAACAGAGAAGTGGAGGTGCCCGTCACCCCAACGAAGTACTACAACTTCACTGACCAAATCTTTAGAGCCCTCCAAGGTGCCCCGAACATGAACCGTGAGGTGAGCAGCTCACTCCCCAGGACCGAGAAAGAAGAAGAATCCTACGGGTCAACTCGATCCGAGGGGTGAGAAGATGTGGTGCTTCGTCGTCTCCGAGAGACGAAGAATCGCTTTGATCAGATCGATCAAGAGGAGAGTCGCTATGACGAAGTATACCACCCCATAGGACCTTCCGAAGCCCCTGTTCCAAGAACTTCATGCCTCCTACCTTCGAGTCATATGATGGTTGAGAGTTTGAAGACTCTCATGATGATACACAGAGCCTCTGATGCAGTCCTCTGTACAACTTTCCCAGCAACCTTGACGAGATTGGCACGGGAGTTGTACTCTGTCTCCTCTACGGCCCGTATCCTTATTCAATCACCTTGAGTAACTCTTTCACCACACTCAACACTAACATCTTGACCATCTTTATGTTTATCGAAGGAGATGGGATACTCCCCCCCCCAAGATGAAGCCATCAAACAGAAGGATGGACAAAAGCCGATGGTGCCAATTCCTCATATTCACTGTGGTCACCAATCTAAGTACACCCAGAAGAACAAAGTTGAGCCACCACCGGCTCGAAGAGCCAAAAATCGTGCAGAAAACGCTCTCGAGGCCCAAGAATTAGAACCTATGGTCATTCTCCATTCCATTCATGGAGGTCCTATGGGCGGGGAAGTTAACCTTCTCGGACAGAGATCTTGAAGGCATCCGAACTCCTCACTGCGGTGCACTATTGATCAACCTCTTTATCGTGAACCATGAAGTACACCGCATCCTGGTAGATAGTGGTAGCTCGGTAAACATCCTCTTCTTGGAAGCCCTTGAAGACTTCAAGCTCTCTAGCGACCGTTTACACCCTCCATGGGTTCTTCGGGTTCAGGTCCAGATCAAAGGAATAGTCACCCTCAACGTGACGGCTGGCAGAGCCCCCGCTCTCCAAACCGAGGTCATGGACTTCATGGTTGTCAACGTGAAGGAAACCTACAATGCCATCCTAGCGGTCCTCCACGCCATAGCTTCGGCATTTCACATGAAGATGAGGTTCCCCACACCATCTCGGGCTAGATAAGTCAAGGGAAGTCAAGAAGTGGCTCGGATGTGCTACATGACTACTTTGGAGGGCCTTGTCTTTCCACTTGAAGCCTTAGAGCTCCCCCAAGAGAAGAGTCAGATTATGTCCAAACTCGTCGATAAATTAAAAGAAATTCCCTTCTCACATGAAGACCTGTCCAAGTGTTTTCGAGTTAGCCAAGACCTCTGCCACCGAGTCATGAAACAAATTTTTAGTTGCATTAGAGAGAACCAAGACTTGTTTGCTTGGACCAATGTGACATGTCTGACATCTTGTAGGAGTTGATCATGCTCTGCCCAACTGTTAACTCAGATATAAAGCCGTTCCAACAAAAGCGCTACAAGTTCGCTCCTGATAGGCACTAAGTGGTCAAAGAAAAAGTCGACAAACTCCTAGCCGCTCGCTTCATTTAAGAAGTCAACTATCCCAAGTGGTAGGGCAATGTAGTCATGGTGAAGAAAGCCAATGGTAAGTGGAGGATTTGCATCTATTTGAACAAAGCATGTTTAAAGGATCCCTATCCTCTTGCTATCATTGATGCCTTGATTAATGCTACATCCGAGCATGAGCTCTTAAGCTTCATGGATGCTTTTTTAGGTAATAATCAGATCCAAATGTTCCCTCCCGACATCCCGAAGACATCTTCATCACTGACCATGGCCTCTACTACTATTGGGTCATTCCTTTCGAACTAAAAAATGTTGGAGCCACTTACGAGCTACTAATGAACAAAGTATTCAAAGGTCAGATTGGCCAAAACATGGAATTTTATGTAGACGATATGCTTGTAAAAAGTTTTAAGAAGGATGACCATGTGGCTGACCTCCAAGAAGCTTTCGTTCTTCTATGAAAGAATAACATGAGGCTGAACCACTCGAAGTGTGCCTTTGAGGTCTCCTCGGAGAAGTTCTTGGGATTCATGGTTAGCCAGAGGGAAATTGAGGTCAGTCCAGAGAAAATCCGAGCCATACTCAACATGTCTCCCCCATTCAACATTAAAGAGATTCAAAAGCTTATGGGGTGCCTTGCCGCCATCAGTCTATTCCTTTCCAAGTCTGGAGAAAAGTTTCTCCCTTTCATTAAAGCATTTTGAGGATCAAAGTGCTCTGAGTGGGGGGAAGCGCAGCAAGAAGCTTTTGAACAACTCAAGGTATATCTAATCAATCCACCACTCTTGAGTAAGCCAGAGCCGAGTGAAGTCCTCTACCTTTATTTGGCTACTTCCTACTAGACCTTCAGCGCATCTTGGTAAGGAGGAAGACAAGTCCAGAAGCCGATTCACTATGAGAGCAAAGTACTCCATGACGTCGAACTTCGTTATTCCAAGATGGAGAAGATGACCTATGCTTTGATAATGGCCACCCGGAAGCTCTACCCTTACTTCCAAGCACACTTTATCTCGGTCCTCACCAACTAACACCTCAAGCAAGTACTTCACGAGCCAGAAAACTCAAGGCGACTCATGAAGTGGTCCATTGAATTGAACCAACACGACATCAAGTATTGGCCAATGACAACCCTCAAGGCCCAAGCCTTAGCCGATTCATCGTCGAGAGCACTACCCCAGATCCCCCCGAGGAAGGCAAAACCCTCCGGTCTAGAGTGTCTACATCAATGGCTCCGCTTGCGTTGAAGGGAGCAAGGCCGATGTCATCTTGCTCGGCCAAGAAGAGTTCACTCTCAATTACTCACTTCATCTCAATTTTTGAGCCTCCAACAACGAGGCTGAATATGAGGCTGTAACACCCCGCAAAATTGAAAATGACAATTTTGCCCTCGTGTGTTACGCACGTATTTTGTACCGTTACTGATAATATTTGTAACGTGTTTTCATTACATATTGTGATTTTTGACTATTTATGCATTCCTCGTATATTTTATCCTATTTGGGTTAACTAAAATATTAAAATTTCAATTTCTGGGTTTTACATGTTTTTTACGTGTTTTTAATACACGTATTGATTATGTGCTTCCACCGCTACATGCAATATTTTCTATGTGTTTAAAATATTTATTTCATGTATTCAAATCCATTTTATAAAACGGAAATTCATTTTCTCACATTTTGATCTAAATACTTTTGTACGTGTAATGCACGTGTTTTCCATGTACATAATGATTACATCGTGAAATATATAAAATTAATAAATACATTTGTCTTATATTGTATTTTTATTATCTTTAATATTTTTCCGTTGATAAAACCGAATTTCGTATTTTTTATATTTTACGTGCGAAGTACGTGTTTTTCGGTGCGCATATTTAAGCATATTTATTTTCAAAAGAAATTCGGGGTGTGTGTAACACCCCGTAATTTTCAAAAGGGTATATATATATATATATATATATATATATATATATATATATATATATATATATATATATATATATACACGTTGAAAGTAAAAAGTAGCTGTTATATAAAAATATATGTATGATGACATTTCATGTAAATATTTGGAAGAAGGAGGGGGGGTCCCACGTGAGAGTAACAACACAATTAGTGCTGTGTGCTTATGATGGGGGGTGATGATGTCACCTTGATCTGGGGCCCACCCGATGGTTGAAGGAACAGCAGGAGTGTGCTGTTGCCTTGGAAGGTTGACGTGACATTGAAGTTGGAGTTGGGCTTTTCATGTGCTTGATCGGTTAGGGGGGAGTTGGCCGGTAGGGGAGTTAGGGAATTGGAGAGGTAGAGTAGTGAAGAGTTGGGGGTTATGGGAGTTAAGATAATGAAGAGTTGAGTAATTTATTAGGTGGAGAAATTTGCAATTTAGACCCTCACTTTTTTCTATAAATACACCCCCATTCTTCTTCTCATTTCATACTTAAAATAAACAATAATAGGGAGAGGAAAAAGAAAGAGAGTTGAAGTGTTCTAGTTGCTTGTTGGAGAGCTCTTGCTAGGAGAAGGACTAGGAGTGCTTGTTGGAGCTAGGAGCTAGAAGTTGTCTCTCCATTCTTGGTTGTTAATTCTTCATAAGAGGTGGGTGGTCTCTATATTTTCTAATTCATCGGTTGATCATGCTAGAATATGATATTAGTAATATAGATCAATTTGATGTGATGTGAGTAATCTTGTGTTTTTCTAATTATAAGACATGCATGCTAATATATTACATGAGTAGTAAAGAAAAAGTTGATGTGATAATAAGAGAACAAATCCATGCTATTTATGAATTGTAGAGATTTTGTTATAGTCATCATGTTGGTTGAAAATGAGAAAAAGAAAGAGAAAAAATCCATGCCATTGTTTGTACTATGAATAGTAGTAAAATTTTGCTAGTAACGTGTTAATTAGAAATAAGAAAAAGAGATAATGAGTTATAGCCATATATGTATGATAATTCACAAATGTAGAAGTATATAATGGAAAGATAACTTGTTAAGATTTTCCTCTTTGATAAAAATAAAATTTTGGGTGAAATTGAATTGATAGACATAAAATTATTTTTAAAATTATTTGCAAGAGATACATTATACTATTTTTGACTAAAATAAAGAAATGAAATTTTTGTTCATTCAAGAGAAGGAGACAATTTGAAATATAAATACAATGTTTAGAACACAAGTTTGGAAATTCATGAACCATTGTTTTCAAGGGAAAATCAGTATGAATAAGAAAATTATAGTTCATTAAAAAGATTAGATCGATCATATGTCGAGTTTTGTGGAAAATAACTAAATTCTGAACGTTATGAACAAAACTACAGTAGCGTGATTCCTAATCAATAATCACACTTGGACTTATTGGCTAGCCAGTGCACCACAGAGCGCTACTGTGCTTGTAGGAGATCTTGGGTTCAAAACTTTTTGGGCACATTATATTTTGTTTTCATTTTAAATTAAATCCGAAACCGAAAATGAACAATTGGGGATTTCGGTATGGTATTATGACAATTAAGCCACTTGGGCTTAGTGGCGTTCGGTGTGTGCTTTGGGCACCTACTGTAGCTCACGAGTGGTCTTGGGTTCGAAACCCTATGACCACATTTTGATTTTTTTTTGACATTTTAATATTTTTGTGAATTTTCATGCAAATAAAAATTTGGAAAAAAATTCTAGAATTTCTATAAAATGAAATAGAATTTATTAAAAAGAGTTTTAGAATTTTTTTTAAGTATATTTGAGAAGTTAAAAGGAGGAATTGAGATAGAAAATGAGTTTTGACTTAAGGTTTAATTTATTTTTGAAGAAGAGTAAAATATTGTTGTGTGAAGTGATTTCTCTTGAAGAGATTATACTCTTATTTTTGTTTAAGAAATATTTTGATGTGGTTGAGACATATTATATGAGCTTAAATTGTTAAATGAGATTTCAAGTGATGAATTTGTGTTCATGAAAAGATTTATTGTTTTTGAAAGAGTATGAATGAATAAATGGATCATGAATAGTGTCAAGATAAGACATTGACCACTTTGTGAATAAGTTGAAGATGAGAATATTTAAGTTTAATACATGATTATTGAAGGGTATGAGTACCCATGGTTTCTTGTACATGAAAGGTTGTGAATTAGAGTTAGTGAGACCTCGGGTACCGGTATTGTTGAAATAAAAAGAAGTGAGTTATATTTTTTGAGATTTGCCATGGATCTATCTCGGTATTTGTGATTAAGTTCGGTAGGGGGTAAAACTAACTCTAGGTATGATAATTTATCCATGTCTTGAACTTAACAACTAGGAACATAAGAGAAGATGTAGTAAAACCTAGGCAAATGTACGTGGGGCACTCTATATAGTAGGGCGATGGATTTGCTGCGGTGGTTCTCCGGGACTATAGACCCAGTCGGGTGGTAGATTTCGGGACTGTGGTTGCCTCGTGGAAGACGAGATTTTATTTTAAATCTGGGACTATGTGTAGTCGGGCGGATAGTTTGCCGTACTCCAATGTATATACGTATACCGGGGCTAGAAGGGCACTTGCAGGAGGTGCGCACGACGAGGAGTCTGTATAACATTCGGGCGGTGGTTTTACTGTGGTGGTTCTCTGGGATTGGGATATATACTCGTAGAAAGTCTCAACTTTGTTTTATTACTGGGTAGTTTGTCATGGCGAGGGATCGAACCCTTTATTGTGGAGTACGTAGGTGCTTGCCCTCGGACCTATGTAGTATGGGATGCATAGAATCCGAATAAGTATGCATTAGTATCATCCTAGTATAAAATATCTGCATTAGGCATTAAGGCATGGCATACACTTACATGTTTAGTGTAGTCACATTTAACACTTGATTTGCATTCAAATTTGTAATTTATTAAAGTAATGAGATGGTTATATTTCTACCATAGAGAGGATGGCCGAGTATAACATTTTCGTCAGTTGTAAGTAACTGATGTGCCAACAGCTTATTATGCAGGAACTGGATTTTCATGAAGAAGTAAAGTTGTTCTCGATGTTGTTGATTGATTACATGTTAAAGATATTGAAAGTTGTTTATTATTTTCATTGTTGTACTTCATTTTATCTTCCACTGTGTAAACAATTGTAAAGAACTCTGATGTATGATGAAAAGTTCAAATTTACTTGTAAAATTGTATGAAGTAAAGTGTAAAGATCCTGTGGAATCTCGAATTCGGTCTTATTTGGAATTCGGGGCGTTACAGAGGCACTAGTTGCCGGCCTCCTCTTGGCTCATAAAGTGTAGTCTTGAAAAGTTAAAGTGTTCAATGACTCCTAGTTGGTGGTGAATCAGATCCGTGGAGAGTATGCGGCTAGGGATGATCGCCTGATTAAGTACTTAGAAACTCATAGCTGCATTGTGAGAGGACTTGAACACACAGTGCTTATTAAGTCATCTTAAGCCGAGCATTGAAGAGGAAGCTTTAGAGGTCACGATCGTCACTTCTCAGACACCCGGAGATAATTGAATGAAACCCTTGTTCGACTTCCTCGACAAGGGAATCCTCCCAGCAGATCCTAAAGAAGCAAGGAAGATCCGGACTGTTGGTGATGCCCTAGAGGCTAGTTGTGTGTTAACATTACTAGTTTACATTGTATCATAAAATTTATTTCATATTTAGGTATTTCATTTATTGTTTTATTTATTGTGAATTAAATGAACTTAATGATGTCCTTAGAATAGTAAGTTCAATGCCATGGGATATCAAGTGCATGACTTGATTGTGAGATCCTATTGGCTGGAATCAGAACACTGATATTAAATATCCCTAGTCAAATATTATTGTGAATTAGGACAACGATAATACATAGATACTAATTTGTGCATAGACTGATGATCATTCTCACGGATCATGGATATGAGATATCAAGTCTTCTCATGTGTACATATTAAAGTAATAATGTACTGGACTAGACTACCATGAGAATGCTGCGTGGATCGTTATGTGAGTGTCATAAGCGGTTCTCACAGTGACATGGTGTATGTAGTCCTTTGACTTCAAGTCACTACGGTTCCTTACATGAGAAGTTATATGTTTTAATGTCGTCAAACATTGCCTGTAATAAGGTGATTATAAAGTCGACTATTGGATATACTACAAATCATGCAGAGAGATGTGAGTGACTTAGATAGGATTTGTACCTCTTACATAACAGAAGCGATATCTACGGGACCCTTAATTGAGTGAGACTGCAAAATGCATGGCCTTCTCAAAAGAGTCAATATGAGTTTGATCTCATTTATTTTAGTAAGTCTACTCGGACATCAAGGAAACAAAGATTGAACTATATAAGGGTGACACGCTCTATGCCTTGTGGTCAATTAAGATATCTGGAAAAAAGTACTAGACTACATGGTAACATTGGTTACAGATAGGTTATGCCAAATCACTTACATTCCCCTTATTTGGGTAGCAGTGATGTATTGCTAGATATCGCTTACTGTTTGTAATACTATAATATGATTTTAGTAATACTGTCAATATAATGGGAACCTGCAGAGTCACACACTTAGAATGGATCGAAATTGGGATTTAAATTCATAAGATGAATTTAATTGGGATCCAAGTAAGACTTGGACTCCTGACATTGGTTGGACATTTAATTAGATTAAATGTGCCAATTAAATTTCAAAGGCCCGCACACGAATTTGATCGAGGTCAGATTGTGAGCCCAACAGCCTCATTACTCTCTTAGGGTTGATTTTCTGCACCTATATATATGATATGTTCCGTGAAAAAGACATGTGAAAAAAACCCTAGCCGTCACATAAAGTGAGAGAGATAACGTGAGGAGGAACATCCTACAGCTAGCATCGCGGTTCGAGGAAGAGCCGTTTATCGTTCCGTTCGTATGGATACCATAAAGGCACCGCAATATTGCATTGGTGTGATTGACATACTGTGGAGACAACAAATCCATCTTTAAGGTATAACTCCTAAATATGATTTATGGTTTTCGCATGGATTCATGACTAGGTTTCGATATTTTGTAATTTTTTTGCTGTGTATTTAATCTGTGATTGCCTTCGAAACCTAATACGAACAATGGCAGAAAGATACACACTTGTTGAGGGGGTCCTTTACAAGTGATCCTACACTTTGATAAACAACTGACCGTATCGAGGAGTATTACAATTTTAATTATTCTACAACCTCCATTAAGCCCATTAAATCCCATTATAATCTTAATTATTCTACAAGCCCATTAATAATTGCGAAGTCCCCTAATCCTAGATGGTATTATAATCACCACTCCTTATGGACTTAGCGACCTTGCCAAGCTCAGACCCTTCATTTATCTAGAACATTCTTTCTAGCCGATGTGGTCCATGGGTGCCGTTACCCTGATCCTGCTAGCGTACTGCTCTGGTCTTTTTTTTTACCCAGCATATTTTCTCTGGCCTTGCCAGTGTGTACACCCATTGTGGTCCCACACCATTGGTATAGAAAGTCGGCTCGATACCATTTGTAATACCCTGAGTCTGTCCAGCTGCTTACATGCATATGCATCTACGCGTCTAAAGAACCTGACCACGGCCTCACCACAGGGGACAACTTCACTGAAAAAGCTAACTTAGTAGGTGCTCTTGGATCATAGGAAACCTAATATGAACCATTCTTCACTGCCATTCCCATTCGTTATGGGACTATATATTTTGTCATTATCACAATATATTTTGTCTTTTTTTTTAGGGTAAAGGTGGAATAACGCCACCCTGTTTCGTTGATAAGAAGTTAATAAAACAACCCCGGTGTACCGGGGGAAAATACAAAAAGAAATAATGCAGAAAGTAGAACATAATCTCCCAACAATATCCTGGGGGGTGGATCCAACCAAAAGTACAAAAGTACAACCCAAGGTACACTAGATCTAAACAAGGTACAAAATAGAGCTAGCTGCAGACTGTGGGCTTCCCAATTGTATCCTGTTCCCTGTGAGTATCAAGAGGACCTACCCCTCAGTCCAGTGTCGGTCCAAACTCGACCTCTTCATCATCGAATTCCTCTACCTGGAAGACTCTAGCAATCCTCCCCCTCGCTCCTGTAGCAGCAGCTGTGGCCCAAAAGAAAATAAGATGCATGATATGAGTAAGATTACCAGAAGTACTATTACATGAAGCAAGAAAATAAAAATTATTTTTGTCTAGCCATAACATCCAAGTAGTTGCCGCAATGGCTATGTACCAAGCATCCTTCATTTCGTGGCGAACAGAGGTAAATTGGGGCCAACCCACAATTCCTTGTATTCGCTGGGGTAGTCACATATTCCTAAGGCCCGTAATACTTCTACCATAGTTGCCTTACTCCTTTGGCAATGAATGAAAAGATGGTTCAGATTTTCCGTATGTACGTTACAGAATTCACAGTTGGTCGCGATCTGAGGTTGTCTTTTGGCAAGGTTCTCTCTGGTGAGGATTACATTATTGAGCACTAGCCAGAGGAAGACGCTAACTTTTAGGGGCGTTTTGGCTTTCCATAAAACCTGTGCCTAGCTGGGTCTACATCCTCGATAGTGTATGCAATGATATAGAGACCTAACAGTGAAAGCTCCTTTGGTCTCTAGTCCCCAACGCATCTGGTCTGGGCCCTGAGCACACATTGCTCCATTCCGTGTAATGTGTGTTTGCAGTTCATTCAGTCGCTGCTGTAACCCTGGGCTAAGAGGTCCTCGGAAAGGCAATTTCCAATTGCCCTTCTTCCATGTCTTGGCCACCGATACATTCGGGCAAGTTGTTTTCTCATACAAATCTGGAAAAGTCTCTTTGAGGGTATGGGCACCACACCATTTGTCCCACTAGAATCTGGTCGACCATCCATTCCCATTAGTCGATATAACCGTTGAGTTGAAAGGCCCGCTTGCTTTGGCAATTCCTTTCCAGAAGTGAGAAACTGTAGATCCTACCTGGAAGCCTAAACTTCTCGTACTTTTCCCCCTGAGGTACGGTTGAATGAATTCCTGCCATCCTTCCCCACTGTGGTGGAAGACCTTCCACCACCATTTTTCCAGTAGGGCAAGGTTCACGTCTCTCAAGTCGATGATGCCTAGCCTTCCATGTTTCTCCTTCATGCATGCAATACCCCACTTGATCAGGTGGTATCCCTCCTATTCGAGTCCGCCCTTTTCCAGAAAAATTGCTTTCTGATTCGGTCAATCCTTTGGATCACCCACTTAGGCAGCTCAAAAAATGACATGTAGTAAATGGACAGATTATACAACACCAAGTTGATAAGAACCACTCTACCCCCGAGGGAAAGCGATTTTCCTTTCCATCCAAACAATCTTTCCTCCACCCTATCTATGATAGGTAGCTAGTCCGTCTTGGTGAGCTTCCCGGGTCTGAGTGGCAGACCTAAATATTTGATTGGAAAATCGCCTTTTATACAATTCAATATGGTGGCATGGTCTTGTACTTCTACATCTGAAAGTGCAATTGGAATCAAAGCACTCTTGTAGAAATTAATCCTGAGACCTGACCAGGCTTCGAAACAGTAGAGGGCCCCTTTAAAGCAAACTATTTCGGACCTGTTTCCATTACCAAAGAGGAGGGTGTCATCAGCATACTAAAGAATCATACACCCTTGGTTACAGGTGCTACTAGCCACAGGTTTAATCCAACCTTTTCTCCGACAGTTCTCTAGCATGCCCCTCAGAACGTCTGCAACGATAGTGAATAGAAGAGGTGACAGCGGATCCCCCTGTCGAAGACCCTTCTTACAAGAAAACGGTAGTCTCGGCCGCCCATTAACCGAAATTACCGTCTTACCAGTGTATAAATATTATTTGATCCATCTGATCCATTTAACCCCAAAGCCTCTCCCTCTGAGAGCTTCCAGCAAGCAATCCCAGTCGACTGAGTCATATGCTTCTCAAAGTCCAGTTTGAGGAGGAAATTCTTAGAATTGCTCGTATGGCAGTGGTGGATAACTTGTTCTGCGGTGGCCACACAGTCCAGATATATCTGCCCTTGATGAACCCAGACTGGGCGTTGTTGACTAAACTGTCCATTATGCTTCCTAGACGGATGGCCAGGACCTTTGTGATGATCTTAACTGAGCAGTTTATGAGGCTAATAGGTCTAAAATCCCCCACCCGAGTAGATTCCACCCGTTTAGGTATCAAAATTACTTCTGCAAAGTCGAACATGCCCAGTCTGAGGTTGTTGTGGAAGAATTCTTCCATCAAAGCCATAATATCCCCTTTTATTTCTTTGCAGAACACCACAATATATTTTGTCATTATCACCTTTCTACACTTGCATGCATATGCATGCAAACATCCAACATATATATATATATATACACACACTTATGCCCATTAATCCCACTAAATCCCATTATAATCTTAATTATTCTACAAGCCCATTAATAGTTTCTAAAGCCCACTAATCATAGGGGTATTCCAACAACACTAAGGAAGAAAAAATGTAATACAAAAAATAAGTGTGCAATCTTTATTTCATATCAAAGTTCTAATACACATTAAGGAGCGAAAGAACAACAGATGCTCAACATCGAGTGTCTTTCATTCATACATATGAGCACTCTATTCACATCCAAATTACCTACAACCACGGGGAAGAAGGATATTTCGATTAAGCGATATAGCTTGTCCATGATGCATCCTTAGCGTGGATGTCCCCCATGGGCCACTCGGGTTGTTCGAAAATGGTTCCAACCCAATTGATTGAGTCCTAACCTCACGATGGAGGGTGGGTAACGCCCTTTCAGTAGATGCTAAGTTCGAAGTCCCAACAACAAAACCCTTTGAGCATCTTTGGGATTCCATGGCGCTGCCCGAAGCTCCGATGACAATGTTGGTGTATGCCCTAGATGTCAGTTGTGTATTGACCTTACTAGTTTACATTGTATCATGACATTTATTTTATATATGAGGCATTTCATTTATTGCATTGTTTATTGTGATTAAATGAACATAAGAAAGTCCTTAGAATAGTAAGTTCGATACCATGGGACATCAAGTGCATGACATGATTGTGAGATCCTATTGGTTGAAATCAGAAAGCTATTCTTAAATGTTCCTAGTCAAGTATTATTGTCAAATAGTACAACAATAATACATAGAGACTAGTATTTGCGTAGACTAATGACCATATCTCACAGGTCATGGATATGAGAAATCAAGTCTTCACATGTGTACATATTAGAGTAGTAATTGTTGAATTTTGATTTTGATGATTACAACACAATGCAAAGTTTGTTGTGCTATTTCTCATATATTGCAGGTTGTATCAAAGTTTATCATGTATGATACACAAAGTCTTCAAAGCAAATTGATCAAGCAAGTCACAATGTTCTAAAGCTGAAGAATGATCAAGCAAAACTTCATACAAAGACAATGGCTAAAGCTTCACTCAAGACTCAAGACTCAAGACCAAAACTTAAATGTCTTATATTTTGTGTCTTGTAAAAACAAATGTAATTTGTCTCTTTCTTGAGTCTTAGATTAATGTACAGCCTTATCACACACACACACTCACACATAATTTTATAACTATGTGTTTTACAGAATCTAAAGGTCGAAACAGCTTGAACTAGATCAGCTGTTGAGTACCAGTCGATTGCCGTTAAGGACCCGTCGACTGAATCTGTACAAAACTGTCCGATCTTCTTCAAACTCTGGCCAGTCAACTCATAACGGCAACCCAGTCGACTGTTCAAGTCGTTTCGACAGTTTACTGATTTCAAATTTTGTATTTTCGAATTTAAAAAACTATATCCGTTGTTAAACAGTTGTAGGAACTGTTTCTACAACGTACAGGGATTCTACTCTATAAATGGAGCCTTAGAATCACCATGGATAGGTTCCAAGAATTTTTGAGAAAATTTTTATGTATTTTTTCTTTCAAGAGAAAAAGTCTTTCATACAAAGCACTCTAATTTCTAAGTCTTGGTTCTCTTATTTCAATCCAGCATAACATCGAATTCGTTTTGGACTGAATTCAGAAGTTGACCGAATAGCCACTTGCAAAATCACAAACAGTAAAAAGCTATAGGTTGATTGTAAACATCTTTATTATTTTCTTTTACTCGGTTGTGAGAGTGGTTCCTCTGGGTTGGAGAGTAGGACTCTAGGGTGTAGAGTCAGTTTTTCACTCTTGGTGGAAGAGTGGGTTTGCTCTCTCTAGTGGTGAGAGAGGACTACGGGTTGGACAAGGATGTTGTCTAACGCCGTAGGATATTCTTGTACATTTTCAAGAATAGTGAAAAATCTCAAGTAGGTTGCTTGGGGACTGGATGTAGGTCGGGAGGACCGAACCAGGATATATTGTGTTTACTCTGTGATTGGTATCTCTCTGGTTGTATCTCTTTGAATTCTTTTAATTACTTGCATTTCAGTTTACTCGAAATCTTTCTGGTAAGTCGACTGGATCTCCATCCTAAGTCGACTGATCAGACTGGTATAACAATCATTTTAAAAACTCTTTTGGCAAGTCGATTGTCTCTCCTATTTAAGTCGACTTATCAGACTAGTCTCAAAAATACTCCTCTACTCTGACGCTCCAGTCGACTGATATCTCTTTTATAGTCGACTGGATAGAAGACAACTTTCAATTTCGCAATTATTCTTTATATAACACTATTCACCCCCCTCTAGTGTTTCTGGCCTTGCCTACAGGATCCAACACTTGGTATCAGAGCCTGGTTGAGTGCAATGGCAACTACTTCTAATGCAAATCAATACCATGAAGGCCAATCTACACAAAGGCCACCCCTCTGCGATGGAACCAACTACAAATATTGGAAGTGTAGAATGAAGATCTACCTTTAGTCCCTCAACTATAAAATATGGAACATGATAGAGATCGAGTACACCGCTCCTACCATTCCATATGCACAATGGAACGACGTCATGAAGAACCAAACAATGAACAATGCAAAGACGATGAATGCGCTATTTTGTGCCCTTACAAATGAGGAGTTCAATCGTGTGTCCAATGCAACTACCGCACATCAAGTTTGGCACACACTCGAGGTAACTCATGAAGGAACAAATAAAGTAAAAGAATTTAAAATATCTGTTCTTGTTCACAGGTTTGAAATGTTTCGTATGAAGGAGAATGAGAATGGGTCTGAGATGATTACAAGGTTCACTGACATTACCAATTTACTTGTGGCACTTGGAAAGACGTACACTCAAGCCGAGATGGTGAGGAAGGTACTTCGTGCATTAACCCGTGAATGGGAGAAGAAGACCACCACCATAGAAGAGGCCAACGGTTTAACACAACTCTCTCTTGAGAATCTTGTGGGAATCTTATGGCATATGAGGTACAACTTGAAGAGCGCATGAAGGATCAAGAACCTCAACAGTCCAAGAAGAAGACACTAGCATTCAAGGCCATGTCAGACTCCGAGGATGAAGAAGAAGATGTGGAAGAGATTGCCATGTTCACGAGAAAGTTCAAAAAGTTACTAAGGAAAGGTAAGTTTAATTCAAAATCTAATGAATCTAATGAACCTTCAACTTGTTTCAGGTGTAACAAAATAGGTCATATAAAGAAGGATTGCCCACTAGAGAACGCGAAACCTAAAGGAAAGGCTTCCAACTTCAAGAAGGACAAGTACACAAAGAACAAGTTCATGAAGAACAAAAAGGCGTACCAAGCAACTTGGGATGATAGCGACTCTTCATCGGAAGAAGAAAATGAGAGACAAATGAGGTTGCTAATGTGTGTTTTATGGCGTCTCAAAATCAAGTAAGTAATGACTATGACTCTAATGATTTACTTGATGCTTTCAACGAGATTTTCAAGAACTTAAAAAGGAAAAAATTATAGTTAAGAACTTGGAAAAATTAATCAAACACTTTCTCAAGAGAATTTAAACTTTGATAAAGAAGTGAAATCTTTAAATTCTCGTCTTTCTAGTTTAGATATAGATCTTGTATCTTTAAAGTAAGATTATGAAGAGATATCCAAGAACGTATCTAAATTTAATAAAGGAAAGGAGAATTTAAATGATGTTCTATAAAATCAAGTTCAATCCAATAAAAGGTTTGGACTTGGTTTTCAAAAATCTGTTGAAAAACTTCATGCTTCCAAGAACACTAGTATAAATAAACCTGTATCTATTTCCAGTGTTAAGCATAAACTTTATGAGTTTTTTTGAAAAGCCTAAAACTGTAAGTTTTCAAGATAAAGGCAAATCTATAGTTCAGACAAGTTGACTGAACTCACCCATCATTCGCCTGTCCAGAGGTACTAAGTCTCATTTAACGAGACAAACACCTCAGATAAGTCGACCTATACTACCTCACAGTCGACTGCATATCAGTCACAGTCGACTGAAAGGTATAATAAAGTCGGCTGGACAAAGCAAAAATATATGAGTTCCAGTCAACCTGAGTTCGAAAGATAGAATTTCCTATATTAATCATATATGCTTACTGTATGTAATTCTGCTAATTATATTTCTGCATATGGTGGAAAATCAAACTCTTCTTGGGTTTGGTTTCCTAAAAATTAATCTATTTTGGACCCAATGAAAAGGTTACCATATTCACATTGAATATTTTATAGTACCTAAGAGAGATCGTTGGATACTTGACAGCGGATGCTTAAAGCACATGATTGGTCATGCCAACCTCCTATCTTCCATTCAAGACTTTGATGGAGGAACAATTACTTTTGGTGACAACAACAAAGGAAAGGTCGTTGGAATTGGTATGGTCGGTAAGTACACTAACCCTTCTATAGAAGATGTTTTATTAGTTAGTGGACTTAAGCATAACTTGTTGAGTATTAGACAACTATTTGATAAGGGTTATAAAATCATGTTTGAAAAAGATGCATGCTTAATTTATGATTCTACCATACAAAATATAATTTTTCAATGATTTAGGAAAAATAACATTTATGAACTTTGTTTAAAGGCATATGATTTTCCGAATGATTTTTGCTTAGTAGCTTTTAATAATGATTCTTGGCTATGGCATAAATGTTTTGGCCATGTGAATATGAAAAATCTCTCTAAATTGTCTAAGTACAACCTAGTTAAAGGGCTGCCAAGACTATCCTTTAAAAAGGATAAGTTATGTGATGCATGTCAACTAGGTAAACAAATTAAATTTACTTTTAAAACAAAAGAAGTAATTTCTACTAGTAGGCCGCTCGAATTAATCAACATGGATTTATTTGGCCCTACTAGAGTTGATTCTTTAAATAAAAGTAGGTATGTATTTGTTTTAGTTTTAGTAGACGATTTTTCACGGTTCACTTGGACTTTCTTTTTAAAACATAAGAATGATGCTTTTGTAGTATTTGCTAATTTTTGTAAACGAATTCAAAATCAAAAGTCTCTAATCATAGTCACTATTAGAAGTGATTATGGTGGAGAATTTGAAAAATGAAACGTTTGCAGAATAATGCAACAAGAATGGTATAACTCATTTATTTGCATTTCCTAGAGCTTTACCATAAAATGGAGTGGTTGAAAGGAAGAATAGGACTTTGCAAGAATGTGCATATACCATGCTTGTTGAAAGCAAATTACATAAGTATTTTTGGGCTGAAGCCGTTGCTACAGCTCGTTATGTTTTAAATAGAATTTTGATTAGGCCTAAGCTAAAGAAAACATGTTATGAGCTATTTTTTGATAGAATTCCTAAGGTCTCTTACTTCAAAATATTTGGATGTAAGTATTTTATTCTGAACACTAAGGATAATTTAGATAAGTTTGATCCTAGATCTAATGATGGTATCTTTATAGGATACTCAAATAGGAGTAAGGCATATTGGATCTTCAACAAGTCAACAATGACTATTGAAGAATCCATGCATGTTGCATTTGATGAATTGTCTTCATCGACTTTAATTGAAGATGATGAACCTGATTCATCAGCTTTAAATAAAGTAATTACATCTTTAGAGCAAACAAGCCTTGCGAATAAGTTGACTGATAAGGAAGTCAAGTCGACTGATGTGAATCAGTTGGCTGACGGACTGGTCAAGTCGACTGATCCTGTTGTAATGTCTCCAACTTTATCAAAATCTTTTGTTAAAGTTAGAGATCATCCTCATGACTTAATAATTGGTGACATTTCACATGGTATTCAGACAAGATCACATGTTAACATGTTCTCTCACACAGCTTTTTTTTCTGATTTTGAGCCGAAGAATATACAAGAAGCTTGTCAGAATGAATTTTGGATGAATGCCATGCAAGATGAGTTAAACCAATTTATAAGGAATGATGTATGAGATTTAGTTCCACGACCTCCTGATCATACTATAATTGGTACCAAATGGGTATTCAAGAATAAGTTAGATGAATCAGGACAAGTTGTTAGGAACAAAGCTAGATTAGTTGCTCAAGGGTATAATCAAGAAGAAGGCATAGATTTTGATGAAACATATGCTCCTGTTGCTAGATTAGAATCAATCCGTATCTTATTATCTTTTGCATGTTTTATGAATTTTACACTCTTTCAAATGGATGTTAAAAGTGCTTTCCTTAATGGATTATAAAGAAAGATGTTTATGTTAAGCAACCACCAGGTTTCGAACATGAACAATTCCCAAACCACGTCTTTAAATTGAAAAAGGATTTATATGGTCTTAAACAAGCACCACGTGCTTGGTATGATCGATTGAAGAATTTTCTTTTAGAAACGGATTTTGAAATAGGTAAAGTAGACTCTACCCTGTTTATTAGGAAAATAGAGACAGATATCTTGATCATACAAATATATGTAGATGACATGATTTTTGGTTCTACTAATAGTAATCTCTGTGAAGAGCTTGCTAACACCATGAAAAATGAGTTTGAGATGAGTCACATGGGTGAACTCAACTATTTCCTTGGACCGCAAATTAAACAGTCACCAAATGGCATATTTATTAATCAAGGAAAATATGCTAAGGAATTACTCAAATGGTTTAATATGGATGACACGAGTAGTAAGACCACACCTATGGCTATTACCACTACCCTTAACAAAGATGAATTAGGTAAGAGTGTCGATCAAAAACTCTATCGAGGTAAGATTGGCTCACTCTTATATATAACTGCTAGTAGACCGGACATTATGTTTAGTGTATGTTTGTGTGCTAGATACCAGTCAAGTCCTAAAGAGTCTCACTTAAAAGCTGTGAAACGTATTTTAAGATACCTTAAAGGCACGTCTGAATATGGTCTATTTTATTCACGCACCGATAACTTTCAACTTTTGTCATATAGTGATGCGGATTTTGCCCGTAGTAAAACTGATCGCAAGAGCACTAGTGGGACATGTCACTTTTTGGGACATTCATTAGTCTCTTGGTGCAGTAAGAAGCAAAATTCGGTATCCCTATCTACTACAGAAGCTGAATATATCGCTGTAAGTTTGGCTTGTGCCCAAATTTTGTGGATGAAACAAACCCTATTAGACTATGGTATTTTATTTGAAAAACCTGCTATAATGTGTGACAATACCAGTGCCATTAACTTATCTAAAAATCCGGTTCAACACTCACGTACGAAACATATTGATATTCGACATCATTTTCTACGTGATCATGTTTTAAAAGGAGATATTTCTTTAGACTTTATTTCTACTGATAAATAAGTAGTAGATATCTTTACTAAACCACTTAAGGAAGACACATTTATCACCTTAAGGAGAGAACTAGGGATTTGTTGTTTTTATGATGTTTCTTGAATTTTTCTTTGGTAAGTCGACTTATAAGTATTTTTCAGTCGACTGCTAAGTATCTTTATTTTTCTAAGTTTTTGTCTGAGTTTTATGCTCTGGATAGTCGATTGTTCACAGTACCCAGTCGACTGACCAGATGTATTAGTGCTATATTTGTTTTTTTTAGTTTGCTCTCGACTAAGTCGACTGTCCTCTAAGACCAGTATACTGTCGCGAATCAGTTTTCTTCAAATTCGAATTTTGGCACATCTTTTGAGGCGACTGTTCACTTTTTTACTGTTCTTTGACCATATTTGAGCCGTTGCTATCCCTCTCCTTGATCTCAGCCATACATTCCTATGTAAAAACCCTAAACCTATCCCCTTTCTTTCACTTTTACCTTATCCTTGTCTCCCAAGTCTGAAGAAGATAAGTCGACTGCTGCTGCTGTCGATTTCCAGTCATTTGGAGCTCCAACTCCTCTGATTTCTTATGGTGTTCAAGTCCACTTGAAGCTCTTTTGATTCTTCTAGATTCTCTTTGTTGGTATATTTTCTTCCCTCTTTTTGTTTGTGTAATTTTTATTCATGGCTCCAAAGAGATCTAAAACCTCTCATGTAGAGGGTGAGCAATCTTCTCGAGACTATCTCCAATATCTTAGAAGTCCTGACCTTGTTGAAAAATGGTACATTATGTGTTCCATTATGATTTTTCCGGGTGGTTTTGTCAATTTTCCCGATCTTGATATGTTTACTCTCATCCCATTGTTTCAACAATGTGGATTATATGAGTTTTTGTCCTTAGTAAATCAACCTTACTACTACCCTCAACTCATTTATCTGTTTTATACAAATATGAAAGTTGTTCAATCAGATGATGGTAGTGAAATTTTTGTCTATTTTTCTGTTAAAAATAAGAGGATGAAGCTCACCGCTACTCGAATCAATCTCATTTTGGGTTTGAATGATGAAGGGCTTGATTTAGGAGAAATTGAGATGGATGATGCCACAACTTTATCTAAAATTTATTTGCCGAATCATGGGCCTCTTATATCCAAGGTCCATTACCCCTGTTGCTAAGCTCGTTGCACGCATACTATCATATAATATTATTCCCAAAACAAGGAGTTATGATCAGTATTCCATGGAGTTGCAACAAGCCGTTTATGCAATATTCGGCAAAATTAATATCAATTGGGATCGTGTCATCTTTTCTAGG
Source organism: Hemerocallis citrina (assembly GCA_017893485.1). Lineage (NCBI taxonomy): Eukaryota > Viridiplantae > Streptophyta > Magnoliopsida > Asparagales > Asphodelaceae > Hemerocallis > Hemerocallis citrina. Next base: position 83,430,732 of record CM030366.1, read on the forward strand.
ATTCATAAGGCTCATACTTCATTTCTTCATTTTGGTGCCTTTCTTACTCACGTCTTTTGTGCTTATGGCATTGATCTCGATGCTGAGACAAATGTAGTAAAGCACTATGAGTCTTTTGATCGTGCAAGTTTAGCACGCATGAAGCTTCTCTCTTCTTCACCTAGGTCTCCTTCTAGGACTTCCCCTCCTGTCCCTTTAGCTTTTCAGCTCGTCCATCTTCAGCCTCTAGTTCCTTTCGTCCTAGAGCAGATTATGATGATCCTCACAGTATTTATCATGCTGTCAATTACCTTATGGATCGTCAAGATGTTATTGAGACGAATGTTTCTCATCTTACCCACCTGTTCACCACTCAGTTTTCTCCTCCCTCTCATGGTGGCCAAGATGAAGATGAAGAAGATTGATGAGCTGCTTTTTCTATTTTAACGTAATTTCTACTTTTATGTAATCTTTTGAACTTTGTCTTTTAAGTTTCCATGTATAAATTTAGTTTAGTTTTATCCTATGTCTAAAACTTGGTTTTGTTTGTTATCTTTTGTTCTCGTGCATTGATATATATTTTTTCCCTCCAATTTTTTGTTTTTGTTGATGACAAAAGGGGAGAAAAAGAGCTAGTATGTGTTGCTTTGTTATGTGTTGTTTTGAGTAGCATATCTTTGTGCATGTTTTTTAAACCTATGCATGTTGAGTAGCATATCTTTGTGCATATTTTTTTTTAAACCTATGCATGTTGTACATTTGATAGGGGGAGCATGTGTAATATCTATTTCCATTATTGTAAGCTATTATGTTGTCATCATCAAAAAGTGGGAGAATATTGATTCTTGATTTTGATGATTACACCACAATGCAAAGTTTGTTGTGTTATTTCTCATATATTGCAGGTTGTATCAAAGTTTATCATGTATGATATACGAAGGCCTCAAAGCAAATTGATCAAGCAAGTCACAATGTTCTAAAGCTGAAGAATGATCAAGCAAAGCTTCATACAAAGATAATGGCTAAAGCTTCACTCAAGACTCAAGACTCAAGTCAAGACCAAAGCTTAAATGTCTTATATTTTGTGTCTTGTAAAAACAAATGTAATTTTTCTCTTTGTTGAGTCTTAGATTGATGTACAACTTTGTCACACACACACACTCACACATAATTTTATAACTGTGTGTTTTTCAAAATCTAAAGGTCGAAACAGCTTGAACTAGATCAGCTGTTGAGTACCAGTCGACTGCCGTTAAGGACCAGTCGGCTGAATCGGTACAAAACTGTCTGATCTTCTTCAAACTCTGGCCAGTCGACTCATAACGGAAACCCAGTCGACTTTTCAAGTCGTTTCGACAGTTTACTGATTTCAAAACTTGTATATTCGAATTAAAAAAATTATATCCGTTGTTAAACAGTTGTAGGAACTGTTTCTACAATGTCCAGGGATTCTACTCTATAAATAGAGCCTTAGAATCACCATGGATAGGTTCCAAGAATTTTTGAGAAAAGTTTTAAGTATTTTTGCTTTCTAGAGAAAAAGTTTTTCGTACAAAGCACTCTAATCTCTAAGTCTTGGTTCTCTTATTTCAGTCCAGCATAACATCGAATTCGTTTTGGGCTGAATTTAGATGTTGACCGAATAGCCACTTGCAAAATCACAAACACTATAAGGCTATAGGTTGATTGTAAACATCTTTATTGTTTTCTTTTACTCTCGGTTGTGAGAGTGGTTCCTCTCGGTTGGAGAGTAGTACTCTAGGGTGTAGACTCAGTTTTTCACTCTTGGTGGAAGAGTGGGTTTGCTCTCTCTAGTGGTGAGAGAGGACTACGGGTTGGACAAGGTTGTTGTCTAACGCCATAGGGTATTCTTGTACATTTTCAAGAATAGTGGAAAATCTCAAGTGGGTTGTTTGGGGACTGGATGTAGGTCGGGAGGACCGAACCAGGATACATCGTGTGTACTCTGTGATTGGTATCTCTGTGGTTGTATCTCTTTGAACTCTTTTAATTACTTGCATTTCAGTTTACTCGAAATCTTTCTGGTAAGTCGACTGGATCTCCATCCTAAGTCGACTGATCAGACTGGTATAACAATCGTTTTAAAAACTCTTCTGGCAAGTCGACTATCTCTCCTATTTAAGTCGACTTATCAGACTAGTCTCAAAAATACTCTTCTACTATGACGCCCCAGTCGACTGATATCTCTTTTATAGTCGACTGGACAGAAGATAACTTTCGATTCCGCAATTATTCTTTAACACTATTCACCCCCCCTCCAGTGTTTCTTGCCTTGCCTACAGGATCCAACAGTAATACTGGACTGACCCACCATGAGAACGCTGTATTGACGTTACGTGAGTGTCATAAGCGGTTCTCACAGTGACCATGGTGTACGTGGTCCTTTGGCTTGAAGTCACTACGGTTTCCTACATGAGAAGTTATATTCTATAATAAGGTGATTATAAAGCCGACTATTGGACATACTACAAATCATGCGGAGGGATGTGAGTGACTTAGATAGGATTTGTTCCTCTTACATAACATAAGCGATATCTACGGGCCCCTTAATTGAGTGAGATTACAAAAATGCATGGTCGTGCTCAAATAAGTCAATATTAGATATTGATCTCATTTGTTTTAGTAAGTCTACTCGGACATCAAGAAACCAAAGTTTGAACTATACAAGGGTGACACGCTCGATGCCTTGTGTTCAATTAAGATAACTGGACAAAAGGACTAGACTACATCGTGACATTGGTCACATATTGGTTATGTCAAACCACTGACATTCCCGTTACTTGAGTAGCAGTGATGTATTGCTAGATACCGCCCATTGTTTGTAACACTAAAATATGATTTTAGTATTAATGTCACCGTAATGAGAACCTATAGGGTCACACACTTAGAATAGATCGAAATTGAGATTTAAATTCATTAGATAAATTTTATTCGGATTCCAAGTAGGACTTGAGGTCCTAAAATTGATTGGACAATTAATTAGATTAATTTAAACAACCCCAATCAAAAGGCCTGCACATCTCATGTAACTCCCTGTTCCAGTTGTACGTATTTTATTACGTAAATTTTTGTACTTCAATTTTCAGATCAGTTTTATTTTTCTCTTTGGACTCTTTATCTAAAGCCAGAATATTTTTCTGATCAATTCTATAATTTTTGATTTTTCGACCAGAGTTTAAATACAAAATTTAAACCTTGATTAATCCTAATCCTAATCCTAATCCTAATTCACTCCCACTAATCACTCACTCACAGCCAAATCCTGCCTAATTCTACGCTTAACTCCACACTTCTCCTCCTTGTTCTCATTTTTCCACATCTCTGCTCTCATTTTTCTATACCTCCTCCTAACCTATACTATATATTATATTATATATATAATATACACCTTGCATGCACCATGCTGTCCATCTCCCTTTTATTCTATATATAAGCACACATACATGCACCATTCTCACTACCTATTCTTCTTTTCTTCTACACTTCTTCTTCTTTTCCTCTGCCTTCTTCACACCCGAGAGCTCAAGCAACACCCGAGCTCCACTTTACCTTCCACCTTCAAGCCAACGAGAGATTCTGGATTACAGCAGGACGAGAGATTACAGCAGGACGAGAGATTACAGCAGGATGAGAGATTCACCGAAGCCAGAAAAAGCAGACCGATTTTCTACTTGGAAATCGTAGCCCATCGAGTCCCGAATCCAGAACATCTTACGATTTCTCAATCGGATGTATAGATTGTGAGATATCGCGATTTTAGTACTGTCATATCATGAATTTCTGAACCTGCACGGGATCACTAACCGGTCTCTTGTACTGATAATTCGACCATGTTTCTGATATTGGACCGAAAAACTTTCTACATGAAAATCATAGCCCTTCGAGTCTAGATATCCGGAACATTCTACAGTTTCTCAATCCGATGTATAGATTATGAGATATCGCAATTTTAGTATTGTGGCTCTGAATTTCCAGAATGCGCGCAAAACATCGAAACCAGCAAAGAATGAATTTGTACGCATAGCTACTGTCTCCAGAATGTATTGTGTGAATATGCGTTGGAACCGGAAGAGAGTCTACTTTCTAGAATCTCTGACGGAATCAGATTTGCTTTTCTGTAACAACGGGAAAGTGCATTTGAATGCAGATATGTCAAGTTGTCTAAAAATTCATCTCTACGTTTTTGCATATAAACCCGTTATTTTTCATAATTAATGAACTGAGTGTATTATTGTTCTTGTAATAATAACTTGCATAGATATAATAGATTGATATCATGCATTTTATACCACTTGATAATTTATAATAACTATTCTCGATATATGTACCAATTTCATCTCATATCATGATTACTGCCCCTGATATTTTTCTTAATTAAACTGTCTTGATTACACCATGCCACTAGTCGTACCAACTGCATATTCATAATTAATTATAAAAGAATAACAAGCTGGGGTTATAAGGGTACGACTTAATAGTGGACAATATAGGGGAGTATACTCGGAAGGGGGCCCGTGTTTCCCGAAATAGTGATTCTTGATTCTTGATTCTTGATTACACAATTCTTGATTACATAATTCTCGATTACATGATTCATAATTACAAATATTGATACTATCACTGGAAGACCCGAGTACATAATCGTATAGAATTCACTATTTAAGTCTAAACGTCACATGATTGATATGCACCGAACTTGTAGTATAAGACATAGGAATGCGTGCATTAGATAAGTTAATAAAACAGATAAACTTGAGATTTTCACTAAGCATGATTGTTGATTACATGACTCTTCATTACATGACTCTTGATTCTTGATTACATGATTCTTGATTACATGACTCTCGATCTTTGATTACATGATTATCGATTTACTGAGCCTAGGTTATCAATTGCTTATACCTTGAAGCCTTGAATACACTAGTTATAGTTATTACTTACATGATCATATTGTCCCAGTTCCTTGCTTACTTCCATATTGTATTTGTACTTCTACTTTTTATTTCTTCCATATTATATCTTGTTATATTACATCTTTTACTGCTTGTTGTTACTTGCTGCCCGAAACTTGCTCTAACGAGTACTTTTCTATTTTTTCTTTGAGTTAATAATTATACAGGTACTGATGGACCCGCGGAACAGACGTTCTAGATGATCGTTGCTGCTTTATTACTACTTCATGTTGTTTTTCTTTCAGTCGCTATTTTATCTAGTTGTTATAGCAAACTTCTTATCGTATTGTTTTAATTATGGAACCTTGTATTCCCGGGCAACTTGACCGGATGTTGATGTATTATCTGGATGATGGTTATTTTATTTTCAGCTCATGTGATCATTATATTTGCCTGCGTAAATGTGCTATAAATATCTTATTGAGCTTATAATTGTACAGCTTATGGATGATGTATATCATTCGCTGGGCCTTAGTTGCATGCCTGTATTTTCGTATAGTGGGAAGCGGGGCGTGACAAGTTTTTAGTGGTATCATAACCTAGACTCGAACCATGCTAAGCTCAACAATATACACACCACGTGGATCACATGAATGTTAATAACCAACTTGCCATCTGGAGATTTACGCCATTCGAATATGCATTTCAGACTATGGTTTACGGAGGCTCTTCGACTTCTACACCCAGGGATGAACTATCGGAGATCGTCACCATTCTCTAGGAGATGCAACGAATGATGGAGCTACAGCAAGAGCAAAATGAACTGGTGAGAGCTAATCTAGATAGGGTACAGGATGTCGCAAACTCCACTCAATGGGACTTGTTTGTGCACCAGCATAAGAGTTACACTGCCATGTTCGATACCCAGGGGCAAATCCGTAGAGGGTGGAATGCCGTTCAGGGGGCATTACATCTCCTTACTGTCGCACAGTCTACAGGTGGATCGATACGGAGGCCAGTTCATACCCCGACTACTAGAGCATCACCTTACCCATCGGCAACTCCGAAGGAGGACCAGAAGTGCTATTATTGCCACCGAGTTGGACACATACGCAAGAACTGCTGGAAAGCCAACAACCTGTGTCTTGCATGCGGAGCGAATGATCATAAGGTTTGGAATTTCCCGAAGAGGTGTTACACCAATAAGTGGATCAAATCCCAGTGGAGGACAGACTGGAGAGTGTAATCAGGCTCATAACCTGATTACAAAGGAGGCAGAGATCGCCAAAGAAACAGTTACTGTTATATTTCGATCTAGTCATGCTTCAGTTCCTGCGTCATTTGTTACCATCTGTACATTGCATTCATTCTCATCGATCAATCCATTATTGAGTATCGTACTAGTTATTTCTTTCTATCCCTATTTTCTTGAATCTTCTGTTGGAAGAGCGTAGGAATTTTGTTGGGCTAAATGGCAAACAATTTGAAAATTGAAAACTTGTATTATATTTTTTTATAACAACAAGAAGACTCTTCAATATTTTCTAAAACTGGTATTACTACACCTTACAAATATACACTCTATTCTTTTTCTTCTTTTCTGTTTGTTTCTTGTTCTTGTCTTGCTTAATTTTTTTTCTTCTTTCTAAACCTCTCATTTATAGGAATGAGAGATGAGTAACTGACAAATTCTTCATTCCTGTTTCTCCCATTTTTCTTTGCGATACCAATCTTGCCATAATTTTTCAACATTGTTTGGTGGGTGGGGCCCACTTTACCAAATAAGTTTGACAACCAACATCTTCGTGTTACCAATCTCTTAATTATGCTCAATTCGTCGATCGCTATCACTTGATATTAGCAGCGAGAAGCATCACCATCAGAGTGGCGCAACAAAAGCGTAGCAGAGTCCCTTATTGATTCGTGAAATGAATTTCAAAGCAAACTTCATCGTCATTAACAACTCAGGGTTTGATGTTATATTTAGAATAGATAGGGAACAAAGTGCAAATATTGGCCATAGGCCGGTTATAGGGGCGGTGCATTAATGAAGAAAAGACAAGAAGAAGAAGAAATAAAAAGAAGAGAAAGAGAGAGAGAAGTCAAAGAAAGAAGAAAGAAAAAAGAGAAAGAAAGAGGAAGAAGAAAGAGAGAGAAGTCAGAGAAGGAAGAAGAAAGAGAGAGAAGTCGGAGAAGAAAGAAAGAAAGAGAGAAGCCGGAAAAGAAAAGGAAGAAGAGAAAGAAGAAGGTAACTCGGGAGCAAGCTTCGAAGAAGAGTGAGTGAGAAACTGGTAGCAGAGGTGGAGCAAGAAAGAAAGAGAGAGAGAGTAGGAACTCAGATTTTCTTGGCAAATGGAAAGAAAAGATCAAGAATCAGTGGTAGGGATGAAGAGAAAATCGGTGCAAGAAGAAGGAGAAGTGGGTATGAAGAAGTTTTCATCATCTTCATCATCTTCATCGAGATTCGGCAGGATTTGTGTATTTTGTGACAGTAGCTCTGGCAAAAGAGCTAGCTACCAAAAAGCCGCGATCGAGCTCGACAAGGAGTTTGTAGAGAGGAATATCGATCTTGTCTACGGTGGTGGGAGCATAGGATTGATGGGCCTGGTTTCTGATGCTGTTCGTGCTGGTGACCGACACGTTTTGGGAGTGATTCCCAAGTCGTTGATGCTGAAAGAGATTACTGGGGGAACTGTGGGAGATGTTAGAGTTGTCTCTAACATGCACGAGAGGAAGGCTAAAATGGCTCGTGCTGCTGATGCTTTCATAGCCTTGCCCGGAGGTTATGGAACACTTGAGGAATTGTTCGAGGTGATCACTTGGGCTCAACTAGGAATCCACAGCAAGCCGGTTGGTCTTTTAAATGTTGATGGATATTACGATTCGCTTCTGTCTTTCATAGATTCAGCGGTGGCTGAGGAATTTATATCCAGTAAGGCCAGACGCATTTTGATTTCAGCTCCATTGCCTAAGGAGTTACTTAGAAAATTGGAGGAGTATGTGCCAGAGCGAGATGAGCTTGTGACTCAGCTGAACTGGGATGTTAGCGATGTCGGTGGTTTAGATTCTGAGCTTAGACATTAAATTGTTGAGTCCTCTAGTCGAGGGTGCACAATTTGTCTTTAGTTGTTTTCGTGCCTTTGTACTCTTTGTTTCTTTTATCTTTTATTGTACTCTCAGTTGAAGAGTATCGCATTCTTCTTAGCTATTCTATATCTCGCCTGAGTAAATTTCGAGGACGAATTTTTTTTTGTAAGGTGGGTAGGATTGTAACTCCCTGTTCCAGTTGTACGTATTTTATTACGTAAATTTTTGTACTTCAATTTTCAGATTAGTTTTATTTTTCTCTTTAGACTCTTTATCTAAAGCGAGAATATTTTTCTGATCAATTCTATAATTTTGTGATTTTTCGACCGGAGTTTAAATACAAATTTTAAATCCTGATTAATCATAATCCTAATCCTAACCCACTCCTGCTAATCACTCACTCACAGCCAAATCCTGCCTAATTCTACGCCTAACTCCACGACTTCTCTTTGTTCTCATTTTTCCACATCTCTGCTCTCATTTTTCTACACCTCCTCCTAACCTATACTATATATTATATTATATATATAATATACACCTTGCATGCACCATGCTGTCCATCTCACTTTCTTTCTATATATAAGCACACATACATGCACCATTCTCACTACCTATTCTTCTTTTCTTCTACACTTCTTCTTCTTTTCCTTTGTCTTCTTCACACTCGAGAGCTCAAGCAACACCCAAGCTCCACTTTACCTTCCACCTTCAAGCCAACGACTCCGCTTCTACGGTCCCATGAACCCCAAAAAAACAACCCGACGCCGTGCCATCTCCTCGTTGTTGTTGTCTCTCATCACCGTCGCTCACCGTTGGTACTGTTGCTCGCTCTCTGTCGTCTTGCTGCCATTCTTACAACCATTGTGCTGCCGTCCGTTGCCGACGTCGCTTATTTTTTCCGTGGTTAACACCACCACCGAAATCGTCACGTTATAAGGCAAGTACCTTTTACATTCTTTTTATTCTCGTACAAGCATTTTCCTTGGACTCGTGGCAAGTAGTCTAGTTATCATCATGTTTTATTGTCAAACTCCGTTCTAGTCACTTGTTCCATGCTATATCCACTCAAGAGTGAACCGTTAACACATTTCGAATCGTGTTATCGAATATCGAATATTCAACCTTATTATTAAATTTCTTGACCTTGCACTAAGAATTCGACCATGTTCCCAATCCTGGATTGAAGATTACAGCAGGACAAGAGATTCACCGAAGCCAGAAAGAGCAGACCGATTTTCTACCTGGAAATCGTAGCCCATCGAGTCCGGAATCCAGAACATCTTACGGTTTCTCAATCGGATGTATAGATTGTGAGATATCGCGATTTTAGTACTGTCATATCGTGAATTTCTGAACCTGCACAGGATCACTAACTGGTCTCTTGTACTGAGAATTCGACCATATTCCCGATATTGGATCGAAAAACTTTCTACATGAAAATTATAGCCCTTTGAGTCTAGATATCCGAAACATCCTACAGTTTCTCAATCCGATGTATAGATTGTGAGATATCGCAATTTTAGTATTGTGATTCTGAATTTCGAGAATGCGCGCGAAACATCGAAACCAGCAAAGAATGAATTTGTACGCATAGCTACTGTCTCCAGAATGTATCGTGTGAATATGCGTTGGAACCGAAAGAAAGTCTACTTTCTAGAATCTCTGACGGAATCGGATTTGCTTTTCTGTAACAATGGAAAAGTGAATTTGAATGCAGATATGTCAAGTTGTCTAAAAATTCATCTCTACGTTTTTGCATATAAACCCGTTATTTTTCATAATTAATGAACTGAGTGTATTATTATTCTTGTAATAATAACTTGCATAGATATAATAGGTTGATATCATGCAGTTTATACCACTTGATAATTTATAATAACTATTCTCGACACATGTACCCGTTTCATCTCATACCATGATTACTGCCCTTGATATTTTTCTTGATTAAACTGTCTTGATTACACCATTCCACTAGTCGTACAAACTGCATGTTCATAATTAATTATAAAAGAATAACAAGCTGGGGTTATAAGGGTACGACTTAATAGTGGACAATATAGGAAAGTATACTCGGAAGGGGGCTCATATTTTCCAAAATAGTGATTCTTGATTCTTGATTCTTGATTACACAATTCTTGATTACATAATTCTCGATTACATGATTCATGATTACATGTCTTGATACTACCACTGGAAGACCCGAGTATATAATCCTATAAAATTTATTACTTAAGTCTAAACGTCACATGATTGATATGCACCGAACTTGTGGTATGGGAAACAAGATTGCGTGCATTAGATAAGTTAATAAAACAGATAAACTTGAGATTTCTACTAAGCATGATTCTTGATTACATGACTCTTCATTACATGACTCTTGATTCTTGATTACATGATTCTTGATTACATGACTCTTGATCCTTGATTACATGATTATCGATTTACTGAGCCTAGGTTATCAATTGCTTATACCTTGAAGTCTTGAATACACTAGTTATAGTTATTACTTACATGATCATATTGTCTCAGTTCCTTGCTTACTTCCATATTGTATTTGTACTCCTACTTCTTGTTTCTTCAATGTTATATCTTGTTATATTACCCTTTTTACTGCTTGTTGCTACTTACTGCCCGAAACTTGCTCTTACGGGTACTTTTCTATTTTTTCTTTGAGTTAATAATTATACAGGTACTGATGGACCCGCGGAACAGACTTTCTAGATGATCATTGCTGCTTTGTTACTACTTCATATTGTTTTTCTTTCAGTCATTATTTTATCGAGTTGTTATAGAGAACTGCTTATCGTACTGTTTTAATTATGGAACCTTGTATTCCCGGGCAACTTGACCGGATGTTGATGTATTATCTGGATGATGGTTATTTTATTTTCAGCTCATGTGATCATTATATTTGCCTGCGTAAATGTGTTATAAATATCTTGTTGAGCTTATAATTGTACAGCTTATAGATGATGTATATCATTCGTTGGGCCTCAGTTGCGTGCCTGTATTTCCGTATAGTGGGAAGCGGGGCGTGACATCTCACTACTCACTTAGGGTTTGTTGCGCGCGCGCGCACACACACACACACAACCCTAATCAAAAGGCCTGCACATTTCCCTACTCACTTAGGGTTTGTTGCGCACACACACTCACACACACACACACACACACATATATATGAAATGTATCTGTGTGTAGAACTGTGAAGAGAAAACCCTAACCGTCACAGAAAGTGAGAGAGAGATCGTGAGGAACATCCCCTGTAACACCCCGAATTTATTTACATGTAATTCGTAGTACAACGGGATCTTTTAGTTCATTTCGTACAATTTTACCAGAAAATTAAAACTTTTTATTACACAACAATGTTTATTACAAAGTTACACATTAGAAGTTAAATAAAATACAACATGAAATACAACTCTAATATCAGCAGCTTTAATCATAAATATAATCTTTATCATCAACCGTCTTTAAGTCCTTGCCAATCCAATCAAGCCTTGCACTGAAAATTTGTGGACACGTCAATTGCTTACAACCGATGCAATGTTATAAATAGCGATCATTTCTATGCTGTATTATAACAAAATCTCTTACTTTAGCAAACACAAACTTGAATGCATGTAAAAGTGTAAAGAGTGACTATCCTAAACATGTCAGTGTATGATATGACTTAATGCATAATGCAGATGTTATATTACAATGACACTAATGCATACTTGTTTGGATTCTATGCACCCCATCCTATATAGGTTCGAGGGCAAGCACCTACGTACTCCACATTGAAGGGTTTAATCCCTCGCCATAAAAATTTACTCCGTAACAAATCAAGTTTTGGACATTCCACGAGTACAGATTCCAGCACTGGAGTCCACCATCAAGCTTATACAGAAATTCTCGTCGTGTGAACATCCTGCAAGTACCTCTCTAGCCCCGATATGTATATATATGTAACACCTCGAATTTCAAAATACAACTGAATTCGAAGTTCCACAGGATTTTTACACTTCTTTCGTACAATTTTACAAGAAAATAAAAACATTTCTTACATCAGAGTTACATTACACCTTTACATTATTGCAGCGGAAGCAATTTTACAATAAATTACATGAAACAACATTTAAATCAATCTTTGAGCAGCATGTAAACTTCAATTTGTCAAGCATCTTTATCCTGCATGTAAAACTGTGGGCGCATCAGTTCATTCAACTGACGAAATATTATACACGGCCATCCTCTCTATGCCGGAAACAGTATAACGATTCTCAATACTTAGCAAACCACACACTTGTTCACAAACAAAGCTAAAGGGACTATCCTATTGATGTCGTGTTGTGAAAGTGCACTTAGTCCTTAATGCAATTATTTGTATTACATGACACTAATGCGCACTTGTTCGAAGTCTATGTAGCCCATACTACATAGGTCCGAGGGCAAGTCCTTAACCATTCTTCATCTTGTAGGGTTCAATCCCTCGCCATGACTTAATCTACTACTGTAACTACGGTAAGTATCCTAGATATTTCCTGACCTACGAACTCATGTTTAGGCACCCTGGAGGAAATCCAAACGCACTGACACATGACTCATCATGCAGGCATCCTGTGGTAATTCAGCTCCTACCATAGACATGACACCACCCACAGTTGTCAAACACCCCACGAGCATCGCTACCGGGACGGTACTCTGGAGCAGTATCCACACCCTATCATGACGCATCATGGGACATCCTGTGAATACTCTCACGCCACCAATCCAATGGCCCTCATACTCAATGTTTTCTTACTTTTGTCACATCTTCATTATGTATCTAATCCTTAGTTTAATTGAATCATGAATAAAATCAATCCCTTAGGGTTTAACACTCCCACCATACAGGTCTAATTCATTTATTTCACATGACCCAAACCTTGGTCTTTTCATCTCAAATATCATTTTCACATTTCTTTTATTGTCGGCATAAGGCTTGGCTATACCCTAGTTCTCAATTTCCACTCATAATTACAACATCGAGCTTTTCATTCTCTTAAGGCCTTTTCATGATTAATCACAATTCGCATTTCATAAGTATAGTATTCATGTATCCACATATTTCATAACTCATCACAATCAAAAATTCAATTTCATGTACAATTTATGCGTAAGAATAATAAGTTTCAACTAGTAGTATTCCATAGTTCATTTATTCCATGAATCTATTATTCTCATTTCAATTCATACTAAAAGCACAATTTATAAATCCAATTAATTACACGAATCACGACTTTCAAAATTCCTCCTTCCTAATTCTCATCTTTATAACTCAAAAAATCTCATTTATTTTTCCTTTGTTTAAAAAACAATTTAATTTAAAAAAAAGAAGCCCTTTCTTGCAAAAGGCCTCATTTTCTCAATTACACTTTATCAAAAGTTATACAAAATTTTCTCATAAAGTCCAAATAATTTTTAGTAATTTATTCCATATTTTTCCTAAATTTTAATCTATTTTTAAAACTAAAAAAAATTTAAATTGCCAAAAAAAACATTTTTTAAATCCAAATCCCCAACCGGATTCGAACCCACAACCAGCGGCCCAAAGGACAGCGCACAAGACCACTGCGCCAAGTCACCAAGGCGATATGAATAGGGGTTATTATCCCTATGTATCAACTCTCGGTATTTCAGATTTTTTTTAAAAAAAAACACAAAACGGAAAGCTCCATTCTCAGTATCAAACCCGAGACCCATGACTCAGCCCCCCCTACTGTAGCGACTGAAGACTCTACCGACCAATTGGTCTAAGTGTCCATATCGATTTGAAAGTAATTTAATTGGGTTTTGAGTTGGTTCTCTGTTCATATCTACAATTCATGAATTCTCACAACAAATTGTTTCTTTTCTTCTCTTTTGAAAGGAAATTTTTTTTTCCAGAATTAAACACACATAAATCTACAGCAAACCAGTATTTTAATAAGCATTAATAGCTCTATAAAACATGTAATTTAGTCCTAGTTTGTGTTCCATGTCCATAATTTCGACATTGAGAACAATAGCACATCTCTTCATAATTAGAGTTAGGTTTTCACCAAATCACTACGTTTTTTTGTTTTCTTTCTTATTGACAATCCTATCACATTTTTAGAACACAAAATTCATCTTTTCAAAAAAATTAAAATTCTATTTTTGTCAACTAATTACACATGATGCATTCAATCAACTATTTGCAATTACAATTCTTTTTATTTATTATAACATTCATGTAGCACATACAAAATGGAGAATTCTAACACATAAATTAACAATTATTCATTAGCAATCAATCCATCAATTAATCTCTAAATTATCACTCTACTTTAATTAAACAAGCATGGTTCCAATTTCTCATTAGTTGATTCATATAATTTCATTAAAACATACCTAGCATGATGTCTACTTCTAGAAATATGAGAAACGTCCACTTTCATTCATAATTAATCAATCTAGCAACCAAATTAACACACATCTACTAGATTATCAATTCATCTCTAATTAGGCAAACATGAATTTAATTTCAACTAGTTGCTCTTTAATAATTACTCAATTCATTCCTAGCATGATCTCTAATTTAGAAGCATGAGAAACACCCATCTCTTTGGAGAAAAACGAAATAAAAGCTCCTAGAGTCTCCTAGAATGTAAGAGAGTAGCCTTCTCCTCCTAGATTATGTTGCAAAAGCTCTTCTTCTTGTTCCTTGTGCAAAAACTGATGCTTCACTTGAGGATGGATGGGGCCGGCCTCCTTGCTTGGGACACACAAATGAACACTCAAACTTTATACTCCCTAATGTATTTCTCTCGTATATAATTTCTTCCTTTCAATTAATTTTTTTTGTGTAGTATGCATGAAGGTAGAGGTATTTATACTAGTTCTAGGATGGATTGGAGGGCTAGGATTTTACTAAATGGTTAGAGATGGATGGCTAGGATAGGAGGGGAAGTTGTAGCAACCACCCATAAACAAGTAACCACTCATGCACACACACACCCACTCTCCCATCTCCTTAAGCACAATCCGGCCTCCAAGGTGTGCAATGCACACTACGTGCATGCACGTGCCCTCTAGTACCTCCCTATTTGAAATTTGTACAAATTTAATTAATCAATTGTTCACCATTTGTGCCTACATGACAAGTTGTGACAATTTAAAGGATTAATTAAGTTTGTGGGCTTCACAAATAGTGGGCTTAGGCTTATGGGCTAAATAATAAAATATTTAATTATTAAAATAAGAAAATAATATTTAGGCTTTATAGAATAGGCTTTTTAGAAAAATAAAGGAAAAGAAAGAAATAATTGTTCATACTACAAAATGAAATTTTATAAAAATAAATATGCATACGAAATTTTGCACGTGCACAACACGTGAAAATCAACATTTTTATTAAAATGAAAGTTTAGGGTATTACAATATACACTGGAGAACGGCCTCTCATCCGCCCGATTATTCATGATCCTGGAGTTCACCGTCAAATTAATCATAGCCCCGGATTTAATTAAGGTTCGTTTCCATTGCAAGCAACAACAGCTCCGGAGTCCACCGTCAAACTGGGTCTATAGTCCTGGAGTCCACCATTAGACTATATAGAAGCAACCCACTTACGTTTGCCCAAGTTTTATTACATCTCCACTTAGTGCCTAATCCTTAAGTTTAAACATAGAGCTAGCTTACCCTCCTACCGATCTTACACAAAAAATACCAAGAACAACAGTCCATATTGGCAACTTCTCAAATCAATTATTCATTTTCAACACTTGCTGGTACCTGGGTCTCACTAAGCCTCTAGAATCATTATGGGGTATGCATACCCTTATAATTCATATTCTCAATTTCATTTATTCATATTTTATTCAAAACCATCATTTAATCTTATTTATTCATAACTCATTCAAATCTTTCATCCATACTCTAATTTAACAATCAATGAAGTAAACACTTCTTATATTCACATTCAATAACAATTTCCCAAATCAAATTTCTTGTAAACAATTTCTTAGCTAGCCAACCAAATTAATCACTTCATTAATTCTCATTGTTCTCAACCTTTTTCATATTTATTTATACTCGAAGTATATTGATACAAAAAAAAAACCATTTTCGGATTAGATCACTGCTCTTAATATGAAATCTTCTCTAAAAATTTATCACTAGAAAATCTTTATTTCCACTGATAATTTAATGTGAAATACAACTTCTAATTCTCGAAAATATATCATAAATATTGTGGAAAGTCATTCTTAAAGCTTCAATTATATTTTAGAAGAATATTATAATTTGCCCAAATTTTTATAACATAAAAACCCTTTAAAAAAATAAAATGAAAAAGGTGCATGGTAAGGGTCGAACAGGGGAACCAAGTACCCAACCTAAGATAGTGCCCAAATCATCAAGCCCCATCTGCTAGGCCACTTGCGGCTAACGATATAACTTACAGTCAAATGTTTTTGTTATTAATCTATTGTGTTTCATTAAATTTCAAAAAAAATTGAAAAAGGCAGAGCCACCCCAGTCCTCAAACCAGTGCACACCTAGAGCGCTCAAAGCCCCTCATGCACTAACCAGTAAGCCCAAACCTCATATCTGACTATAATGGGGTTAAAATGTTTTTATACCACCTCTTTGCTTCTTACTCTTTTTAACAAATTCCGATTTCTAAATTGTTTTGTATTACTAAGTTCTAATATCTTCCATATTGCATTTTCTTTAGAAATTCTCACCATTTCCATCAACTTTGTAATTCAATTCTAATATCCACACAATTTTCTAAACAAAAAATTTAACACTTTATGCATACAAATACAAAATTCTAATCATGATTTATTAATTTTTTCCAAACAACATACAACATGCTATTGAAATAGAAATCGAATTTAACAACTTAATTTTATCATGATGAAACTTCTATTAAGCATACAACAATTTTCATGTTTTATTTCTACCAATAGCAACATCACATGCATCACCAAAAATTCAATTAAAACTCATACTAAATATCAATTTCAAATGTCAATAAATTTTCTACATATGCAATCTATTTTACTTTAGAAAGCAAGAAAGAACACCCACTCATAGAAGTGTTGAAGTATTCCTTAGCAATCAAATTCCAAGAAGCCTTCAATCCCCCCTTCTCGAAATCCGTGCACAAATAAGGTGAAAAAAAGAAGCCAACAAGCATTCGGCCAATGAACAACACAACACTTCAATCCCCCTTCTAAAGCATTTCGGCAGCAACACTGCACCCTTCATTTTTATTTCATTTTGTTTTGTTTAATCATTTTGTTAATGAAGATCAAAGAAAATGGGGGTATGTAACCCCCATTCCCGATAATTAGTATTTTCCGTGTATTTTCTATAATTTGTTTTTTGTGAATTTACTTTTGTTTTAACTCGATTTGGACCTTCTATTAAAATCTTTTTCAAATAATAGTATAAATTAACTTCATTTTCTATTTTTAATTTATCGACTATTTATTTATTAAATTTCGGATTTTAATAAATTTGTTCAACTCAAATCCTATTTTGATGCATATCATTATTATTATTATTGTTATTCTTATTGTTATTAATATTAATATTTGTTATTATTGTTGTTATTATTGTTGTTATCGGTATTATTATTTTTATCATTTTTATTAGCATTATTATGATTATTATTTTGTTTTAAGCCTGAACATGCTCAATTTTATATGCATTCACTATATGATTTAATGTATATATATATATTAAATACCATATTGTTCTTTCTTGATTATTTTCTTTTTGATTAAATTTGTTCATGAAAATTTTTTGTTCTTCTTGATTGAATTTTTCTTGTTGAACCTATTATCTTTTATTTAATTGTGGGTATTTTTTATTTGAACCCTATTAATTTTGATCTATCTCTTAATTGAATCCTAAAATCCAATTTCATTTGTTCTTGACCCAATACCACTCTTATTGGACCCTAATTTGCCAATCCAGTACCCTAATTGTACCTTATAAATAAAAATCTACTGCAAACTCTAAAAATTGCACAATTCTGAAGTCCTAGTTGCTTATTCTCTTTCCTCTCTCCTATCTCCTTCTGTTCTCTCTTCCGCTGTGTTTTTCCCGCCAAAAACCCCGACCCACTTCTTGCTCCTTCCCTGACAGTCTTCCGCGGCCACCCTCCGGTGACCTCTTTCCCGTCGCCACCTCCTCCCTGTTGCGTCGTCATCCTCCGGCGATCCCCGACCTCTCCTCTATCCTCGACGTCGACAGAAACCCCTAGCCACCCCCTTGTTGTCCCTGTTCCGATCGACGCCGTTGGGCGCCAGACCACCTCCAGCGACCCCCCTTAGTAGTCAAACCCCAACGCCGCCTCCAGTCACCACCCCTGTCGACGCCAGCAAACCCCAGCGTCGCCCTCTGTCCTCCTTACCCGTTCGTTGACCGCAGCCATCGCTGCTCTGTTTTTCGTCGTCAGCACTATAACGCCGCTTCCGATAGCCTCTGACACCAGTGCTGCCGCCCCCTTAGCCCTAGCTATTACTGACATTGTTGCTGTCTGTCGTAGTTGCCGCTGTCTCTTTGTTTGCTTGGATCTTTTATTACACGTATATTGCACGTGTGATTGTGTGTTCGTGGGTTCGTTGCTTCGGGATTCTTATCCCGTTATACTTGGAATTCGTTTTCACCATATGACAGGCAAGTCACCGTCCTCTTGAATTGTTAATTGTATTAAATTCAAGTTTTGTTGAAACTCTTGCAAGTAAATCTCTTTGTTATCGTATTATCTTTTGTTCATCTTTTCGTTGGGTCTATTCAGGGTTTACACGAGCTAACCCTAAAATTGTTGACATCGTACCACTTTTGACTCTAAAGTTTGAATCTTTCATGAGTGCATATAGAATTGGTAATAGGGTTGTTCATATAATCGTCACACAAATAAATTATTGTAGGGACAATTGCTTGGTTGTATGTTGTTTGATCGATTGATGATTGATTGATGATAATTGATGTATGAGCATGTCCTAATTTTATTTATCATGTTTTGACACTCATCATGCTGATTATACAATTTATTGACTAAAGAATCGATACCCATCATGTTAATTTAATTTATTTTCATAAAAAATACCCAAATCCTATATATTGCTTGCTGACCTGTATATTGACTTTTGTTTTTGAACCAGTAAATGATCTTAAAATTAATTACTTTCTGAATAAGAATTGTAACCTTATCTTTCTAGTTTCCAGAACATCCTAAATTTTTGAATTCCGAGTTTTGTAGCAAAAGTTATGCCCGTTTTACTTCAGTTGTGTTTTTATTTCCAGAATTATACATTTCAGATTTTCTTAAATTAATTATTCCTATATCATTGTATTGCATGAATTAATGTGTGTATATTGCATTGCATGATCCTAGTGTCTTATTGTCACCATTCTAATTGTCCAGTTCAAGTTATCATCATATTGTTCCCATATTGATAATATTGTTCATCTAATGTCTCTAGATTGCATATTGTATTGTTGCTTCGATAAAATAATTAACAAGCCGGGGTTTAAGGGATTGGCTTTAGTAGTGGATAATATAAGGACTGTACTCGGAGGAGGGGCCCGTGTTTCCCTATTTATCGGTCAGTTGGTCTATCAGTTTATCGATCTATCGGTCATATCGGTCATCGATTAATTGTAGATTACTGACTACCGGATCTCGATTGATTCGGTCATCGGTCATTATTGAACATCATTGCTAAGTACATGAACTATAAAGCTCACCACTAAGTCTAAACGTAACTTGTTTGTATGTAGCAACCATGTGGTAAATGGATGGGACGCATGAAGTGTTACATTAGTTAGGAATAAAATGATTAATAAAGTTAAGGATCACACCATATCGACACTGCATATTTTTCATCATTGTTCCTATTGGTATCAAATATTGGCTAAGTGTTATTGATATTGGTCATTGATTATTATTAGCGAATATTGAATCAGTATTTATAGCCATTGCTTCGATTACCATGATATTGATTATTGATTATCGTGCCATGTTATTGACTCATATTGATCCATTGATTCATTGCTATACCGTTATTCCATTGTTCTCTGCTTTCTCTACTTGTTGTCCATGACTTGCTCTAAGGACAATTTTTCTCCTCTTTTTTAGATGAAGTGTTTAAAGGTGTTGATGGAGAATTGCCTGCTGGAATTGGAGGACAGAGATTCTGAAGATTTAATGCTTTCTAGTTGCTTATTGTTTTATTGAACTATTGTTATTTCATTGTATTGGGCATACTCGAATATTGCTATTTGTTTCCAGACGTTGGATTATTATTGTATTTGGATATTTTTATTGCTTCATTCCAAGTATTATTGTTCATGAGATTATTATTATTGTCTGCACAATTGTTCTGTATTGGTTATATTGTTGAGTTGATCGGATAAATAGCTTATGGGTGACGTTAGTCATTCCTGGGCCAATGTCATGTACTCGTATTCCGTATTTTTGGAAAGCGGGGCATGACATGGTAGTTTTATAATGGGATTTAATTAATTAAGTGTACATTAATTTAATTAACCCACTAATGAAATTAACTACCCACTCACAAAATCAATTCCACAAACCCCCACCCCTTCCAATTCATGGTCGGCCAAGACTCTTTGGTTTTCCCACATGTGCACACTTGTCCACATGCACTCTACGTACACACACTCACACAATTTATAATTTATTTTTATTGAATGAAAATGGGTATTCTACATGACAAGTTGTGTGTAGGTTTCATTCAAATAATTTTTTGTGGGCTTTAAAAGAAATTTTTGGGCCGATGGATTTTTATAAAAGTAATACAAAATGTAACACATAAAGTGAGAAGAAAAATGTACATTACTCAGAAAATTTTAGAAATAAAATGCATATAAAATTCTACGTGCGATGCACATAGAAAAAAAATATTAAAATTAATTTGGGAGAACGAAAATAGTCAAAATACGAAATATGTATGTTAAATAATGTTACGGATATTTCACGTGATGGAAAATATACGTAATCGACACGTGTATTGAAAGCACGTACAATGAACGTAAAAACACAAGGGTTAGAATTAATATTTGAGTTGGCTAAAATAGGATAAAAATAAATTTGAGAAAATGGAAAACATATAAATAATCAGAATATAAGATACGTGTGACATTTATATAAAAATACGTTACGAATATTATTCGTAACAGTACGAAATACACGTGTAGCAAAATTGTCATAACTCAATTTCGCGGGGTTATACATCCCCTTCCTACAGCCAGCCCTGCGGCGTAAGGGAGAGTCTAATTTGATCCGTTCGTGTGGATACTTTAGAGGCACCGCAATGTTGCAGTGCTCGTGATTGGTATACCGTGGAGGCAGCAGATTGATTGTTGAGGTATAACTCTTAACATGTTTTATGGTTTTCGCATGGATCCTTGGCTGGGTTTCGATTTTTTTATATAATTCCACTGCGTATTTACTCTGTGATTGACCTTGAAACCTAACAGACAACTCATGGAACCTATTCCCTTGATTATGCTCGTCGTGAGAGCAAGAGGTACTCTGCATTCGTAGTCCTCCAACTTCTTTTACTTGTAAAGTTCCAATTCCTTCTCAATAAGCATATCCTTGAGGTGAGCATGCTTGATCCGAATCTTCCACCGAACCACACGAAACCTGGATGAGCCTCAGTCGAGCAACTAGGACTAGTCGCCTTCCAGTGGGCACGCTCCAAGTCCTTCTCAAGAAGTAACTTCTTTAGACGATTGTTTTTTTTTCTGCTACTCATCCAACAAGACATGAAGAAGAGCGATGTCAGCATCCCGGGGATTCCCTCCGGTTTACATAGCAATCTGTCAACAATGAAGTTATAAAACAGACAAGTACACAAACACTTGCTATGGCTTTGAGAAGTTTTTAGAGGATCCAACAATATGCATAAAAAAGTTGCACTCAATGGGTCCACACAAAATCTTACATTACATAAAGTGAAGATATACAGCAGTGGTCAGTTCGCAGTTTGGCAACATTACACAAAGAAAATTAAGAAGTTTTAGTGTTGAGATCAAGGGAGCACTTCAGTGCCCATGTTTGGGGACTTTCAGAGGCTCACCTGTCTCCAACCCTCTCCAGAGGATCCGAAGTGGTCTCCTCCCTACCCTCCTTGGGCTTGCCCTCCTCCTCGCGATACCAGCTCCCCTTGAGATCCACGATTGTCTCACCCACCTTGAGGCCGAAGTGGTATCCTCACCGCTAAAACCAGCAACCTGCTCCTCCATGTCCTTCAGAGCCTTGTTATAGCCCTCATCTTGGTCCACGATGACCTTGCCCATGGCCTCGGTTCAGAAACTCACCATCTCCTCCTCCTTCTTCCCCTCCCAATCAGCCTTCTCCTTCAGTAGTTTCTCCCACTCGGCGTTGAGCGAGCCGACCACCACCTGAAAGGCTTGCTATCCTCTTTTGAGAAGATTTGAGGGCCTCTTTGGTATCGAGGTGCTCCTTCTTGACTCGTGTAACTCTCCCCTTCAGAAGCTTCATCTCATAGTCGAGTTTCCTCTTCATCTTGGCATCCTAGATAGAAGCATGCAATGAGAAGCTCTAAACTACTTAGAAAATTAAGCAAGTAAGAACTAAAAGGTCAAAGGAGCGAGCTACGTACCACAACTTAGGCTCGGAAGAAGTTGAGGTAGTTGGAGTTGAAGGTCTCGCAGGCTAACGATGCACGATCTCGAAGAGGGGCTAGGTTGTTTATTACCTCAACCGCGACCCTTTCCTCCAGTTGATAGCTCCTTGCTGTCTCGAAATCAAGGACCTCACGAGCCTTGGTGGAATTGAGGAGGGGAGCTTGAACGAGGTCGATGATAGCAAGAGTGGTAAGGCTCGAGGGTACCCTTTTCAATCCAGTAGGAGAGTCCTCTACCGCCACCATCGCCTTCTTCGAGGGCTGGGAGGTGGAGGCAGACACCGATGGCCTTTTCCAACCCTTCGCCTTGTTAGCGGTACTCTTGTCCTCCCTGAATCAGAGTGAAATGTTTTAATAGTGGGGGAAAATTGGGTAGCAACCATAATACTAAAAATGGACATAACAATCATAGACATCAGATTTTTGTTTGAGAAAGTAGATCCAAGTGAAACGAGAAAAGTCATATACGAAGATCACATAATATCTATTTCTACCACAAGATAAATGAGGAAGGTCCCCAAACATTAGAATGAATAATGTCAAATGGAGAATATGAAATTTGTTCATTAGAAGGAAAATGACATGCCAACTGCTTTGCCTTTTTGCAGCCAATACAAGGTGATATAGATTTGGTAGAAAAATCTCCTAAAGAACCACTGCTAGAAAGAAATCACAGATGAGGTAAAGATAAATGACCTTGACAATGGTGCCAAACATCATAAAGAGAAGATGGGGGTGGTGGCAAGATGCATATAGATACTGGTAGAGAGAGAGCTTATCCATGTACTAAATACCTTTTGTGTATTTGATTCCAACCTGCATCCCCAAATGTGAATCCTGCACAACATAAGTAGATGAATCAAAGATAACAGTGTAATTCATATCAATCAATTAAGATACGGAAAAATTATTTAGGGTAACATTGGGAACATGATGAACATGAGGGACATAAAAACGGGGAGAATCAAGGAGATGACCAGTAGAAATTATGTGCATGAGTATATTGTTAGGTCAAAATCATGGAATTAGATAAAGAACCAGCAGCTCGTTATTCTTCGGAGAATTTAGAATAATAATTCGGACTTGTAATAAGTAGAAAAATATTAATAGAAGAATAAAGGAAGATATTTCGGAGTCAATATTCAATTTGATTGTAATGAAATTATAAGACATGCCTCTTAGTCTATTTTTTCTCTCTCTCTAATTATAATAATTAGATAGCATTTCTTAGAGCATCCACTATCGTTTGCTAAAAAAATATGCATATTTAGCAATTGGAAAAAGAACAGATGATGGGGCGCAGCTATCGTAGTTGCCAAATTTCGCAATTGCCAAAGAATTATAAAGAAAAGACAGAAGATCTTCCTCCGTCTAACCCAATTTTTATTTATTTTTATTATTAAAAAAATGTCAGACGGAGGATCATATTCCGTTTGGATTTTTTTTAATTTTTTAAATGAAAATGGCACTATTGTAATTTTTCAGTGGCACTATCGTAATATTGGAAAGAAAAGTTTGAAGAAAATTTGTCGGACGGATGAAGTTCGTCCGTCGGAGATTCTTTTTTCTTTTTTTTAAATTTAATGGAATTATCGTAATTATTGAATGACATATTTGTAATTTTTGGGGAAAAAATTGCTAAGGAATTTGGTGGACAGATGATGATCATCTGTCTGTTTTAAAAAATAATTAAAAAAGTAATAGATGGAGGATCAACTTCCGTCCTCTATATTTAGCGATTGCTAAAGCAGATTGCTATATTTAGATGTCCACTGTTCACTTCGTTTGCTAAATATGCATATTTAGCAAATGATAGTGGGACTTTTTTGGCCAAAAAATGGATTTTTTTTTTTTGCATAAATAGCAAATGATAGTGGACGCTCTTAGTTCTTTCTATTGGCTTTTTTTAGTTACAATCTCTTCTCATGTATATATAAATGATTAAACTTGGAATATAAGTTAGGAAAGTTAAATTCAAAATACTAACTTAAATATTAGTTGGTTCATAACTTAGAGTTTAAGATAAACGTAAAATCCAAATCCAAATTAATTATTGAATCCCTATTTAAAATATGATTAAGTCTCCAACTAATATTTAAAGTATGTTAAATCCCTAACTAATATTTCGAATTATATTATCTCCAATAAAACAAATAGATAAAGATATATACTCAAAATGACTAAAAATGACCATCTTTTGGGGCTTCATTCGGACTCATCTTGAGTTGGCTTCGCTTCAAATTTCGACTGACTCTTCCATGAACCTCATAGATCATGAAAAAGAATATTTGAGGCATATTTCTAACAATCTCCTCCTTGACTCAAATATAATTCTCCTCCTCCAACTGGAATGTCCTAATGAGTCAACGAGCTATGTTTACTTCCCTTGGCTAAATGGGTCGGCCACTTTAACATGGATCCTTTATTATTAGCTCTCATCTCCTGTAAGGATTTTAGCTAGTTAGGGCATCCTTCTTGGTTCAAGGCCGAGTTTGACTTCTTAAATGCTGTAGTTGGAATAGTTGTCAATTTGGTAGTGATCCTCCTTCGGGCATGGTACTGGTTTTAGCGACGATAGTGGTTGCTCCTTACAGTGTGGTAGATGGGAGGAGGAAGATGTCGATGATGCAGTAGTAGGGGGGTCGGGGTAGTAGTGATAATAAGTTTTAAAAAGGTTACATTCTTTGTAGTGCCTTGTAGGACGAAGATATTTCAGCGCCTTCTTGCACGAAAGATAATGCGCCTATCTCGTCAAACTTTCACTAGCATGTCTTCCATCTTGACTTTCCATATTCTGAAGTTTGTTGTGCCATCAAATTTCTCCATGCAGAAACAAGTTGTTGAAGCGGTGTCAGAAGTAGGCGCCATCAACTTCGGTTGGATCTTCTAACTCTAGCTTTGATACCAATTGTTAAGTCAAAATCACAGAATTGGATAAAGACCCAACAACTCGTTATTCTTTGGTGAATTTGGCAAAGTAAATTAGACTTTCAATAAGTAGAAAAAACAGTAAAACAAGATTAAAGGAAGACTTTTTGGAGCCAATATTCATTTAGATAGTAAGGAAATTACAAGATGTCTCTTAATCTCTATATCTTTTCTATCTAGTTACAATAATCTCTCAATAGATAGCTAGCTCTTAGTTTTTCTGTTAATATTTTTTAGATACAATCTATTCT
The DNA here is from genome assembly GCA_017893485.1 of Hemerocallis citrina. NCBI lineage: Eukaryota > Viridiplantae > Streptophyta > Magnoliopsida > Asparagales > Asphodelaceae > Hemerocallis > Hemerocallis citrina. Next base: position 83,456,577 of record CM030366.1, read on the forward strand.
CATGTATTTATAAATTATGAAACTTGAAATACTAGTTAGGGAAGATAAATTCAAAATTCTAATTTAAATGTTAGTCTGTTTGTCAATTAGAGTTTAACATAAACATAAAATCCTAATTAAATATTCAATCCCTATTTTAAAAAAAGGATTAAGTCTCCAACTAATATTTAAATTATATTAAATCCATGACTAATATTTCCTTTATATCAAAGAATTTATCTCAAATAAATCAAATAGATAAAGATATATATTAAAATAACTAAAAATAACCATATTTTGCGGCTTCATTCGGGCTCATCTTGAGTTGGCTTCGCTTCAAATTTCACCTGACTATTCTTTGATCCACATAGATCATTAGAGAGAAAATTAGAGGTATATTTCCAACATGTACCATAAGCAGTACGAATGCTAGAGGTGGATGGTAATGGTTTGGTATGAATTAGGTGTGTCAGTAGACGTCAAGTGATTAGTAGCACCAAAATCTAATATCCATGTGGTATAAACATTACCTTAATGAGTAGTAAAGTAGATGAACTAGAAGAAGGAGAAAAATTTAATTACACTGATTGTAGAAGCCTCTGTAACTAGGAATAGTCCAGGTATGAACCAGAAATAGTATTCATTGCTTCAGCAATGGTAGCCAGTCGTGCGATAGGAGGAGCCTGTTGAGAGCTCCATAGTGCACAACACTGGGTATTGGCATGACCCCACATCTGATGGTGATCAAACCAGAAAGGAGGTCCTTGAGCATAGCAAGTAGTAGTGGACCAGTGCGTAGTGCGATACTGCTACTAAAGAGGAGGTGAAGCTAGAGCAGAACTATGGTGGTTGACAGAGTCAGAGCGGATAGATGACGTTGGGCAGCGCGGATATGCGGCTTAAAGAGAAATAAGTTATGATGTTGTTGAGGACTAATTAGAGGAGGGATTAGGGTTTAATTGAGAGGATTAATTTTGCTCTAATACTATATTAGATTCATAGAAATTTAGGAATATAATGATACTTTGTTATTGAGGCATGAGACAAATATATATACAAGTACACAATAAAAAAAAATGGGTTTTACCCAATGTGGGACTAAAACTAAAACAATACAAAAATAACCTGTAACGTACTATACTTATAATATACCTATTTAACACGAAGTTTTTTGCCGTACTAGGCCACTTTTTTATAGTATTTGCGTTTTTAGGCCAGGTCCCAAATTATTAGCGTTCGTGGGCTAGCCACTGCCACGTCAGCAGCGGCCGCTATTGGGAATAGTGGCCTCTTCATATCCACCAAATTTGTACTCCCACACTTGGTAGAGTACGGGGGGGATTGGGCTGAGTAAGTGTAAAGGAGGTCGCTAATGCCACTAGCGACCTCCTCCAACTGAGGTCGCTACTCCCAATCGCGGCCACAGTGGTAGGCTATTATGAGTCTTGGACCTTTATACTAAGGTCGCGATTACCAATCGCGACCACAGGTATGATAGGTCGCGATTGACATTAGCGATTATGCTGTTTGCCAAATCAGTTTATCCTCTGTGATGTTTATACTAAGGTCGCGATTACCAATCGCGACCACAGGTATGATAGGTCGCGACTGACATTAGCGATTATGCTGTTTGCCAAATCAGCTTATCCTCTGTGACTCATAATAGCCTACCACTGTGGTCGCTATTGGAAATAGCGACCTCAGTTGGAGGTCGCTAGTGGCATTAGCGACCTCCTTTACACATACTCAGCCCAAACTCCCCCGTACTCTACCAAGTGTGGGAGTACAAATTTGGTGGATATGAAGCGGCCGCTATTCCCAATAGCAGCCGCTATTCTCAATAGCGGCCGCTGCTGACATGGCAGTGGCTAGCCCACGAAAGCTAATAGTTTGGAACCTGACCTAAAAACGCAAATACTATTAAAAAGTGGCCTAGTACGGCAAAAATTCTTTAACACGTAGGTCTCAATAACTCAATTTTTAATGAATACTATTATGAAAAATGATAGTCACTTGAGGATGTTAATGCTGTCCGTTTAATTGCAGTCATCCATCCAAACTTATTTAAGGCAAAGAGCCACAAGTACTCAAGTGTATCCTACGTTGATTAGTGCTAGTATAGGATAGCTGAATCCGGATTAATTGGTAACGAAAAAATGACCTGGGAAATTCACAGAATCTTCTAATTGGTTTCATTCACTAATCTCTTGCTACTAAAGATAATCATTATTCTTACAGATCATTAATTCGATAATCGTTTTTGTTGTCGCTCTTCCTTCGGTGGCCTCCATTGCGCCATTGCGGTGGTAGGCGGTGACAAGGTTGGTTGCTTCTCCCCTTGTCGCTCGGAGGCGATCCCTGTGGCTGTTTTTTGGTCGTTTCGGCTGTCCTCGCCTATTGACTTTATTGGTGTCCAGTCATTTTCATTCTGTCTTCGGGTTGTTTATTTTTGCTTCTTATTTTACCCCTTATAAAATGAGTATCTGTATAATACTCTTTATTTGTTGCTATTTATTTTGGTGGCTAGAGTCGTAAGACTATCCGTTTCATCAAAATTAATTCGATAATCATTATTTATATGGATTTTTTACGTATAGGTCACGCTGAATTGTGAAATTGCCGATTACTCACTCAAAATTTTCTATTAGCATATTGTCTCTAATAAAGTTTGATATTTGCATATGCACCACTAACAAAGTGGTATTCAATTAAAAATAAGTTTTCTTGCCTATTTTTCATCCAAACTTGGAAAATATTTCTTTTTTTTCCACCCTTACACTATTTATGATACCCTAGTTATCAACCTTGTCTTCCTCATGAAGTGTATGATTAACAGAGATGATAAAGAAATGATTGAGAACTTGGGTTTCCATATTAGAAGAGTGAAAAAGTAACTGATAATGGTAAACATCACAGCAAATCGGGGCCGAACGTTTCCACCATGGATCTTAAAGCTTCTATAGGTAGATCTGTAACACCCTGAATTCCAAACGTAGGTAATTCATAGCAAATACAGAATCTTTTACTTCAAATTCGTATAAATTTACAAGGAATTTAAAAAACTTTTTATTTACAACATGTTCTTTACAACAGCACAACGGAATTAAATGAATACAATACAACCTACAATAATGAAAATCCTTCAATCTTGTAACAACTCATCATAGTGGCTTCAAATCCATGCCAAGTCCAATCCTGCAACTAGAAAACTATGGGCACGTCAGTTGCATAAAACTGACGCAATGCTATAATACAGCGATTCTTTAATTTAGCAAACACAAATTTGAATGTAAACAGAAAAATTGACTATCCTAGTCGTGTCAGTGTATGATATGATTTAATGCCTAATGCAGATATTACGCTACGATGACACTAATGCATACTTGTTCGGATTGTATGCATCCCATACTATATAGGTCCGAGGGCAAGCCCTTATATACTCCACATTATAGGGTTCAATCCCTAGTTATGAATATTCTACTACAGTAACAAAAATAAGGTTTAGACATTCCACGAGTACGGATTCCAGTCCCGGAGTCCATCTTTAAATTATACAGAATCTTCGTCATTCAAACATCCCGCAAGTGCCCTTCTAGCCCCGGTATATACATATACATTGGAGACATGCCTCCCATCCGCCCGAGTATTCATGATACCGGAATCCACTGTCCGGTCAATCGTAGTCCCAGATTTAATTAAGGCTCGTCTCACCCGGCAAGCAACCACAGTGTAATACCCTGATTTTTTATTAAATGAGAAATTGTTGATTTTACGTGTTGTGGATGTACAAATTTGGTATATATGTTTTCGTAAAAAATTATCTTTTTATAACATGAACAAACATTTTCCTTCTTTCTCTTTATTTCCTAAAAGCCCATTTGAAAAACCTAAGCTTGTTTTCTAAGCCCACCCTAATTAATTAAATATTCTATTATGACCCATGAGTCTAAAGCCCACTAATTAGAAGCCCACAAATTAATTACTCTTTTAATTGTCTTAACTTGTCATGTAGACACATTAAGTAGATAATTAATTAATTAATATTGTACAACTTATTAATGGGGAATACTAGATGGGGCACATGCACACACTAGAGTGTGCATTGCACACCCTTTAGGGCATAGATGGATTGTGCATGGAGAGATGGAGAGAGTGGATGGAGTTGAGGGGTGGTTATGAGTTCATGGAAGTTACTTGTCACGACCCGCTTTCCAAAATACGGAACACGAGTACGTAACGTAGGCCCAGCGAATGATTATGCATCATCCATAAGCTGTACCAGTCTAACTCAACAATATAGAAGAGAAACAACCACGCAGGTAAAGAATATAATCACATAAACAATGAATAAACTCAAAGATAATCATGAAATAAATTCATCAAATAATAATTCAATATCTGGGATAAAACAAACTTCGGGTCATAAAGCCCAAGAATACAAGGTGTGATAAAAAGAAATACAATAAGCAAATATTAAAAGATAGCTAAGCAGTCTAAAGTCCAACTCCAATCTTCAGAGAGTTTGCACACCAAGTTCTTTTGGTATTGCTCCTTCAGTACCTGTTAATACTTGATCTAAAAAGAAGAAAAAGAGTGCCCTTAGAGCAAGTCATGGGTAGCAAGTAGAGAAAATAGAGGATAAAGAAAAGCATGAATATCAAAGAAAAGGGACATGGTCAAAGTCAAAGAGCAAAGCAAAGAGCAGGCAGTAATATCAAAGGTGTACAATAATCACACATGTATTTCATGATGTCAAGTCAATGTCAATACAGGATCAAGTATGCAGGTTGTTAAGTATTTTATTAATCTATTTAATGCACGTACTGCTGCGCCCCATTCCACAGGTTCCGCGAAAGCACAGTGATCGTTTTAGACCAATGGTGAATTCACGGTTCGTGTACTCTGCGTAGCTAGATAACATGATAACAAGATAACGAGATAGTAAGATAACGAGATAATCTTCTTTCATGACAATCTTCTCCTTCCAAGTCAAGTGTTCATGCGAGCGAGAAGGCCTCACCGAGTACATTTTCCGATCGTTCACTACCAAGTCTACCCATAATACTCTGACTTGTTAATAGTTTATTTTCAACCTATGTGAGCATGCAAGAGGATGTCAATGTTGTATATTACTATATGGGACTAATTCTAAGCATTATAGACAAATCATGAAGTAAACATGTCATTTACACAAAATTCCATAATCAGGACAGCATGACCTTGCTGTACTAAAATATGGATTATGGTCACTACACAATAGTAAAACTGAATCCACTGGAAGATATGGAAAGTAGACTTCCACACGGTTCCAGCGAGTATAATTAAGGCATATAAAAGACATAGGAACTTGGGTGAAAACTCTATTCTAATCAGGTTTTATGTTCAATCAGCATGCAGCAGGTTATGTTCCAATAATTATTTCGGGTCAGAGAACTCATTAATAAAATATACAAAAAATTCAGGGAAGTAGCTATACATGTCTAGGTCTAGCTTAATTTATTTTAGATTTTTCCTTTACTTTTAACAGGGTTAAATAAAATAAACAACAGCGGGATACGCATGAAATTATGAGTCTAAAATTACTAACACAGTTGCAGTAAAGTAATGATATCTAACAGATAAAAAATTGGAATTTAAATCCAGACCAGGGAAAAATTATCTAGACATCAAGGACTACATTTTATGTTCAGTAAGTTCTTGCAAATTATGTCATTAGTATGGCTAAAAATATGATTCAAAGTCATACAGCAGTCCAGAAATCATCTTAACATAAAAGATAACAAATAATTCACACGATCACATATAGCATGCAAGTTGGTAATCAAAGCAAACCTAGGTGTCAACATGCAAATTTCTAAAGTTTAAGATACATTTATCATGGTCATGATGTCAATTCATCAATTAAGTTCAATTTAGCACGTTCAATTTATCATGTCCAAGTCATCAAGTAATCCTATGCAGGAATCTAGTTGTTTAATTGTGCATATGCATGAAACATTGGGGACTAGGTTTAGATCGAAGAGCTAGCACGATGTTAAGAGTATGTCGGGTTAGCTTGTGTAAACCCTCGATAATCTTAACGGAATTATCAAAAGCAGTTTTTGATAGCAAAAAGGACAGGATCTACTTGCAGCAGATCAAATAATCTTGAACACAAACAAATAAAATGGTTCAAGAAGAGACTTGCCTATTATATTGCAGATAATTAATAAGAATAACAGGATCAAAATCCCGCGCGCAAATACCAACAGCACGCGCGAACTACGTGCGAAGAAACCCAAACAAAGCAACAGTAGCAACTCTGTGAAAAACCCACACCGGATCTTGGACAGAACATGGGACAGCAATCCTGGATTTGATGTGCCAAAACATGGGACACCAAATCTGGCCAATAGATGAGCTTCTTCAACCTCGGAAAGAGAGAGAGAGTGCAGGGTATTCGGCGACTACAGCGAGCTTGGGACGTCGACACCGCGGCGAGGCAGCGACTACGACGCTGTGGCTGTAGAGCGACGACAGCAACCAGGGGCGGCGTGAGAGCAAACTCTGTTTTCACACCGAAATAGAGGAGGCGACGTTGCGGCTTGGATGGGGCCTGGACGGCGATGACTGAGATGGGGGATCTTCGAAGGATAAAACGGGGGTGCACGGCGAGGACGAGGGACGGCGAGGCGTTGGATATGTCGAGGCGATGGCACAATGGGTAATGGGTTCGGAAGGGAAGTTGGGTTCGAAAATGGGGGATGACGACGACGAGGGAGGAGATGGGTGCGAGGATGATGACGGGGATGGCAAGGAGCGACGAGGAAGGGGATGGTGAATACGATGATGGTGGTGACGGAGACGGAGGAACAAGTTTGTGGGTTCGGTGGCGGAAATCGGAGAGAGCAGATGAACAGTGATGGGGCTTGGAGCTTCACAGTAACGGCGTAAAATAGCGGTTAGGGTTAGGAAAATTGATTAGGGTTAGGGTTTAGTAAACTAAACTAGGGTATTTATAGGGGAAAATAGGATATTGGGCTATTGGGTATTTGGGTAAAAATCCAATAAATAAAATAGATTTACATGAATATAATAGATTAACATAAACCCAGACACACGAGAATAAGCTATTCGATAAAATGCGATTATAACAAAATACAATTTGTATCACGTACATAAATTATTTAAAATAAAAGAAGCACAATTATTAAATAAGAATCGATTTATTGTAATAATCAATAATAATAATAAATAATCGTAATAACAATAAGAATAGAAATACTAACCATGACAATAAAATAATAATACTAATAATAACATTAATAGTAAAATGACAATAAGAATAAAAATACTAATAAATAATTGTTGCCGCTAAATTTGGTGTGGGGGCAAACAGATAGTATTTGTGGATTCCTAAGGAAACTGAATAGTAAACCTGTATACCTGTTCCGTCGGGGTTTGATCGTTGCTCCCGCCGTAGACCTGCAAAAAGTGCGAGACACCGGGGTTGTTCCCGGCGACGCACCCTCCGACGCTCAAGTCAGTAATCAGAGAAAGATTATGAAAGAACGCAAAAACTGGAGAGAGATTTATTACCTCTTAATGGAGATGGATGGGGGGTATTTATAGGCGTCTTAGGGAACGGATTAGGAATGTAATCCCCGTGATCTGATAAGGAATATTCTCCTTGTAAACAGATTAGGAATATAATCCCTAATTCCCAGTGGAGGGATAGGCATCAATCAAGGCCGTTGATTAGGATCTAATCAGGGACCCTAGTTCTATCCCTCTGATCGGGCTTTAGTGCTGGTTGAAACCCGCGCCCGATTGAAGCGGGTCTGTTTGTGGGTTGTTGGGTCTTTATCGGAGAGACCCAGTACCCATCCTAGACCCTGTTTGTGGGTGAAATCACCATTTTACCCCTGGGCTTCAAGATTCGTGCCTGATTTGGAAGGTTCCGATTGACCCCCATTTTTAGCCATATCACGAGCCCCCCACTCCTAAAGGCGGAGATTGATCGGCCTTTGAGGAGTAGTTTTAATTGTTTTAATGGCTAGTGGAGTTGTATCGGAGCCTACCTGGAAGGTTTTGAATCTTGGAGGTGGTAGTTTGGTGATTTTTCAAGTGAATCGAACTCTGAGTCGCTCCTGGGCTTTTGGAAGATTGTTTTCGGGCAACAATTGTTCGTTTGGGGGTGAGAAGGTACTCTCCCGTTTTATAATTGCTCCCCAGGGATTCTTCCTTACCTTTTCGAATTTTTTAATTGTTTTTTGGCGCCATGGTTTGGCCATTATCCTTCGTTGAGGGGTGTTTACATTTGCATCACGCTTCCGACTACCTCTAGAGCTCGCTGGCTATGGGGCCGAGGTCCTTATGCGGTTCGACACGTTTTTCCGAAGAGGAGAGCGAGTTCGGCGTAGCTGCGAGTGCTAGGAGGGAGTCCGGCGTAGCGCGAGGTCCGATTTTTTCCCGTAACGAGGTCGGTGTCACGAACGCTCGGCGTTGGGTGCCGACCTTGATTTTTTTTTTCGTAACGAGTTCGGTGTCACGAACGCTCGGCGTTGGGTGCCGACCTTGATTTTTTTCCCGTAATGAGGTCGGTGTCACGAACGCTCGGCGTTGGGTGCCGAACTTGACTTTTTTCCCCGTAACGAGGTCGGTGTCACGAACGCTCGGCGTTGGGTGCCGAACTTGAATTTTTCTCCCGTAACGAGGTCGGTGTCACGAACGCTCGGCGTTGGGTGCCGACCTTGATTTTTTCGCCGTAACGAGGTCGGTGTCACGAACGCTCGGCGTTGGGTGCCGAACTTGACTTTTTTCCCCGTAACGAGGTCGGTGTCACGAACGCTCGGCGTTGGGTGCCGACCTTGATTTTTTCGCCGTAACGAGGTCGGTGTCACGAATGCTCGGCGTTGGGTACCGAACTTGACTTTTTTCCCCGTAACGAGGTCGGTGTTACGAACGCTCGGCGTTGGGTGCCGAACTTGAATTTTTCCGCCGTAACGAGGTCGGTGTCACGAACGCTCGGAGTTGGGTGCCGACCTTGATTTTTTCGCCGTAACGAGGTCGGTGTCACGAACGCTCGGCGTTGGGTGCCGAACTTGACTTTTTTCCCCGTAACGAGGTCGGTGTCACGAATGCTCGGCGTTGGGTGCCGACCTTGATTTTTTCCCCGTAACGAGGTCAGTGTCACGAACGCTCGGCGTTGGGTGCCGAACTTGACTTTTTCCCCGTAACGAGGTCGGTGTCACGAACGCTCGGCGTTGGGTGCCGAACTTGACTTTTTTCCCCGTAACGAGGTCGGTGTCACGAACGCTCGGTGTTGGGTGCCGAACTTGACTTTTTCTCCGTAACGAGGTCGGTGTCACGAACGTTCGGCAGCTGGTGCCGAGCTTCTAAACTTGTCGCTTTTCGTCTTGACATAGGAGTTTGCATCTACTGTGCGCCTTCTGAACTTCTGACAGCTTCTGACAGCTTCTGACAACTCTAACAGATGGGACGTTTATTAATTGCAGTGACCTCTGGGCTTCTGTCAGATGAGGCGCGCATTAAATTCGACTCATGATTTGGCGCGGTTAGCAAGGCGACGATTGGGGTCGCTCCGTCGTTTCATTTGAATGGGCCGGTCGTACGAGCCCATTAACCTCGTTTAGAGTGCCCCTCCCTATAAATCCTCACCCCCCTCTCTCATTTCTCATCTCTCCTCTCTTTTGCTCAGATGGTCCCTTGTGCTCAGGCGAATTTTTCCGGTGTCGGCGTTTGGTTCAGGAGAAGTTTTCCGGCGGCTATCTCTCTTAAGGTAATTTATCATCAATTATGTCTGTAGCTTCTATCTCCGAAGAAATCTCTTGGTCCGAGCCCTCCCTTGAAGACGTCGAGGATTCGACTCCGACCCCGACCAAAGGCAAGAAGGTGTTCGGCAAGGATTCGATCGTTGTGGATCCGAAGAGAATGGGGGAGTTCGGACAACTGCCAGGGCCGTTGACGGGGCTCCACAGGGTTAGGCAGCTCCCGGAGGATCAGGCCGAGCGAATTGTCCATGGGAGGGGGAGGTCCTTCGAGGAGAATGCCGCGAGGGAGACGACGGAGGCGGACGACGCGGCGTCGATCCTGCGTGAGGGAGATCTGACAGTGATCCGGGATTCTTTTCTCATCCCGGAGGAGTACGAAATTATGCTGCTGGGCCCCTGAGGGCCAACTCACCGCTGCCAGTGATGATGTGTTGCTGGCCGGTCGACGCCTTTATCACCGGTGCTCGGCTACCTCTCCACGCGTTCGCCGTTACCGTGGTGAGTTGGTTCGGGGTTAGCCCCATCCAACTCATGCCGAACGCGTGGCGAGTGATAAACGGTTTCGTTCTCCACTGCCAGGCCGCAGGGATCGAGCCGCAGCTGAACGTGCTTCGGACGCTATACCGGCTCCACCAAGGGAATAAGTCGGAGTACCGGTATTACTTGACTCCGAGGCATGGCGGCAGGCTTGTCATATGCCCCGACTCCATTAAGAACTGGCGAGAGAAGTGGTTGGTTGTGCGGAGTCGAGAGGCATGGCCGATCCCTTCTAACTGGGTAGAAGGGGTGCCGAAGAGGGCGAAGGTGATGCCGAAGCTCTCAGTGGAAGAAGAAGAGGCGGTTCGGATTCTCCTTGATCGGCCGAAGTATGATTGGAGGGAGCTGACGGAGGACATCCTCTACAAGGGAGGGCTCTGCCGCGTAGACCCTAGTACGCGGCTCTCGTCAAGTTCTTTTTTCCCGTACCTTCTTCCTTGTCGTTTTTTGTGTGCTAACCAATTTTCACTTTTGATGCAGAATCCATGGACTACGATGCAGTTTTGGCGCTCAGGGCAGGGCTCGCCAGCAAGGCGCCGAAGAAACGCAAGAGGGTCACATCGAAGCTGCCCTCGACCTCAAAGGTGCCGAGGATTGGGGCCTCTGTCGTGGAGGTGGAGGTCCTCGACAGTCCGGCCGTGACTGTGGCGGGGACTCTGGCCCCAGCATCTGTGGGCGAGTTCCCCATTGCTGCCGCCCTCGCCATGCCGACGCCGCTGCTAACTGTGGCAGGCGAGGAGCTCCTGACGGAGGAGCACAAGCGGATTCACATCCCAGACTGGCAAGTCCGGAGGCATGATGGGTTCCTCGAGAACTCGCTGGCGAGCATGCAAGCCGTCAAGCACCTCGCCACCCCGAAGGACCGAGCCGCCATGGAGGCGGGGAGAGAGGGCGACGACGTGATCGAGATCGCTCGCTCGGCGGTGTCGGTAAGCTCCGAGTTTCCTTTGTTCGTTGCATTTCTCGAATCACAAAAATTTTTCTAACTCTTTTAGTTCTTTTTTGCTGTAGATCATCGTCCACTTCGGCCACCTCACCGAGAGGCTGACAGCTCTGGAGAAGGAGCTGAAGTAGGAGTCCGACCAAGCTCGGAACGAGAAAGCTCGGATGTCGAACGAGCTCGACAAGCTCCGAGTCGAGCATGAGGGTAGGTCGGCGAGGATCCAGCATCTCGAGGCCGAGGTGAAGAGGCTGGAGGGCGAGCTCCTTTTGTAGAAGGAGGGGTCGGCCAAGCAGTTGGTCGAGGCCGAGGCGGCGCAGGCGGCAGCTGTAAAGGCGGCGGAGGATGCGACCATGGAGAAGGCCCAGGGGTTCCTTGCGCAGAACATGGCGAAGGCCTTCGCCGCCGCCCTCGTGCGGGTGTCGGAAGCGTACCCCGGGGTGGACGTCTCGGGGTGGCGGCTATTCCCCGAACACGTCGAGGGCTTCGACCCTGAGTCCGAAGGGGAAGAAGAGGAGGAGGAGGGTGACGACGAAGTCGGCGCTGGGGCCGGGGCTACTGATGAGGTCCCCAGCACCGCAATTACTCCGCTGGCGGCGGCATCCCCTTCGGAGAAGTCGACCCCCACACGCCGACCGGGGAAAGAGGTCGCGCCTTGACTCTGCCTTTTGTTTTCTAGTTTTTGTTTTTTGTTTTTTGTTTTTCTTTTTGACCTCTGTAATGCCTAATAGCGGACTGGCCACCGCTACTTTTTGACATGAATGAAAAGAAAGTTTTTCCAAAGTATTGGTGTTCGGACCTTTGTCTTTCGCTGCCCTTTTTCCCAAACATTCTCCTTCTGGTTTCGAAAGTTTCTTGTTTTGAGTAAAAAAAAAAATTTTTTGTCAAGTGTGGTGCTCCGGTAGTGCTCGATCTTTTCGCTGATCACCTCGATCTCTTTTCAGCTCATGGTGGTTGACCAAGATGCCGAGGCAATCCGTTCGGACGAGGGCACTCGAACTGAGGCCGGCCTCGCGGCGACAAGGTTGTGCCTGGCAAGGTGCCGTGAGCGTCTTTACGAAGTCGAGCTCGGGTTGCGCCGAGCCAAAAGCGAGCGGAACCATCTTCAACTTATCCTCGGCCGGCGAGACATCGAAATACGTCGTTTGGAAAGCAGGATTGCCGAGCTAACTCCCACCGGAGAAGGTGAACATTCGCCCACTGTTTTCAGTAATGAGATTCGGATTCAATGCATCCGACATAACTTGTCCAAAATAACAGCGGAGAGGGATGACTTGCTCTCCGAGATACAGCATCTGCAGTCCGTAGAGACGAAGCTTCGGAGTGAAGGCGAGGGGCTGACGGCCGAAGTGGCTAAGTTGACGACTGAATGGGTCCAACTGACTGCCGAGGTCGAAGCGCTGAAGAGAGCGACAGTGGATAAAAGCATCGAGGTCACCCATCTTCGGCGCCTCATTGCCAGCCACTCAGGAGTTCCAGACTCCGCGATACCCCCACGCTTCGAAGTCAATGTCAAAGACGACTCGTTGCGGGATCGGATCTCGGAGCTGGAGGCAGAAGTGGCCCGTCTTAAGCCGCATTCGGGGCCTATCAACGTTCGAAGCACCTCGTGTACTCGCGCGGAGAGCGAGCGTGGCATTACCTTCTACGAGATGGCGACCCGTCAGCGGATCGGCCAACCTAGTCCGGGGGACGCGCAAAGCTCGGTGGCAATTTTGTCGAGCGGAGCATCCGTCGGAGCAGCTACTAGGAGTGGTGCCGAGGATACGTCTCAATTCGCCGGCTTGGGCTCACGCTCCGGAGACAAGCGTCGTCATTCTCGAGTGTCTCTGAAGCGGAATGCACCGGCCCCAAAAAAGCGCTGAGGTCGTCGACTCCGCGAGCGTTTGTGTATCTTTCTATTATTTTTTTTTTGCTAAGTGTAATAAGTCGGCATTGTAACTTTTTCTTTGACGAGTTGTAATCCTGCTGTGTTTGTCTTTGTACCGCATCTGTTTCATTAATAAAAGTGTTGTTGCCGAACTTGTGTGTTTTTTACTTTCGTGACTGTTGTCTGCTGCGCCGAGGCTTCTAAGTTGGCCGCGTACTTGTCTGTTGATCGGTGAGAGAATGTTCGGCCAGTGGTGCCGAGCTTTGGATCGTTGCTAGAGTAGTTCGGTAGCTATAACCGCGACCCTGAATGGCGAACTACTCCTAGCCCGCTTAGAAGCGGTCTTGCGAAGTAGATTCGAACCAAGTGTGGGACTCCGGAACCATTGTTAGATTAGTTTAAGGGTTGTGGGAGCATTTTCGAATGGCGAACTACTTCTAGCTCGCTTAGAAGCGAACTTGCAAAGTAGAATCGAACCAAGTGTTGGACTCCGAACCATTCAACGGCTGTGGGAGCAGTTCCGAATGGCGAGCTACTTCTAGCTCGCTTAGGAGCGAACTTGCGAAGTAGAATCGAGCTAAGTGTTGGACTCCGGAACCATTGTTAGATTAGTTTAAGGGTTGTGGGAGCATTTCCGAATGGCGAACTACTTCTAGCTCGCTTAGAAGCGAACTTGCGAAGTAGAATCGAGCCAAGTGTTGGACTCCGGAACCATTGTTAGATTAGTTTAAGGGTTGTGGGAGCATTTCCGAATGGCGAACTACTTCTAGCTCGCTTAGAAGCGAACTTGCGAAGTAGAATCGAACCAAGTGTTGGACTCCGAACCATTCAACGGCTGTGGGAGCAGTTCCGAATGGCGAGCTACTTCTAGCTCGCTTAGGAGCGAACTTGCGAAGTAGAATCGAGCCAAGTGTTGGACTCCGGAACCATTGTTAGATTGAGGGATTAAAAGCAGAGAGGTATAACAGTATCGAAAATATGGAAAAATTTATTTATTAATATCCAATGGTTGGCTGCTTCTAAAGTTGCTAGCCGTTATTACAATGAAAAAATAAAGGAAAAATCACTACTAGTAACAGGAAGGGAGTGGTTCGACATCTCGAGTTACTTAGAGAGGCATAGTTGTTTTCTCTTGGTATTTCAAAAGATGATCGGCGTTCCAAGTCCTGGGAATTTCTCTGCCTTCGAGATCTTCTAGCTTGTATGCACCGGGGCAGATCACTTTTGAGATTTTGTATGGTCCCTTCCAATTCGGGGCCAGTTTGCTTTTCTGTCCGGGGAACGAGATGGCCAATTTTCGGAGGACTAGGTCCCCTTCTTTGAGGTCCGTTGGGCGGACTCTTTTGTTGTATGCTAGCTTAATCCTTCTTCGGTAGCTCTGTTGCCGTATAGCAGCTCTTTCTCGGATTTCGTCTATCAAGTCTAGGCTTGCTCTGAGCTCTCTGGCATTCTGCTCTTCTTCAAAAGCTATCAAACGAGGAGAGGGTATTCCAACTTCTAAGGGAATGAGGGCCTCGGACCCATAGGTAAGATTAAACGGACTCTCGCCTGTTGGGGTCCGCTTCGTGGTACGGTAATTCCAGAGCACGTTGGGCAGCTGGTCGACCCACAAGCCCTTGGAGCACTTGTCTAGTCTTTTCTTGATGCCTGAGAGGATCTGTCAGTTGGCATTTTCGGCCTGGCCATTTGACTGGGGATGTGAGACGGAGGAGAAGCGGTGTTGTATGGCGAGGTCCTCACATAAGGCTCGGAAGGCCGCCCCAGTGAACTGCGTTCCGTTATCTGTAACTATGACCCGGGGAATGCCGAATCGGCAGATCACATTTTTCCAGAAGAATTGGACGACCCTATGCTCGGTGATTGTAGCCAGGGGCTCGGCCTCTATCCATTTCGAGAAATAGTCGATTGCCACGACTAGGAACTTTAACTGTCCGGGAGCTGGCAGAAATGACCCTAGTAAATCCATCCCCCACATAGCGAAGGGGATCGGGCTTGATAGGGAGGTGAGTGGTGCTTGCGGAAGGCGTCGGATGTCGGAGTACTTCTAGCAGGAGCTGCATTGCCGAACGTGTCGTTCGGCGTCCCGTAGGAGAGTGGGCCAGTAATACCCGTAGTTCAACACTTTGCGCGCTAGGGCTCTGGAGCCGGAGTGGGCTCCGCCGATGCCCTCATGAAGTTCTTGCAGGGCATAGTCGGCTTGCCTGGGGGAGAGGCACCTTAGGTAGGGCCGACTGTCTACCTGGGTGAAGGAGCATTTATATAGAGTACCTTCGATTAATGTATAACGCTCGGCTCGGGTCCTGATTCTTCTTGCTTCCCTCCGATCTTCGGGGAGGAGTCCGTCCTTTAAGAACTCGACGAGGGGTTTCATCCAGTTGTCTTCGAGGAGGACGGGTAATGTTTCAACGGAGTCAGGTGTCTCGTCCTCTATGCTCGGCTTCAGGAGGACTTCTATTAATACGGTCTGCTCTAGACCTTGAAGGGAAGAGGAGGCTAATTTGGATAGGGCATCGGCCTGAGCATTTTCTTCTCGGGGGATCCTTTGGATGAGGGCCTCTTCAAATAGCGCCATGAGGCTCTTTACTTTGGCCAAGTATTTAACCATTCTATCATCGCGGGCTTCATACTCGCCGAGGACCTGATTGACGACCAACTGAGAGTCGCTGAAGATCTGCATCTGCTGTGCCCCTGCATTTCGGGCCATTCGAAGACCGGCTATTAGCGCCTCGTATTCGGCCTCGTTGTTCGAGGCTTTGAAGTTTATACGGAGGGAGTATTGGAGGATGAAGTCATCTGGGCCTGCCAGAATGACTCCTACCCCACTTCCCTCGTTGCAAGAGGATCCGTCAACATAAATCGACCAGACCGGGGGCCCCTTCACTGTCTGGCTGGGCTCGGGAATGGTACTCTCAACTATGAATTCGGCCAGCTCCTGAGCCTTGATCGCGGTCCGCGGCTGATATGATATGTCATGTTGGCTCAGTTCGATCGACCATTTCATAAGGCATCCCGAAGTCTCGGGCTTGTGAAGAACCTGTTTCAATGGCTGGTCGGTAAGAACGACCACCGAATGGGACTGGAAGTACGGGTGAAGCTTCCTCGCGACCATCACCAGGGCATAAGCCATCTTTTCAATCTTCGGGTATCTTAGCTCAGCGTCCCGAAGCACTTTGCTGACATAGTAGATGGGCTTCTGGGCCCGGTCTTCTTCCCTCACTAGGACCGCGCTTAGGGTCTGCTCGGAGGCTGCCAGGTAGAGGTATAGGGGCTCGCCAGGGATCGGCTTGCTGAGGAGAGGGGGATTGACGAGGTAGGCCTTGAGCTGGTCGAAGGACTCCTGTTGCTACTGCCCCCGTTCGAATCCTTTAGCCCCCCTGAGGGCTTTGAAGAAGGGGAGGCATTTTTCCCGAGACTTTGACAGAAAGCGCCCTATGGCGGCTAGGCGACCAGTTAATCTCTGAACTTCTTTAACATTTCTAGGAGGGGCCATGTCCAATATGGCCTTGATCTTCTCCGGATTTGCTTCAATTCCTCGTTGGCTTACCATGAAGCTGAGGAACTTCCCTGATGAGACGCCGAACGCACACTTGTTCGGGTTGAGTCTCATGTTGTGATTTCTTAGGACGTCAAAGGCCTCTTAGAGGTCGGCCACATGATCAACACCTCGGATGCTTTTTACAAGCATATCGTCGATGTACACCTCCATATTCCGGCCGATCTGAGCCTCGGAGACCTTGTTGACGAGGCGTTGGTACGTCGCCCCTGCATTCTTTAGGCCGAATGGCATGACTCTATAGCAATAAAGGCCTTGGTCGGTCACAAAAGACGTCTTCGAGATATCTGGAGTGAACATTCTTATCTGATTGTAACCTGAGAAGGCATCCATGAAGCTGAGGAGCTCATGTCCCGAGGTTGCGTCAATCAGAGTGTCAATACTCGGAAGAGGAAAGGGGTCCTTGGGGCAGGCCTTGTTGAGGTCAGTAAAATCAATACAAATTCTCCAAGTCCCATTGGACTTCTTCACCATCACTACGTTCGATAGCCATTCAGGATAATTCACCTCCTGTATGAACCGGGCCTTCAAGAGCTTGTCTACCTCCTCTTTTATAGCGAGCTGATGCTCGGGGGAGAACTTGCGCCTCTTCTGCTGGACCGGTTTGGACCCCGGATCGACACTTAGGCGGTGGACCAGAAGCTCTTCGGAGATACCGGGCATATCTGCAGCTGACCAAGCGAAGAGGTCTTGGTTCCTCCGGATGCATTGTACAATGTCTGAGTATAAGGCGGACGGGAGGGTCTTGCTAACAAAGAACTTGCGGGTTGGCTCTTGTTCAGAGAAGAGCACCTCTTCTAATTCATCCACCGGCTCGGAGGTCGGTCTTGCAGTATCTTGAGGAATTTCCAGAGTTTCTAAGGAGAGGACGGGCCCAAGGGTCGAGGTCATGTAGCACTTTCTGACCGTTTCCTGATTGCCCCTTACCTCCCCGACCCCGGACCGGGTGGGAAACTTCATCTTAAGATGGTATGCTGAGGGGACAGCTTCCAGAGCTACGAGGCCAGGCCGAACCAAAATGATGTTGTAGGCGGCGGGAACATCCACCACCATGAAGTCCATTGCCTCTGTTCGGGTGGTAGGAGTTTGGCCGGCAGTTACATCGAGGGTGATCACCCCTTCAATAGTTACCGGAACCCCCGTGAACCCATGGAGAGTGTAGCCGGCGGGCTTGAGTCTGTCTCTGGAGAGCTTTAGGCCTTTAAAAGCGGAGAGGAAGAGGATGTTGACGGAGCTGCCGTTGTCTACTAAGATCCTTTCCACTTTGAAATTCGCCATGTGAAGGCTAATGACGAGTGCGTCACAATGTGGGATATGGACTCCTTCAAGATCTTCGTCGGAGAACGTGACTGGCACTCCGAGGCCTTTGGGAGGATGGGTGGTTCGGACCGAGTTGACTTCTCTTATAAATGCCTTCCGAGAGGAGTTTGAGGAGCCTCCATTGGGCCCCCGTGAATGAGGTGGAGGACTCGCTCTTCCTCGAAGTCTGGCATCTCTTCTCGTTCCGGACGCTTGTTAGCCCCCCGAGGTGGGGGAGGAAGTTCGGCTCGGTCCTTTCTTACAAACTTAGTCAGCTGCCCTCTCTGGATAAGGGCTTCGATCTCGTTCTTCAGGGCACGACAATCGCTGGTGTCATGCCCATGGTCCCGGTGATAACGGCACCACTTCTCTTTATCTCTTCTTTTGGCGGGGGTGTTCATCCTTGGAGCAGGGGGGATGATGCCCTCCTTCTCGACCTCCATCAAAATGGTTGAGACGTCCGTGGTGAGGGGAGTGAACTTCTCGAACCTGAGGGGAGTTCGGCGCTGGCCGGAATTGTCCTTTTGGAGCTTCTTGGCTCCTTCTTCTTCCGCTCCCTTCCTCTTAAACCCGGAGGTAGACCCCTCCCAGTTGGGTTGTTGCTCGGCCTCTTCGGCCCGGATGTACTTTTCACTGCGAAGGAGGAGGTCAGAAAAGTTCTGTGGTGGCTTCTTGGCGAGGGAGGATCGGAGGTTGGAATTGAGGACATTAGATTGAAATGCTACCGTAGCGACCGACTGGTCGAGGGATGCTATGGATCTGGCTTCGGCCGTGAACCTCTTCACGTAGTCTCTCAATTTTTCCCCCTTCTTCTGGTGGAGTTGCAATAGTGAGATGCTGGTCTTCTCAGCCCTACGGCTGCTTACGAAATGGGTGACGAAGAGGGTTTCGAACTGCTCGAAGGAGAATATTGAGGAGGGGGCGAGGCGAGAGTACCATTCTCGAGCTGGTCCTTTGAGAGTTGCGGGGAAGGTTTTGCAGAGGAGGGCATCGGAAGCTTGATGGGGGAGCATCAAAGTCTTAAAGCTTTCGATGTGGTCAACTGGATCGGTCTCCCCGGTGTAAGTCTCAAATTAGGGAGGTTTGAAGCCGAACGGGACAGGTGCATCCACTATGGTTCGGGAGAAAGGGGGTCGGCTAGGACGTAGGGTCCTCCCCCTGAGCTCCTCTTCTCGGTTTATCTGACCCAGGCGCCTTTCTACTTCATGAAGACGGCGGTTCATGGTGTCATCTCTCCGACGGTAATCTGCTGAGCCACGAGACTCGTCTTCGTATGAGGGAGAGCGAGGGCTGCGGCGATGGTAACTTCGGGAGCGACGAGGACTTGGGGTACGCCGGGAGTTGGTAGGAGCAGGACGAGGAGATGGGAACCGTCGGTGAGGGCTTCGGACTGGAGGAGGGGACGGGACCTTCGGCTCATTAGGATTTTGACGGAGGTTGAGAGCCTGCAGGACGGTCGCTTGGAACTGCTGGAACTCGGCACGGGTGATTGGTGCCTCATTGTTCCTGGGCTGTTGCCGGCCTGCGAGAGAGTGCCTTCTTCGGTAATGATCGGGGGATTCTTTCCTCCCTCTGCGGACGGGGGACCTGTGGTACTGGTGGCGAGGAGACTGCTCGCCCGGATGGTGTTGGCGGGAGGCTCCCTCTCGGGCCCGCTTTTCTTCCAGATGGCGGCGGAGGTCATCATCTTTCTGGCGATTAGGGGCGGTATTGTGGCGACCAGAGGCTCGGGGGTGATGGGAAGCCATAGAGTCCGTAGAGGCGTTGTGGATGGAGACGTGCTCTTGCTGAAGGGGTTGTTTCTGAGGGTTAGGACCCTTTGGATCAGGAGGGGGAAGGTTCTGTTGGAGCGGGTCTTCCGCGGTAGGGGGAAGTTTCCCTTGTTGCTGAGCGGGATTAGGGAGGACTTCCTGCTGCTGGTCAGGGTTGGGTCCTCGGTTGGACCCCCTCGATCTGACTTTCCTAGGAGGCATGGCTGGAGGAGATCTGTTCACCGGGAAGAGGAGAGGTCTCTATTCGTTAGTTTCCCACAGACGGCGCCAATCTGTTGCCTCTAAATTTGGTGTGGGGGCAAACAAATAGTATTTGTGGATTCCTAGGGAAACTGAATAGTAAACCTGTATACCTGTTCCGTCGGGGTTTGATCGTTGCTCCCGCCGTAGACCTGCAAAAAGTGCGAGACACCGGGGTTGTTTCCGGCGACGCACCCTCCGACGCTCAAGTCAGTATTCAGAGAAAGATTATGAAAGAGCGCAAAAACTGGAGAGAGATTGATTACCTCTTAATGGAGATGGATGGGGGGTATTTATAGGCGTCTTAGGGAACGGATTAGGAATGTAATCCCCGTGATCTGATAAGGAATATTCTCCTTGTAAACAGATTAGGAATATAATCCCTAATTCCCAGTGGAGGGATAGGCATCAATCAAGGCCGTTGATTAGGATCTAATCAGGGACCCTAGTTCTATCCCTCTGATCGGGCTTTAGTGCTGGTTGAAACCCGCGCCCGATTGAAGTGGGTCTGTTTGTGGGTTGTTGGGTCTTTATCGGAGAGACCCAGTACCCATCCTAGAACCTGTTTGTGGGTGAAATCACCATTTTACCCCTGGGCTTCAAGATTCGTGCCCGATTTGGAAGGTTCCGATTGACCCCCATTTTTAGCCATATCAATAATACTAGCAATTATCAGAGTAATCTTAATATATAAAAATATGAATTTGTCGAAATAGTTCCAACAGAAACAATATCTTTGATTTGAGTTTAAAATGTAAATAGCTAATCAAGTAGAAATAGAGACAATGTTTATTCAAAATAATTACAACTATTATTTAGGAAAAGCTTTTAACAATAAATTCAAAAAAAACGAATTTAACAATAAGAAATTTATAAATATCAAAATACAGAACAATACCCAGGAAAGACGTATTTACGGAAATAGGGGTTACAAATCCTACCCTCCTTACAACAAAATTTTGTCCTCGAAATTTGCTAAGGCGGTACATAGGACAAGTCAAAAACAAACTGGGGGTAACAAAATAGAGGGCTTAAGGGAAAGGAACAAAGCAGTGGCAACACCCAAAAAAGAAGGAGGTGGATAACAATGAGGTCAAATGGAATGCAAGAAGAAAGAAACCGGTATAAAAAATGAAGAAGAAACAATACAAGACTTGTAAGATAACAAGCAAGGAGATGAAGAAATGGATAGAGCTGGGATCGAAGAAAGAATGGGCAAGGAAGAGTTAGACCAAGCAAATGAGTCAATGGGTGAGGATGAATGCAAGGGGTAGAGGGAAACAAACAATGCAGCGAAGGAGAAACAATAGGAGAATCCTGGGACCTGTGGGTTATGGGCCCACCACGCTTCCGCTGCGCTACTCCGATGGTGATGTCTCAAGCAACATACATGTTGCTGTTGGCCACATGACACCATCGACGAACCGAGCAGGAAGACGAAAATGAGACACCAGGATCAAAGAGAGTATGAGCTCAAGATAGATATAAGCAAATAATGCAAACAAATTTAAAATTGAGCTTCAATTTAAATAATCAAAAGATATAATATAGATCAAAATTAATGGCTTTAACAAAATAATAATAACAACAAATATCAATGATAATAATATCAATAGTAATAGAATAATAATAACAAAAATAAATATAACAATGATAATGATAAAAATAGTAATAATAATAACAATAATATTAAAAATATTAATAACAACAATGATACAAGTAATAATAACTATAATAAAAAAATAATATTAACAAAATAATAGCAACATTAGTAACAGTAATCAAAATCATCTTAATCATACAGGCAATAATAATATAATAAAATAAAAATATCAACAATACTGATAATATATGACAGAATAGAGTTCAACATATTCATGAAAATAATACAATAATAATAATAATGATAGCATTAAAAATAATAACAATAATGATAATAATAATAATGATGATAGCAATAATAATAATAAAAATAATAGCAACAATAAAGATAATGAAAACAATAATAATAACAACAATAGAAATGACAATAATAATAATAATAATAATAATACCAATAATAATAACGAAAATATTTCTTTACAATTTTTTTCATTATATAAGTAAAAACTATTGAAATATCAATTAACAAATAGGTATAAAATCTTGCCTCCTTAACATCAAGTTGCATGTTCGCCTTCACAACATCAGGTTGCAGGTTGGTGTCTGGATATTCAGTTGCACCTTTTGCCTCCCCGATATCCAGTTGCAATTTGCCTCCATTGACATCGAGTTGCATATTTGCCATCTCGACATTAGGTTGCACCGAAATGGTAAAATGGAAGATGTAACCTTCCATATGCACAGGGATAGGAGATATTTAATTTAAGTATGATTTTATGTTTTGAAATTCGTGATATAAAAATAGTAGAAATGTAAGAATAATAATGCAAGACAAAATAAAGTTTTGGGTTTAACATTTTTTTTTTGTGTGAGAGTAATTCAATATTAATAATAATAAAATAATGGAAACAACAATAATAATAGCAATAGTAGTAACAATAATAATAATAATACTAGTAATAATAATGAAAACAACAGCAATAATAATAATAGTAGTAATAAGAGCATTATACAACAAAATAAGAATTTGTCTTATCAAAATAATCTAATAGAAATATATAGTCGATCAAAAATGAAAAGTGAAGTTAAAATACACCATTATAACATAATCTTCGTTGAGAAATATTTTTATAGAAGATCCAAAATAAATATAACAAATAATAATCGAATTATTGAAAGTATTCGGGACAAATAATTATAAAGATAAAAATATGTAGGAGAAAAAATAAATTCATACCCAATAAAGAGCCAAAGAAGAGGATGGCTACATGGGACAAAAGAAATCAAAAGATTGAATATGAAGGGAGAGGAACAAGGGGCAAAATTGGAATTGAAGAGAATATGGCAGGAAAGAAATAACTAACATGATACTTAATATTGAATTGACAAAATATGATAAATGCAAGAATAGGAGAAGTAAAAGACGCAAGAACTGAAATGCAACAAATAGCAAAATACCTGCGGTCGCACCTCCGACAGTCTCTGCTTCTTCTGCAATCTGGTTGGGAGCCTGTCCACATTCTCCAGCATGCCCTCCATTGGGAGCTGATCCTCCAGTTGGTGCATTTCTCCTATTATTTAGGCAATTCCGAAACCTTGTGGTCACTCGCTCCGCATACAAGACATCGACGGTTGGTTACCCAGCAATCCTTGCGTAAGTGACCAATTTTGCGGCAGTAGTTGGACGTCGGGCCCTTCCTTGTAGGGGTCTATCCCACGATAGCGAAGGCATGATGCTGGGGCGCAGATACACACAGTCGGGTGAGCTGTGCATTCTCCAGGGCTCTAACTAGACTAGCTCTCATCAGCTCATTGTGCTCTCGCTGTAGCTCCATCATTCGTTGCATCGCCTGGAGAATGTCGAAATTCTCCAATGTTTTAGCCTTGGGCAGGGAAGTCAAAGAATCTTCACGAGCCATAGTCTGCAAAACCATCCAGTTGGTGAATACCCAGACATATGTCGGTAGATTGACAAATGGTAATGAATGCAAGGGACGAAAGGATACAAGGAATCAAAGGATTGAATGCAAAGGAGTCAGATGTGGATCGAATAGGATTAATATCTAAATTATATTAAAGTTATTACGTGTTCATGTGATCAACGTGGTGCGCATATTATTGAGTTAACCTGGGTAGAGCCAAACTCGACTAATATATCAATCAAAGCCAACCTCGTAAAGACAGTCATGTTTGATCGATATATTATTCAACCTTGTGCTCTGATACCACTAAAAACCCTGTCACGCCCCGCTTCCCAAAATATGGAACACGAGTACGTAACGTAGGCCCAGCAAATAATTATGCATCATCCATAAGTTGTACCAGTCTAACTCAACAATATACAAGAGAAACAACCATGCAGGCAAAGAATATAATCATATAAACAATGAATAAACTCAAAAATAATCATAAAATAAATTCACCAAATAATAATCCAACATCTGAGATAAAATAAACTTCGGGTCATAAAGCCCAAGAATACAAAGTATGATAAAAAAAAATACAATAAGCAAACAATAAAAGATAGCTAAGCAGTCTAAAGTCCAACTCCAATCTTCAGAGAGGTTGCTTACCAAGTTCTTCAGGTATTGCTCCTTCGGTACCTGTTAATACTTGATCTAAAACGAAGAAAAAGAGTGCCCTTAGAGCAAATTGTGGGCAGCAAGTAGAGAAAATAGATGATAAAGGAAAGTATGAATATCAAAGTAAAGGGACATGGTCAAAGTCAAAGAGCAAAGCAAAAAGCAAGCAGTAATATCAAAGGTGTACAATAATCACACATGTATTGCGTGATGTCAAGTCAATGTCAATACAGGATCAAGTATGCAGGTTTTTAAGTATTTTATTAATCTATCTAATGCGCGTACTGCTGCATCCCATTCTACAGGTTCCGCGCAAGCACTGTGATCGTTTTAGACCGATGGTGAATTCACAGTTCGTGTACTCGGCGTAACTAGATAACATGATAACGAGATAACGAGATATCGAGATAACGAGATAATCTTCTTCCATGACAATCTCCTCCTTCCAAGTCAAGTGTTCATGCGAGCGAGAAGGCCTTACTGAGTACATTTTCCGATCGTTCACTACCAAGTCTACCCATAATATCCCGGCTTGTTAATAGTTTATTTTCATCTTATGTGAGCATGCAAGAGGGTGTCAATATTTTATATTACTATGTGTGACTAATTCTAAGCATTACAGACAAATCATGAAGCAAACAGGTCATTTACACAAAATTCCATAATCAGGACAGCATGACCTTGCTGTACTAAAATATGGATTATGGTCACTACACAATAGTAAAACTGAATCCGTCGGAAGATATGGAAAGTAGACTTCCACACGGTTTTAGTGAGTATAATTAAGGCATATACAAGACATAGGAACTAGGGTGAAAACTCTATTTTAATCAGGTTTTATGTTCAGTCAGCATGAAGTAGGTTATGTTCTATTAATTATTTCGGGTTAGAGAACTCATTAATAAATATACAAAAAATTCAGAGAAGTAGCTATATATGTCTAGGTCCAGCCTAATTTATTTCAGATTTTTCCTTTACTTTTAACAGGGTTAAATAAAATAAACAACAACAGGATATGCATGAAATTATGAGTCTGAAATTACTAACACAGTTGTAGTAAAGTGATGATATCTAACAGATGACAAATTGGAATTTAAATCCAGACCAGGAAAAAATTATCTAGACATCAAGGGATACATTTTATGTTCAGTAAGTTCTTTCAAATTATGTCATTAGCATGGCTAAAAATCTGATTCAAAGTGAAACATACAGCAGTCTTGAAATCAACTTAACATAAAAGATAACAAATAATTCACACGATCACATATAGCATGCAAGTTGGTAATCAAAGCAATTCTAGGTGTCAACATGCAAATTTCTAAGGTTGAAGATACTTTTATCATGGTCATGGTGTCAATTCATCAATTAAATTCAATCTAGCACGTTCAATTTATCATGTCCAAGTCATCAAGTAATCCTATGGAGTAATCTAGTTGTTTAATTGTGCATATGCATGAAACATTAGGGACTAGGTTTAGATCGAAGAGATAACACGATGTTAAGAGTATGTCGGGTTAGCTCGTGTAAACCCTCGATAATTTTAACCGAATTGTCAAAAGCAGTTTTTGATAGCAAAAAAGACAGGATCTACTTGCAGGAGATCAAATAATCTTGAACACAAACAAATAAAAGAGTTCAAGAAGAGACTTGCCTGTTATATTGCAGAAATTAATAAGAATAACGGGATCAGAATTCCGGGCAAAAATACCAACAGCACGTGTGAACTACGTGTGAAGAAACCCAAGCAAAGCAACATTAGCAACTCTGTGAAAAACCCACACCGGATCTCGGACAAAACACGAGACAGCAATCCTGGATCCGATGCGCCAAAACACGGGACACCAAATCTGGCCAATAGATGAGCTTCTTCAACCTCGGAAGGAGAGAGAGGGCATAGGGGATTCGGCGACTGTGGCGAGCTCGGGACGACGACACCGCAGCAAGGCGGCGGCGCTATGCCCAAGGAGCGACGGTAGCGACCAAGGGTCGTGCAAGAGCGAACTCTGTTTTCGTGCTGAAATAGAGGAGACGACGTCGCAGCTTGGACGGAGCCTGAACGACGATGACTGCGATGGGGGATCTTCAGAGGATGAAGCGGGGTGCACGGCGAGGATGAGGGGTGGCGAGGTGGTGGATATGTGTAGGCGATGGTTCAACGGGTAATGGGTTCAGAAGGGAAGTTGGGTTCGGCAATAGGGGACGAAGACGACGAGGGAGGAGATGGGTGCGAGGATGATGACGGGGATGGCGAGGAGCGACGAGGAAGGAGAAGGTGAAGACGATAATGGTGGTGACGTAGACGGAGGAACGGGTTTGTGGGTTCGGTGGCAGAAACTAGAGAGAGCTAGAGAGATGGATAGGATGAACAGTGATGGGGCTTGGGGCTTCACAGTAACGGGGTAAAATAGCAGCTAGGGTTAGGAAAATTGATTAGGGTTAGGGTTTAGTAAATTAAATTAGGGTGTTTATAGGGGAAAATAGGATATTGGGCTATTGGGTATTTGGGTAAAAATCCAATAAATAAAATAGATTTAATGGAATATAATAGATTAATATAAACCCAAACACAAGAGAATAAGCTATCCGATAAAATGCGATTATAACAAAATACAATTTGTATCATGCTACATAAATTATTTAAAATAAAAGAAGCACAATTATTAAATAAGAATTGATTTGTTTTAATAATCTAATAATAAATAATCGTAATAACAATAAGAATAGAAATACTAACCATGACAATAAAATAATAATACTAATAATAACGTTAATGGTAAAATGAAAATAAGAATAACAATACTAATAAATAATACTAGCAATTATCAGAGTAATATCAATATATAAAAATATGAATTTGTCGAAATAGTTCCAATAGAAACAATATCTTTGATTTGAGTTTAAAATGTAAATAGGTGATCAAGTAGAAATAGAGACAATGTTTATTCGTAATAATTACAACTATTGTTTAGGAAAAACTTTTTACATTAAATTAAAAAAAAACGAATTTAACAATAACCAATTTATAAATATCAAAATACGGAATAATACCCTGGAAATACGTATTTACGGAAATAAGGGATACATTACTACAACCTCCCAATTCATCTTGATCCTTGTTCTCTAACTCCTTGATTGAATCCTAGCCATCTATTCTCATCCTAAATGTGTATAAATACCCCTAGTTTCTCTTCTCATTAGTGCACTAAACAATTCATTAAGAAGAAAAAGGCTAAAAGAGCAAAAGATTGAGAAGTATTAGTGAGTGTGCATTTGTGTGTGCTCCAACCAAGTGGAGGCTGGCCAATCATCCAAGGAGCACAAGAGGAGGCTTGGGTTCCATACAAACAAGGAGGAGAAGGCAAATTGCAATACATTATAGGAGGAGAATGCCACTTTCTTGCATTCTAGGAGCTTTCATTTCGTTTTCTCTAATAGGTGGGTATTTCTCATGCTTCTAAATCTAGATACCAAGCTAGGAATGATTTGAGGAAATTACTAAAGAACAACTAGTTGGAATTGGACTCATGTTCGCTTAATTAGAGATGAGATGGTAATTTAGAAAATGGTTGTTAAAATGGTTGCTAGTTGATTATTTGGAAATTAAAGTGCTAGAAACTATCATATTTGCCATGCTAGATGTCTATGAATTATGCTATGTGAAGTAATTTATGCTTATGAGACAAATATTGGATTGAATGCTTCATGTGAAATTGTTTGTTTAAATTAGAGTAAACTCTATTGTTGGAAAGAGTATAATTTTGTGTTCTAAATTAATGTAGATGGTTAATAAATGAGAGAATGTAGAAATAAGGTATTTTTGTAGAAATCTAGCCTTCGAATCGTGTGCAAATGTGATTGTTCTCAATGTCGAAATTATGGACATTAGAACATAATTTGAGATCGAAAATGCATGCTTTATAAGTAAATAATGATTTTAAAATTACTGGTTTACTGTGATTTCATATAGATTAAATTCTGGAAAGTTTTGATTCAAAAAAAAGTACTAAAAACGTTTTGGAAATTTTGAAAACTAGTAATGAACAGTGTTTTGGACTAAAACTATTAACGACTTGGTCGCTTAGACCATTTGGTCGATGTGGGTGTTGGGCGCTTACTGTAGCCGTGAGTGACCTTTGTGGTAGCGGGTTCGAGTCCTAGACTGTGCCTTTTGTTTTCGGATTTTCAAATAAATGCCAAACCCGAGCCCAAAACACTTATTTACTAATTTCTTTTACATACCGCGTGTGCACCCTAGCTCAGTTGGCTTGCCGTGGCGGCTGTCTACTCTCAGGTCGCGAGTTCGGTTCTGGGTTTCGGCAGATTAGAAACTTTTGATTTTTTTTGTTTAAAATTGATTCTTGGCTTCTAAATCAGAAAAAATATATTTTTATTATTCTAAAATCATGTAGAACTTATGAAAATATTTGTGTACCTTTTGAATTTAATAAAAGTGAGTTAGAAGTGAAATTTGTGTAGACTCTTATGGAATTTACTTTGGAGAATTATAAAAATGATCTTTTTTTTAGAACATTATGCTAAGTGATAAAAGAAGATTCTTTTTCTTTGAATGAAAGAAAATTTAATTATGCTATCTATGGACTCTCATTGTTAAATTGAGTTTGGGTTATGAATGAAAAATACGACTTAGTGACTTTTGAATTAAGCAAATGAAATGAACTATAGTATAAGAATTTAATGAAATTGTAGAGATTAATTTTGAATATGAAATGCATGAATGGCAATTGAACTATATGTATGAGATTTGATTCATAGAAATGATTAGAAATCATGCTAATTGAAAAAAGAGAATTTATGAGTATGGAAAACTCAAAGTTGTAATTATGAGTTGAAATTGAGAACTAGGGTGTAGCTAAGCTTCATAGCGGCAATGAAAGAAATGTTGAAATGATATTTGAAATGAAAAGACCAAGATTTGGGTCATGTGAAATGAATCAGTAAGACCAGTATAGTGAAAGTGCTAACCTTAAGGGATTGATTTTGTTCCTGATTCAATTAAAATAAGGACTAGATACATAGTGAAGATGTGACGAAAGTAAGAAAAAAATATTGAGTATGAGGGCCATTGGATTGTCGGCGTGAGAGTATTCACAGGATATCCCATGATGCTTCAAGAGTAGGACGTGGATACTGCTCCAGAGTACCGTCCCGGTGGCGATGCTCATGGGATATTTGGCAACTGCAGGTGGTGTCATGTCTATGGTAGGAGGTGAATTACCACAAGATGCCTGCATGATGAGTCATGTGTCAGTACATTGGGATTCTCTCCAGGGCGCCTAGACATGAGTTTGTAGTTCGTAGAACATCTAGGATACTTACCGTAGTCACAGAAGTAGATTAAGCCATGGCGAGGGATTGAACCTTACAAGATGAGGAACGGTTAAGGGCTTGCCCTCGGACCTATGTAGTATGGGCTGCATAGACTCTGAACAAGTGCCCATTAGTGTCATATAAAATAAATAGTTATTTTAAGAGCTAAGTGCATATTCACAACACGACATCAATAGGCTAGTCCCATTAGCTCTGTTTGTGAACAAATTTGTGGTTTGTTAAGTATTGAGAATCGTTATACTGTTTCGGCATAGAAAGGATGGCCGTGTATAATATTTCGTCAGTTGAATGAATTGACGTGCCCACAGTTTCCATGCAGGGTAAAGCACTTGAAAAAGACTAAAGAGGAATTGATGCTTAAAGATTATTCAAGTGTTATTGTATTTCATTCATTGTTGTAAAATTGCTTCCGCTGTATAAGTGTTAATGTAATGTAACTCTGATGTAAAGTAAAGTTTTAATTTCCTTGTAAAATTGTACGAATTGAAGTGAAAAGATCCTGTGAAACTCTAATCCAGCCTATTTTGGAATTCAGGGTATTACAGAGTGGTATCAGAGCCACGCTTCTAAGTAGTACAAATTTATAAGGAACAACACCCTAGAAGTGGATATTAGAGCGTGTATTGAGTCTAGAGATTTAAATGCAAGTCACTTACATTTGTGTTGCTCTATGATTTATGCTTCTTCTTCTCCTTTCTCTAAGATGGCGGACCACTTCGACCCAGCTGGAGTTGACGATTGGCACATAGTTGAGGAGGATTACTACCCCCGGACAAGCTGATTCAGACGAAGAGGATCCTAAAGAATTTGAAGAGGAATGTCCTGAGTCCCGAGAGATCACTCCCCTCCGGATTCATCTGATGATTCCTCCGACGAGGAAGAACCAGTTCCGAGTAGTCTCATTGTGTCTCTTTAGAGGCAGGTAGAGACTCAAAGGGAGAGAGCCGAGCTACTGTATACTCAGTATGCGAAGTGCAAGGAGGATATTGCAACTCTCAGTCATTGTGTTTGGGAACTCGAGAAGAGGAAAAATATGTACGATGTACTGAAGGAAGAAGTGGCGGAACTACGGGAAGAGCTTCGAGAAGCCAAGGGGAACCGTAGGAACTAGACTGTTGTATCTTCTTACTGCTTTCATTTGATGTCAGAAATATTTTAAATTCGAATGTATAAAGTTTGGAATTCAATGAAATGAAAAGTTGATTTAAAATTCATGTTTTATACTTCGAATTTAATGGATCTTTTGCATCAGAATATGGATGGAAGAAAAGCTTGAAACGGAGAAGGTCTGGACTTGGAAACGGAACTAGCGAGGGTCTATCAGACACTCAATATCGTCGCCATGAATCAGAACCAAGGGAGGATGCTTGCGAATCCAGTATCCGAAGCAATCAAACTCATGGAATCGTTCAAGCGGATGAAACCACCTGTGTTTGAAGGAAAGTCAGACCCTGACGCAGCTGACAATTGGATCCGACAGGTAGAGACTATCTTCAAAGTCTTGGAGACTCCGGAGGGCAACAAGGTGAAGCTGGCTGCACTGCAGTTCGAGAAGGATGCGGCTGTGTGGTGGCAATCGATGAAGCAAACGATGGGAGATATTGTTTGTTCTTGGCTAAGAGGAATTTTTGGAGGAATTTCGCAGTCATTATTTTTCCTCAGACGTCCAGAAGAAGAAGGCCATGGAGTTTCTGGCGCTACAGCAGGGCGGCATGTCGGTTAGGGAGTATGAAACAAGATTCACTCAGCTCTCTAGGTATGCGCTCGAACTGGTGATGGACGAGGCGAAGAAGGCTCGAAAGTTCGAGCATTGGTTGAGGCCAAGTCTGAGATCCAGGATGATACCCCTCGGTATCAGGAGGTTTGCCAAGATGGTCAAACGAGCGGCAACCACTGAGGCGGACATGGAGCAATTTCACGCTGTTCAGAATCAGAGGAACAAATGGAATGTGGGGAAGAGGCCCGCAGTTGCTGGAAATGTCAGGGGATAGCCGCCGGCACAAAGGTTCAAGCCTACGGGTGCGAACGCTGTTCATGTGGTGGGCAGACCAGGGAATACTTAGGTGAGACCTTCTGTGACTTGTTTCAACTATGGAGAGACAGGTCACTACTAGTCTCATTGCCCTAAGCTATGGGATGTCCTCCGTAATGGACCAACTCAGCAGACTGGGAAGAAGCCGTACCAGTAGGGACGAGTATTTGCCTCGACTGAAGCTGACGCTGATGAAGTGGATCACGTCATCACTGGTACGAGTGGGGATGTTTAAGAGTGTTTTTCTGTTGTCTCTTTTCCCACTTATTTAGTAGACCGTTATGTAACGAGTGTGTGTTATGTAACAGGAGAACTTTATTTGAATGGAAAGAAAGCTGTTGTTTTGTTCGATACTGGATCCTCTCATACTTTTGTATCACCTAAATTTGCTAAAGTTTTGGGAGTTGAATCGAAGATATTTCCAGGAAAAATTTTAGCAGTAGCTACTCCGTCAGGGGAGACTTTAACCACTCATCGGTATTATGCGGACTGCGAGATCGAGATTGGGAACAAAATTTTTGGGATTGACCTGATCGAGCTGACTATATTGGGGGTTGATGTTATCATTGGCATTGATTGGATGTCGGTGTACAGTGTGAGCATCGAGTGCAAGACCAAGGTAGTAACAATGAAGGCACCAGGTGGACCTGAAGTCATTTTCAAAGGGAAGAGGCGGTGTTCAGATTTGGTGGCTGCTATCAGCCAGAAGAAAGGGATTCCTATAGAAGTGCAGGGGATTCCTGTGGTTCGGGACTATCCGACTGCGTTCTTGGATGATTTTCCTGGGTTACCTCCGCAATGTGATGTAGAGTTCAACATCACTATTCAACCAGGAAGTGCACCCATTTCTAAGGCACCATATAGGATGGCTTCGGTGGAGCAAGATGAAGTGAAACGGCGGATTAAGGAACTGTTGGAGAAAGGCTTTATTCAATCGAGTGCGTCACCTTAGGGAGCACCAGTGCTGTTGGTAAAGAAGAAGGATGGATCGATGAGAATGTGTATTGATTACCGAGAGCTGAATAAGGTCATTGTTCAGAATAAGTATCCTATTCCCCGAATTGATGACTTGTTCGATCGTCTACAAGAAGCTGTTGTTTTCTCCAAAATAGATCTTCGATCAGGATATCATCAAGTTCGAGTGAAAGCTGGAGATGTGCACAAGACTGCGTTCAGAACTCGACATGGGCATTACGAATTCTTAGTTATGCCATTTGGAGTGACAAATGCACCTGCAATCTTTATGGACATGATGAACAGAGTTCTGAGGCCGTGCATTGATTGTTTCATCGTGGTGTTTGTCGACGATATTCTAGTGTACTCCAAGTCGGGGGAGGAGCAAACAGAGCATCTGGCAGCAGTTTTGAAGAAGCTGGAAGAGCAGGAGTTGTATGCCAAGTTATCCAAGTGCGATTTCTGCAAATCTGAAGTGGCATTCCTAAGTCACATCCTTTCTAAGGAGGGAGTGGCAACTGATCCTTAGAAGATAGAGGTAGTGAGAGATTGGGCAAGGCCTACTACAGTGAAGGAAGTCAGGAGTTTCCTTGGATTGACGAGATACTACAGGAGATTCATTCAGGGTTATGCTCAGTTAGCCATGCTGCTCACTGGTTTGACCAAGAAGAATGTAAATTTCAAGTGGACCGAGCAGTGCGAGGCAAGCTTTCAGGAGTTGAAAGAGAAGCTGACTATTGCACCTATTTTGGCGTTGCCTAGAGCAGGTGTTGAATATGATGTTTACAGCGATGCTTCACATCGTGGGCTTGGTTGTGTCTTAATGCAAGAAGGGAAAGTGGACGCTTATTGGTCGAGGCAACTACGACTGCATGAGAAGAATTATCCGATTAATGATCTGGAGTTGGCTGCGATTATCTTCGCCTTAAAGCAATGGAGACATTATGTGTACTGTGAGAAATTGAACATATACACGGACCACAAGAGCTTGAAATATATCTATCAGCAGAGGGATCTAAATCTGAGGTAGCGGAGATGGTTAGAAGTGCTTGAGGACATGCGTCCTGAGATCAAGTATCATCCTGGGAAGGCTAATGTTGTTGCTGATGCACTTAGCCGCAAGAGCAGTTTGGCCAGTTTGATTACAACTCAGAGGCATCTGGCAGAGGATTTGAATCGAGCTGGTATTGAAGTTGTTTTCCAAGGATTGGGAGCATCTTTAGCTCAGTTGAGGCTTCAGCCTACACTGAATGAAAGGATAATTGCAAGTCAGAAGGAAGATGCTGATATTCAGAAGATGAAGGAGCAGGTTGGTGTAGGCAGGTTGTCGAGATTTCAAATCAGGGATGAAGTGCAGTGGTTTGGAGAGAGGCTGTGTGTTCCGGATCAGTCGGACTTGAAAGAGAGTATTCTTCAGAAGGCACATGCTACTCTTTTGTCGATACATCCTGGGTGTACTAAGATATACAAGGACATTAAACGACATTTCTGGTGGTCAGGTTTGAAGCGGGATGTGGCTGAATTTGTAGTGAGGTGTGAGATTTGTCAACAAGTCAAAGCCGAGAATCAGAAACTCGGAGGTCTATTGCAACCATTACCTATTCCGGAATGGAAGTGGGATAACATCAGTATAGATTTCATCACGGGCTTGCCGAAGAGTTCAAAGGGCAATGATGCGATTTGGGTCATAGTCGATCGACTAACCAAGTCCGCTCACTTCTTGGCGATGAAACTCACTGCTTCGATGGACAAGTTAGCTGAGTTGTATGTCGGGGAGATCGTCAGGCTTCATGGTGTTCCATTAACTATCGTGTCTGATCGAAATGCGCGGTTTACTTCGTATTTTTGGAGGAGTCTTCAGACAGCTTTGGGTACCAAGACGAATTTCAGCACTGCTTTTCATCCTCAGACCGATGGACAGATCGAGAGAGTCAACCGTATTCTTGAGGATATGCTTTGGTGTTGTGTACTAGACTTCGGAGGCAGTTGAAAAAGGCATCTAGCTTTTGTGGAGTTTGCCTACAACAACACTTTTCAGACTAGTATTGGGATGGCACCGTACGAAGCTTTGTATGGCAGGAAATGCAGGACACCTGTTTGTTGGTTTTAAGTGGGGGAGCGTCAGATGTTTGGGCCTGAGATTGTGCAGCAGACCTCTGAAAATATTGATCTGATCAGGAAGAGGTTGGTGGATGCTCAGAGTAGGCAAAAGAGCTATGCAGACAATTGGAGAAGGGACCTTGAGTTTGAGGAAGGTGACTTTGTCTTTCTGAAGGTATCGCCTAATAAAGGCGTGATCCGATTTGGTGAAGGTGGAAAGTTGGCCCCGAGGTTCATAGGCCCGTATAAGATATTGAAAAGGATCGGGAAAACTGCTTACCGGCTGGAGTTACCGAAAGAGTTGTCTCAGGTGCACAATGTCTTTCATGTGTCTATGCTGAGAGTTACATTCCAGATCCCGGTCATCATTTTCCCGAAGTGCCGGAAGGTTTGCAATTGGATCTGAGTTACATTGAGCTCCCATTTGAGATTGATGATCGTCGGGAGAAAGTTTTGAAAGATAAGACGATACCGATGGTCAAGGAAGTCTGGAGAAACCATTTGATTCAAGAGGCTACTTGAGAATCTAAGGAGAGGATGTTGAAGGATCATCCTGAGATCTTTGGTTAATTTTTATTTGTATTTTTCTTTTGTTGTTGTGTTTTGTTTTCTCATTCTTTAATTGTAGTTTCGGGGAAGGAACTATTCTAAGGAGGGAGTGTTGTAATACCCTGAATTTTTATTAAATGAGAATGTCACGTCCCGCTTCCCAAAACATGGAATATGAGCGCGTGACGAAGCCCAGCGAATGATCTTAACATCATTTATAAGCTGTAGGATCGACTCAGTATCACAACAAGAATATAACAAGATATATATACAACCAAGCATGCATGAATAATATATTAAGAAACAGAAACAATTGAACACACAAGAATAATATCCAAATAGTTTCAAGTCTGGATCAAGTTAAAACTCGGGAACATCAGCCCGTTACAAGTCTTAAACAGAAGGAATAAATAATTCAGGAAAAGTAAATATTCTAAACAAGCCTTTTCTCCACTTGCAGGCTAAAATCTCTGCTCACCAATTCTAGCAGGTACTTAATAAATATAAAAAGGAAAAACAGGAAAAAAACAAGAGAAAATGTCCTTAGTGCAAGTTAGGGCCACAAATAGTAAAAACGAGTACAAGTACTGGGAAATTGGAATCAAGAATGTAACAGAGATATAACAAGTAGTGGAAAGAGCCAAGAACTAGCTAACAAGAAGGATAACTCAAGTAAACAGGCTGAATAACAAATACTAGTGGTGAAACAAGTGACAAGTGAACACATAGGGTATCTAACCTCAAGTGACACGCATCTAGCTCAAGTGTCAGGTATCTAGTCTCAAGTCTAGTGTCAAGTTGTCAGGTCTCAAGTATCAAGTTATAAATGTCAAGTGTTATTATTCAAGTATCAAGTCTCATGTAACAAGTCATCAAGCTTCAAGTAAACATGTATCAAGTTCGAGTTTCATGTATTAGGTTTCATGTGTCAAGTTCCAAGTATCAAGTAGACAAGAATCGTGTAAGCATGTTTCATGTTCAAGTCTTGTAGTTATTACTATCTAGGTAGCACTTCATGCATCCATCTTTTTACTACATGGTTGCTACAGTCAAAACAATTTCGTTTAGACCTAGTAATGGAGTCTATAGGGCGGCGTACTCAGGTATCAAGTATCAAGCAAGCCATGGTTCATGAATCGGAAAATAAATAACAAGTTCACGAAGCAAGTTCGCGAAGCCACTAACAAGTTCAAGAACCGCACAATGGGTTCATGAATCAAACAAGTTCATGAGCCAAGTAACTGACTTCATGAATCGATCAAGATACAACAAGTTCATGAACCAAGTATTTGGGAAACACGGGCCCCCTTCCGAGTACACTTACCTATATTGTCCACTATTATGGTCTTTCCCTTAAACCCCGGCTTGTTAAATTTATGAATTTTATCAAGCAAGCATACAAGTGAGCGAAACAAGGTACGAGAAAGTGGTGGGAACATGTGTCAAAACAACGAACTACATAGTTAATGTGTTCAGGCAGAAATTATGAATCTAAGTTTAAATGTGTGAAACAAGATTAAAATATTGTTAATTAATTCTAAAAAAAATTGGGGATATCCTATAGAGTGTCCAGCAACCACATAAAAAATTTCAAGTCAAATGCTTGCTGTTAACATAGCTAAATTAATTCTCAAACTAAATGTGTGCAGCAGTTTTGCGAATCTGCTTCTACCGACACAGCTGCAGTAAAACTGCAATAACTCCTAGACCGTAACTCCAAATTCGAAACTTCTGGAGGCTATCGACATCTAGACATCTAGAGTTATATTTTCTATTCAGGGCTCGGGTTTAGATTCTGATGTTACAGGGGTT
The DNA here is from genome assembly GCA_017893485.1 of Hemerocallis citrina. Lineage (NCBI taxonomy): Eukaryota > Viridiplantae > Streptophyta > Magnoliopsida > Asparagales > Asphodelaceae > Hemerocallis > Hemerocallis citrina. Next base: position 83,493,520 of record CM030366.1, read on the forward strand.
GAAACAGTAAAACAAGATTCGGGACAGCAACATGAGGGGATATCTTACTAGTATGGGTTACATGGAATTTTGTTATTAGGCATCTAAGTTATTGCGTGACATAAATACATGATATTGGTTATCAAAACAGCAAGTAATAATTATTTTCCAAGTCAAATGGTTGCAAGTTCATTAAATACAAAATATAACATGTGCATACAAATCTAGGCTCCTTAATCTTATGTGTCCATGTATTTAGGGGATAAAATGAGTCCAAGTAGTTATAGTTTAGTACAATGAAATTATTGTGACTCTTAGAATTATGAAATTTCGGAGGTTTAATATTGATCAACAACGATAGTCAAGAAGGAGTCACAATTTCTAACCATTTGTAGTATTTTTCAAGGGGTGCTTGTACTAGAACAAAAATGTGTACAAGTAGAATACTTGACTTGATTTGACGACGATTAGATCCATTTGTTGTAGAAAATTGGGTTGAAAAGTCCCAGAAGAAGTCTCCCAAAAGCACGTGTGAAGCACGTGCGAAGATCGACAGTAGAGTGAAAATTCCCCCACATCGGATCGGCCGAACAGTAAACAGCACACCAGGATTCGCTGCGCCCAGAACACTAAACAACGAGCGCAGCCAATGGGATCGCTCCTACGCAGCGGATCCCTCCTGAACAGCGAACAGCGGATCTGGGATTCGCTGTGGACGAACGCCGAACAGCGATCAGATCTGGCTCGTTCGTACGAATCTTGATGCGATCCGATGGTCGATATTCACTCCCGCCTAATCCGTTGTTCTTCTTCTTCTCCGTTTGCTTCTTCGACAATCATTGAGCGAGATCGAGAGTGAGAGTGGCGATGGTGGGGACTTCGACGTGGCGACACGACGGCGGCGACTGTGGTGTGATGAGCGGCGGCTGACGGCAACGGCGCGACGTCGAGAACTGACGCGCGCGGCGACTCTGCTTGCGGTTTCAAACAGGAAAGGAGTTGGGTTCGATGGTTGGATATGTGATGGCGGTGGGGTGTTGGCGATTGATGGTGGTGGTGAGGGAGTGGCTAGGTAATTGGTGATGGGAGGTGGGGATTGGTTGTGGACGGTGACGGAAAATGGGTTTGGGACGAAGGAGATGGAGACGAAAGAGAAGATTGATAGCGGCGGGGTTTGTTGGGTTTTAACAGTGATTAGGGTTGGGATCAGGGTTAGGGTAGGGTTATATAGTTGGGTTTCGGGTTTGTGGGTTTTGGGGATCCGTTTCAAATATGATCCAACAAGAGAATTGGTCAAAATGCAATAAAATGGGGATTAAAGAGATAAATGAGAAGAAATAGCCATTTCTTCATGAAGAATGACACAAAGTGCACACAAATGAATTCGGTAAAAGGACCATAAAAATTGAGTCGAGGCGAAATAATGATTTTATTCAATCTAAAACAAATTACAGGATCTCAAATAGACGAGAGAGTACAATGAGGAAAAATACAGTATAAAAGTACAAATACGGGGAAACAGGAGTTACAAATCCTACCAACCTTACACAAAAATTTCGTCCTCGAAATTTGCTTAGGCGGTACATAGGTCAGGGTAAAAGCAATTTAGGGAAGGATAAAAAACAAGGGATCCAAAGAAAAGTCAACTTGGTGGTAACACCAAAATAAGAGAGAAGTGAATAACAACGATGTCAAAAGAAATGCATGAAAGAGAATAGGCGGTATCAAAAGAAAAGAACAACACGAGATAATAAAGCAAGATAAGAAGTCAGCAGAACTGAAATCAATGAGAGAAAAGACAGGGAAGAATTAAACCATTCAGTGAATCAACGGATGGGGATAAATACAAGGAACAGAGAGGGAAGCAACAATACAAAGGACTAGTCGCAACAAGGGGATCCCGGGACCTATGGGTTATGGGCCCACCACGCTTCCGCTGCGCCACTCTGATGGTGACGTTCCAAGCTCTAGGTATGCCGTTGTCGACCACGTGACACCAGGCGACGATCCGAGCAGAAAGAAAAGAATGAGGCACCAAAAATTCAAAGAGCATATGGGCTCCAAATAGAGATGACCAATAATGCAAGGTGAACATAGAGCTTTAGCTTCAATCTAAGTAATTAAAAGATATAATACAAATCAAAACTATTGGCTTTAACATAAATAATAAGAACAACAAATATCATTGATAATACTATCAATAGTAGTAGAATAATAATAACAAAAAATAAATATAACAATGATAATAATAAAAATGTAATAATAATAACAATAATATTAAAAATATTAATAACAACAATGATACAAGTAATAATGACCATAATAATAATAATAATAATTTAAAAATAATAACAACAATAGTAACAGTAATCAAAATCATCATAATCATACAGGCAGTAATAAAAAATAAAAATATCAACAATACTAATAATAATGATAATACATACATGACAAAACAGAATTCAACACATTCATGAAAATAATGCAATAATAATAATAATGATAACATTAAAAATAATATCAATAATGATAATAATAATAATGATAATAGCATTAATAACAATAATATCAATAAAGTAACAATAATAATAATAATAATAAATTAATAAGAGTACTAAAGGTAACGAAAATAATAATAATAACATCAATTGAAATGACAATAATAATAATAATACCAATAATAACGAAAATATTCCTTTACCATCGGTTTCATTACATAAGTAACGAGTCTTGAAATATCAATTAGTAATAGGTAGAGAATCTTGCCTCCCCAACATCAAGTTGCATGTTTACCTTCACGACATCAGGTTGCAAGTTGCCGTCCGGATATTTGGATGCACATTTTGCCTCACCGATATCCAGTTGCAATTTGCCTTCATTGACATCAAGTTGCATATTTGCCATCTCGACATTAGGTTGCACCGAAATGGTGAAATGTATATAAAATTGAGCATGCTCAGGCTCAAAGCAAATTAATAATAATAATAATAGCTACGATAAAAACAATAATACCAACAACAATAATAATAACAAAATATCGATACTAATAACAATAAAAATAATAATGATAATAACAATGATCATAACAATAATAATAAGAGTAATCGCAAAAAGAATGATAATAATAATAATAATAATAATAATAATAATAATAATAATAACAATAATATTGAAATATTAACAACACTAGAAAAAGTAGTGATGTAAGACAAGATATAGTTTGGGTCCAATATTTTTGTGGAAGTAATTTAATATTAACAATAATAATAAATTAATGAAAACAACAATAAGAATATCAATGGTATTAACAACAATAATAATACTAGTAATGATAATAAAAATAATAGCAATAATAATAGTAGTAGTAGTAATAATAGCATTATACAACAAAATAAGAATTTGTCTTACTAAAATAATCCAGTAGAAATATATAGTCGATCAAAAATAAAAAGTGAAGTTAGAATACACTATTGTTCGGAATAACAAAATCTTTGTTGAGAAATATTTTTTTTTTATAGGAGATCGAAAATAAATATAACAATTAATAATCGAAACATAGGAAGTATTCGGAAAAATAATTATACAGAGAAAAATAAGTAGGAGAAAAATAAAGCTACATCCAATAAGGAGTTAAATAGGAGGATGAATAGAAGGGACAAGAGAAAATTAAGGAATTGAATACGAAGGAAGAAGGACGAGGGGCAAAATCGGAATTGAAGAGAATATAGTAGAGGAGAAATAACTAGCATGGTACTCAAAGTGAGTCAACAATTGAAGATGAATGCAAGGCACGAAGAGCAATAAACGACACACGAACCGGAATAAAGAGGGTTCAATGAGGCAAGCAGAAATAAGAGATTGCTTGCATCGAAGGCAAAAGTATATGGGTACGGGAAGAATAAATTGTACCCAATAAGGAATCAATAAATCAGGATGACTGTAAAAAATGGAAGGAAGCAATGAATCAAGGAATGGATCAAAATGGATGGGATAAGACTTGTGTCTAGATCGAGTTGATTATCAAATTATTCATGTGGTTGCAAGGCCTATTTAATGTTGAGTTAATCCTGACTGAGTCAAGCCTGTCTAATGTATTAGTCAAACTAACACATTAGCCAAACCTGAGCTCTGATACCACTAAAAACCTTGTCACGCCCTGCTTCCCAAAACATGGAATACGAGCGCGTGACGAAGCCCAGCGAATGATCTTAACATCATTCATAAGCTGTAGGATCGACTCAGTATCACAACAAGAATATAACAAGATATATATACAACCAAGCTTGCATGAATAATATATTAAGAAACAGAAACAATTGAATACACCAGAATAATATCCAAATAGTTTCAAGTCTGGATCAAGTTAAAACTCGGGAACATCAGCCCGTTACAAGTCTTAAACAGAAGGAATAAATAATTCAGGAAAAGTAAATATTCTAAACAAGTCTTTTCTCCACTTGCAGGCTAAAACCTCTGCTCACCAATTCCAGTAGGTAGATCGTCTCCAAAGTCTGCTTAATAAATATAAAAAGGAAAAACAGGAAAAAACAAGAGAAAATGCCCTTAGTGCAAGCTAGGGCCACAAATAGTAAAAACGAGTACATGTAATGGGAAATTGGAATCAAGAATATAACAGAGATATAACAAGTAGTGGAAAGAGCCAAGAACTAGCTAACAAGAAGGATCACTCAAGTAAACAGGCTAGATAACAAATACTATTGGTGAAACAAGTGACAAGTGAACACATAAGGTATCTAACCTCAAGTGACACGCATCTAGCTCAAGTGTCAGGTATCTAGTCTCAAGTCTAGTGTCAAGTTGTCAGGTCTCAAGTATCAAGTTATAAATGTCAAGTGTTATTATTCAGGTATCAAGTCTCATGTAACAAGTCATCAAGCTTCAAGTAAACATGTTTCAAGTTCGCATTTCATGTATCAGGTTTCATGTGTCAAGTTCCAAGTATCAAGTAGATAAGAATCGTGTAAGCATGTTTCATGTTCAAGTCTTGTAGTTATTACTATCTAGGTAGCACTTTATACATCCATCTTTTAACTACATGGTTGTTACAGTCAAAACAATTTCGTTTAGACCTAGTAATGGAGTCTATAGGGTGGCGTACTCAGGTATCAAGTATCAAGCAAGTCATGGTTCATGAATCGGAAAATAAATAACAAGTTCACGAAGCAAGTTCGCGAATCCACTAACAAGTTCAAGAACCGCACAATGGGTTCATGAATCAAACAAGTTCATGAGCCAAGTAACTGACTTCATGAATCGATCAAGATACAACAAGTTCATGAACCAAATATTTGGGAAACACAGGCCTCCTTCCGAGTACACTTACCTATATTGTCCACTATTATGGTCTTTCCCTTAAACCCTGACTTGTTACATTTATGAATTTTATCAAGCAAGCATACAAGTGAGGGAAACAAGGTACGAGAAAGTGGTGGGAACATGTGTCAAAACAACGAACTACATAGTTAATGTGTTCAGGCAGAAATTATGAATCTAAATTTAAACGTGTGAAACAAGATTAAAATATTGTTAATTAATTCTAAGAAAAATTGGGTATGTCCTATAGATTTTCTAGCAATCGGATATAAAATTTCAAGTCAAATGCTTGCTGTTAACATAGCTAAATTAATTCGCAAACTAAATGTGTGCAGCAGTTTTGCGAATCTGCTTCTACCGACACAGCTGCAGTAAAACTGCAATAACTCCTAGACCGTAACTCCAAATTCGAAACTTCGGGAGGCTATCGACATCTAGACATCTAGAGTTATATTTTCTATTCAGGGCTCGGGTTTAGATTCTGATGTTACAGGGGTTGAAACAGTAAAACAAGATTCGGGACAACAACATGAGGGGATATCTTACTAGTATGGGTTACATGGAATTTTGTTATTCTATCTAAGTTATTGCGTGACATAAATACATGATATTGGTTATCAAAACAGCAAGTAATAATTATTTTCCAAGTCAAATGGTTGCAAGTTCATCAAATACAAAATATAACATGTGCATACAAATCTAGGCTCCTTAATCTTATGTGTCCATGTATTTAGGGGATAAAATGAGTCCAAGTAGTTATGGTTTAGTACAATGAAATTATTGTGACTCTTAGAATTATAAAATTTCGGAGGTTTAATATTGATCAACAACGATAGTCAAGGAGTCACAATTTCTAACCATTAGTAGTATTTTTCAAGGGGTGCTTGTACTAGAACAAAAATGTGTACAAGTAGAATACTTGCCTTGATTTGACGACGATTATTACCACTTGTTGTAGAAAATTGGGTTGAAAAATCCCTGAATAAGTCTCCCAAAATCACGTATGAAGCACGTGCAAAGATCGACAGTAGAGTGAAAATTCCCCCACACCGGATCGGCCGAACAGCAAACAACACACCAGGATTCGCTGCTCCCAGAACACCAAACAGCGAGCACAGCCATTGGGATCGCTCCTATGCAGTGGATCCCTCCCGAACAGCGAATAGCAGATTTGGGATTCGCTGTGGACGAACGCCGAACAGCGATCAGATCTGGCTCGTTCGCACGGATTTTGATGCGATCCGATGGTCGATATTCACTCCCGCCTAATCCGCTGTTCTTCTTCTTCTTCGTTTGCTTCTTCGACGATCATCGAGCGACATTGAAAGTGAGAGTGGCGACGGTGGGGACTTCGACGTGCCGACGCGACGGCGGTGACTGTGGTGTGACGAGCGGCGACTGACGGCAACGGCGCGACGTCGAGAACTGACGTGCGCGGTAACTCTGCTTGCGGTTTCAAACAGGGAAGGAGTTGGGTTCGATGGTTGGATATATGATGGCGGTGGGGTGTTGGCGATTGATGGTGGTGGTGAGGGAGTGGCTGGGTAATTGGTGATCGGAGGTGGGGATTGGTTGTGGACGACGACGGAAAATGGGTTTGGGACGAAGGAGATGGAGACGAAAAAGAAGATTGATAGCAGCGGGGTTTGTTGGGTTTTAACAGTGATTAGGGCTGGGATTAGGGTTAGGGTAGGGTTATATAGTAGGGTTTCGGGTTTGTGGGTTTTGGGGATCCGTTTCAAATAGAATCCAACAAGAGAATTGGTCAAAATGCAATAAAATGGGGATTAAAGAGATAAATGAGAAGAAATAGCCATTTCTTCATGAAGAATAACACAGTGCACACAAATGAATTCGGTAAAAGGACCAAAAAAATTGAGTCGAGGCGAAATAATGATTTTATTCAATCTAAAACAAATTACAGGATCTCAAATAGACGAGAGAGTACAATGAGGCAAAATACAGTATAAAAGTACAAATATGGGGAAACAGAAGTTACAGAGAAGTTATTAATTTTACGTGCTGTGCACATACAAATTCGGTATATATGTTTTCTTATAAAATTATCTTTTTATAACATGAACAAACATTTTCCTTCTTTCTCTTTATTTCCTAAAAGACCATTTTAAAAACCTAAGCTTGTTTTCTAAGCCCACCCTAATAATTAAATATTCTATTATGACCCATGAGTCTAAAGCCCATCAATTAGAAGCCCACAAATTAATAACTCTTTTAATTGCCTTAACTTGTCATGTAGACACATTTAGTAGACAATTAATTAATATTGTACAACTTATTAATGGGGGACACTAGATGGGGCACGTGCACACACTAGAGTGTGCTTTGCACACCCTTTAGGGCTTGGCCGGATTGTGCATGGAGAGATGGAGAGAGTGGATGGAGTTGAGGGGTGGTTATGAGTTCATGGTAGTTACTACAACTTCCCAATCAATCTTGATCCTTGATCTCTAACTCCTTGATTGAATCCTAGCCATCTATTCTCATCCTAAATGTGTATAAATATCCCTAGTTTCTCTTCTCATTAGTACACTAAACAATTAATTAAGAAGAAAAAGGCTAAGAGAGCAAAAGATTGAGAAGTATTAGTGAGTGTGCATTTGTGTGTGTTCCAAACAAGTAGAGGCCGGCCAATCATCCAAGGAGCACAAGAGGAGGCTCAGGTTCCATACAAACAAGGAGGAGAAGACAAATTGCAATACATTCTAGGAGGAGAAGGCCACTTTCTTGAATTCTAGGAGCTTTCATTTCGTTTTCTCCAATAGGTGGGTGTTTCTCATGCTTCTAAATCTAGATACCATGCTAGGAATGATTTAAGGAAATTACTAAAGCACAACTAGTTGGAATTGAACTCATGTTTGCTTAATTAGAGATGAGATGGTAATTTAGAAAATGGTTGTTAAAATGGTTGCTAGTTGATTATTTCGAAATTAAAGTGCTAGAAACTATCATATTTGCCATGCTAGATGTCTATGAATTATGCTATGTGAAGAAATTTATGCTTATGAGACAAATGATAGATTGAATGCTTCATGTGAAATTGTTTGTTTAAACTAGAGTAAACTCTATTGTAGGAAAGAGGAGAATTTTTTGTTCTAAATTAATGTAAATTGTTAATAAATGAGAGAATGAAGAAATAAGGTATTTTTGTAGAAATCTAGACTTCGAATCGTGTGCAAATGTGATTGTTCTCAATGTCGAAATTATGGACATTAGAACATAATTTGAGTTCAAAAATGCATGCTTTATAAGTAAATAATGATTTAAAAATTACTGGTTTACTGTGATTTCAAATAGATTAAATTCTGGAATGTTTTGATTCAAAAAAAAAGTACTAAAAACATTTTGGAAATTTTGAAAACTAGTAATGACCAAAGTTTTGGACTAAAACTATTACAAACCCTTTTGGAACGACTTGGTTGCTTAGACCATATGGTCGATGTGGGTGTTGGGCGCTTACTGTAGCCGTGGGTGACCTCTGTGGTAGCGGGTTCGAGTCCTAGGCTCTGCCTTTTGTTTTCAGATTTTCGAATAAAACCCAAACCCGAGCCCAAAACACCTATTTACTAATTCCTTTTACATACCACGTGTGCACCCTAGCTCAGTTGGCTTGCGGTGGTGGCTGTCTACTTTTAGGTCACGAGTTCGATTCTAGGTTTCGGCAGATTAGAAACTTTTGATTTTTTTGTTTAAAATTGATTCTTGGCTTCTAAATAAAAAAAAAAAAAAATATATATATATATATATATATATATATATATATATATATATATTAATTATTCTAAAATCATGTAGAACTTATGAAAATATTTGTGTACCTTTTGACTTAAATAATAGTGAGTTAGAAGTGAAATTTGTGTAGACTCTTATGGAATTTACTTTGGAGAATTATAAAAATGATCTTTTTTTAGAATATTACGCTAAGTGATAAAAAAAGATTCTTTTTCTTTGAATGAAAGAAAATTTAATTATGCTATCTATGGACTCTCATTGTTAAATTGAGTTTGGGTTATGAATGAAAAATGCGACTTAGTGACTTTTGAATTAAGTAAATGAAATGAACTATAGTATGAGAATTTAATGAAATTGTAGAGATTAATTTTGAATATGAAATGCATGAATGGCAATTGAACTATATGTATGAGATTTTTTCAAAGAAATGATTAGAAATCATGCTAATTGAAAAAAGAGAATTTATGAGTATGGAAAACTCAATGTTGTAATTATGAGTTGAAATTGAGAACTAGGGTGTAGCTAAGCCTCATACCGGCAATGAAAGAAATGTTGAAATGATATTTGAAATGAAAAGACCAAGATTTGGGTCATATGAAATGAATGAGTCAAACCGGTATAGTGGAAGTGCTAACCCTATGGGATTGATTTTTTTCATTATTCAATTAAAATAAGGACTAGATACATAGTGAAGATGAGACGAAAGTAAGATAAAAACATTAAGTATGAGGGCCTTTGGATTGGCGGCGTGATAGTATTCACAGGATGTCCCATTATGCGTCTTGAGTAGGACGTGGATACTGCTCCAAAGTACCGTCCCGGTGGCGACGCTCGTGGTGTCATGTCTATGGTGGGAGGTGAATTACCATAGGATTCCTGCATGATGAGTCATGTGTCAGTGCGTTGGGATTCTCTCCTGGGCGCCTTTCAAGTTATAAATTAGGCAAGCAAGAAGGCCTTTACCGAGTACAATTTACGACCGTTCATTACCAAGTCGTCCCATAATCCCTCGGCTTGTTAATAGTTTATTTTCGTCCTATGTGAGCATTCAAGAAGGTGTCAATGTGGTATTATGCTAGGTGAGACTAATTCTACTAGTTATAGACCAAACAGGAAGCAATATATCAATTACACACAAATTACATAATCTGGACAGCATGACGTTGTTGTACAAAAACACCGATTACCGCTACTATAGAAAAGAGAATGTGTATCCATCAAAAATTCTAGAAACTAGACACTCTGTTGGTTCCAGCAAATATATATATGGCATATAAAAGTTACAGAAACTAGGGTGAAAATTATATTCTTTTCAGATTTTATGTTCAGGCAGCAAGTTGTAAATTGTGTAAACACATATGGAACAGACCAGAAAAATCATCAATTAAATCTAAAAAAATTTAGGATAGTTACTACACATGTCTAGTCTCAGCCAAATTTAGTTCATATTTTTATTTTACTGTTAACATGTTCAATTTAATTATAGAACAGAAAGATACGCATGCATTTGTGAATTTGGAATTTCTGACACAGTTGTACTAAAATCCTGATATCTAACAGATTATAACTTGGAATTCAGATCCATTAAAAGTTCTGGAAAATAGATTCATGGGGCTATAATTCATATTCAGAAAGTTATTTCAAATTACAACAGTAACACGGTCAAAAATCTGCTGCAAAAAGATACAAATGGCAGTCCAGAAAATAGTTTGGTATGAATAGGCAACAACTTAATCATACAACCATATAATTCATGCTAATTAATAATCAAAGTGCTATTAGATGTTTAACATGCAAATTTCTAGATTTAAGATGCAATTTTACTGACATGGTAATCAACTCATCAATCAAATTCAATCGAACATATTCAATTCATCAAACAATTCAATAACATGGATCTAGTTATTTTTCATGTAAATGTGCATTTGTAATGTGCAAAGGGGACTAGGTCTTAGATCAAAGATATAGGCACGATGTTAAGAATATATTTTGGGGTAGCTCGTGAAAACCCTCAATAACTTAACGGAATTTCAAATAGCAGTACAATAAAAAGGACTGGATCTACTTGCAGAGATCAAAGAAATCTTGAACAAAACAAATAAATAGTTCAAGAAGAGACTTGCCTTTTAATTAGTAGATTCGAGTATAGTAAACAACGGGATAAGAATCTCGGGCGACGAACCACGAACACGGAACACGCAAGCACGTGCGAGCCACGTGCAAAATAGCGAACAGCAAAACCGGCACACAAGACAACAAATCCCCACTCTTCCAAAATAGAAAACACAACTCAATCAATCCCCCACACACAAAATAGCAAATGGGATCGGGATCCCCTACTCCATAACACCAAACACCGGTACACTCCCTCCTTCTTCTTCACAGTGACAGAGAGAGAGAACGGCGGGAGACTCAACGGCGACTGCGGCGACGATGAATGCGACACCCACGGCGAGGTGGCGAGGGTGCTGATGGCGGCGCTGCGATAGAGAAGCGACGGTAGCGAACAGGGATCGGAGCTCAAGCGAAGCTCTGTTTTGCATCGAAAACAGAAGAGAGCGGGACGACGGTGGTAGGGGCTCTGGACGATGACGACGAGGGTGAGGGGGGTTCTGCGGTGGATGCAGGGGAGGATTACGGTGGACGATGAGGTCAAGGGGTAGCAGCGAGGAGATGGGTTCGGTGGAGTTCGGGTTCGAAGGTCGATGGGGGATGGCGACGGGATGAAGGCGAGGGCTAGAGGTGGATGAGAGGCTGGTGGTTGGAGATGGAAGGAGCGAACGGGATGGTGGTTGGGTTCAACAAAAACAAAGAGAGAGATGAGAGAGAGCAGAGGGGTGTGGAGGAGAGAGAGATTATAATAATTAAGGTTTTAATAATAGGGTATTTATAGGGGATTAAGAAGGTGGGGTTTTGGGTTGCAGGTTAATGGGTTCAGGGTACAGGTTTAGGCTCCAAAAAGAGATGAATGAATATAAATAAATGAGATGAACATATAACGGAACAATTCAAACTTAAAACACAGAGAAAAAATTTGCAATGAGCCAAAAATAGTAGAAAGGAGTACAGAATGATCAAAAGAAAATAAATGAACCCAAATAAAGAGAAAAATTGTATTATTAAAAGAAATCAGATACAATAATCAAGAAAATAAAATAAAATACAATAAAATCCAAAATAGAAAAATATGGGTTACAATTTAAGAGTATCGGCCATCCTCTTGGCAGTTGAAAAGGATGGAATAGTCCGTCCACCTCCCAAAATGAGTACATCCAGCAAGAGAAGGTACATGAATAACTAGTGCACGTTTCACAGATTTCATGGATACACCACCGACAGCTACCGAGACCTCAAAGAAGCTATTGAAGGTCTAATTCGCCAGGGCTATCTCTCTCAATTTTCCCATAAAATAACAACGCCGAAACCCTTCTAGCTGTAATGCCCTGAATTCCAAACACAGGTAATTCGTAGCAAATACAAGATCTTTTACTTTAACTTCCTACAAATTTACAAGGAATTTAAAATTTTTTATTTACAACATGTTCTTTTACAAAAGCACATCGGAATTAAACGAATACAATACAATATACAAATATGAAAATTTTTCAATTTTGTAACGACTCATTGTAGTACCCCTTATTGTTAAATATTATTTTTAAATATTTATAAATTAATTAAAATGATTTTTTGTAGATTTAATAAATATTTTCATAAGATTTATCATTTTTACACGTGCAAAACACGTGCAAATATTTTCTTGGAAGGTTCAAAAGACAAAATTATTTTGTGGAAAATCATTATTTATTATTTAAGATTATTTATAATTTTTCTAGATTTTTCTGATATTTATTAGACCTATTTGCAAATATTACGAAAAAGAATGATCTTTTTGCAAAATTATCATTTTGAAGGATGAAAGTGCAAAACTACTTCTGGACTTTTCAAGTAGAACCGGCTGGAAATAAAGAGTTTATTTTGCTTTTAAATCTTAATTTAATTAGTTTTATCAAGTTTCCAAGTATAGGGATTTATTTATGTAAAGTTATATTTAAAGGGGTTATTTTGCAAATGAGTTTAGAAAACTCTAATTCTCCTATTCCGGCTATTTAAAAGAAGTGGAGTGCAGCCGTCTTTCGCTGCAAAACACAAAGGTTTTATTGTTTTCTTGGATAATTAAGGAGGGAATCTTGGATTTCGCAGAATAGGACTTTGCTTGTTCTCCATTAATTCGGTTGGACTTCTTCATTTAGGTGAGTGACTTGTTTTGTTTCATTTTGTTTTGTGTATGTTGTATGTGGTATTTTATCTAATAGAAAGCATGTTAGGGTTTGAGCATGAATATGTATATGATGGATTGGATGGATTGATGAATTAAACTTGGATCTTGTGAAACCCTAGTTGTTTATAAATTAAATTGTATGTGGGTAATTCGAGATTGATGAGCGACCTCTTGGAGATCATGGGCTTCTTTTGGATTAATGTTGGATTTGTTGAACATGGTGTGCATAAACCTAATAAAGGTGAGACTTTTATTACTTTTGAGTATTGGTTGAATGAAACTTGATATGGTGATGTTATAAATGGATTATGATTGTGAGTTATAATGGTAACTCAGTTTTGAGAAATTTGAATGGAAAAGTATGAATCAATAGATCATGTCATGGAAATTGAAATTGGGAATTTAGTTGAGTTTAAGGAAATATATCCAAATTGGGGATTTCTTTAGATTTTGATATTGATATGGTTCGGATCTGAATACGAAGCTATTTCAATGAACAATTAATTTTAAGAAACTCCAATTTTGATTATATGCACAATTTATATTTTATTTGAAAGAAATTAACAAATTGCTAGTTTTTTTATAAATTCAAGTAGTTTTGATTTAGTTTTTATGGACTATTATATATCCTACAAGTTGTATTTGATCAAGAAATATGCTTTTTGTAGAAATCGTTTTCATAGAGTAAAATTATGTATCGGTTCAAATATGCACAACCAAAATCTGCTGTATGCAGGTCGACAGTCGACTGGTGTGACTTTACAGTCGACCGTCGCGACCCGGCTGCTGTGATTTCTAATTTTTCTTAAAATTTCGTTCTGGACAGTCGACTGATGACCTTTTACAGTCGACTGCTATACTTAGAATTATTTTCTTAAAGATTATTGGATTTATCGCTCTGGACAGTCGACCTATGACCGTTTTAAGTCAACTTATAATACTTAGAATTATTTCTTCAAAGCTATTGGATTTTTTTCCTGGATAGTCGACCGATGGCTTTTGTAGTCGACTGATACTGATATATCTATACATATTTTAATGTTCTTTTAAATAATTTATTCTCTAAATGTTTTAATCTATAACCTACTATTCTCTACTTTATCTGCTACTGAACATATGTTTTCAAGTGGTTTAACTGAGCAATTTATATTGGAAGATTAGTTTGGATATTGGGTGTGAGTCTCTAGAGGGTGTGTGTGACCCTAGTATACCGGCAGTTGAGATATTTATGTTTGGGCCTGTTGAGACAATTTTAGTTGATCAGTATTGAGTTAAGTCAAGTAGGGTACACCAACTCTAGGAGATTCGTAAAGTAATCAAATAATCTAAATGATAAGGACAGACACTAGTGGTGATATGATGAAAGAGAACATGGGTTATGGACCTTAGTATGGCTTGCGGTGTGAGTGAAATAGTCTCCGAAATTACCTGTGGTGTGGGATTGATCTCCGGAATTATCGGGGTCGAGGCAACGCACATGTGGTATTCGCGTGATGAGGTGCCATTGCTTGCGGTGTGGGGTATTCTCGAAGATTCCCAGGTGTGAGTGAAATAGTCTCCAGAATTATCTGTGGATAGAGTTTGACCTCCGGAATTATCGGGACATGGGCTAATACTCATAGTTTATCTTTATCTCGTAGTAGTCATCGTGTAAGGATTAGTTGCATAGCAGGGGGATTAAACCCTATAATGTGGAGACGTTAAGGGCTTGCACCGGACCTATGTAGAGTGGGATGCATAGACTCCGACAAGTACGCATTAGAGAGTTAGCATATAGAATTGTGTTTTCTTGACTTGGTTTCATGCATGTATTTTCCTATTTTCTACACTTGACACTTAGTCTAGTTTCACTTAATGTTTTGTGTTTCCTTGCTATGTTATATCTTATGTATTCTTGTTTATTTCAGGTCATTTATGATTCTATGCTTTACTTATGTTGTTTGTTTTTATGTCACTCACACCATTATGGCTTACCCCTTTAGTTTTGGGGGTTAGGGTTATCTCTAGCCTCATATTTTACAGGTGATTACTTATAGCTTGGATTTTGGATGCATGAGTTAAAGTGGTGTAATGGGTTATGTATTGTTGTAAAAGAAATTGTTGTAAGGAAAGAAAATTTGTAATTCAAGGTGTATTATATTCCGCTGTGCTATGTAAAGATTAATGTAATGAAAGTTAAAAATTTTGATTGGTATTTGGCTGTGTTTAATATTAAATTTGAAGTTGATGCTGGAAATTGTGTCACGTATTTCTAAGATTTCATATTGGAAATTCGGGGCACTACACTCATCATAGTGACTTCAAGTCCAAGCAGAATCTAGTCCTACAACTAGGAAACTGTGGGCACGTCAGTTTCATACAACTGATTCAATGCTATAATACAGCAATCTTCTACTTTAGAAAACACAAACTTGAATGCAAACAGGAAAATTGACTATCCTAGTCGTGTCAGTGTATGATATGACTTAATACCTAATGCAGATAATTAGACTACGATGACAGTAATGCATACTTGTTCGGATTCTATGCATCCCATACTACATCGGTCCGAGGGCAAGCCCTTATGTACTCCACATTATAGGGTTCAATCCCTCGCCATGCAACCTACTACTATGACTACTACCATATTTAGATACTTTGCAAGTATGGGTTCTCTCCCCAGAACACTGGAGATCAATCCCACTCCGTGGATCATTCTGTGGCCTATTTCATCAATCGTCCCGAAATACAGATTGTCTCACTTCACGAGTCCTCCTGGAACCCTCATTGCACAAATATCCCATGAGCGTCACTCTTGCTCCGGAATACTGGAGATCAATCCCATTCTGTAGATCATCCTTGGGCCTATTTCATCCCTTGTCCCGAAATACTGGGGATTGTCTCACTCCGCGAGTCATCCTGGAGTCCATAACTCACATTTTCTCTTGTTTCATCATATCTCCAACAAGTGCCTGACCTTAAGTTTAAATTGTAGTTCTTAATACCTAGAGCTAGCTTACCCACCGCCACTGGGCTTAAACCAACACACTGAGAATGTTAGCCCACACTGGATACTTCTCAAAGAAAAAGTTAACAAACACTGATTACTTCTCAAATTCCATTTGTCACAACTGCCGGTATTCTGGGTCTCACTTAGCCTATAGAATCTACCCATTTCATGTTCACAACATCATGGGTTATTCATACCATCTTTATTCACATTTTGAAATTTCATCTATTCGCATATCCAATTATTCCCTTGTTCACACAACTCAGTTATTTGCATAACTAGTTTCATAGTCTTATCCAACAATTTCAAATCAACATCCTCTATGTTTAAATATATAGTTTATTTACCCCTTCTAATAGGATTTTCAATGAAGTTGCAATTTCATTTAATAGATTCTTTTTCTTAACAATATAATGTTCAATTCCAAGTTTACTCTTCAACAACTCGAATTAACTCTAGATCAAGTTTAATCCAAAAGATAAAACCTTAAAAATATCTCTAGTAAAAAATGATCAAGATTTACTCAAAATGTAAATTAGTATTTATTTAGTTCCAAACTCCATTTTTATATTCAACTCAATCCCCACATTTTCTCCTTAATTCACATATTAAGCCTCATAATACAACCATTGACAAGATAATTAAATGCCTCTTAATTCCTCGTAAGATACATCTTACTAACATTCCAATTTTAAATCCAATTTTATACGTTGTAAAAGTTTTAGGACAACTAGATAAAAGACATCAAGCCAATGGTATTGAAAAAAAAACATATAAATTCCAATACTACTCCAGAATAGATTTATTAGTTTCATAGGAATCATAAATGAGTCTACAACTTTGTAGTTAAGACCAACTAAAATCACTATAAATTCATTATAAAATCACTATAAATTCACTATCTTTGAAATCTACAGTAGGGTCGAAATGTTATACAAACTACCACTGTTCGATCTTGTAAAATTCACTATAAATTCAATTCTTCATGAAAATTGATTTCTTAGTACCTAAAGAAATTTTAACGAGTCTACTTTAACTTCTTAATTGTGCCCTTCCTCAAAATACTTTATCTAAGATGCTGAAATGATCAAAATTCGAAATATGCACAAATTTCCAGCAATTGGCCAACTGCCAACCCGTCCTAAGTTTGGATTTTATTAAAATATTAAATGACATCCAAATATTATGAAATTTTAAGGAATGTTCTTGACATATACGGGATGCTCTTATAAAAATTTAGCTCTAGATTCCATCTAGTTTAATAGATATGATTTTTTGAAGTGCAACTAAAACTTAAGACAAAATCTTATGAAAATGCCCCAAACTCAATCATATCATTATTTCACACATTCAATCACCAACAAATAATCTAAACATAAATACTCAATCTATATAAGTTATCATGTATCAACAATTCACACATATCTAGCATTCTACTAATAAAACTATATTAGAAAGTTGGAGAAACACCCACCTCAAATGTAGAATTCCTAGTAGTAGAACCCCTCGAAAATGTTCCAAAGCTCCACGCAAAGAATCCCGGCCTCCATCTAGCTCCAACCCGCAAGCCCCTCTTTCTTTCTTTTTTTTTTCTTTGTTTCTAGTGTATTGATTTGCATTCTATTCATGACAAAGTGGTGATCTATTTATAGGAAGAATGTGTGGTCAAAATGACTCTCCACTTCTCCATACACTCACTCCACTCCCACTCATCTCATTATTTGTCGGCCTACCTCTTAATGTGCTCAAGGCACGTGCACGTGTATCAAGTGTGTGCACACTCTTTCATATAAATTTTATTATTAGTTTTTATTTAGTTGGATGTATGTGTTACACATGACAAAGTGTACGAACTAACTATATTTTAAATGTACATTTAAGTGCACACAAAAATAATCATGGGCTTTAAATTTGTAATTAGTTTTATTGGGCTACAAAATGGATTTAGGCCCAATGGATTTTCATTAAAACAAATCACATAATTGTGACTAGAAAAATGAGAAGAAAAATTCTCATGACTCAAGAAAAAATTTTATAACCAAAATGTGCACTGCAAACACGTGCGTCACTCGTATCAATACAGAAATACATTTGAGGAAATGAAAAACAGTCAAAATACAAAATACGTAGAACATGTATATTAATAATGTTACGGATATTTCACGTAACTGTCAAACATACGTAATCGACACGTGTATCGAAAGCACGTGCAATGCACATAAAAACAGAATATTAAATATTTGAGTTAAAATTTAAATTCAAATACATAATCGAATTCGAGAGAAAATATATGTACACATATATAAGAATCAAAATACAAAAAAAACGTAGAAAACCTTTATTTTAAAATATGTTATGGATATTACTTGTAACAGTACAAAATACATGTGCATAACATCCGTGGACAAAATTGTCATAACTCAATTTTGTAGGGTGTTACAGCCCCCCAAGAACAGTTTTGCCATAAGAACTTACTAGGGGTAAAAGTTGTATCTTGTACACACCAAGGGAAAAGTTATTATTGTATATAGAAAAGTTGTCAATACTAAGAAAAGAAATGTAGTATTTAATGTGGAAAACAAAGTAAACTTATATAAGAAAATTATGAGTATCAAAATTAATAAAAATGAAACAAGAAAAATTAGAAAAATAGCATAAAAAGAAACATGACCAAAAAAGATAGTATAGATTGAAAGAAAATTTTAAACGAAAAATAATATTTGATAAGGTGTTATATATTATAGTAAAGAAAAATGTAAATTAAGTCATCAATTGCGAAAGAAATGGGGAAACAAAATAATTAGCAAGAAGTACGGAAATCATAGAAAAAAAATGTTTTACAAACAAGTATAGTAAACAAAAGAAAGTAGTATGAAGTAGTACGAAAGGAGTAAAGCAAAAATAGAAGTATAGAAATAAGTAAGAAGAGAAATGCAAGTGCACAGAATAAAAGCGTTGAAAGAGTATAGACAAATTACAATGCACTAGATTTTTTTTTTAATAGACAAAGAACGTAAATAATCATTAAGTAGCTCAAAAATTTACTCAGCAAATATATATATATATATATATATATATATATATATATATATATATATATATATATATATAAAGAAATAAATAGTAAAAACGAAATAAGAGAAAGTATAAAAATAACAGGCAAACCGATCAATAATTGGAAAAGCATATTAATTGAAAAATAGTTAGCACCGGCTAATAAAATGTTGAAAATTTTAAGGAAAGAAAAATTAACTAAGAGGAAATGGGGAAAATGAATGATTATGTCACGCACCGCTTCCCAAAAAGAATACGGAATACGGATACGAGACAAAAGCCCAACAAATGATTCTCATCATCCATAAGCTGTTCAAGAAATCTTTACAACATTTCACAAGATAATCATCATCCATAAGCTGTTCAAGAAATCTTTACAACATTTCACAAGATAATTCAAAGTCGGAAGCAACAGATACAACCAGGCATGCATAATTGAAACAAGATAGCAACAGAAATTACTTGAAACCAAATATAATAATCTCAAGCAATCAAATTCTGAACAAGTCAAATATCCTGGGTCACATCGCCCAAATACAAGATAAATATCCAAGTAATCAAGTACATCTTATTCAAGTTCAAGCAACAATAATAATAATCATAAAGTAGAAATTCCAGCACTAATACATTATCTCGCCAATACCATCTGGCAGCCGACCATCCTGATCTGCAATTAGTTAAATTTACAGGAGAAGGAAAAAGAAAATAAGTACCCGTCAATTGCAAGTTACGGGCCACTTATAATGTAGGATACAAGTACATGGGATAGGTAAATGTAAGTAACAAGCCTAGCATGATATAATCAGGATAACAGAATATAAATCATGGCATGGCAAGATGAGAAAGTATAATAGTATGTGTCGAGTGTCAAGTAAACAAGTATCATGTACCAAGTAACCAGTATCAAGAATCATGTAATCATGTAGCATGTATCAAGTATCAAATCTCATGTATCATGTAGTCAAGTGTTAAGTAGGCATGTATCATGTTCAAGTGTCATGTATCAAGTCTTATAGTTATTACTATCTAGGTAGAACTTCTTGCACCCTAAAAACATAACACATGGTTGCTACAACAAAAAGTTTAGCTTTAGATTTCATAAAGGACCATATAGGGCAGTGTACTCAGGGACAAGCTCCAAGTATCATGTAATCATGTATCATGTAAACAAGTTCCAAAATCCAAACAAGCACCAGTGTCATGTGTGTACGTGTCATGTATATCGTGTCAAGCTCCACATGTAAACAAGCTCCAATAACCATTAGGTTCTTCCGAGTACACGTTTCTGTACTATCCACTACTAGATCTTTCCCTTAATCCCGGCTTGGTTATTTTATTATTATTAGTGTCCAACAAGCATGTAGATGTGCAAAACAAATCAAGTATATCATGTCATGATCATGTAACAAGTTCAAGTTGCAAGATAAATATGTACGTGTGCAAGGTATCTCATAAAATAATAAAATAAACAAATCTCAAGTTCAGGACAGTAAGACCATACTGTAGTAAAAAAGTGATTTCCAATGTTACAAATATGCAAATCTGAATCCGTCGAGACGTCTAGAAAGTAGACTTCCAACCAAATCCAGCGAGTATAAATAAGTCATATATTAATTCACAAAAACATATCTCAAAACTGATTTGAATACATAAAATAGGTTCAGCCAGAAATCAGGAAAACGTATTCAAGAGCAGGAAAACAATATGAAAACTCAGTAAATAAATCCACGAAAAATCTGGCGTATTCCCCTATATGTCCATTATCTAAATATAAAGTTTCATAATTTTTCAGTAAAATTAGATCATTCATCAAAAATCGGAAAACATCAATAAACAGTAGTTTGGCAAATCTGGAAATCCCAACACTGCTGTACGAAAACCATAATATCTCGCAACCAGTGAAACGAAATCCTAATCCGCCAAAGGGAGATGAAAATAGACAAATTATATTAACTTTCATATTTCACAAGAAGTTTTCATACAGTAGAAGGAAATAGGGTGAAAATACGATTCTTTACAGAACAGCGAGTTAAATACAGCAAGTACAATCTTTATGAACAAGCATGAAACGACATATAAAACTCATCAATAAAATTTACCAAAATTCTGGGTAATCCCTAACTAGATAAAGAAATACTGACCAAAGTTTTGGATCAAAATAATATGTGTAGCACAGATATTAAAATGATTTAGTCATCAAAAACACCAAGAAACGAAATCTGGAAAAGATCTACACCTCTGTAGTAAAACACTCATATCTTACACATAAGAAAACGAAATCAGGTAAGGTCAGAGGGGTTTGAAAATAGACGAAATTATCTAAAACTCATGTTTTATACTGAAATTAAGATACTGACTTTAAGACAGTCCAAAACAGCAAACAAAACAGATCATCGACAAAATACAGATTTTTCCCTTTAACGACAACTCAACATATATCATACAAAACTTGTTCAAAACACAACCAAACATGAAATTGAGTCTACCAAGTGTCCAAACATCATGAAATAGGGTTATTAACATATCTAAAACAAGTCTATCACATGGTTCTCAACAAATACCTAACTTCTCACAAGAAGTCTCACATACATGATCAAATCAAGAACGGGGCGAAACCTAAGTTGTTTCATGTCAATATTGTGTCGTGAGGTAACTATGGTCAAGTTTTCACAATAGAGACAAAACCCATCAGACATAACACACAAGAGTCGTCTCTAGAACTCAACTACACTATAGGTGGTATTTTTGACTTGTATCATACAAAGGAATTTGAGTACAAGTTACTTGCCTTAATCGACAACGAAAACGAAGAACACCAAGAATAACGGGAACGGATTCCCGGGCAACGAACCAAAATCCACAAACAAGTGATCCACAAATCAGGAGAAACGATCCCACGAAAAATTGCACGAACACACGTCATGCTTCTCGAAGCAAGAGAAGAGAGAAACCACAAGATAGAGAGATGAATGGCGATGCCTTGGGGGTTGGTCGGCCAAGTGGGGGAGATGATCGGAGAGGGAGTAGTATAGGGTGGTGATCGGATGAAGTAAGGGATGGAGGATCAGGATTGGGGGTTTTTGTGGCCGAAGGGTGCAGCCAAGAGGGGGGGGGGTCGGGTGTGCAGCACGGCGCCGCCAAGGGAAGGAGGGAGAGAGTGTGGAGGCCGGGGGCTAAGGTGCAAGGAATTAGGGTTTGAGTTTTGCGAGAGAGTGATTAGGGTTATATATATATGAGGGGATTAGGGTTTAGGAATTGGGTTAATGGGTAATTGGGTTGTGGGTAATTAGGAGTAGTAGTAGGATTTATTTAATGGGTATTGATAAGGATTAATTGCATAGGATTAAAAATAGGATTTTTTTAAATTCGGCTTTGGTAAATCTATTAGGGATCAAACAATATGATTGGGAATAGGTTGAGCAACCAACACCACCATAAGCACCCAAGAACACAAAATAAAAAAGACAAGAACCAAATGAAAGAAAGAACAATAATAGTGAAGAACGAAACAAAAAGACAACCAATCAAGTACAAGGGCTAAAAAAAATGAAGTAACACGAATATATATTGAAACAGCTCCAATATAAGGTTCAGAAAGAATACAAGAGAGAAAATACACCAAAATAAAAAATACACTAAAAAAATATACAAAATGAAAAAACAGGGGTTACAATCCTACCCACCTAACAAGAAGAATTTCGTTCTCGAAATTCAAAAAGAAAATACATTGGGTAACCCCAAAAACAACCAAAAGAACAAAACAAAACTACTTAAACAAATGAGAAAACTTTTGCTGAATCTCCTCCTCCAGCTCCAAAGTCGACTCACTAGGCGAGTGAGCATTCCAAGCAACACGAACCAACTTGATGACCTTGTTCTTAAGCACTTTCTCCCACCGATCTACAATAGCAAATGGCAGGATCTCACAAGTCAGATCAGGCCGAATGGTCAACTCAGATAGTCGATCACGTGGCTTTCATCTCGGATATATATCCTGAGTTGCGAGACATGAAAAACATTGTGCACTCCCGATAAAGCTGGCGGCAATGCAAGACGATAGGCCACCTTGCCTACTCGCTCCAAAATCTCAAATGGTCTAATAAACCTCGGGCTAAGCTTGTCCCCACCACCGAACCGAATGACACTGCGCCATGGCGATACCTTTAGAAAAACATGGTCACCAACACCAAACTCCAATGCTCTCCGATGGACAACAGCCCATCGCTTCTGCCTATCCTGAGCTGCCTGTAAATGCTTCCTAATCTGAACCACTGCATCCACTGTCTTAGTGATCAACTCCGGACCCAACAACTTTCTCTCACCAATGTCATCCCAGCACACTGGTGATCTGCATTTCTGCCAATAGAGTGCTTCGAACGGAGCAGCTTTAATACTGGCTTGAAAGCTGTTATTATATGAGAACTCCACGAGATGCAAATGATCCTCCCAAGATCCACCAAACTGAAGCGTACATGACCTCAACATGTCCTCAAGAATCTGAATAGTTTTCTCTGACTGTCCATCAGTCTGGGGATGAAAAGCTGTACTGTACTTTAATTTGCTCCCCAAACTGTTCTGAAGACTCTCCCAGAACTGAGATCTGAATCTCGTATCCCTGTCGGATACAATACAAACTAGAACCCCATAAAGTCTAACAATCTTTTGCATGTACCTCTCAGCTAGGCTCTCAGTAGACTGGCCGACACGAAAAGGAATGAAGTGAGCACTCTTCGTCAAACGGTCCACAATCACCCAAATATCATTATGACCCTTAGGACTCCTCGGCAAGGCGGTCACAAAATGCATAGTGATATATTCCCACTTCCACTCTGGAAAAGGAAGCGGTTGAAGAGGTCCAGTGATCCTCTGATGTTCTGCCTTAACCTGTTGGCAAATCAAGCACTGAGAAACAAACCGAGCAATAGCCCCTTCAAACCATGCCACCAGAAATGAAGCTTCAAATTCCGATACATCTTAGTACCGCCAGGATGGATAGAATACGAAGACTGATGAACTTCTTCAAGCAACCTCTGACGAACTTCACCCTTAGGGACACACAACCGGGATCCAAAACGAAGCGAACCATCAGCATGAATAACCATGTCCGTTCGGGACCCATACTCAACCTCAGCTCGAAAACCCTGTAACTGCGCATCACCAGCCTACGCCTCCTTAATCTGATCAACAAGAGACGACTGCAGCTGGAGCACCAAAAAACTCCAACCAGATCTCGGCAACACAACAAACAGATCCAACCTCTGCATCTGCTCAATGAGATCACTCTGCTGAGTAAGAAACATAACTGCTGGTCTCCTTCTCAAAGCATCAGGCACCAAGTTTACTTTACCAAGATGGTATTGCAAACTGATGTCATAATCAGCTATAAGTTCCAACCAATGCCTTTGCCTCATGTTTAACTCCTTCTGGGTAAAGACGTACCTGAGACTTTTGTGGTCTATAAAGATCTCCACTCGGTCCCCAAGTAAATAATGTCTTAACACCTTCAAAGCATAAATCACTACTGCTAACTCCAAATCATGAGTCGGATAGTTCTTCTCATGCGACCTCAACTGCCTCGATGCATATGCAACGACTCGGCCCTTCTGCATTAAAACTGCTCCAAGACCCTTACCAGAAGCATCACAGTGAATTACAAATCTGCCTGAACAATCAGGAATAGTCAACACAGGCGCTGACGTCAAATTGTTCTTCAACTCAACAACAGCCTCTGATATGGCTAAAAATAGGATTAAATCGGGACCGTTCACATCTGACACGAATCTTAAATCTCAGGGGTAAAATGGTAATTTTACCTACTAACGGGTCTGAAATGGGAACTGGGTCTTCCTTCAAGACCCAATAACCCACGAACGGATCCACCTCAACTGTGTATGGGTCCCAACCCGAAATAAACCCGGTCCAGCAGGATAGAATTAGGATTCCTGATTAGTCCTAATCAACGGCCCTGATTCACATCTATCCTTTCACTAGAAATTAGGGATTATATTCCTAATCTGATCACAGGGATTACATTCCTTATCTGATCATAGGGATTACATTCCTAATCTGATCCCTAAGGTGACTATAAATACCCCTCCCCCCCATCCACCACTATTTAGAGGTAATCAATCTTTTGCCAATTTACGCTCTATCATAATCTTTCCTGATTACTGACTTGAGCGTCGGAGGGTGCGTCGCCGGGATCAACCCTGGTGTCTCGCACTTTTTGCAGGTGAACGGCAGGAGTCAACGGTCAAACTCCGGCGAAACATGTTTCAGGTTTGCTATTCAAGTTTTTCAAGAATCCACAAATACTATCTGTTTGCCCCCACACCAGATTTAGAGGTAACAGATTGGTGCCGTCTGTGGGAAACACCACGAATAGCAACCTTTCTCTTCCTGTAGGTCAGACCTCCCCCCATCATGCCTCCAAGGAAACTCAGATCCAGGGGGTCCAACCGTGGGCCTACCCCTCCCCAGCAGCAATAGGAGGTCCCCCTCCAACCCGTTCAGCAGCAGGGGCAACTTCCTCCTCAGGCAGAGGACCCCCTGCGGCTGGACCAACTCCCTCCTCAGAATATCCAACCCCCTCGAGGTCCAACCGGGCCTCAGAATGCTGGTGCGGGGGGCTCACGTCCCAATCCTCAGAAGCAACCTCTCCAACAGGACCGCATCCCAATACACAACTCCTCTTCCGACTCTATGGCATCCCATAATTCCCGAGCTTCCGACCTTCGAAATACCATCCTCAATCGGCAGAAGGAAGAGGATCTTCGCCGCTGTTTGGATGAAAGGCGGGCCCGAGAGGGAGCCTCCCGCCAACAACGTCCAAATGAGCAATCTCCTCATCGCCGAGACTATAGAAGGTCCCCTACTCGAAGAGGGCGAAGGGAGTCCCCCCAGCGTCGTTGGCGGAGAACTCATTCTCCATTAAGCCGAGCCACACATAGGGACCACAAAGTGGGAGAGGCACTAGTCACAAGGGCAGATCTTCAAGACTTCCAAGTGACAGTCTTACGGGCCCTCAATATCACCCCAAAGAACGACCAGAGGCCACCTACTCACGTGCCAACTAGGAGCCATTGCCTTCACACTCTCAGTCCTAGTCCATCTCCAAGCCACCATCGCCGCAACCCCAGTCCACCCTCGTATGAAGATGAGTCCCGGGGCCCGGCAAGGTATCATCAAAGAGAAGATTCGGTCTACCACCGTCTCCATGAGATGGAGAGGCGCCTCGGCCGAATTGACAGGGAAGAAGAGCAACGAGCGATAAACCTCCGCCCGAGCAGACCTCCATTCTCCCGCACCATCATAGAGGCCCCCATACCAGAGAACTTCAAATCGCCTCACTTCGAATCGTATACCGGGGAGTCAGACCCCGCGGATCACATAGAGAGTTTTAAAACTCTCATGATGATCCACCATGCTTCAGATGCCCTCCTCTGCAAGATCTTTCCTGCCACGCTGAAGGGGTCTGCACGAGAATGGTACTCTCGACTCGCCCCGGCCTCCATCTTCTCATTCGATCAGTTCGAAGGGCTCTTCCTTACTCATTTCGTGAGTAGCTGTCGGACCGAGAAAACAAGTGTATCTCTGGTGACCTTCAACCAAGAAAAGGGTGAACGCCTAAGGGATTACATTCGACGCTTCACCGCCGAAGCCCAGTCCATTCCCTCACTCAACTAGTCAGTAGCCTCTGCCGCATTCGAGCGTAACGTTACTAATGCCAACCTCAGGGCATCCCTTGCCAAGAAGCCTCCCCGGGACTTCTCAGAGCTCCTACTTAGGGTGGAGAAGTACATACGGGCAGAAGAGGCCCTCGACCCCCTTGCTCTTGAGGAGACATCTTCTGGGAACAAACGGAAGAACACAAGTGAAGAGGGGACCCAAAAATTCCAGAAGGACAGTAATTGCCAGCACCGCCCGACTCCATATTTCGAGAAGTTCACCCCCCTCATTGCTAATATATTAGAAGTTCTTATGGAGGTGGATAAGGAAGGACTACTCCGCGCTCTCCTTAGAATGAATACACCTGGAAAGAAGAGGAACAAGGATAAGTGGTGCCTCTTTCACAGGGACCACGGCCACGACACGGATGATTGTCGGGCTCTCAAGGAGGAAATCAAAGAACTCATACAGCGGGGGCACCTGACCAAGTTCGTCCAAAAAGAGGGGCCGAGCTTCCCCCCTGAGGAGCCAACAAACGAACAAAAGGCCCGCCAAGCTTCAAGACTCAGCTCCTCCCACCTTATTGTAGAAGTAGGATTTTGATTTTCAATAAGGCCGATGCTTGTAACCCGGCCAATAGCATATAATAATGGCTCGCCCTATTGAAGCGGCCACTTAGTTTCTCTCAATAAAACTTAACATTTTTTCATTGAAAATTATTGCTCTTGCTTCTCTATCTTTCCGAGTTGCGACTCGCTAAATGGTAAGTTCGGAGTCCAGCATCTCTTACATGGCTGCCCCCACAACTTACTAAGCTCTAACAACGAGGTCGGAGTCCGACACTTGGCTCGATTCCGCTTCAAATTACTCGCTCATAAGTGGGTAAGAAGAGGTTCGCCATTCGGAATTGCTATTACACCATGTTAACCCCTCTTAAACGACGAGTTCAGAGTCCAACACTTGGCTCGATTCTGCTTCAAATTACTCGCTCATAAGCGGGTAGGAAGTGGTTCGCCATTCGGAATTGCTCCCACAACCGTTGAATCCCTCTAACGACGAGTTTGGAGTCCAATACTTGGCTCGATTCCGCTTCAAATAACTTGCTCGTAAGCGAGTTAGAAGTGGTTTGCCATTTGGAACTGCTCCCACAACCATTGATTCCCTCACTTAAATAGCGATTTCGGGGCACAACTCTCTCCTAGAGTTCCTCCTCACGCTCGTCTCTCAAATGGCTCTCTCCTAGAGTCAAGCTCTTCGCTCCGCTCATCTCCAAAGTGGACCTTTTCTCAACGAGTTCGGAACACAACTCTCTCCTAGAGTTCCTCCTCACACTCGTCTCCCAAATGGCTCTCTCCTAGAGTCAAGCTTTTCGCTCCGCTAATCTCCAAGGTGGACCTCCTCTCAACGAGTTCGGAGCTCACAACTCTCTCCTAGAGTTGCTCCTCAAACTCATCTCCCAAATGACTCTCCATGTCCCTCGGAACCAAAATGCAAGCGACAGGCGATCCGACCTCAACAACCAAGAGGATAGCTCGGATTCCGAGCAAGTGCCAATCCGAGCTGCAAATTGGAGAAAAATGACTTCCCCCTCAAAATTCGCGTAAGAATTCGATCAGACGGCTCAGATCATGCCAGCGCCACTACACGACAAGATAGTGTTTTCTTGGAAACTGAGCCAGCATTGAGATCTGTGCCATCATCCAACGGTTAGGATCGCCCCACATCTCTCGGAACCAAAATCCGAGCGACAGGTGATCCGACCTCCACAACAAAGAGGATAGCTAGGAAATCCGAGCCGAGCCACTCGCGCGAGGGAAAAACCGAGCCACTTCACTCGGATTCCGAGCAAGTGCCAATCCGACCCTCGAAAGTGAAGAAAAATGCTACCGACGTCTCCAACCGTTGGATCATTGCGAAAATCGCGCCTGAGATGATGGACGGTCTAGATTACGCTACGACCACTAAACGACAAGATAGCATTTTCTTGGGAACCGAGCCTACCTCGAGATCCGTGCCGAGATCCAACGGTTCAGATCGAGCTCACAACTCTCTCCTAGAGTTCCTCCTCACACTTGTCTCACAAATGGCTTTCTCCTAGAGCCGAGCCCTTCACTCCGCTCGCCTCCAAAGCAGGCCTCTTTTAAGCAAGATCGGAGCTCAAAACTCTCCTACAGAGTTGCTCCTTGCACTCACCTCAAAGAATGGGTCTTCCCATGGCTCTTACGAGGGTCTTCCTACGCATCTTCTCCGCCCCTAGGAGTGGAGCTCCTCTTCAAAAATTCTCAAGACCAAAGCACTCCTCAACTTCGTGAAGACAAGGATATTGCGGGGCTATTTTGACCATGAAGGAGGGTGAATCTTCATCCCACTCCTTAAGAGAAGATGTAGATCTTAGAGTTAGCTTCGAAATGAGGGGTCGTATGCCCCGATCGGACCTCCGTAGCACCGGGAAAGTGGATCGCAATATAGCTGAGCCGAATGACTAGCAACCCGAGCCGACCCACTCAAGTAAGACGCTCGGATTCCGAGCAAGTGCCAATCCGAGCTCCACACTTGAAGAAAAACTATACCGAGCAACTCCAACCGTTGGATCTTTGCAAAAATCATGCAAAAGGGTATGAACGGCTCAGATCGCGCAACGTCTCCACAAAACGAAAAGATAACGTTTTCTCGAAATTTGAGCCTCTTGTCTCGTGATTCGCACCACGATCGTGATCAACCGTCCAGATCAAGCCACGAAGCTCAGATCTACAATCTGAGCTACTGTCCTACGGAGCTGCAAAATGGCAAAAATTGTCCCTCAAAATCCGTGCTCGGATTCCCCGAACAAGCAAAGAAAAAGGGAGAGAGGAGCACAAGGGTCGGGTTCGGACCTGTTAATCGATCCAAACCCGAACCCCGTACCACGTCACCCTCTTCTTCTCTATACTTTCCCGCTAAAACCAAAGAAAAGGAGCAGCTCATTCCCTCTCCTTCACCGAGCTCTCACTCTCGCCGAACCCATCGTTGCCGAGCTTCAACCTTCACTTTGGTGCCGAGCACTCAAACCTTCACGAGCGCGAGCACTCATCGACTCCGAGCTCCCATTCCAATGTCAACCCCTCTCACCTCCAAGCTTCATTCCAACATCGAACACAATACCGAGCTCCTTCAACATCGAGCTCACCTCCAACTCACCGCTCCCCCTCCGACGAGCTCCCCTCTACACCGAGCTCTGCCACTCCTCCATTGCTCCGAGCTCGCCTCCATCCCTCGCCACCTCCACTATTGAGCTCTTCTTCATCAAAGCTCGGCCTGCCGAGCTCAAGCAACATCGAGGAACCCACTGCTGTCGAGCCCCTCATAGCTGTCGCCCAGCTCAATCTCCGCCGAGCTCTCTTGCGAAGTTCACATCCTCGTCAATCCCAACTCTGAGTTCCATTCCTCTCGTCGCCGAGCTCCTCCCCGGATGAGTTCGGAGAGGGGGTGAGGTCGGGGGCAAGAAGGTGGGGTCAGAGTCGAAAGGTAAGGACTGGGATTATGGGAGAAAGAACAGAGCGAAGAAGAAGAGAAAGAAGGAAAGAAACTGGGTGTGAAGGAGAAAGAACAAAAATATATATATACATATATTTTATATGCCACATGGCGATGCCACGTGGCGTCACCTCCGAGGTCGGATGCCGAGCTACATGAAAACTGGGCAAAGTTGCTCGGATTCCGAGCAAGTGCCAATCCGAGCTCAAAATTGGAGAAAAATGCTGCCGACCTACACGCACCGTCCGATCTTCTCAAAAATCACGTCACAACACGATCGACGCTCAGAAACGCGCCACGTGTCCAGAATGTGATCTATCTTGCGATCCACGCACATCTGATCATGATCGACGCTCAGAAATGCGCCACGTATCCAGAACGTGATCTGTCTCGCGATGCGCGCACATCTGATCATGATCAACGCTCAGAAATGCGCCACGTGTCCAGGTAATATTTAATTAATTAATTAATTTATTTATTTGTTGTAATTATTTAAAAAATTCGAAAAAATATTTAAAAAATTGAAAAAAATTAATTAAAAATTCT
Source organism: Hemerocallis citrina (assembly GCA_017893485.1). Classification (NCBI taxonomy): domain Eukaryota; kingdom Viridiplantae; phylum Streptophyta; class Magnoliopsida; order Asparagales; family Asphodelaceae; genus Hemerocallis; species Hemerocallis citrina. The sequence goes on from CM030366.1 coordinate 83,524,632, forward strand.
AAAATTAATTATTAATTCAGAAAAATTATTTTTAAATTCTGAAAAAATAATTATTAAATTAGAATAATTAATTAATATTTTCGATAATTAATTATTTAATTTGGAAAATGAATAAAAAATTCAAAATATGAGAAAAAATTCAGAAAAATCTGGAAAAATCACCAAAAATCAAGGAAATTCTAAGGATATTTTTGGGCATTTTACAAGCCCAGAATAACACCGTTACACCCCGAGCAAGATTCCAAACTCCCTTAAGAACACCGATAAAATCTCGTACGCCATTAGGACAACAAAACTACTCCTCGAAGGCTGTAAAACTCAGTCTCCAGGAGTGTGGGGCACGTGATATGGCTAAAAATAGGATTAAATTGGGATCATTCACATCGGACATGAATCTTAAAGCTCAGGGATAAACGGTAATTTCACCTACTAACGAGTCTGAAATGGGAACTGGGTCATCCTTCAAGACCCAATAACCCACGAACGGATCCACCTCAACTGGGTACGGGTCCCAACCCAAAATAAACCCGGTCCGGCAGGATAGAATTAGGGTTCCTGATTAGTCCTAATCAACGGCCCTGATTCACATCTATCCTTTCACTAGAAATTAGGGATTACATTCCTAATCTGATCCCTAAGGCAACTATAAATACCCCCCATCCACCACTATTAAGAGGTAATCAATCTTTTGCCAATTTACGCTCTTTCATAATCTTCCCTGATTACTGACTTGAGCATCGGTGGGTGCGTCGCCGGGATCAACACCGGTGTCTTGCACTTTTTGCAGGTGAACGGCGGGAGTCAACGGTCAAATTCCGGCGGGATAAGTTTTAGGTTTGCTATTCAAGTTTTCCAAGAATCCACAAATACTATCTGTTTGCCCCCACACCAGATTTAGCGGTAACAGCCTCATTGCACTCATCAGACCAACAGAAATTCTGATCCTTCCCAGTCAATTTAGTCAACGGTCCTGCTATCTTTGAAAATTTTTGGATGAACTTCCGATAATAGCCAGCCAAACCAAGAAAACTCCTGACCTATGAAACTAACTTGGGAATAGGCCAATCCTTCACAACCTCAACCTTGACCGGATCCACAGAAACACCCTCTCCTGAGATAATGTTCCCCAAGAAAGAAACCCTGTCGAGCCAAAACTCACACTTGCTGAGTTTTCCATAGAGCTGATTCTCTCTCAAAGTCTGCAGAACCGCTCTAAGATGCTCAGCATGATCTTTCCGATTCCGATAATACACCAAAATATCATCAATGAAGACCACCACAAATCTATCCAAGTATTGAGAGAAAACCCAGTTCATAAGACTCATGAATACAGCCGGCACATTCGTAACCCCGAACGGCATCAGAAGATACTCATAGTGGCTATATCTGGTCCTGAATGCAGTTTTCTGTATATCCACGCCTTTACCTTGACTTGGTGATACCCATAACGAAGATCCAACTTCGAGAAAACAACAACCCCATTCAACTGATCAAACAAATCATCAATTCTAGGCAACGGATACCGATTCTTCACAGTAACCCTGTTCAGTTCCTAATAATCCATGCACAGTCGACGAACACCATCCTTTTTTTTGACGAAAAGGACCGGAGCACCCCAAGGCGAAACACTAGGTTTAATGAAACCCAAATCAAGCAACTACTGAATCTGCACCTCAAGCTCTGCTAGCTCAACCGGTGCCATCCTGTAGGAACTCTTCGATATCAACGCTGTTCCAAGCTGAACATCAATACCGAATTCCACTTCTCTATCAGGAGGTAAGCCAGGCAACTCATCTGGAAAGACATCCAAGAAATCCCGAACTACTAGAGGCGCAGCCTCACAGCCTGAGTGCAATTCCACCGCACAATCTACCTGTTCAACTGCAGTCCTTGCTCGGCCAAGGAAAGACTCCCCAGTATGGAACTCGAATTCTGCTCGATCTGGAATTCTGAAGACAACTTTCTTGGCACGGCAATCAATATTGGCATGGGCTTCACCCAACCTATCCATACTGGGAATGACATCGAATCCTGAATTTCCAATTATAATTCGGTTGGCTTTGTAATCAGCGTCCCCAATAACAACGGGACATTGTCTGCACTCACGAGAACATATGACAACTCCACCACCTGTCTCAATGTTCCAAGCCTCTGACATGTTGCTGCATTCCAATTGATGGTGAGCGACAAATCAAGAGGAGATAAAAGAATGGGTTGCCCCAGAATAAAAAAGAACATGGGCAGGAAAAGAGCAAACAAGGATGATACCTAAAAGGAATCAAAGACAAGGAGAAAGAATAGACAATTAAGGGTGAGGAAAAAAAAACAATGCAGAAAGATAATATAAAGAAGCAAAGCAAGACCAAAAGAAAGAAAACAATAGAGAACTAAACAACAAAACAAAGTACACCTGCCCCAACTCCTTCAGCTATCTCAGCATCTGCAGCAGTCAAGTTGAAAGCCTGACCACTCCTCGGAACAGTGGTCCTCTGACCGACAATCTGATGCTAGGGAGGAAGCAGTGGCCTAACTGGACCACGAGCTGGAACTGCCGACCGGACAGGACCACGGACTGGAAGTGTCGCCCTCTGCTGTGGACAATCTCGCAAAGTGTGGTCAGGAGCACCACAAGCAAAACAGTGGCGATTGGTGCGCCTGCAGTTCTTGCGCTCATGCCCGGCAAGTCGGCAAAAATTGCAAAAACCACCCCTCTGGGAACTAGTAGAAGAGTAAGGAGCTGCCCTAACTAGATGGGCGGGAACTTGCCTCCGAACAGGCCCACCAGAAGGCCTAGCAACAGTAGCGGGAACAGTCTATTGAGAAGGAGTCACCCCACCACGAGCCTGCTCCTAAGCTTGGGTTGCCTAAAGAGCCTCAGTGTAGGTACGCAAGCGAAGAGAGACAAGATGCCTCTTGATGTCCTGCTAAAGCTCATTTGCGAATCTACGAGCTCTATCCTCTTCGGTTGCCACAAGAACGGCAGCGAAGCTGCTAAGTCTAGTAAACTCAGCTGCGTACTCATCCACTGACCTGGAACCCTATTACAAGAAAGTCCATGTAACAACATTGTTTGAACAATTATGTAACAAAATTCAAAATAGAATAATGACTTAACCTGTTTTAGGGCCAGGAATTGCTGTTCCATTCAACTCGAGTACTACTGGGGAAGAATTTCTCCAAGAATCAACGAGTAAAAGTAGCCCAAGCAATAGGCCTCTCAAGTCGCTCAGACTCGGCCATCCACCAGATATGGGCCAGATCCACCAGCTGGATGGACACCACGTCAAACCGATTAGCCTCGGCAGCACGAGCCGCTAACAACAAGCGCTCAATCCGGATCAACCACTGTTCAGCCTCCAAAGGCGTCTCAGTGCCGGAAAAACGGTCGAGATGCAGCCTCATAAAATCTATAACTGTTCCTGTACGAGGCAGAAGATTTTCCTGCACAGGCACAACTAGAGGCACAACCCAGGCAGCTTCAAGAGCAGCCATCACAAGATCATTGTAGTTTTTCTGCCGATTAATCAGCCGCTCAAGCACAACAGTGACAGCCTCAATCGGACCAACCTGCGACTGAGAAGTAGAACCTCTACGAGCCATAGTCTGCACAAAACCGAAAACAATTAGTATCCAGAATCAGAGTTGGTATAAATTCATTTAGGTATGCATGGTTGGTGAAAGGTTGAGCAGATCCCAGTTCGAGCCAAGCTTGTCTAATAATTAGGCAACTAATACATTAGCCAAACTTGGTGCTCTGATACCACTAAAAACCATGTCACGCCCCGCTTCCCAAAAAGTATATGGAATACGGATATGAGACAAAAGCCCAGCGAATGATTTTCATCATCCATAAGCTGTTCAAGAAATTTTTACAACATTTCACAAGATAATTCAGAGTCGGAAGCAACAGATACAACCAGGCATGCATAATTAAAACAAGATACCAATAGAAATTACTTGAAAATAAATATAATAATCTCAAATAATCAAATTCTGAACAAGTCAAATATTCTAGGTCATATCACCCAAATACAAGATAAATTTCTAAGTAATCAAGTACATCTTATTCAAGTTCAAGCAACAATAATAATAATCATAAAGCGAAAATTCCAGCATTAATACATCATCTCGCCAATACCATCTGGCAGCTGACCATCCTGATCTGCAATTAATTAAATTTGCATGAGAAGGAAAAAGAAAACAAGTACCTTTCAATTGCAAGATACAAGCCACTTATAATGTAGGATACAAGTACATAGGATAGGTAAATGTACGTAACAAGCCTAGCATGATATAATCAGGATAACAGAATATAAATCATGGCATGGCAAGATGAGAAAGAATAATAGTATGTGTCGAGTGTCAAGTAAACAAGTGTCATGTACCAAGTAACCAGTATCAAGAATTATGTAATCCTGTAGCATGTATCAAGTATCAAATCTCATGTATCATGTAGTCAAGTGTCAAGTAGGCATGTATCATGTTCAAGTGTCATGTATCAAGTCTTGTAGTTATTACTATCTAGGTGGCACTTCATGCGCCCCAAAAACATAACACATGGTTGCTACAAAAAATAGTTTCGCTTTAGAATTCATAGGGGACCATACAGGGCAGTATACTCAGGGATAAGCTCTAAGTATCATGTAATCATGTATCATGTAAACAAGCTCCAAAACCCAAACAAGCTCCAGTGTCATGTGTGTACGTGTCATGTATATCATGTCAAAATCCACATGTAAAAAAGCTCAAATAACCACTAGGTTCTTCCGAGTACACGTTTCTGCACTATCCACTACTAGATATTTTACTTAACCTCGGCTTGGTTATTTTATTATTATTAGTGTCCAACTAGCATGTAGATGTGAAAAACATATCAATTATATCATGTCATGATCATGTAACAAGTTCAAATTGCAAGATAAACATGTACGTGTGCAAGGTATCTCATAAAAGAATAAAATAAGCAAATCTCAAGTTCAGGACAGCAAGACCATACTGTAGTAAAAAACTGATTTCCAGTGTTACAAATGTGCAAATTTGAATCCGTCGAAACGTCTAGAAAATCGACTCCTAACCGAATCCAGTGAGTATAAATAAGTCATATATTAATTCACAAAAATATATCTCAAAACTGATTTGAATACAGAAAATAAGTTCAACCTGAAATCAGGAAAATGGATTCAAGAGCAGAAAAACAATATGAAAACTTAGTAAATAATTCCACGAAAAATCTGGCGTATTCCTCTATATGTGAAGTATCTAAATATAAAGTTTAATAATTTTCCAGTAAAATTAGATCATTCATCAAAAATCGGAAAACATCAATAAACAGTTGTTTGGCAAATCTGGAAATCCCAACACTACTGTACGAAAACCATAATATCTCGCAACCAGTGAAACAAAATCTAAATCCGCCATAAGGAGATGAAAATAGAAAAATTATATTAACTTTCATATTTCACAAGAAGTTTTCATACAGTAGAAGGAAATAGGGTGAAAATACGATTCTTTACGGAACAGCGAGTAAAATACAGCAAGTACAGTCTTTATAAACAATCATAAACGATGTATAAAACTCATCAATAAAATCCACCAAAATTCTGGGTAATCCCTAACTAGATAAAGAAATACTAACCAAAGTTTTGGATCAAAATAATATGTGTAGCACAAATATTAAAATGATATAGTCATCAAAAATACCAAGACACGAAATCTGGAAAAGATCTACACCTCTATAGTAAAACAGTCATATCTAACACATAAGAAAATGAAATCAAGCAAGGTCAGAGGGGTTTGAAAATATACGAAATTCTATAAAACTCATGTTTTATACTGAAATTAAGATACTGACTTTAAGACAGTCCAAAACAGGAAACAAAACAGATCATCGACAAAATACAGATTTTTCCCTTTAACGACAACTCAACATATATCATACAAAACTTGTTCAAAACACAACCAAACATGAAATTGAGTCTACCAAGTGTCCAAACATCATGAAATAGGGTTATTAACATATCTAAAATAAGTCTATCACATGGTTCTCAACAAATACTCAATTTCTTACAAAAAGTCTTACATACATGATCAAATCAAGAACGAGGCTAAGTTGTTTCATGTCAATATTGTGTCATGAGGCAACTGTGGTCAAGTTCTCACAATAGAGACAAAACCCATCAAACATAACACACAAGAGTCTCCTCCAGAACTCAACTACACTATAGTTGGTATTTTTGACTTGTATCATACTAAGGAATTTGAGCACAAGTTACTGGCCTTAATCGAAGACGAAAACGAAGAACACCAAGAATAACGGGAATGGATTCCCGGGCAACAAACCAAAATCCACGAACAAGAGATCCACAAATCAAGAGCAACGATCCCACGAAAAATTGCACGAACACACAGCACGCTTCTCAAAGCAAGAGTAGAGAGAAACCACAAGAAAGAGAGATGAATGGCGATGCTTGAAGCTTGGGGGTTGGTCGGCAAAGAGGGGGAGATGATCGGAGAGGGAGTAGTATAGGGTGGTGATCGGACAAAGTAGGGGATGGAGGATCGGGTGTGGGGGTTTGTCTAGCCGAAAGGTGCAGCCAAGAGGGGGGGTCGGGTGTGCAGCACGCCGCCGCCAAGGGAAGGAGGGAGAGAAAGTGTGGAGGCCAGGGGCTAGGGTGCAAGGAATTAGGGTTAGGGTTTTGCGAGAGAGGGATTAGGGATATAATATATGAGGGGATTAGGGTTTAAGAGTTGGGTTAATGGGTAATTGGGTTGTGGGTAATTAGGAGTAGTAGTAGGATTTATTTAATGGCTATTGATAAGGATTAATTGCATAGGATTAAAGATAGGATTTGTTTTAATTTGGCTTTGGTAAATCTATTAGGGATCAAACAATATGATTGGGAATAGGTTGAGCAACCAACACCACCATAAGCACCCAAGAACACAAAATAAAAAAGACAAGAACCAAATGAAAGAAAGAACAATAATAGTGAAGAACGAAACAAAAAGATAACCAATCAAGTACAAGGGCTAAAAAAAATGAAATAAAACGAATATATATTGAAACAACTCCAATATATGGTTCAGAAAGAATACAAGGGAGAAAATACACTAAAAAAATACACAAAATGAAAAAACAGGGGTTACAGATTAAAATTGTAAACTAAGAATATATGTTAATAGATAAAAGAAAGTAGCAATTTAAGAGAATATTGTCTTATGAAAAGTATGAACATGTGTAAGTGTTAAATTTTTGTAACAACCCCAATTTTTGACGAATGCGTCTTGTGAACGGACTAGATTCTACTAGCTATAATGTTATATTTTTGCTTAAAGAAATTATTTTTCTTACTAATAACCTACAACTATGCATATGAATGTATGTATATATATGCATATATGGATGTCTTTTTGAGTCGGACTTGTGATGCCCAGATGAAACAAATGAACAACACAACACTTGAACAAATGGGTCAAGCCCCAACCCATTGGCCGGCCTAGTCTTGGGGGTAAAAAAAGGAGGGAAATGAGAATTGGGGTTAGGGTTCTTGTTTTGAATAAGAGACGCAATTATACTTTTGTCACATCACCTTCTAAACAAACCAATGTCTTGCATGATGTGATGTTCTCCTCTCCCCCATACTCTCAAAATCCAGCCGAGCTTCTTTCCTACTCTTCTCATTGTGTTTTTAAAACTCCACCTCTTCTGCACTCTCTTTTACAACTCCTATACCTTTATACACCTCCAAACTCCACTCTTTACACACTTAGCTATTAATTTGGAGAAAGAGAAGCCAAGGAGAAGGAGAACAAGGAGCCAAAGCAAAGAGGAGAAGCAAGGAGCTCTAGAGGAGTCAAGATGGAGGACCAACAAGCAAAGAGCTTGAAAGAAAACAAGCTACTAGCAAAGGTGGGTGTTTCCAATCTCTTGTTTTGTTTTTGGATGGTTGAATGGTGTTTGATGACTGAAAAAATGACATGCATGCCCTAGGAATGAACTTAAACAACCCGTTTTGTGTTAAGTAGTCCAGAACAGAAAATCCTGTTAAAAGACTAAATTTTGTTGTCAATCCGTAGCTCATTGCATGAACACTACTTGGTATTTTGATCTGAAATTTTTAGAGTATGATCATATCGGTGTATTGCACCTTCAGTAATTTTTCTAGATTTTTGTGATTTTTCCTGCTATTAAAATAAATTACGAACTTGCATGCTGGTCAGAATAGAAAGAAGCATTTTTTATTGTTACTGTTGTGGAAAGAATGACTTGTATCTCACTGCATGCTTATGGGAATGATCTGAAATTTTAGTATGTCACTGTTGGATGTATCTAAGACTTATGTTTCAAATTTCATGAGATTTGGACCACTGTAGCCATGTCAATAAAATCATACAAACTGAACTAGAGATTTTAGTTGACAGAACTGCTGTTGTTACTGCCCTGTTTTTGGATGATACACAAAGGGACATAATTGGAAACCTACTTGGTAGAATCACTTGATTTTTGGAAGTGTTGTCACGTCATGTGTCAGGAACTAGATTCTAAAATTTCATGATGATTTGACACCAGATGATATTTTAAATGGATTTTTATTCCATGACTGTGTTGATCTGATCTATTGTTTTAGAAGTCTGTGTACTTGATAAAGATGGACCCGTAAGAGTGTCTAGACGATCTTATCTGAAGAGCCTTATAACTAGGACTTTTAGTAGACACATAGACCTTTCTGGAACGACCAATAAATCCTGATTTGGACAAGTAATCGATTTTATATGATTTTTGCAAGTGATGACAGAAGCACAGTGAAACATCGAGCTCACTGGTTTGCACCATGTTCATAGAAATGGGTTTGAACATGTACTTCACTAGCATAGAGTTGTTGTTTGAGGTCAAGAAACATGTCATGGATGTGAGTATGAGTTAAGACTTAAGTGATTTAAAGTTTCTTGCTAAGAGTAGCTCATAGTTGCTTGTAGACCCCAGTATAGACAACAGTATTCTGTGTTTAAAGTGGAAATTGTATTGGATATTGCGGTATTATTGTAGACCACTCTGGGATGAGATTCATACCCATTGTGTGCTTGTACTTGCTGTCTACTTTGAGTAGAAGCATGGGGAGTGACCGATCGCGGTTCCTCAAAGGAACGAGACTGGGAATAACTCTGTTTTGACATGAACACCAAGTATGTGCTTGATGTTTAGAAACATAAATTGTTGTGTTTAGGACTCTTAGAACCCCTTTTTTGGTATTCATGGGTTAGGACTTACTCCTAGTGTGGTGTACCTTGTTGGGGTACGTTGGTTGAGGTTTGAGACTCTAGGACTCAGTCTTGTTGATAAACCTAGACGGGTATAATAGGACCCATGTCGCATCGAACGCGTTGAAGGAGATGACTCGTGCGCCGACTCACTCGCCGTGCATGGATGGATTCCATGGTTGTGTTTGGAGCTACCACTTGTCGAGGACCATGGAGCGTGAAGGTTAGCAGAAGCTATGTGTTGGTCGGGCTGAGGTTGCGATCGAACTCCAAGCATAGATGGCGGTTGCGGCGATCGACGAAGTTGGTTCGTCATTAGTTCGTGCCAAGTGTGGACCGAGGCAGGTCAACCCTTGGGACAGACTTGAGGGCTAGTTGAGTCCTATTTTGGGATGGGTTAAGATCCATTTTTTGATAAAGGTGACTAACTAAAGAGAGTCTACAAGTAGAACTTAACTAGTTGTTCATAACAAGCCAAGTTGATTACCAAGTTAGGGATTGGATATGGTAGATAGATTGCCTAACTAAGGGAATGGGTAATATGAGATAGTTCTAGGCTCGCCTAAAGGTCCATACTTCTAATAAGAAAATGAAAAAGAATTAGAGTTTGGCAGGTGTGATGGCTTTTAGTAATCGGTTGATAAAAGAAATACTAGTAATTGTGTAATAAACCTTATCTTTAATCTTGGAGTGGGGTAGCATGGATACCTTGGTAGGACTAGATCGAGTCTTGGTTGAATGTATGGACAGGCACTAGCGAGGGTGTTTGCCTGTCAGAGGAACGTATGGCATCATCATGCCTGGCCAAATCCTTGGTTCGTTTAATGCGGACAGGGACCCCGAGCTGCCCTGGACGGAGTTGGGGAAACTCTGTGGGGGATCCGCTGTTTTGGCAGGAATGCCTTTATGTCCATAACAACCTTTGAAGAGGTTTGGAGTGTTGACGTCGTCTCGATTACAGGTTCTGCTCTAGTGTAAGGTCGAGTGTAGCGGAGTTGGGGAAACCTTATATCCGTCAGGTCCTTTGTTGATCAATGCGGGCAGGAGGTTTAGAGAAAGACCCGGTGAGCGAGACTCTACGGGAAAGGCTCTAAGTCCTTCGGCGAAGAGCCCTGGTGCCCATATATCAACTTTTGGTGAGGTCCGGGGAGACGTAGATACAACAACATACCATGATTACAGTCGTGCAGGGTAAGCCTGCGACTGGGATCCCGAGCATAGTGGATAAAACATGAGGATTGGACACCATTAATGACAGTAGTGACGGGTAAGCCGGATGACTGCAGCCTCACCATCACTGGAATCAGAAACAGGAGAGAGCACAAGGTTAGGATGCATAGCGGGGGATCGAGCTCCATCAAACTGAAGAATGTCGTTTGGTTGGGGGGTGTGTAGTATGGGATGCATATTTTTCAACCAAGCGTGCATTAGCTTTAGGAGCATTGTGTGCATAGTGTGTGTATTAGTTTAGGCCATGGCATACACTGACACTTTTTTTACATCACTTTTTCTTTGCATCAAATATTTGTGTCTGTTGAGGTTGGAACCGTTATACTATGGCGTAGAGAGGATAGCCGGATATAGCATTTCTTCAGTTGTAATCAACTGACGTGCCCACAGTTATCAGTGCAGGACTGCCGAGTTAGGAGCACAGAAAAGCTCTAGCAGGGGAAAGCATCCAATTGAAAGTTACTGTCCAAATTCTATTGTACATTCCTGTTGTAACAATTAATTGTAAATGTTGTAATCATTGGACATTGTAATAACAATTTGATGTAATAAAAGTTTTAAATTTCCTGTGAATTTTGTTGTGTTGTGACTAATTTGAAGGAAGATCCTGGAGTGTGTCACGAGTTCCTATGTTAGGAATTCGGGGCGCTACAATTTTAGCTAAATGTACAAACAATATAAGATAGATGTAATTATGCATATCAAATTAATATCATGACAAAAAAAACAATTCGTAAGGTAAATATAATAACTATATATACAATTCAAAATTAAATACATAAAATAGTTATTAGTATTTCTTAAAATATCTATAAGTTGTCAAGTATAGCAAGAAAGCCAACATACAAAATTATACACGTACAGAGACGTAAAATATATGATGAAACAAACAATACTATAATACGAATGTTATAAGAAATTGGAGAAACAAAATAAAATAATAGTAAAAGTAGTACTATATAATTGAAACATAATATTAATTGGGATAGAAATAAAATGTAGATAGTAAACAAAAGTATAAATAAAAATCATATTATATGATTAGCAGACATATCAAAGATAGATTAGCAATAAAATGTGAAAATGGAAATATATAAAAATAAAAAGTAATAAAATAATTAATAGTAACCATTAATACCGATTGAAAAATAAATAGAATAACACATATATGATAGATGTAGAAGCAAATATAAATAATAAGGTAATTAATTAAATGTGTATATAAGTATAACTGTATCATTAATAATAAAGTTGGAGTAGTAAAGCTAAGATGTAAAAATTATAAAATGGTATAAACTAGTACACAAATGGAATAGTGGGAGGTAATATATATATACAAATAAAAGTGGAGGTTATTAAAGTAGAAAAATCTCTTTTGCTGTGGGTTCACCTCGTTGGTGTCCAATTGCAGGCTTGCCTCCATGACATCAAGTTGCAGACTTTGCCACCACGACATCTAGTTGCAGTTTACCTCTATTGATATTTAGTCAGATTTGCCCTCTCGACAGCAGGTTGCACCAAAATGGTGAATGGAATGATGCAATCTTCCATATATACTTGGATATTGGATGTTTAATTTTAAGTATGATGTTATGTTTTGAAATTTGGGATATAAAAATAGATGTAAAAGCTGGGATAGTAAGAGGAGGAAATGAAGTAGAAAATTACAACGATAAAATATTAAAATAGAAGTATAGATTTTAAATATCGAATATATAAAATTAGTAGTAATGAGAAGGATTTATAACATTAAGACGAAAATTGTATAATGTGAACAATAATTATGTAGTGTATTAAATTAGGATAATAAACATAAATAATTATATATAAAAATGTATATAGTAATGTAGTAATTGGATAAGTGTAAAATGATATGTATAGTAAGTATGTTGAAATATATGATATATATATGTGGAAATTAGTGGAAAGTATATGCAGTAACCAAGAATGTAAAAATAATAAAAATGGAAATGAAGATAAAATAAAAATAATGAGTGTATGTATCATATTAGAGAAGCGTAAAGCTACAAAATTAATAAGTAGCTATTAATAGCGAAAAGTAAATATAACTAAAGGTAGAAAATAATAAGTATAACAAAATTAAAGGGATTCTTATCGTGTAGAGGTATATTGCATTTATATAAGTAGAAAAAATATTACAGTCGTGTTAAAATATACTGAAATATATAAGGCAACATAAAATAATTGAAATATATAGTATCGTGAAATCAAAGTAGTGTAAAGTGAATGTAAACATGCAAAAATCAAAAATCAAAAATCTAATAGAAATAATAACAAAGGAAAATGATAGTCTTAATAATAAACTATTAAGTGGTAATTCAAAACTTAATAGAATACGTAAAAGTAATAGCAAAAATAAATAAGTAACGTAAAAGTGCATAAAAAGTAACGAGGATAAAATATCAAGAAAGAAAATGAGTAAGTCAAACTTAAAAGATTAAGACTAAGGGTGGTAGATTAAATAATAAATATCAAAGTGAATTAATAGTATAAGAAAATATTTATTTGAAAATAGTAAATGTTAAAGATGAAAAGTACTATGAGAAAAATACACGAAGAAAATAAAATAGAAAAGCTTAGCCTACGTATAGGGTATCATGAATCTAGTCCTGCAACTAGGAAACTATGGGCACGTCAGTTGAATACAACTGACGCAATGCTATAATACAACGATTCTTCTACTTTAGCAAAACACAAACTTGAATGCAAACAGGAAAAATGACTATCTTAGTCATGTCAGTGTATGATATGACTTAATGCCTAATGTAGACACTTACACTATGATCATACTTGTTCGGATTCTATGCATCCCATACAACATAGGTCTGAGGGCAAGCCCTTACGTACTTCACATTATAGGGTTCAATCCTTCGCCATGCAACCTACTACCATGACTACTACAAGATTTAGATACCTTGCAAGTATTAGTTCTCGCCCCAGAATACTGGAGATCAATCCCACTCCGCGGATCATTTTGTGGGCTATATCATCCATCGTCCCGAAATAGTAGAGATTGTCTCACTCCACTAGTCATCCTGGACCCCTCATTGCATAAATATCCCATGAGCGTCACTCTCACCCCGAAATATTGGAGATCAATCCCACTCCGCGGATCATCCTGGAGCCTATTTCATCCCTCGTCCCGGAATACTGGGGATTGTCTCACTCCGCGAGTCATCCTGGAGTCCATAACTCACATCTGCTCTTGTTTCATCATATCTCCAACTAGTGCCTAACCTTAAGTTTAAATTGTAGTTATTAAGACCTAGAGCTAGCTTACCCACCCGGCTTAAAACCAACTCACTGAGAATGTTAGCCCACACTGGCTACTTCTCAAAAAGAAAGTTAACCCCCACTGGTTACTTCTCAAATTCAATTTGTCACAACTGCCGGTATTCTGGGTCTCACTTAGGCTCTAGAATCTACTCATTCCATGTTCATAACATCATGGGTTATTCACATTTTGAAATTTCATCTCTTCGCATATCCAATTATTCCATTGTTCACACAACTCAGTTATTTGCATAACGAGTTTGATAGTCCATCCAACAGCTTCAAATCAACATCCTCTATGTACAAATAGATAGTTTATTCACCCCTTCTTATAGGATTTTCAATGAAGTTATGATTTCATTCATGGATTCTTTTTATAAACAATATAATGTTCACTTCCAAGTTTACTCTTTAACAACTCGAATTAACTCTAGATCAAGTTTAATCCAAAAGATAAAACCTTTAAAATACCTCTAGTCAAAAAATTTCAAGATTTACTCAAAATGTAAATTAGTATTTATTTAGTTCCAAGCTCCATTTTTATATTCAACTCAATCCCCACATTTTCTCCTTAATTCACATATTAAACCTCATAATACAACCCTTGACAAGATGATTAAATGCCTCTTAATTCCTCATAAGGTACATCTTACTAATATTCCAATTTTAAATCCAATTTTATACGTTGTAAAAGTTTTAGGAGAACTAGATAAATGACATCAACCCAATAGTATTGAAAAAAATATATAAATTCCAATACTAATCCAAAAATAGATTTATTAGTTTTATAGGAATCATAAATGAGTCTACTACAACTTTGTAGTTAAGATCATCCGAAATCATCCGAAATCATCCGAAATCATCTGAAATCATCCGAAATCATCCCCAATTACTTCGTCTAAATTCATTGCAAAATAGTAGGTTCAAAATCTGAAAATTGCAGCTCATACTACTTCTAAACATCACAGAAAATTCGATACTTCATGAAACTTTGTGTTCGTTAGATCAAATTAAAGGTATACAAGTCTACTATAACTTTCTAGTTATAAGTTTTCCCAAAGTATTGTTTCTATAACCCTGAATTCTTCAAAATTTACAGTAGGGTCGAAATATTATACAGACTGACACTATTCGATCTTGTAAAATTCACTATAAATTCATTTCTTCATGAAAATTTGATTTCTTAGATTCTAAAGAAAGGTTAACGAGTCTAATTCAACTTTCAACAAAGAATGACCAAGTTCTTCGCCGCATCCGAGAAGTAGAATATCGCCTGGAACAGATAAAGAATGAAGGGAACTACTCCAGCAGGGCTTACCACCCCGGTTGACCTCCTTTCAAAAAATCTATCATTGATGCCTCCATTCCAAAGAACTTCAAAGATCCCCAATTTGAATCATACAACGGTGAATCTGACCCGACTAACCATATTGAGAGTTCTATAACTTTCTTGATGGTCTATAACGTCACGGATTCGCTCATGTGCCGAACATTCCCTACAACTTTAAAAGGATTAGCAGGGGAATGGTACTCTCGCCTTTCTCCATATTCAATATTGTCCTTCGATCAACTAGAGGAGTTCTTCATAGTGCACTTCGTTACTTGCTGCAAGGCTGAAAAGACAAATGTTTCCCTTTTAGAATTAAAGCGGAAGGATGGAGAACAGCTGAAAGATTTTGTCAAGCGCTTTACAACTAAATCATGGTCCATCTCTTCCTTAAACTCATCAGTGGCAGCTGCCACTTTCCTCTACAATGTCACTCATAAAGACCTGAAGTCTCCCTTGCAAAGAAGCCTCCTAAAGATTTCACTGAGCTCCGAGAAAGGAGTGATAAGTATATCAGAGTAGAGGAAGACATTTATCCTTAAGGCAAGAATGATTCACCTACCGGGAACAAACGAAAGAATGCAAACAAGGAAAGACCTAGGAAGTTTCAGAAAGATGGCGCATGCCGACGCTGTCCTCCTCGCTTCGAAAAGTTCACTTCCCTCAACGCATGTGTGTTAGCCATCCTAATGGAAGTTGAGAAGGATGGAGTAATCCGCCCTTATCCTAAGATGTCCACAGCTTGCAAAAGAAGAAACAGGAACAGGTGGTGCGCGTTTCACAGAGACCGTGGACACACCAATAATAATTGCCAAGCCCTCAAAGAACTACTTGAATGTCTGATTTGCCATGGCTATCTCTCTTAATTTTTCCAACAAAACAACAATACTGAAACCCCTCCAACATGGGGGCTAATAAGTTTCAACAGAGGCCCCCCGAATCACAAGACTCAGAACACATGGCCATTATCCACTCCATTCATGGAGGCCTGATGGGGGAAGATTCCAACTCCTCCAACATAGCATTTGTCCGGGAAGTCAACTCAGCACATAACATCTTGTCTGCCAAAAGCACCGGGGTCCTGATATCTTTCTTCGACAAGGACTTAGAAGGTGTATGGACACCTCATTGTGGCACTTTGGTAATAAACCATTGCATGGTGAATCATGAGGTACCCCCATCATAGTGGACAAAAGCATATCAGTAAACATCATTTTCATGAACATTTTTAACGGCCTCAAGCTCTCCTGAGACCGACTCAAGCCCACCAGCTATACACTCCACAGATTCTCTGGTATCCCCGTTCAGATAGAAGGAATCCTCACACTCGACGTGACAGCAAGAATAGCCCCTCGCTATTCGAACAGAGGCATTGGACTTTATGGTAGTCAACATCAATGCAGCATATAACGCAATATTTAGCTGTTCGAGCCTGGTGGCCTTTCTTGCAATTGCTTCCGCCTACCACATGAAAATTGTAACGCCCCTACTTCCATACATAGGAAAATCGTAGCACACCCAGAAATGTTTTCGTTCAATTGAGTATATAAACATAATATAATATAGGAAAATGCGGAAATCTTAATATAAATCCAAACCTCTTGGATTGATAAAATGATGGGCACAGGATGTCACAACTCTATGCTTAAACTCTAGGTACTCTTACCTGCAAAACACCATCTGTGGGTTCGTCAGCATATGAGGCTGACGGTAAGAATCACAACAGTTTTAACTAACTCCAAAAATAACATAACAACATATATGGAATAATAGAAATAAAACTGGAACCAATAAATTTAAACAAGAAATAGTCAAATATACGATGTCATATGAATGTGCATATAAACAATTTATTAAAACATTAAACATATATTTATCAGGAAAACATGCACAATCCAAATATGCTTTTTAATGCACGCTTGTTTGGAATGATATGCCGCCCATACAACATATTTTCCGAATGCAAGCTACTAGCGTTTCTTCTCATTAAAGGGTTCAATCCCTCATTATGCAATACATACTCATGTATTCTATACTATTTCTGATATTTATTTAGTGACTAGTAAAGTTGTAGTTGTTCGGTCAAATTCCATTACTGCAGTCGGTAGTGGTCAATGCCGGCCCTGGTGGTCTCTCTCCACTCCCGGTCTTACATATTCCACCCCGCCCGAACCCTAGGGGTCTTTCTCCACTCCTGAGCATCCATAATGGTGCCCAGCCCTGGTGGTCTCTCTCTGCTTCCAGACCTCACTAAAAGTTATTACGAGTATAACATGCCCTGGCAGGCGTTACCTGCTCTGCCTCATTCGTATTCGATAACATAGAACATCAATGGATACTTATGGGTCCATCCCCTAAGTTCCGAAAAGAGTTTACGGCTTATACATCCGCACCCCCATTCTTAACACTAGATCCCAAAAATTAACAGTCAAGATAACGCCGCAAGTGTCCCTTAACAGGTGAATACAACTTCCAATAATTAT
This sequence comes from Hemerocallis citrina, assembly GCA_017893485.1. Lineage (NCBI taxonomy): Eukaryota > Viridiplantae > Streptophyta > Magnoliopsida > Asparagales > Asphodelaceae > Hemerocallis > Hemerocallis citrina. The sequence goes on from CM030366.1 coordinate 83,542,224, forward strand.
ATAAATTCCACTACTTGTTAGAAAACTAGATTTGCCCGTGGGCACGTGCCTACGGCACGTCTTCGGAACGATACAAAACACGAAAAGCCTGTAAACAGTAAAACAACAATTATGTGGCTCAAGTTTGAATAGTATGACAATAATTAGTTGTAAATAAAAGTCCATGTTTCCATTAGTATATGTTGAAAAATAATTATAAATGGGGATATAAAATCTAACTTCTTAGAACTTTAAGTGTGGAGTTGAAGAGATATTTATCATTTTCAATATAACATGTGCGAAAAAAAACATTAAAATTTTGAAAATCTAAATTTCTAAGTAAATATAGAAAGATTGGGAGAGAGAGATAGGGAGAGAGAGAAAGAGAGAAATATGAAAAAGTAAAGAGAGAAGAGAGAGATGGTAATAAAGTAATAAGTTTTTTAGTTTTGGGGGAAAAAATTTGGTTTTGGAGTTTGAAATTTTGGAGGAAAAATATGTTTTGTGAGGTTTGATCTAGGCCTTTGATTTTAGGGGGGATTGATTGTGAGCCACTTGATAGCTTTCTTTGTAATTTATTATATAGATTGATTTCTTAGTCTCATATGAAACCTCAACGAGTCTACTACAACATTGTAGTTAAGAACATCTAGTTTCAACCCAATTAAATCTCTCTAAAACCATTTATAAGATAGTAGGTTCAGAATCCAGAATCGCAGTTCTTGCTACTTTTAAAAATCACAGAAAATTTCAAACTTCTTGGAAATTGGATTTCTTAGATTCAAAAGAAAGTAAGTATGATATTCAGGCAGAATTATGAAATAAATTCTGTTTCATTTTTAAACCTATAATGTATTCAGATTTTATTAAAAACCAAACGACATCCAAAAATTATGAAATTTTGAGGGAATGTTGTACACACATATATATGATACACATACACAAGTTTCAGTCTCATAATCCATGTATTTAATTAGAAACAATTTTATAAAGTGAGATCAAATTCCGGACAGAATTATAATGACGTTTCTAAGATAATTATATCATAATCTCAACAATTAATTAACAGCAATTAACACCCATAATCAAACAACATTCATACACAATTTAAGCACGATTACTCAATTTATTAAATTATCTAGCATGCACACATTCTTCAATAAAAATAGAGTTGGTTAAAGTTGTTACCCACTTATTTGTTTCTGAAATTATCTAGCATGCACACATTCTTCAATAAAAAGAGTTGGTTAAAGTTGTTACCCGCTTATTTATTTCCGAAATTATCTAGCATGCACACATTCTTTAATAAAAATAGATTTGGTTAAGGTTGTTACCCACTTATTTGTTTCCGAAATTATCTAGCATGCACACATTCTTCAATAAAAAGAGTTGGTTAACGTTGTTACCCACTTATTTATTTCCAGAATTATCTAGCATGCACACATTCTTCAATAAAAAGAGTTGGTTAAAGTTGTTACCCACTTAATTGTTTCCGGATTTGATCGATTCTACGATCCATTTGAAGGCGATAGCAACACGAACAACGACAATGGCTCTACGGACCGCAAATTGAGGGGCTTCGGGGAGGGGGGTTGACATGGTTGCGGTGGCGACCGATGGAGCTTTGGCGATGGTGATCGACGACGAGGAGGGAACATGGTAACTGCGAGTGGGAGGGCACTCGGGATGAGGCAGTGATGGTGGTGGTTGACGAAGGTGGAGTGTTGGCTCGGTGGTGGCAGTGTGATGGCGATGGAGTTGGGCAAAGCTTGCGGTGGTGGTGGCAGTGAGAGGGGAGTTGACGGCGACACTGGCAATGGAGGAGCTTGGGGTGACGGTAAAAGCAAAGACAGTGGCGAAGAGGTGGAGTGGAGCTCGGTGACGATGGTGATGGTAATGGCGAGGGGTGGAGTTCGGCGGTGGTGGTTCGACAGCGACGACGGGAGTAGCTTGGGGTGGAGGTGGAGGTGGTGGCAGCGACAAGGTGAGGAGGAGTGCGGTGGCGATGAAGGGGAGCTCGGAGGGAGCTCGGTGGAGTTGGCAATGGCAATGATGATGGCGAGGAGGAGCTTCAGAGGTGGTGGTCGACTGCGATGGAGCTCAGAAGTGGAGATCAGGGTGGTGGTTGACGGGGCGATGGTTGGAACTTGGTGACGGCAATGGTGGAACTTCGATGTGAGCTCAGGAGGAGCTTAGTACAGTGGAGGCAGCGACGACAATGGCGATGGTGGAGATGATAAGGAGCTTCGGTGATGGCGATGGTGGCGCAGGTGCTCGGGGTGACGATGATGGTGCTTGTAGAGGTGCTACGAGGGGAAACTCGAGAGGTCGGAGGGTGCTCGGTGGTGGCAGTCGAAGGCGAGGAGTGGTGGTCGAAGATGGGTTCAGTGGTTGAGATACGTATGACAGCAATGGCGTGCTGGAGCTTCGAGGTGACGGGGTGGCGGTGAGGAGTTGGTGATGAGCTTTGGGTTTTCGAAGGTGGTCATGAGTTAGCGATGGCGAGAGGAGCACGGGGTGACGGTGAGGAGGGGGAAGCAGGTGGCGATGGTGATCGACGGCGAGGAGGGTGGTGTGGGTTTCGTCGAAAATGAAAAAGAAAGAAGAAGATGACAAGGGGGGAAACTGTGTATGTATATGTATTATATATATAAATATATATAAGAGAGATAGAGAGAGTGACTGAGATAGGGATAGAGAGTGAGTGATAAGATAGGCAGTGTGTGTGAGTTGTATGTAGATGTAAGAGTATATATAGGGGTGGGAGAGTGCTACAGAGTGAGAAGATGAGTGTGTTTTATGGTAGAGTATAGTGGATAGTAGGGGTATAGGAGGAGGTGGGTGCTGTGGAGTGGGAAGGAGGAGAAGGTTGAGGTAAGAGCATAGTAAAATAATAGGGAGTAGGCTAGGATTTTAGATGGAGGTGGAAATAAATGAGTTTGGGTTTACGGAAGAAAATAGGATTAGGGATTAGGATTAAGGGACAACTTAGATTTAAAATAACTTACAACCTATAAAGTTTCTCAATTTTAATGAAGAGAACTAGGTCAAATTCTCAGTGCAAGGTCAAGAAATTTAGAGATAGCAAAATAGAATATTCGATAATACGATAAATCAATAGTCTTATACTGAATCAAAAACATGACATGATAAGGAGACTGAATCAGTTAAATCGAAAAATTTTGAATGGATCAGAAAATATTTGGGTTAGGTTCAAATAAGAGATCAAAATGAATTCGAAAGATCAGAAAGATATTTATAAAATAGAAATACAAAATACGAAAAATATAATATTACAAATATTATTCGTAACAGTATAAAATACACATGTATAACACGTGCGGGGCAAAATAATCATAGTTCAATTTTGCGGGGTGTTACAAAAATGAAGTTCCCAACAACAATCGGTGTAGGCCAACTTGTAGGGAGCCAACAGGCAGCACGAGCATGCTACATTGCAACAATGGGTGGCTCATTTCTCCCCCACGACGCCATAGAGCTATCACCAACAAGAAATCGTACTATGTCCAAGTCCGTATACGAGCTTGAAGCCACTGCCGTAGGCAATCCAGCAAAGAATTTCCAGACCTACAAGTCATCGCCCACCATGTCCAAATTCGCTCTCATCAGAATATAGTAATAGACTTGAGCCCCTCGCCCAAAGCCACTCCGCTCATTCAACGGAGAGAAACAATCATGCCTAAACAAATTGACAAACCAAAAGATCTCCCTTCTTCTCTACAAAACAAGGAGAGACTCACTCCAAAATAGGCAAGTCCAGGCAATGTCTACTAAATTGTTCGCCTAACGGCTCATCAACTTGAAGACCCGGGGGACAAGGAGATATCAGTAGGGACTTGGAATGTGGAACACCTCATGAACTTCATAAAAGGAGCTTATCACACGCCTCCTTGTATGTATTTTCAATATTTTATAATAAAGGCAAGCCACTAGAGCAGCTCGTTTAGTTTTATTTTTTTAATAAAGTCTGCTTTCGCTACCGTTCACTGCATGAAATAAAGGTCAGCCACTAGAGCAGTCGCTTAGTTTTATTTTCAAATAAAATTTAGTATTAAATTTTGTAGAATTATTGTACCATTCTATGGATGCATACAAAGAGTTAAATTCCAATCATATTTTTAAGAACGACATAAAAACTCATTAGAAGCTTCTTATAAGACGAGTTTGGAGTCCATACCCGTGGCTCGGAGTTGCTTTAGCAATTTGCAACTAATCAAGTTTAGAGCTCAACTCGCCAATCGACCTGCTTCTACAACCCATCAAAACCTTCAACGACAAGTTTGGAGTCCATACCCTTGGCTTAGAGTTGCTCTAGCAACCTACAATCAAGCACGTTCAGAGCTCAACTCGCCATTCGATATGCGTTTGCAACCTATTAAACCATAAACTACAAGTTCGGAATCCATACCCATGGCTCAGAGTTGTTTTAGAAACCTGCAATCAAGCACGTTCAGAGATCAACTTGGAGCGCCCCAAATTTCCAATATGATATCTCAGAAATATGTGGCACAATTCCCAGCATCTACCTCAATGTAATAGTAAACATAGCCAAAACACAGATAAATTTTTTCAACTTTTATTACATCATTTCCACCACATGCATCCAAATTCCAATGCAATAGGTACCTACCTATAAAACATGAGGATAGAGATAACCCTAACCCCCAAAACTATAGGGTCAGCCATAATGGTGTGAGTGACATCAAAAAAATGCAATATGAATAAAACATAAAGAATAAAGTCATAATCAACACATACCAATAGTAGTAACGAGTGGAATATGAAATAACAATAAATAAAACAGGAAAACATCAAGTGAAACTAGACTCAGTGTCAAGTGCAGGAAAACATAAAACGAACATTCATAAAACCAAGTCAAGAAAACACAAATGCAGTATGATGACTCTCTAATGCATACTTGTCGGATTCTATGCATTCCATACTACATAGGTTTGGTGCAAGCCCTTATCGTTCTCCACTTTATAGGGTTAAATCCCTCGTTATGCAGCTAATCCTACTATGATGACTACTACGAGATTTAGATAAACTATGAGTATCTATCCCATGCCCCGATAATTCCGGAGGTCAATCTCTATCCACAGATAATTACAGAGACTATTCCACTCACACCTGAGAATTTTTTAGAATACCCCAGACCGCAAGCTATGGTGTCTCATCACACAAATACCCCATAAGCGTCGGCTCGACCCTAATAATTCTAGATACCAATCCCACACCGCAGGTAATTTCGGAGACTATTTCACTCACACCTCGATAATTTTGAGGATTATCCCACACCGCAGATCATACTGAGGTCCATAACCCATGTTTGCACTCATTTCATCATATCACCATCTAGTGCATGTCCTTATTTTATTAAGTTAATTAATAAATTACGAATCTCCTAGAGTTGGTGTACCCTACCGGATTTAACTCAACTAATCAACAACAAAGCCACAACTGGCCAAACCACAAAATCTCAACTGTCGGTGTACTAGGGTCCCACACAACCTCTATAGACTCACCACTCAACCATCAACACAAAACTTTCATTAAAACTCTCAATTCCATCATCAAATACTCTCATATTAAGAAAACTTCTTAAAATCAACGAATCCAAATTCAATTAAAATACTCACAAATTCCAGAATTGAAATAAAGTATTAAATCTATTAAATAACTAAAAATCATATTTTGAAGTCATAGAATATCACAAAACATCAATTCCTTCGAAAACCATATACCTTTCATTTAATAAAGTCATAGAACAAAATTTAAAATATATTATAATCAAATTGTAACTCTCTGTAAAATACTGTAATCTTGTAGTAAAAACATCATCTAAAACAGTAGATTAATAATCCGTAATATCGAAGAAATAATCACTCAAGAAACACGAAGAAAACTCAAGAAAACCATCAGCAAAACACCTGACAGTCGACCGTCAAAATTAGTTCAAAACGCGACGGTCGACCGACATGCAAAAATCTCAAAATCAATTTATTGACAGTTGACCGACATTTCTAGTTCAAATACTAGGCAGTCGACCGACATGTCGAGAAAATCACAGCTTTGAATTTCGTGCACCTTTTTACTAATACTTTGTTAAATCTTTGTAAAATCATAAATTTGGAAAACAAAAATCCTAAGATAATCAAATACAACTTGTCTAACATATTGGAGTTTATAAAACAAATCAAAACTTCATCAAGATCATAAAATAGCAATTTTCGACAAAGTCTTCAAAACAGTAAAGTATATATATGTATATGTTCATATAAGTGTTCAAGCATCAGTTATAGCATCAAAACTCATCAAATAGGAGTAGTATAATGTTTCAAATCAGTCTCAGCATCAAAAATAATTAGATTCAATCAAAAAACTTCTCAAAACACAAAAAGTCAAGTTTCGGCAGAAACTCATCAGACCCAAAATCAAATACTCAACTCCAACTCAAAACTTAATTCTTTTATATCCAAAAACCCTTCTACAACTTGTTATACACATACCCTACTGATTACAATGGTTTACTCATGAATATATGCAATTATAACCATCATTCATCAAGTTTTTACTCCTCAAAATCATCCAACAGATCATATACAAATCTATACACAGTAAGGATTAGGTTTTGTTCACTTTTACAATAAACATCATACGGTCTCATAGTATATGTTCAAATCAGTAACAATATGAAGGAAAACAACATACTCATTGTTTCTATTAGGTTCTTTAACAATCTCAAGTCATCTATATGTAGTTTTGATCATCAATAGCATAGTTTTCATGAAAAGATTCAATTTTTATTCACACACCCATTAAAATTCATTATATCATCATACCATCATCTAATATGCTTCCTAATAGATAAATCATCACATACAACATGCATAGAACAATAAAAAAATAAACATATGTCACTCACCTTATTGAAGAATTAACCGAAATAATAAAGAGAATAAGAAAAGTCCTTCCTTTCGCAAGAAAACCAAGATCCTCGCTTCGAAACTTCAAGAAATCAATAATAAAGAAAACCCCTTTGTTTTGTGCAGCAAAGAGACAGCTGCTACTGCCCTTATAACAGGCTGGAAATAGGGTATTAGGGTTTTGAATAGGTTTTGCAAAATATCCCTTTTGAATATATCTTTACATATATAAATCCTTATACTTGGAAATTAGATAAACCAAAAAAAATAACCAACCTGATATGGCCGGCACTTTTTTCAAACCCAGAAAATGAAATTTGTAATTTTGCCTATAAGTGACAATTTTGCAAAAAGACCCTTCTTTAAGAAATTTGCAAAATAAACAAAATCTATTAAAAAAAAGTAAACTTTTTACCTCTGAGTTGGCTAGCCATCATGCTCAGCTCAGAAATCTGAAAATCTGGAGTTTTCACTCCAAGTGGTAATTTTGCACAAAAGCCCCTCTTTTTGTAATATTTGCAAATATGCCAAATAAATATCAGAAAAATCCAGAAAATTCATAAATAATACCTAATAATAAATAATAGGTTTTCCAAAAAAATATTTTTTAACTTTGAACTTATCAAGAAAATATTTACACGTGTTTTGCATGTGTAAAAAAATAATTTTCAGGAAAATATTTATTAAATCACCAAAAATCATTTTAATTCATTTATTAATCTCAAAAACATTATTTAAAAATCTAGGGTGTTACACAACTCGCTATTCGATATGTTCGTGAAACTTGTTAAATTTCCTTAAAGACATATTAGAAGTTCAAAATCGTGGATTGCAGTTACTCCAACAAATTTACAAAAAAAGCAAGCTTTGGAGTTCAACTCGCCACTCGATGTGACTCTCACAATTCATTAGAGGACCCATATAGCAAGTTTGGAGAATAACACTTCGTTAGAAGTTGCTCCTATAAGTAACTAAACGCCCATACAGCAAGTTCGGAGTCTAACTCTTCCCTAGAGTTAAACCTACAACTAGCTGGGTTCAAAACGGACAAGTTCCAACCGCGTAAAAGGCTCCTTACCGTTCAAGCTCCATCAACAACTCGTTGACCACAAACAACGAGTTCGATGTCTTGCTCTTTGGAAGAGTCCTATCAACAACTCATCAACTTCATACGACAAATCATACATCAAGGATCAAAAAGATTACTTCATTTGCAAAAACTACAAATCTAACTACAACTGCAGAGTTACAATGAGTCTAAGTTCCATACCTAAGCATCGCTACAAAAGTCTTGAGAACATTATACAACATGGTGTCCTACAAGTCATCCTTTCGGCTACATGGTAGGGAATGTTCCACCTAAGAGACACAAACTTCTTCACCAGCTTCTTGCCAACTAACAGCTCCCCAGGGCCGCTTCAACTCTTGACAATAAAATTCAATACAAGCCCTCCTTAGACGGGCAAGCTCCAAGTCTTTCCTGAGTAACATCACCTTCACCTAAGCAAGCTTCAACTTCATCTCGCATAACACACCGCCCAAACGGACAAGTCCAAACTCTGTCCAGCGCAGCATAGTGCGAACAACAAAAAACTTAGCATACAGAAGACATCATTCGGTATACACGACTGTTTGTTAGCTAAGAGAAGAACAGAATCACCCCAATACTGAACAAACGCAAAGGACTTCAATTCAATATTGAGAAGATTAGAACACTCACAACTCATTCGCTCCATAAAATGAGTTTGGCACTCCGTACGCCACTCGAGTTACTCAGTCAACAACTCATTTGATCCATACAATGAGTTCATTGCCCGCTCTTCGCCCAAGCTCCGATTAATAATTCTTTGGCTCTATACAACGAGTTCAATATCTTGCTCTCTGGTCAGGCTCCATCAACAACGAGTTACATGCCTTGTTCTCCACTCGAGCTCCGTCAATAGCTCGTTAGCCTTAAACAACGAGTTCAATTGCCTGCTCTTTACTCGAGCTCCGTCAACAACTTGTTAACTTCATACAACGAGTTCCATGCCTTGATCCTCGCTCGGGCTTCGTCAACAGCTCATTTACTTCAAACAACGAGTTCAATCCTTGCTCTCTGCCCAAGCTCTGTCGGTAACTCATTAGCTCCATACAATGAGTTCAATGCCCTGCTCTCCGCTCAAGCTCCATCAACTACTTAATAACATCAAACAACGACTTCAATGCATTGCTTTCAGCTCGAGCCCCATCAACAGGTCGTTAACTCTATACAATGAGTTTGACACCTTCCTCATTGCTCAAGCTCCATCAACAACTCATTAACTCCAAACAACGAGTTCAACACCCTACTCATTGCTCGAGCTCCATCAATAACTCGTTAGCTCTATACAACAAGTTCAATGTCTTGCTCTTCACACGAGCTCCATCAACAGCTTGTTAACTCCATACAACAAGTTTCATGCCTTGTTCTCTGCTCAAGCTCTGTCAGCAGCTCCTTAGCCCCAAACAACGAGTTCAATGCACTGCTCTTCGCTCGAGCTCCGTCAACAACTTGTTAACTCCAAACAATGGTTTCAACATCTTTCTCTTCACATAAGCTCCATTAACAACCCATTGACGCCATACAATGAGTCTGGTGCCCCGCACTTCGCTCGAGCTCCGTCAACAACTCGTTAACATCATACAACAAGTTCCATGCCTTGCTCTCCACTCGAGCTCTATCAGCAACTCGTTAGCTCTATACAAAAAGTTTAATGCCCTGCTCTCCGCTCAAGCTCCATCAACTACCCGATAACATCAAACAACGAGTTTAATGCCTTGCTCTCAGCTCGAGCCCCATTAATAGCTCGTTAACCTTATACAACGAGTTCGATGCCTTACTTACCGCTTGAGCTCCAACAACAACTTGTTAACTCCAAACAACGAGTTCAACAATCTGCTAATCGCCCGAGCTCTATCAACAACTCGTTAGATACAACAAGTTCAACATATTGCTCTTCGCACGAGCTCCATCAACATCTCGTAATTGATCATTATATAGTCACTGGTGCTCATTCAGCTGGGTTCTTATGTTTGTCATCTATCTAATGAGGACTCGTCTTTGACTTAAATAGGAATAATTAGATTTCATCGGGGTGCCTTTTATGGGTAAGACCCCCTTCTTTTGCTCTGCATCAGCCCAACGTTCAAAAGAATGCATTGCTTTTCATTGGAGGAGAGGGCTTTCCCATCTATCAAACATGGCCAAAAAGCATTCCATGCAAAGAGTTCAACTTATTTCTGTTCGCTCGAGCTTCATCAACAACTTGTTAACTCTGTATAATGAGTTCATCTCCCTACTCTTTGCTCGAGCTCTGTCAATGACTCATTAACTCCATATAAAAATTTCAGTGCCATGTTCTTCGCTCAAGCTTTGTCAACAGTTTGTTAACCCAAAACAATGAGTTTAATGCCTTGTTCTCTGCTCGAGCTCCGTCAATGACTCGTTAGCTCCATACAACGAGTTCAACAACTTGCTCTTCGCTCAAGCTTCATCAACAGCTCATTAACTCCATAAAACAAGTTCAACGCCTTGTAGTTCGCTCGAGCTCTATCAACAACCTGTCAACTTTATATAACGAGTTCAATGTCTTGCACTTCGCTCAAGCTCCATCAATAACTCGTTAACTCCGTACAATGAGTTCAACGCCTTGCTCGAGCACGAGCTCCATCAACAACTTGTTAGCTCTACATAATGAGTTCAATGCTTGAACTCCACTCGAGCTCCATCAACAACTCGTTGACTCCAAACAACGAATTCGATGCATTGCTCACTGCTCGAGCTCCATCAACAACTCGTTAACTTCACACAATATGTTCGGTTCCCTGCTCTTCGTGCGAGCTGCATCAACAATTCGTTAACTCCAAATAATAAGTTAAATGTCTCGCTCTTGGTTCAAGCTCCATTAGTAATTCGTTAACTCCAAACAACGAGTTCAATATCTTGCTATCCGCTCAAGCTCTATCAATAACTCATTGACTACATACAACGAGTTCATTGCCTTGCTTTTCGCTGGAGCTTCATCAACAGCTCATTGACTCCATACAACGATTTCAGTTCCCTGCTCCTCGCTCAAGTCCTTCCAACAACCTTTTAACTCCAAACAACAAATTCAATATCTCGCACTCCACACGAGCTCCATCAATAACTCGTTGACTCCATACAATGAGTTCAATGTCTTTCTCTTCGCTCGAGCTCCATCAACAACTCAATGAATCCATACAACGAGTTCAGTTCCTCACTCCCTGCGCGATTCCTTCCAACAACCTCTTAACTTTATATAATAGGTTCGTCGTTCAACACCGGCATAGAGTTGTCTCTTTAAACTTTCTAGGTGCAAACAGTAAGTTCGTGTAACCCCTATTTCTCATTTTTGTATTTTTAAATATTTTTTATAAAATTCATGGTTATTATTTTATTGCTATTTTTATTGATTTTTGTCTCTTTTGTATCGCGTGTGGTTCTTTTCTCTATTGTGATTCGTTTTGCATTGATTCAGCTTTTTATTCTCACTTATTTGACCTACAATTTGTTCTTAATCTCCTCTATTGTTTAAACCTATTTCATGGCCTATTTGTCTGGACTCTTTTCTTTCTATTGGATACTACCCAGTTGACCCAAACCCATACTGACCCTATATAATCACCCTAATTGTACCTAACCCTAATTACCAGACCCTAATCATATTTTCTCTCTCCCTCACCTCAGCCATCACCTACTACCCCCGACCTCCTGACCTTCTCTCTCCTCGCCGTCGTCGTCTACTTCCGACGCCGGAGACCCCCCGATCACCCCCCTCCTTTTCTCTCCTCTCCGCTGTGCTCACCCCAGCCGCAGCCCCTGTTCCCGTTCGAGCAGCACAGCGTGACACCCCCGCAATGCTGTTGTCGCCGTCCCTCGCTGTCGCCCAGGCTGCCATCGCTGTCGTCTTCCACAGTAGCCAACAACGGCCAGGTCACCGTCGTCTTCTGTTGGTGATGCAGCTGCTCTTGCTGTTTGTTGCTGCTGTCTTTTTGTGGTGGTGTGCACGTGCATCTTGTGCACGTGTTTTGGGTGGTGTGATTTCTCGTCTCTTTGTTCATTGTATTCGTTGTTCGGGATCCATTCCCGTAATTCTTATCATCATCTTTGCTTCCGTCGTCTTCATAACAGGTAAGTAGCTTGTATGTGTTCTTTTTGTCATACAAGTTAAATACCGTCAGTAGTCTGGTAGGAAAATATTTGTACTCTCATGATGATCCTATCTTATTAGTTTAACTGTTGATATCATCTCTTGATCATGAGTAGTTACAATAGTTGACACCCGTTGCATGAAAATATTTAGATTAGATGACATCTTGATTGTATGTTGTTTGTGACACACCATATGTCGTAGATGACTGTTACATGGATATTTGTTGGATGTATTATCTTATTATAGACTATTTGTACACATGCCATGTTGATTTGAGTAACCCACATATACCATGCTTTGTATGACATCTTAGATTGGACTGTTTGTAGTTAACTTGTTTGATAGAATGCCTAAAAGAACTTTTGTTTGCTGCTGCCCTATTTTTGTACAGTAATTTCGACCCTGTTAACATTAGTAAAATAAATAACTTTTTGAACATGATTTTTAGCCTTTGTTTTCTAGTTTCCAGAAATTTTGACATATCTGAATTTTGATTTTTGATGCATGAGTTATTGTTGTTTTACTGTAGACATATCGTATATTCCAGATTCTGAACTATATGTATTCTGTATGAAATATTATTTTAAACCTGATACTAAAAGTAGAATTTGAACTCTATATTTTGCTGAGTATGTTTAGACGTGACTGGGATCAATTCCTAATTTTTGTGAAATTAATTAATAACTTTTGTATCTCATTTCTTACTTATGAATCCAATCGATATATTTCCAAACTGCATGTTGTCCAATAAAGAACTATATTTTCAACCTGATTCTATTCATTTTTGATAAAAACTTTGTGAATATGAACTGTAGCCTGATTTATCTATTTTATCACCGTTTTGACGGATCTGGATTCTGATTTGTATTTTGAAAGTTATCTCTGTTTTGGTACTTTTGTGTTTGAAATTTCAGATTCGAAGTTTTGTTGCATTACTATGTTTTCCCAATTTTATTGACTATACTATTTGTAATATAAATTCATGATATTTTATATTTTGAGACTAGATATGTTAGAGAATCTTTCAGATTTTTCTCAAATTTAATTATGATGATTTTAAACCCTTTTCATGCTTATAAACAAGATTTTGCATTTTCTTGCTGAATTTAACTTCTGTATTAAACGATGTTTTCAACCCTATTTCTCTGGCTGATATGAGACTTATATATATGTGCTAGAATCGGTAGAGAATCTAGTTTCCATATTTTTTGAAGGATCTAGATTTGCAGTTCTGTAGCAATGGAAATCTCAGATTTGGTACAGTAGTGTCTTGCTTTTCAAAACTGGAAGTTTCGTTGTTTTGACTGTTATGAGTTGTTTTTATCAACCGTTGGTGTTCCTAATTCATCTTAGACTTATCCTTTGTTCTTGCCACGTCTTTAGCCTATTTTTTATTCGTTCACACCTGTTTATTAATAATGAAAACTAATCAAGCCGAGGTTCTTAAGGGAAAAGATCGAGTAGTGGAGAATATAGAAATGCATATTCGGAAGGGAACTCGTTTTCCCCACTGTTTACTGTGGTGCCTACTGTTTATCTCTGGATGCATGAAGGCATGATCCATGACGCTTTTTGATGTTGATGTTACTGTTACTGTTTGTCTGAATATACTGTCCTATAGAAGTTCCACTACAAAATCTTATAACGAAACTGTTTGTTGTAGCAACCATGTGGTACATTTTGGGATGCATGAAGTGCTACCTAGATAGTAATGAACATTAGACTTAAGAACAACTGTTTCACTGTCACACCCTATTACTATTACTGTTGATTTACTATTACTGTTGACTTAACTATCACTGTTATACTCTTACTATTATTCCGCTGTTTACTGCCATCTGTACACTGTTATATTTGCTGCTTTCTCCATGTCAGTATTTCCTGTTTAGTATAGTTTTTCCTTTCATTTTTCTACTTGTACTGCTTGCGGCCCGGAACTTGCATCTAACGGGCATTATGTTTTCCTGTCTTCCTATTTTCCTTATAATTATTATATGAGCAGGTTTTGCTGATCAATTGCCTACTGGATTTGGTGAACAAAATTTTTGAGCTGCACAACTAGAATTATTTGCTTAAATATTTGGGAAATCTTCCATTGTGCGCCACCCCTCCGTGTGCACTCGTGTGTACTCGGCCTTCCCGCCTTCGTATCGACGATTCGAACCGTTAACATTGATCTACACATCTAAATTAGTCTAAATCTGTAAAGTCAAATCATTTAAAATTCATTTGCCCATCCATCATGTGACTATAAAAAATAATGATTTTCAGCCATACAACTTTGTAACACTTCAATGGATAGACAATTGAATTTCAAATGATTTGATTTTACATATTTAGACTAATTTAGATGTGTAGATCAATGTGAACGGTTCAGATCGTCGATACGAATGTGGGAAGGCCGAGTGCCGTGTGCACCATAGGTGGTGCACAACAGAAGACTTTCCTAAATGTTTTGATGAACTATTTATATTTATGAATTGTATTGAGACTTGTATTTGGGCTTATAGTCTCAGGATTATTGTTTTGTTTCAGATCTCATATTTGTTGGGATATTTATTATTGTTGCAATAAATCCTGTTGAGTTATAATTGTTTTTGCATGACTGGTTGAGTTTGTTGATACATTTATTGTTGTGACAAGTCAAGCAGATCCGTAGAGCTTATGGATGGTGAAAACTATCCGCTGTGCTTAGTTACTTACCGTATTCCGTATTTCTTTTGGGAAGCGAGGTGTGACAGTTCAAACGTCCAACTCTGTCTCAGAGTTGTCTCTACAAACCTGCTGGGTGCAAACAACAAGTTCAAACATCGAACTCCGTCTCGGTGGCATCCCTACAAACTTGTTGGGCGCAAACAGTAAGTTCAACGTTCAACTCCATCTCATAGTTGCCTCTACAAAATGTGTTGGGCGCAAACAGCTGTTAGTGTATTCCCTAAAGGCCAGCCTTATATTGACCTTGCTAGTTTACATTGTATCATGAAGTTTATTTCATATATGAGGCATTATATTTATTGTGTTGTTATTGTGATTAAATTAACATAATAAAATTCTTAGAATAGTAGGTTCAATACCATATGGGATATCAAGAACATGACTTGATTATGAGATCCTATTGGTTGAAATCAGAACATTATTCTTAAATGCCTAGTCAAGTGTTATTGTGAATTCGGACAACAATAATATATAAAGACTAGTATGTCCATAGACTGATGACCATATCTCACGGGTAATGGATATGAGATATCAAGTCTTCACATGGATACATATTAGAGTAATAATGTTCTGGATTGACCCACCATGAGAACGCTCCATGGATCATTACGTGAGTGTCAAGAATGATTCTCACAGTGACCATTGTGTACTGGTCCTTTGACTTGAAGTCACTACGGTTCCCTACATGAGAAGCTATATGTTTTAATACCTTCAAACTTCGCCTGTGATAAGTTGATTATAAAGTCGGCTATTGGACATACTATCAATCATGCAGAGGGATGTGAGTGACTTACATGAGTTGTCCCTCTTACATAACAAGAGCGATATCTTTGGGCCCCTTGATTGAGTGAGACTGCAAAATGCATAGTCGTACTCAAATGAGTCAATATGAGATATTGATCTCATTTGTTTTAGTAAGTCTACTCGAACATCAAGAAACCAAATATTGAACTATACAAGGGTGACACACTCCATACCTTGTGGTCAATTAAGATATCTGGACAAAAGAACTAGACTACATAGTAACATTGGTCACAGATAGGTTATGTCAGTTCATTGGCATTCCCGTTACTTGAGTACCAGTGATGTATTGCTAGATACTGCACACTGCTTGTAACACTAAAATAGGATTTTAGTATTACTGTCAACGAAATGGGAACCTACAGGGTTACAAATTTAGAATGGATCGAAACTGGGATTTAAATTCATAAGTAAGATGAATTTAAATAGGGAATCCAAGTAAGACTTTGACTCCCAAGATTGATTGAAAAATTAATTAGATTAAATGGGCCAACCAAAATTAGAAGGCCCACACATGGATCTGACCTAGGTTAGACTCTGAGCCCGGCAACCTCACTACTCTATTAGGGTGGATTCATTGCTATATGTATATGAAATGTATCTGTGGGAAAATGACAAGGAAAAATCCTAAGCATCACGGAAAGTGAGTGAGAAAGAGAGAGAGAGAGAAAGAGAGAGAGATGGGGGGATATTCCATTCCCGCAGCTATCACTGCGTCATGAGGGAGAGATCGATTTCGTTGTTCATTCGTGTGGATACCATAGAGGCACTGCAACATTGCAATGCTCATAATTTGCAGATTGTGGAGACAACCGTTCCATCGTTAAGGTAAAAACTCCTAACACATTTTATGGTTTTCGCATGAATCCATGGCTGGGTTTCAGAATTTCTTATTTATTTCCTCTGCCCATTTACTCAGTGGTAAACTTCGAAACCCAAAAACAGCAAGCTCAATGTCAACTCTGTCTTAAAGATTCCTCTATAAACTTGTTGGGACCAAACAGCAAGCTCTGCGATGAACTCTGTCTCAGTTACCTCGCCAAACTTGCTGGGCTAAAACAGCAAGTTCAAACATCCAACTTTGTCTCAAAGTTGTCTCTACAGACTTGTTAGGAACAAACAACAAGTTCAAACGTCCAACTCTGTCTTAGAGTTGTCTCTCCAAACATGCTGGGATCAAACGGTGTACGACCTAATCCATCTCAGAGTTGCCTCTCTCAACTGGCTGGCCGCAAACAGCAAGTTCAAAACATCCAACTCCGTCTCAGAGTTGCCTCCCCAAACTTGCTAGGCGCAAGCAGCAAATTCAAGTGCCCAACTTCGTATCAGAGTTGTTTCTATAAACTTGTTGGAATCAAACAGTAAGCTCTGCATTCAACTCTATCTTAGAGTTGCCTCTCCAAACTTGCCGTGTGCATACAACAAGCTAAACTTTCAACTTCGTCTCGGAGTTGTCTCTATAAACATGTTGTAATCAAATTGTAAGTTTGACGTTCAACTCCATCTCAGAGTTATCTCTCCAAACTTGTTGGGTGCAAACAGCAAGCTAAACGTTCAACTCTGTCTCAGAGTTGTCTCTATAAACTTGTTGGGATCAAACAACAAACTTGACGTTCAACTCCGTCTCAAAGTTGCCTCTCCAAACTTGCTGAGGCACAAACAACAAGCCAAACGTTCAACTCCGTCTCAGAGTTGTCACTATAAACTTACTGAGATCAAATAGCAAGCTCTACGTTCAACTCTATCTCAGAGTTACTTCTACAAACTTGCTGGGTGCAAACAACAAGTTCACACATCCAACTCCGTCTTAGAGTTACCTCTATAAACTTTTCGGGATCAAACAGCAAGCTCTACGTCAAACTCTACCTCAGAGCTGTCTTTCCAAACTTGCAAGGTGCAAACATCAAATTCATGCGTTCAACTCCGTCCAAGATTTGCCTCTCCAAACTTGTTGGGCACAAAGAGAAAGTTCAAATGCCAAACTCCATCTCAGTTTTGCCTCTCCAAATTTGCTGGGCACAAACAACAACTTCAAATGTTCAACTCCGTCCAAGAGTTGTCTCTCCAAACTTGTTGGGCGCAAACAACAAGTTCAAACGCCCAACTCCATCTCAGAGTTGCCTCTACAAACTTGCTAGGTGCAAAAAGTAAGTTCAGACATTCAACTCCATCCTAGAATTGTCTCAACAAACTTGCTGAGATCAAATAGCAAGTCCGCAATCCGACCACCTTCCGAAGTTTGCTTCTGCAATAGCCCTTCTAGGTCAGTTACTTACACAAGATCCAACTGTAAAAGCATTCAGCTCGCAGGCCAACGGAACACTTGTCCAACGGCGAAACACTCGATCGACAAACAAGTGAACAACATAATGATTCGCCGACGAAAGAGCGGTTCAACGAAACGAGCGATGAGACGCTTGATCGAGAAAACAAGTGAACGAGATAACACTTGGTCAACGACGAGGCGCTTATCCGATAGAACAAGTTGACTAGCACCAAAAGCCATGTTCACCAAAAAGATCCTACTTGTTGATCTAAAAGGCCATGGTTTATAAAATTAAACTGTGTGCATATATATATATAATTGTATGCAAGCACAAAGAAGGAGAAGTTGCACAGCACCCTAGACGAAACCCAACATCAAAACTTCGAACTCGGCTAAGACCCTACTCAAGCAACTCAACCAGAGATCAATGGGAGCTCCTCACAAGACAAAGCTCTCAACCTTAAACTCTCTAAAAATCAAAGCTTGAAAAAACTTAAAATCAACGAAAGCTTCGAAAAATTACTCACAAACCCAACCGGAGCTTCAAACCAGGAGATGATGAAGCTAAGAAGATGACTACTCAAACTCGATATTGATCTTCGAAGGAAAGCACTCAAGCTCCACACAATCAAACCCAATTCACCCAAGCAAAGAGATGGTCAAACCCAAAGCTCTCATGCTTCGAAACCCGACTTCAAGATCCGACCAAAGCTTTGAAACTCAACTCAAAGGAACCCAAACTCTAACAGCAAACCCTAAGCTCCTCACAAGCGCAACTCAGCCAAGACTTTGATCCCAAACCAAAGCTCTGAAGTTTCATCAAAGCTGTGGCTCAAACTAAAAACCCAAAATCATTGGAGGAGCACTTGTTTGCGTAATGGGTTTCATTAAAGTCCAAGTGTCGAAGCCGATACAGTAGCCTTGAAGCCCAAAAAGCTCGCTAAGCCTAAGATCATGGTCGATAGAAGCTCTTGCTCGCTAAAAGATCGAGCTGGTCGCCCGAAGCCATGCTCGACGAAAAAAGAAGGTTGTTGGTCGGCCAAGGCCCGTGGTCGAAGAAAACGTTGGTCACCTATAGCTCTGAGGTTGCATGCACCTCAGCTCGAGGAGACATTGATTGCCCAAAGCTCCGAGGTCACTGAAGCTCAAGCTTCCTCAACGAAGAAGGCGCTAGCTCACCCGAAACGAGGTCGTCGAGACTAATGCTCGCCCAAAGCAGTGTTCATCGAGCTTGGTCGACCATAAGCCATCTCGCTTAGAACGAGGTTACTGAGATTGATGCTTGCCCAAACTCCCAGGTCGCCAAGACTGTTGCTAGCCGAAAACTAGCTCGCCTTAAGCCTTACTCGACAAAGAGGTGGTCGTCGAATCACCTAGCTCGACCAAAGAAGTGGGGTCAACGAAACCTAGGTGGTCGCCCAAAGTCTTGCTCGCCCAATACAAGAAAATGAAATGAAGAAGATGAACAATGCTCAAAAAAATGGTCGGGCGAACTAGGTGTTCTCGTAGTCGACGACAGTTGTTGGAACCCTCAGATACACAAGCCTGAGCTAGATAGATGCTGCAGATGTAGCCACGCCTCCATCACGCACTCGCTTCTCATCCATTCGATATCACTCAGCGGGCGAGCACAACACTGATTGACGCTCCAGATGGAGCCACATCACCTTATCATCACAGCCTCCTCATCGTAGTCATCCAATCTTATCAGCGGGCGAGTCAGAGCATGATCGTCACACCAGATTGCTCCAAATTTTGTTTCGAGCTGATAAATCGATAAAAATCCCCCAAAATCATTTTTAAATCAAAATTTTAATTAAAAACTCCAAAAATAATTATTAAATTCGAAAAAATAATTAAAATTTCTGAACAATAATTACAGTTGGAATAACTAATTAAAAAATTCGAAACAACAATTATTAATTGGGAAGAAATTATTAAAATTCTGAAAAAGTTATGGAAAATTTCACAAAAAATCAAAAAAGTCTAGGAAAATATTTGCCGCCTCCGGAAGATTTTGACCGGTTCGAGGTATCTCCAATCATTCCTGAAAGTTAAGATTATACCCCTAGAACTCTGAAACAAGGCAAACTACTTCCCGAAAGCCAAGAAAATTTTCTTCTGGGAGTGAGGGGCTTATGATAATGGTAAAAATCACAGCAAATCAGAGTCGTTTGATTCCAGCACAGATCGTAAAGCTTCTACAGGCAGATTAACAATAACAGGCATATTTAATAGATCCGGGACTCCTTCATGCACATTAATATAACACGGGATGCTTTCAAGCCCATTAAAAGCGACTATGCCCACTAGGAGAGACACTCAGCCCATAGGAGCTGTAACTCAATTCTCTTATCCCTAAGCAGGAGAATAACCGATTTTCTCTCAAAAGGGGAAGAATCGGATAGGAGATAACAATCAATCTCCTAACTGTGTCTCAGGCCTATAAATACCCCCCCCCCCCAGATCAGTCATAAGGTAATCAAAATTTTCTCTTTCAAACTCTCTTTCTTTCTCTGGTTTTGAATTGAGCGTCGAAGGTTCTGTCGCTGGGGCCACCCCCGATGTTTCAGGTTTTTTGTAGGTCCATCATCGGTGTCAGCAACTGTTGGATTCAGTTCAAGGTGTTGAGTCAACGATCTAGATCCAATCTCAAGCTTTTTAACCAACTTTTACGGCAACGATCAAAGATTATATCTTTAGTAGTTTCCTTCAAAATATAAACTCACTATCTATTTGCTCCCATACCAAAATAAGCAACAACAAAATATATGCAGCAACAAAATATATTCACAAAACATTCACTGAAACATCAAGCGAATTCATACAATGCATACCAGCCTGCAATTTACTCCCAAATCCTAGAAAAATAGCAATCTCTATTGTCTTAATAGGATAGGTTGGTGGTGAAAGCTTAAAATACACAGTATTAAGTTCATTATGTTGTTGCAGCACCGTAAAACCTCTTAGCATTAGGCAAAACTAGTGATGGAAACCGGGTCGGGTTGACCTGCGACCCGCCCACTCGAACTCGGCCTACAATTAGGCGGTTCGGGTTCAGGTTCAGGTCGAACCCGCGGGTCGATCTGGGTCACCAATTTTGTAAATCCAACCCGCTCGACCCGACCCACGAACCCGTTGACCAGGTCAAACCCGCCCGCTCGACCCACGAGTTTGGACCTGTTCGACCTGAATGGGTCAAATGTTCGACCCGCGCTGGTCGAACGGTCTGATTTTCAGAAACAAAGCCGTTTGCTCTATTTTGGGGTAGTTTTTTGTTCTTTTTTCTTTCTTTTTTTGGGTTTTTCCCTATAAAACCCAATTAATTCAATCTAAAAAAATTCACACCTTACTCTCTTACTCTCTCTACTACTACTACTCAATTCAATCAAGTTTTATCAACAAACAAACAAGCAACAAAGAAGTGAACTTTTTATCGTATTAAATTGTGTTGATTCAACTCTCAACTATGTCTACTTCAACTCCTCCAACAAAGAAGCTCTCTCTCTCTCTTTCAACGACTACCGGACTACGTGACTACGTCTACTATATTTCTCAATTGATTACGTATACTTCTACTTTTATTTTCTCTCTCATTTCTATATACGATTATCCACGAAGAATGGTATCAAAATTTCAAAACCCTCCTATTGTCTTGATTTTTGTCGTAGTTCTAAATTTTTGTATCATATTTGTTTGTTGGTTTTTTGCTTTTCTCTCTCTCAACCCTCCTATTGTTTTTTAGATTTTACTTTTTAACATATGCATCCTAGATTGTTTTGTATTATTTTACATACATTAGTAAAACACTAGAAATCATTTTTTTTTACATACACTATTACCATGTCTAGATCACGAGGTAGCGGTCATAGCCAAAGTGGACAAGATTCCACGGGTTCTTCACGTCGGCCTCCAATAGTCCCACAAATAGAATCCAAATTTACACCGAATCCTACGGTAGGAACTTATCCCTACACATGAAATAGAAGAAGAAATGCATGATGTTGACACATAAACACAACAAACCGAACCCACTAGTAGTAGAAAAACTAGGGGGATAATAAATGAATAACACAAATATTATGAATATATCCCTGAAGAGGATAATGTGGGTGTAGGACATAATGTTTGTAAAACTTGTTTTAAGAGTTACAACTGGAGGAAGAGTGAGGAAACAGGTACAATTAAATGACACATACAAAATATACACAAGAAATTATTAGAAAACCAACACGGCCAACAAAAAATCCACCCTAAGACCGGACATGTAGATAGCCACCCATATAATCCCGAAAATGTTCGATGGGAAATTTCCCGTATAGTTATTAAGGAGGAGTTATACTTTTCCTATTCCGAGAGTAGGAACGCAGATGAATTTAACCAAAATGCACTAAATTCACATTTTAGAAGAATTCCTAGATATACACTCAAATCCGATTGTTTTAAACTTTACAACAAAATGAGAGATGGTATAATTGCACTCTTGTATAGTTTAACTTGTAGAATATCGTTAACTTCCGATTGTTGGAAAGTTTGTAACGATGTTCTAATGATGGACATAACTTGCCATTGGATCGATAGTGATTGGATGATTCAAAAGAGAATCATAATACTTGCTGTTTTTCCGTATCCCCATAGTGGTTTAGTAATTGCACATCATATTTTAGAAGTTTTTGATATCTTTCATATTCGTGACAAAAAAGTTTGTATTAGTTTTAATAATACATTTAACAACAATGCTTCGATTAGTACATTAAAAACACAATTAGCTCCTCCATGTTTAGAAATTTTCCATGTTAGATGTGCATGTCATATTTTAAATTTATGTGTTCAAGATGCATTAAAAATAGCTGAATCAATTGTGCCTACATTAGAAATTTTGTATATTTTATTGCTTTAAGTGGCCCTATGCTTCAACAATTTAAAGAATGGTGTAAGCTTAAGGGTGTACATTTTAGAAAATTTCCTAAAGATGTTAAACACCGATGAAACTCTACTTTTGATTTATTAAATGTTGTTACTAAATATAAAGCTTATGATTCTACTTCTAGTAGTATTTTTATTTCATTAATTACTATGATGCAAACTTTTCAAGAAATGATTTATGACATTTACATTGGTCATATTGTTAAACCCGCATACACTAAAATTTTGAAGTATGTTAGTCCTCCTATGTTGTATCTACTTGCTACTGTTATGGATCCTTGTATCAAATTACCGAGTACGAGGAGTTTGATTGAAATATATTTTACTTTACTTGGAGATGAATCTGAAATTGACTGCGATGATTTTTTAGCTAGTTTTGAATCAACAATGAATAACTTGTATGATATTATGATAGAACTTTTGTATCTAGTAGTACAACTAGTACAATTATATCTTTTTCTTCTACTTCTAGAGGTAAGGGTAAGAGTAAATTAGACGATGCCACTTTTAATTTACTTGCTAAAATTCAATCAAAAAAACCTAGGACTAATCTACTGAATGAATTGAATTGGTATAATCAACAAGATAATGAGAGTTTTAATGTTAAGATTGATGTGCTACAATGGTGGAAAGAACATGAACATGTTTATAATATTCTTAAACATATGGCTAAAGAATTACTAACTCCACTTATCTCTACAGTTGCTCCAGAAAAGGGCATTTTCTACAAGTGGCAGGGTTCTAACAGATTACAGAAATCGCTTGAAGCCACAATCGTTGTAGATGCTCGTGTGCATAGAATATTAGATGAAAGCTGAAGATAGGACTCAAAGAATCGGGGTTGACACGTCAATAAGTGGAAGCAACTCGTCCGAAGAAGAAAAACAACAACAATAGCAAATTGAAGACCAACAACATCTAGCTAGCAAATTGTATGTAAAAAATTTGTTAAAAAAATCATAGAAGTTCAAATGAATAATATATACAATTTTCTTTCACACTTTCACTCTGACTCTTTATTACAATTATATATATATATATATATATATATATATATATATATATATATATATATATATATATATATATATTGGTTGGAAGACAAAATCTCAACTGGGCCAAATCTCAACCCGGATCGACCCGTTCGGGTTTGCAGGTTGACCGGGTCAACTCTACCATTTTCCAAACTGGACCGGCCCGGCCCGGTTAACCGCTTGACCTAACCCGAACCCGCCCTAACTTGGGTTCAAACTGCACGGGTTTGGCCCGACTCGGCTCGATTGACCCGATTGCCATCACTAGGCAAAATGTATAAGATTCAAATCCTGTTTTCCATCAGGCTATGTTCCATTCTGAAGAAAAAAAAATGAACGACTAAATTAAGTAAAAATAAAATAAAAAGAGTTAAACACTCCATATATGCTTTGCTTCTAAATCAATATCCTTGAGGGAGAGCTAAGTTTTCACCTTGGAGTAATGCAAATTCTTTTATAAGCCTCGATTATTTGTGCTCTGATTGATAGTGGTCCAGCTTCTAACCTAGTACATTCTATACTTTCTAGAGAAATTTCTTCGAACTTCCATATCTTAAAGGAGTGTTCTGAAAAAACGTGGATGAAATTTATTGGGGTGGCAACAGGTCCGTGCCCGCGCGGGCTAAGGCCTGGCCCGGCCCGAACCGTTGTTTGGCGGGCTCAACCCGGGACCGGCCCTCCAAACCAAGGGGCCGGTTCGGTCCTCATTTTCCCTAAAAAAGCCCGGCTAGGCCCGGCCCGGTTTTGGACCGGGACCGATTGAACCGGCCCGCCCGGGCCCGGGCCGGGTCGGGCCGACCGTTGGGTTTTTATTTTTTTATTTTTTTATTTATTTTATTAATTTTTTTGGTTCAGAATTTTTTTTTAATGGAAAATTACCAAATTGCCCCCCAACGGATCTATACTAGCTAGTTTTGGGGGGTACTTTAGGAAATCAAAAAAATTGCATATTCTATATACACAACATCATTTTTTTTCATTTCTCTTCACTAATTCACTCAAATCTCTCTACTATCTCTCAAATCTATTCACTCTCTCAACAAATCAAGTTTCTACTACATTGTGCAAGGATCAACAATCAACAATAATCAAGTGATCAACAACAACAATCAACAATAATCAAGTGATCAACAACAACAATCAACAATACTAAAATCTCTCAAGTCTCAACTCTCTCAACTTTCATTCTTCAAACTTCAAACACTCATACGGTATTTTAGTATATGTTTAATTTGTAGATTTAACATAGTTGATTATTCTCATCTATTTTTCTTAATTAGTTTGAGTTTTCTTGAACTTCTTCCTCTCATTTTTTAGATTTTATTTATAAATTTGGTAAAGTGGTAAACATACATACACTACTCACTAGTTGTTGTTATTTTTATTTTTTTTTGTTGAGATAAATTGTTGTTCGTTTTAAATTTTGTTGTTTCTCTTTATTTAATTTTGTTCTTTTAAATTATTAGTTGCCATACATTTAATTTTTTTATTTTAATTTAAATTTTAAAACGTACACTTGCTTTCTCTCTAACTATACATACACTAGTTTTTAATATTTAAATGGCTTCTAATCGATCACGCGGTGGTAGACATAGTAGTCAATAGTCCACTAGTCGTCAAATTCCTTCCATTCCAATTCCATATGTAGATAGTGAAGAAACATTCATGAATTATGATAGTTTTCCCGATTTGAATGAAACACACTCAAATCCTATAGAAATAGAAGATCATGTAGAACCACAACCATCGGAACAAGGTCCTTTTCTATCCCGTAAAACAAGAGGGACTACTTCCGAAGTATACAATTTTTTCAATTTTGTCCCTTCACAAAATGATAAGAGTGTAGGACTAAAAATATGTAAGAAGTGTCAAACACCATATAAGTTTAAATTAGGATCGGGCACGGGTACACTTCAACGTCACTTAAGCAAATGTCAATCACAATTTTCAAAAGACAATCTCACACAACAAAAATACATCCTAGAACCGGTCAAGTAGATAGTCATAGCGACGATCACGATCTCGTTCGTAGGCAAATGGCTAAGTTAGTAATTATGGGTGAATTACCATATTCGTTTGGTGAAAGTAGGTATGTAGAGATTTTTGCACAAACCTCCTTAAACCCCCATTATAAAAAGATTGCTATGAATATAGTTAAGGGTGATTGTAAATTAGTTTACAATAAGACTAAGGATTTTTTGATAGCAATACTAACATCACTAGACACTAGAGTTTTTTTGACATCGGATGGGTGGGTAGGAGTAAACGGCGTTCCGATGATGTGTGTAACATGTCATTGGATAGGTTCGGATTGGGTACTTCAAAAGAGGATAATTTCATTTTGATATATTAGGTACCCACATAAGAGTGAAATTATAGCCACACACATTATGGAAGCATGTAATAATTTTGGTATTTATGATAAAGTGTTTGCTATTGGTTTTGATAACGCCTCTAATAATACTAAGGCAATTGATAGTTTGAAAATTACTTTAGATCATATAGAACCCGAAATTTTTCATGTTAGATGTGCTTGTCATATTTTAAAACTTTGTGTACAAGATGTACTAAAATATGAAAACGATAAACTTGATGCAATGAGAGATTGTGTTCATTATATTACATTGAGTGGTCCAATATATCAAGTTTTTCATGATTGGTGTAAACTTAGGAAAATTGTATATAAACGTTTTCCTAAAGATGTTAGACATCGTTGGAATTCTACATTTGATTTATTAAGTGTTGTTCTTCATTATCGTTTTAATCTTAGAGATTTTTGTGTTGCAATGGGTATGCAAAATTGTATGTTAGATGATGATTTTTGGTTTTTTGCCGATAGTTTGTATAAATTTTTAGAACCTTTTAATGATGCTACTTTGCAATTTTCAAAAACATATACAACTATATCTAGTGGTATTTTACTTGGAATTTTCACTATGATGACAATACTTAAAGATTTGCAAAATGACCCTTTTATTGGGGATATGGTTAATGTGGCATATATTAAAATTTTAAAATATTTTCGTCCACTTCCTATGTTATATTGTGTAGCTAGTGTATTGAATCCCATAATTAAATTAGATGGCCTAAAAAAATTAATTGAAATTTTTTACACTTATGCCCCACACAATGCAATACAAGATTTTGATCATGTTGTTTTTCCTCGTCAATTTGAGCATATATTGACTAGATTATATGATACTTATGATAGACTTTATTCATCTAACACTACACGAACACAAACACAAAATGTTGATTCTTCTTCG
This sequence comes from Hemerocallis citrina, assembly GCA_017893485.1. Classification (NCBI taxonomy): domain Eukaryota; kingdom Viridiplantae; phylum Streptophyta; class Magnoliopsida; order Asparagales; family Asphodelaceae; genus Hemerocallis; species Hemerocallis citrina. Next base: position 83,569,353 of record CM030366.1, read on the forward strand.
TCTTCCTCCATATTAGCAAAAGGAAAGAGTCATGCAAGGAGTAGTGTTTTAAATCTTATTAAATCAAAAAAACCAAGAACCAATTCACCAAATGGGTTGAATTGGTATAATGCACAAATTTCAATTAAAGATGTAGTAGATGTGTTACAGTTTTGGAAGAGCACTGAAGTTACTGTTAATATTCTTTTTCGTATGGCTAGAGATTAGCTAAAAACTTCGGTGTCAACCATTGCATCGGAAAGTGCTTTTTCTCTTGGTGGCAGGATAATGAGCCTCGAACAGGAATCGATTGACAGCCAAAAATTTGAAGATGCTAGTATGCACCGAAGATTGGATGAAAGCGGAAGAGAGGACCCAAGATTTACATGAAGCACATGCTGGCTCAACAAGTAGTGATGAATGAAAAATTAGATTTAGTCGATTTACATTAAAATGATGTACAATATATTGTAAATAATTGGAAAATTTAGGGTGATGAGATTCTATATTTAGGTTGAGTAGAAGTGCACGATAATACTCCAATGTCTTCTCTTCAATCTAAATTGTAACCCCTATTTTCCATTTTTTGTATTTTTGGATGTATTTTCTTTTTTTAGTATTTATCCAGCTTGTATTTCTTTTTGGACCATGTATTGGATTTTCTTTTTCTATATATCCATATATTTGATTTCGTCATCTTTTTATTTGCTCTTCTTGATTCAATTTGTCAGTTTATTATTTCGTCTCTATTTGATCGAGTTATTATTTTTTATCCTCTTTATTTTATATTGTTCATGCCCTATTTTATTTACTTTTTTGTCCACATTCCTATTGGATCCTTTATATCATATAAACCCATTAAAATCCACTACCCAAATTAAACCATATTAACCCAATAACCTATCCTACACGTTACCCAAACCCATTATAACCAAAACCCTAATAACCAACTACCTATACATATAACCCATGCTGCACCCCCCCCCCCCCTTTCATCTAACCAACCGCCCCCTCTCTCTCCCCGTTCAGCATCCTCCCGACCTCCGAAACCCTCATCCCGACCCTGATTCTCCGACCTCTTCCTTTGTGCTCCTCCCTAGCACCTCCACGGCTCCCCTCCGGCCTAAACCCATCTCCCACCATCCTCCTTCATCCTGATCATCCTCTCCCTGTTCTCTGCCGTAGCCAGCAGTCAGCGCCTCCCTAGTCCCTTTGCCCATCGTGTCGCAACCCCACAATGTTGCCCTACCCTCCCCCGGCAGCAGCACCCACTGTGCTGCTCTCTCTCTGTCCCGCCCCGCTTCCAAAAAATACAAAAATATGAGCGAGTGAAAAAGCCGAGCAAATGATTTTCATCATTCATGAGCTGTAGGATCGACTTAGCATCATAACAAGAATGTAACAAAATGTACACAACCACGCATGCATGAATAATTTATTAATCAACAGAAAATAGTTGAAACAAAATAATAATATCCCAAATAGTTTTCAAATATGGATCAAAAGATAAAACTCGGGACTATAAGCCCGTTACAAGTTTTAAGTAGCAACAAATGAAATAAACTCAAATATAAGATAATTATAGCAAGTCTTTTTCCCAAGCGATTCCTAGAACGTCTGCTTACCAATTCTAGCAAGCAATTCGTCTCCAAAGTCTGTATATATATATATATATATATATATATATATATATATATATATATATATATATATATATATATATATATACAAAAGGAAAAATAGAGAAAACAAGACAAACGCCCTTAGTGCAAGTTAGGGCCGCAAGTAGTATAAGCAAGAGTATGAAAACAAGTGCAAGAAATATGAAACAAGATTTAGAATCAAAAATTTATAACATAATATAATAGGGATGCAACAAGTAGGGGGATTCAAGAAACTAGCTAGCAAGAAAGACAACTCAAGTGACAAGATTGGGTAACAAGTACTAGTAGTAGAACAAGTGCAAGTGAACATGTGATGGTATCAAACATCAAGTAACAAGTATCACGTACAAGTGTCAAGTAATAGTCACAAGTCTCAAGTATCAAGTCTCAAGTAACAAGTCTCAAGTAATAAGTCTCAAGTAACAACTCTCAAGTAGGGTATCAAGTGTGTACAAGTAACAAGTAAATCTTAAGTCTAATGTTTAATTCTATCTTGGTAGCACTTCATGCATCTATATTCTTACTACATGGTTGCTACATATAATTAGTTACGTTTAGGCCTACTGGTAGATTTTATAGGGCGATGTACTCAGGCATCAAGTATCAAGCAAGCATGGTTCATGAATCTGAAATAAAGTAACAAGTTCACGAAACAAGTTCATGAATCCACCAACAAGTTCAAGAAACACACAGTGGGTTCATGAATCCAACAAGTTCATGAGCCAAATAATGGCTTCATGAATCCATCAAGATACAATAAGTTCATGAACCAAGTATTGGGAAACATGGGCCCCCTTCCGAGTACACTTACCTATATCGTCCACTACTATGGTCTTTCCCATAAACCCCGGCTTGTTATTTATTATTATTATTATTATTATTATTATTATTATTATTATTATTAACCAAGCATGAAAGTGTGCGAAACATGTCAAGTAAACATGATCAAAAACATGGACAATTCTAGGCTAGGTAGGATACATGTTCGAGGGTCAAAACAATTCAAAGTATTAAGAACGACGAGAATTCCAAATCTGGACAGCATGACATTGCTACACCAAAACTGCGATTTCCGTCGGTACAAGAATGCAAATGTGGATTCGTCAGAAGGTCTAGAAACTAGACTCCTACTTGGTTCCAATGCATATAATTAAGATACATAGAATTTGTGTTAACATGTGTCAAAACAGCAAACTATACAGCATTTGTGTTCTGTCAGACGTTGTGAAACTGTGTTTATACATATGAAACAGGGTTGAAACTTCATTAATTAATTCTAAGAAAATTAGGGAATGTTCTTTAGGGTTTCCAGTATTAGCATGCAAAATTTCAAGTCGTTTACTTACTGGTAGCACAGTTAAAATAATTGTAAACAAAAGTGGTGCAGCAGTTTTTATAAATATGCAATTATCGACACAACAGCACTAAAACTATGATTTTTCCTAAACTGTAACTCGGAATTCAAAAATTCTTCATGTTATTGACAACTAGACACTTGGGAAAACATTTCATATTCAGGACTCAAGTTCAAATTCTTGTTTAATCGGGGTTGAAACAGCAAGCCAAGACAGGATAGAAACAAATAAGACTTTTTTTACATGGAATGTATCAAAATTATACTAGTTGTGAACAAGTGTATCAACAAAGGGTTGTGAATCTTAGATCATGTGATAGATAAGGCAAAATATGAGATCATCAATGGTAAACAAAGATGAGTCACATTTACAATCTACTTGTAGTATTTTCAAGGAAAAACTTGTACTAGAAAACGAAATGTACAAGAAGAATCTTGCCTTGGGGTGTAGACGATGAGTCCGACGGAGTAATAACGGAAATGGATCCGGGGTGGCAAACTCAATACACGGATCACGAACCAAACACGAACACACGATCATAATCGCAACCACTAACACAAGCACGGATCTCGATGATCAAGAGGACGATCAAGATAGAATCGACGGCTTAGATTGATCAGATCGGGATGGAGATGATAATGGCTTAGATCCTGATCAGATCGGACGGCCTAGATCAGATCTGATCTGATCAAGATCAGATGGCCAGAATTCAAAAGATCACAACTCCATGATGATGTGGATCATGATGGTCGACGGCCCAGATCTAGGAGATCAAGATCAAGATCACCAAGGCAATTGGATGGTCCAGGATGAACTTGATCAAAACATTTGATCAACAGCAAGGTTGGCTCTACAACTTCGGGGTTTTGCTGTCGCGAGAATGCTGGGCGGAGGCAGACGTAGGGGATCACCGGTGGACAGGGTGGTGCGACACAGTGATGTTACTGCAGTTGCTCAAGCTGCTGCGGTGGCTGAGACGTCGCACAGATAACGCGACGACGGAAGGCAGGGACCAGGGGGCGGCGCAAGCAAACGGGGCACACAGGGGCACGACTGGAGCTCGCGGTGCTATTTTTGGGGCCGACTATTGACTGGGGAAGAGGAGACGGCAGATGGAGGGTCGACTGCGGGGAGCACAGAGGGCTATGGTCGACGCTGTTGTCGACGGAGGGGGGGAGAGAGAGAGAGGAAATGAGCGACAGGCAGGGATGATCAGGCGATAGGGGTGATCGGGATAGGGGTTGGAGAGGAAACGGCTAGGGTTTAGGAAAAGAGAAGATGAATAGTCAGGCAGTAAAAATAAGAAAGTTTTGAGGGTTAAGCACAGGCTGGGTTTCGGGTTGGGGTGTACAGGGTATATGAACATGGGTTTTAGGTATTTATAGGGTTGTGGATCCAATAGGGTTTAGAGATATATTAGTAATGGGTATTAAAATATATTGGGTATTAAAATCCAATAGGATCAAGATAACAAAATAAAATAGGGTTTATAACAAAATATAATTTGAATTAAAATATAGAATTCATTTGAAATAAGTACAAATATGAGTAATACATAAAGATAGGTTTTTAAATTAACAAACAAGGATAATAAAAAGAAAAATAATAATAATAATAATAATAATAATAATAATAATAATAATAATAATAATAACAATCATAATAATAATAAAAATAAAATAACAGTAATAATAATAATAATAAGATTTGTGTTATAATACAAAATCATTGGAAAATAGTCACAAATAAAACCATCGATCAGAATAGGGTTTAACAGAGGATCCAATAATACATTTTAACAAAAGAATTTTGAAAACAAAAAAAAAATTTACAAAAATTTTAAATACAGAAAATACGGATTTGGGGAAACAGGAGTTACACTCTCTTTCCGACACAGGTAGCACAGCAACAACAGCACAACCTTGCTGTGTTGCCATTCTCCCGACACCGTGCATTGCCGGGGCTTGCTGTCGTAGAGTTTTTGTGTGCGGGTGTTGTATTTGGGTGTGTGTGTGATCTCGTGGTTCATTGTACGTGAGTTGTGCTAGTGGTTTGTGTATTGGTCCGTTCGTTGGGTTGTGTTTGTGCCCGGGAAACCATTCCCATTATTCTTGTTCTTGCTTTGTTCTCATCGTCGACTATAAGGCAAGTAACTTGTATTCTTTTTGTTACGTGATACAAGTACTAAATAGCGCCTGTAGTTTAGGTTTGTTCTGGAGACAATTCTTGTGCAAAACCCCAGTTATATCTTGTCTCTATGTGTTGATTTTCCTGTAGTTAACTCATTACACACGACATGAATTTAGGGTTAGAGATAATCAATTCTTGTATACATGCATGTGCTCGTGATTATGAGGTGTTGTATGATCTCGTATGTTTGATGGGTTCGTTGTAGTATAACTCATTGTAGACTTATCAAACACCCTATACCATATTGCTTGGACATCTAGTATACCCTATTTCACGTTGGTTATGATTTGGATGTGTTTCATATGACCTAGTTGATTTTATGCATGAAGAATAATTCTGTCCTAGTTGATTTTAGACCCTATTACGATCAGTATATGAATAATATTTGTGAATATGAATTATAGAGAATTCTGTCTACATTCCAGATTTCTGACAGATCTCAGTTTTTATTTATGAGTTGCATGTTATGGCTATTTTACTACAGATGTGTTTAAAAATTCCAGATCCAGTTTTATACGAATTCTGTATGGTAATTTATTTTTATACTGATGTTAAAGATAATATTATGTTCCAATATTTTTCTGAGTACAACTAGAATTGATTTGGATTAACCCCTACTTTTTGTGGATTTAATTGATAACTTTTACAAACTATTCTATACTTTCAAACAACTACTATACTTGTAGAATTTTCTTATTGTTCAGTAAAGAAACATAATTTCAACCTAATTCTACTTGCTATCTACAAAAACTTTGTGAATATGAATTTTAGCGTTCTGTATCTATTTTATCACCCTTTTGACAGATCTGGATTTCGATATGTATTTTGTAAGATATTGCAATTTTAGTACTGCTGTGTTTATGATTCCAGATTTACAAAACTGTTGTATCTTGCTGCTTTCTGATTTTACTTGACTATTCTGTATATGTTGGAAAATTATGAAACTTTATTTTTTAATACTAAACATACTAAGGAATACCCCAAATTTTTTTTGGATTTAATCAATAATTTTTTATGCTGTTTTCCTGTTTATGAATGCAATCTTTTGATTTCTGGCTAAACATGTTATCTTGATACAATTCTGTTTTGAGTCATGTTTTTATGAAATACCATATGACTTATATATATTTGCTGAAATTGGCTGAGAGTCGATTTTCCAGATTTTCTTGCGGATCCAGGTTTGCATGTTTGTGGCAATGGGAATCCCAGATTTGGTGCAGTAGTGTTTGCTGTCCTGAACTAGTATTTTCGTTGTCCTAATCTTTTATGTGTTGTCTATCACCTGTACATGTGTATCTTCCAACCTAACCTGTTACTTGTTCATGCCATGTTATTCTTGATCTGTTTTGTGCACGTATATGCTTGTTTAATAACAATAACAAATAACCAAGTCGGGGTTAAGGGAAAGACCTTCGTAGTGGACAACATAGGTATGTGTACTCAGAAGGGGGCCTGTGTTTCCCATTACCGGTTGCCAAGTTTCATGATTACATGATTCATGCCTATTGTTATTATATGTTGTCATGTTTCATGATTACATGATTCATATCTGTTATTACTATCTGATTATATGTTGCCATGATTCGTGATGATTCATACCTGTTGTTGTTATATGTTGCCACGTTTCATGATTACATGATTCATACATATTATTACTATCTATTTCCATATTTCATGACTACATGATTCATGCCTGTTCTGTTGCAACGATTTCACGACTATGTGATTCGTGCCTGTTACCTATTACATGATGCCTGAGTACACAGCCCTATAGAAATCCACCACTAGGCCTAAACGAAATCTGCATATAAGTAGCAACCATGTGGTAAAAACCTAGGAAGCATGAAATGCTACCTAGATAGAAATAATTACAAGACTTGACATAACATGTTACATACTTACCTATTACATGATACATGTACATGCTACTTGACACCTATTACCTGTTTGCCTGTTTGCATGATACTTGACATCTATTACATGTTACCTGTACCTGTTAGTATATCATGTTACTTGATTTTGTTTCATGATTCATGCTAGTTGTTTTATTTTGTTGTCATGTCTATTCCATGCTATGTTTGTTTCGCTGTTACTCTCTATTTGTTTATTCTTTTCATGTACTTGTTGTCTGCACTACAAACGGCCCTAACTTGTATTGACGGGCGTTTTGTTTTGTTTTTCCTTTTCCTGTAATTTATTAAATTGTATATTTTGGAGATCAGCTGCCAGATGGAGTAGGTGATCTAAGATTTTAGATTCTGGAGTTCTTGCTATTATTATGATTTCTTGTTGCTTATTTGAATAAGTGTATCTTTCACTTTGATTATTTTGTATTGGGCAATGTGACCCAGAATTATTAACTTGTTCAGATCTGGTTTATTTGAGATTATTAAATTTTGTTTCAAGTAAATTCATGTTGGTATATTGATTCATATGTGCATGTGTCACGCCTCGCTTCCCAAAAGAATACGGAATACGGATACGTAACAAAAGCCCAGCGAATGATTTTCATCATTCATAAGCTGTTCAAGAATCTTTACAACATGCACGAGAAATATACAGAGTCGGAAGCGATTTAATCAACCACATGCACATAATGAATCAAAATACCATCACGAACACTTGAAACCAAATACATAAATCTCAAATAGTCATGATCTGAATAAAACATAAGTCTTGGGTCACATTGCCTAAATACAAGAAATAAATCTAAATTTCAAAATACAAGAATAATCCAAGTCTCACAAATACAATTATTGTTCAAGCACGATACAAGAAATAATAATAAATGCAGCACTAATACTTCAAGTCTCTGATACCATCTGGAACTTGTTCTCCATAATCTACAATTCATCGAATGCAGGAAAGCGGAAAAGACAAAACACAAGTATCTGTCAATTGCAAGTCACGGGTCACTTATAATGTAGGATATAAGCACATGGGGAAACTAACTAGCACATGGGATAAGTATGATGTCAGGGTAAACAACTAGCATGGTAAAGTGATCAAGTGTACATGGTATAAATCAAGTGTCAAGTAGACCAAGTAATTTATAAACATATGTCAAGTGTCAAGTGTCATGTATTCATATAATCATGTATCAAGTTCATGTCTCATGTAAACAAGTCTCATGTATCATTTAGTCATGTATCAAGCAAGCATGTATCATGTTCACGTATCATGTTCAAGTATCATGTTTCAAGTCTTTTAGTGAATTACTATCTAGGTAACACTTCATGCATCCCATACTACATGGTTGCTACAACACAACAGTTTCGCTTTAGATTTCATAGTGGACCATACAGGACAGTATACACGGGGACAAGCAAGTAATTGAGCTCCAAGCTCCATGTATCATGTGTCATGTAATCACGTGTCAAGTAGTGCAAGTGGCAAGTATCGTGTCTTGCGTGTAAGTATCAAGTATCATGTCAAGTATCACGTAGGATCAGTGGATCCCCTTCCGAGTACACATTTCTGAATTACCCACTATTAGATCTGTCTCTTAAACCCCGGCTTGGTTATTTTATTATTAATATCAAAAAAGCATGTATATGTGCAAAATATATCAAGAATAACATGGCATGATCATGTAAAAAGTGCAATGTAGCAAACTAAACATGTACGAGTGCAAGTTATCTCATAAAGGAACACAATAAACAAATCTTACGTTCAGGAAAGTAAGACCATGCTATAGTAAAATTGTGATTCCATGGGTTACAAATAAGAAAATCTAGATCCGTCAAAGGATCTGGAAAATAGACATCCACAAGAATCCAACGAGTATAAATAATTCATATATTAGTTCGCAACAACACAGCTCAAAACTGATTTGAATACAGAAATTAGGTTCAGCCAGAAATCAAGAAAACGAATTCGAGAGCATGAAAACAGCATGAAAATACATTAAATAATTTCATGAGAAATCTGGGGTATTCCCCTATATGTCCAGAATCAAAATATAGAATTTCATAATTTTCCAGGAAAAATAGACAAGTCATCAAAAATAAGAAAGCATCACGAAAACATAGTTTAGCGAATCTGGAAATCCCAACACTGCTGTACGAAACTAAGATATCTCGCAACCAGTGAAACGAAATCCAATTCCGACAAAGGTATATGAAAATATATAGAAATTACTAACTTTCACATTTCACAAAGAATTTTCATACAGTAAAAGGAATCATAGTGAAAATAAGGTTCTTTACAGAACAGCGAGCAAAATACAACATGTATAGATTTTAGAAACGAGCATGAAACACCACATAAAACTTATTAATAAAATTCACCAAAATTCTGGGTAATCTCTAACTTAATAAAGAAACACTGAACAAAATATTGGCTCAAAATAATATGTATAACATAGTTCTTGAAAATAGTTTGTTAACAAAATTGCTGAAAAACAGAATCTGGAAAAGATCGACACCTCTGTATTAAAACAGTCATAACTCGGTCATAAGAAATCCAAATCAAGTAAAACCAGTGGGGTTTGAAAATAGACGAAATTATCTAAAACTCAAATTTTATACCGAGATCAAGATACTGGCTGTAGCATAGACGAAAATTGCAAACAAAACAGAACATCCAGAAAATACAGATTTCACCCTCAAGCACAAAGACAACATAGATTCATGAATACTGCTCCAAACACATCCAAACTTGAAATACAACCTACCAAGTGTCTAAACATCATGATTTAGGGTTATTAACATGTCCTCGCCTATGATTTCACATGGGTATCAACAAAACACGAATTTGCACAAATTCTCACATACACGACTAGAAATCAAGAACATGCGAATCCTAGGTTATATCATGTCAAGAATTGTGTCGTGAGTCATCTATGGCCAAAATATCCCAATAGAGACAAAATCCATCAAGGACAATACAATCAAAGGTTATCTCTAGACCCAACTACACTATAGGTGAACTTTGGTACTTGTATCAAACAAATGAATTGGAGTACAAGTTACTTGCCATAATTTGGAGATGAAGAATGATGCAATTAAGCTTAGAAGCAAAACCCACGAACGAAATCCACTACAAGCACGAATCCAAGCAACCATGAACGAAATCTTCTCACGAACGAATCCCTTGAAGCAACGACCAAAGTGGCAAGCAACCACTTTGAGAACACCACGAAGAGACGAGTATGGGGTTAAAAAGTTGCAAGATGATGATGGTGGTGCTATTATGGTGGTTGGCAACCAAGGATGGAGGATCTCGGGTTTGTGAAGTGGCCGGGTGTGAAGATGGCCTGATCTAGGTGGTGCTCGGCCTAGGGAAGGGGATGGCCGGCTGATGGTGAGGGGGTTGTTGGGTGTGGGGCAAGTGCAGACCGGAAGAGAGAGGGAGAGAGAATAGGATGGAGGTCGGGATTGAGTGTGGGGAAAAATAGGGTTAGGGTTAGGTTTTTAGGATGTTAGGGTTTATATATAGGGTGTAAATGTGGGTTAATGGGTTGTGGGTATTAGCAACTAGTAATAAGTATACAAATGGGTTTTGGATATTGGGTCAAATACAAATGGGAATACAATTAGGAGTGAATTCTACGGCTCTAGAAAAATCTTATTAGGATTCAAAAATAATAGGTTTGGGAAAACACCACCAAAACTCCACCACAACATCAAGAAAAATAAAAATAAAGATATCGAGCCCAAAAATGAGGAAATGATCAAAATAATGAAAAAAGATCAAAAGAGACGATCAATCAAACACAAGGAGCTCAAAATGGAATAAAATGAATATATATTGAAAAGAAATCCAATATACGGTTCAGAAAAAAATACAAGAGAGAAAAATACACCCAAAGATGAAAAATACAGTCAAAATACATAAAATGGAAAACAGGGATTACAATCCTACCCACCTAACAAGAAGAATTTCGTCCTCGAAATTCAAAAAGAAGATACATAGGGTAACCCCAAAACAACCAAAAGAACAAAATAAAAAACTACTCAAACAAATGAGGAAACTTCTGCTGAATTTCCTCCTCCATCTCCCAAGTTGACTCACCAGGCGAGTGAGGATTCCAAGCAACACGAACCAACTTGATAACCTTTTTCTTAAGCACTTTCTCCCACTGATCCACAATAGCAACTGGCAGAATCTCACAAGTCAAATCCGGCCGAATGGTCAACTCAGAATAGTCGATGACGTGGCTCTCATATCGGATATTCCTCCTGAATTGTGAGACATGGAAAATATCGTGCACTCCTGATAAAGCTGGCGGCAAAGCAAGACGATAGGCCACCTTGCCTACTCGCTCCAAAATCTCAAACGGTCCAATAAACCTAGGGCTAAGCTTGCCCCCGCCATCGAAACAAATGACACCGCACCACAGCGATACCTTAAGGAAAACATGGTCACCAACAACAAACTCCAAAGCCCTACGATGGACATCAGCCCACCACCTCTGCCTTTCCTAAGTTGCCTGCAAATTCTTCCTGATCTGAACCACTGCATCCACTGTCTTGGTGATCAACTCTGGACCCAACAACTTCTTCTCACCAATGTCATCTGAGCACACTGGTGATCTGCACTTCCGCCCATAGAGTGCCTCGAACGGAACAGCTTTAATACTGGCTTGAAAACTGTTATTGTACGAGAACTCTACGAGATGCAAATGATCCTCCCAAGACCCACCAAACTGAAGCATACAGGACCTCAACATGTCCTCAAGAATCTGAATAGTCCGCTCTGACTGTCCATCAGTCTGGGAATGAAAAGTTGTACTTTAATTTACTCCCCAAACTATTTTGAAGACTCTCCCAGAACTGATATCTGAATCTCGTATCCCAGTCAGATACAATACTGACTGGAACCCATGAAGTCTGACAATCTCTTGCATATACCTCTCAGCTAGGCTCTCAGTAGACTGACCGACGCGAAAAGGAATGAAGTGAGCACTCTTCATCAAACGGTCGACAATCACCCAAATGGCATTATGACCCTTAGGACTCCTCGACAAAGCGGTCACAAAATCCATAGTGATATGTTCCCACTTCCACTCTGGGATAGGAAGCGGTTGAAGAAGTCTAGCGGTTCTCTGATGCTCTGCCTTAACCTGCTGGCAGATCAAACACTGAGAAACATACTGAGCCACAGCCCTTTTCATACCCTGCCACCAGAATTGAAGCTTCAAATCTTGATACATCTTAGTACCGCCATGATGGATAGAATACGAAGACTGATGGGCTTCCTCAAGCAACCTCTGACGAACTTCACCTTCTGGAACACATAATCTAGACCAAAAACGAAGAGATCCATCCGAATGAATAATCATGTCCGTCCTGGACCCAGACTCAACCTCAGCTCGAAATCACTGCAACTATGCATCACTAGCCTGTGCCTCTTCAATCTGATCAACAAGAGACGACTGCAGCTGAAGCACAAAACAACTCTGATCAGAACTTGGCAACAAGACCTCCAACTCCAACCTCCTCATCTGCTCAATCAGATCCCTCTGTAGAGTCAAGAACATAACTGCCGGTCTCTTGCTCAAAGCATCTAGTACAAAGTTTACTTTACCAGGATGGTATTGCAAACCGATGTCATAATCGGCCATAAGCTCCAACCAACGCCTTTGCCTCATGTTTAACTCCTTTTGGGTGAAGACGTACTTGAAACTTTTATGGTTTGTAAAGATCTCCACTCGGTCCCCAAGTAAATAATGTCTCCATAGCTTCAAAGTAAAAATCACTGGCGCTAACTGCAAGTCATGAGTAGGATAGTTTTTCTCATGCGGCCTCAACTGCCTCGATGCATACGCAATGACTCGGCCCTTTTGCATCAAAACTGCTCCAAGACTCTTACCAGAAGTATCACAGTGAATTACAAATCTGCCTGAACCATCGAGAATAGTAACACAGGCACTGACGTCAATCTGTTTTTCAACTCAACAAAAGCACCATCACACTCATCAGACCAACAGAACTTCTGATCCTTCCCAGTCAACTTAGTCAACGGTCCTGCTATCTTCGAAAAATCTTGGACGAACTTCTGATAATAGCCAGCCAAACCGAGGAAACTCCTGACTTCTAAAATTGACTTGGGAATAGGCCAATCCTTCACAGCCTCAACCTTAGCAGGATCCACAGAAATACCATCGCCAGAAACAATATGCCCCAAGAAAGAAATCATGTCGAGCCAAAACTCGCACTTGCTAAGTTTTCCATAGAGCTGATTCTCCCTCAAAGTCTGCAGATCCACTCTAAGATGCTCAGCATGATCTTTCCAATTCCGAGAATACACCAAAATATCGTCAATAAAGACCACCACAAATCTATCCAAGAACTGAGAGAAAACCCGGTTCATAAGACTATGAATACAGCCGGTGAATTCGTAACTACGAACGGCATCACAAGATACTCATAATACCCATATCTAGTCCTAAAGGCAGTCTTCTGTATATCTGCAGCCTTCACCTTGACTTGGTGATATCCAGAACGAAGATCCAACTTCGAGAAAATAGCAGCCCCACTCAGCTGATCAAAAAAATCATCTATCCTGGGCAACGGATACCGATTCTTCATAGTAACTTTGTTCAGTTCTCGAAAATCCATTTACAGTCGACGACTACCATCCTTCTTGTCAACAAAAAGGACCGGAGCACCCCATGGCGAAACACTAGGTCTAATGAAACCCAAATCAAGCAATTGCTGCATCTGCACCTTAAGCTCTGCCAGCTCAATCGGTGCCATCCTGTAGAGACTCTTTGATATCGGCTCTGTTCCAGGCTAAACATTAATACCGAATTTCACTTCCCTATCAGGGGGTAAGCCCGGCAACTCATCTGGAAAAACATCCAAGAAATCCCGAACTACTAGAGGTGGAGCCTCACAGCCTGAATGCAATTCCATCGCACAAATCTCCTGATCAACTGCAGCTCGGCCAAGGGAAGACTCCTCGGCATGAAACTCAAACTTTATGTGATCTGGAATCTGGAACACAACCTTCTTGGCACAGCAATCAATAATAGCATGGGTTTCACCCAACCAATCCATACCCAGAATAACGTCAAATCTCGATTTCCCAATTACAATCAGATTGGCTTTGAACTCTGCGCTACCAATAATTACGGGACACTGTCTGCACTCTCGAGAACAAATAACAACTCCACCACCTGTCACAATGTTCCAAGCCTCTGACATGTTGCTACACTCCAACTGATGGTGAGCGACAAATCGAGAGGAGACAAAAGAATGGGTTGCCCCAGAATCAAACAGAATGTGAGCAGGGAAAGAGCACACAAGCACAACACCATAGATGGAAAGCAAAAAGGACAAGGAAAAGAATGGATGACATCAAAATCAAGGAATATGGGTACGAGAAGAATGAATTCATACCCAAAAAGAAATCAAATAGGAAGGGACAAAAAGAATGGAATAAGACTAGTATCCAAATCAATGTTGATAATATTTGATTCATTTTATGCATGCATGGTTGGTGCGATATTGCGTAGATTCCAGTTCGAGCCAAGCTTGTATAATATATTAGTTGCCCAATATATTAGCCAAACCTGGTGCTCTGATACCACTAAAAATCCTGTCACGTCCCTCTTCCAAAAAGAATACGGAATACGGATACGTAACAAAAGCCCAGCGAATGATTTTCATCATCCATAAGCTGTTCAAGAATCTTTATAACATGCACGAGAAATATACAAAGTCGGAAGCAATTTAATCAACCAAATGCACATAATGAGTCAAAATACCATCACGAATACTTGAAACCAAATACATAAATCTCAAATAGTCATGATCTGAATAAAACACAAGTCTTGGGTCACATTGCCCAAATACAAGAAATAAATCCAAGTCTCAAAATACAAGAATAATCCAAGTCTCATGAATACAATTATTGTTCAAGCACATTACAAGAAATAATAATAAATGTAGCACTAATACTTCAAGTTTTCGATACCATCTGAAACCTGTTCTTCATAATCTGCAATTCATCGAATGCTGGAAAGAGGAAAAGAGAAAACACAAGTACCCGTCAATTGCAAGTCACGGGTCACTTATAATGTAGGATACAAGCACATGGAGAAACTAACTAGCACATGGGATAAGTATGATATCAGGGTAAACAACTAGCATGGTAAAGTGATCAAGTGTACATGGCATAAATCAAGTGTCAAGTAGACCAAGTATTTTATAAACATGTGTCAAGTGTCAAGTGTCATGTATTCATGTAATCATCTATCAAGTTCATGTCTCATGTAAATAAGTCTCATGTATCATGTAGTCAAGTATCAAACAAGCATGTATCATGTTCACATATCATGCTCAAGTATCATGTTTCAAGTCTTGTAGTGAATTACTATCTCGGTAACACATCATGCACCCCATAACATGGTTGCTACAATACAACAGTTTCGCTTTAGATTTCATAGTAGACCATAAAGGGCAGCATACTCGGGGACAAGCAAGTAATTGAGCTCCAAGCTCCATGTATCATGTATTATGTAATCACGTATCAAGTATTGCAAGTGGCAAGTATCGTGTCTTGCATGTAAGTATCAAGTATCATGTCAAGTATCACGTAGGATCAGTGGATCCTTTTCTGAGTACACATTTCTGAATTACCCACTATTAGATCTGTCCCTTAAACCCCGGCTTGGTTATTTTATTATTAATGTCAAACAAGCAGGTATATGTGCAAAATATATCAAGAATAGCATGGCATGATCATGTAACAAGTGCAAGTAGCAAACTAAACATAAACGAGTGCAAGTTATCTTATAAAGGAACACAATAAACACATCTCAAGTTCAGGACAACAAGACCATGCTGTAGTAAAACAGAGATTTCAGGGGTTACAAATAAGCAAATCTAGATCCGTCGAAGGATTTGGAAAATAAACATCCACACGAATCTAGCGAGTATAAATAATTCATATACTAGTTCACAACAACACAGCTCAAAACTAATTTGAATACAGAAATTAGGTTCAGCCAGAAATCAAGAAAACGAATTCGAGAGCATGAAAACAGCATGAAAATACATTAAATAATTTCATGAGAAATCTGGGGTATTCCCCTATATGTCCAGAATCAAAATATAGAATTTCATAATTTTCCAGGAAAAATAGATAAGTCATCAAAAATAAGAAAACATCACGAAAACATAGTTTAGCGAATCTAGAAATCCCAACACTGCTGTACAAAAACTAAGATATCTCGCAACCAGTGAAACGAAATCCAATTCCGAAAAAGGTATATGAAAATAGATATAAATCACTAACTTTCACATTTCACAAAGAATTTTCATAAGGAATCATAGTGAAAATAAGGTTCTTCACAGAACATCGATCAAATTACAGCATGTATAGGTTTTAGAAACGAGCATGAAACACCACATTAAACTTATCAATAAAATTCACCAAAATTCTGGGTGATCCCTAACTTAATAAAGAAACACTGAAAAAAATATTGGATCAAAATAATATGTATAACATAGTTCTTGAAAATAGTTTGTTAAGAAAATTGCTGAAAAACAAGAATCTGGAAAAGAACGACACCTCTGTTCTAAAACAGTCATAACTCAGTCATAAGAAATCCAAATTAAGTAAAACTAGTGGGGTTTGAAAATAGACGAAATTATCTAAAACTCAAATTTTATACCGGGATCAAGATACTGGCTGTAGCATAGACGAAAACAGCAAACAAACAAGAACATCTAGAAAATAAAGATTTCACCCTCAAGCACAAAGACAACATAGATTCATGAATATTGCTCCAAACACATCCAAACTTGAAATACAACCTACCAAGTGTCTAAACATCATGATTTAGGTTTATTAACATGTCCTCGCCTATGATTTCACATGGGTATCAACAAAACACGAATTTGCACAAATTCTCACATACACGACTAGAAATCAAGAATGGGCGAATCCTAGGTTATATCATATCAAGAATTGTGTTGTGAGTCTTCTATGGCCAAAATGTCACAATAGAGCCAAAAATTCATCAAGGAAAACATAATCAAAGGTTGTCTCTAGACCCAACTACACTATAGGTGAACTTTGGTACTTGTATCAAACAAATTAATTGGAGTACAAGTTACTTGCCTTAATTTAGGGATGAAGAGCGATGCAAATAAGCCTAGAATCAAAACCCACATACGAAATCCGCTACAAGCACGAATCCAAGCAACCACGAACGAAATCTTCTCACGAACGAATCTCTTGAAGCAACGACCAAAGTGGCAAGCACCCACTTTGAGAACACCACGAAGAGACGAGTATGGGGTTAAAAAATTGCAAGAAGATGATGGTGGTGCTGTTATGGTGGTCGGCAACCAAGGATGGAGGATCTCAGGTTTGTGAAGTGGCCGGGTGTGAAGATGGCTGGAGCTAGGTGGTGCTCGGCCTAGGGAAGGGGATGGCCAGCTGATGGTGAGTGGGTTGTCGGGAGTGGGGCAAGTGCAGGCTGGAAGAGAGAGGGAGAGAGAATAGGATGGAGGCCGGGATTGAGTGTGGGGAAAAATAGGGTTAAGGTTAGGGTTTTAGGATGTTAGGGTATATATATAGGGTGTAAATGTGGGTTAATGAGTTGTGGGTATTAGCAACTAGTAATAAGTATACAAATGGGTTTTGGATATTGGGTCAAATACAAATGGGAATAAAATTAGGAGTGAATTCTACGGCTCTAGAAAAATCTTATTAGGAGTAAAAAATAATAGGTTTCGGAAAACACCACCAAAACTCCACCACAACATCAAGAAAAATAAAAATAAAGATATCGAGCCCAAAAATGAGGAAATGATCAAAATAATGAAAAACAATCAAAAGAGATGATCAATCAAACACAAGGAGATCAAAATGGAATAAAACGAATATATATTGAAAACAAATCCAATATACGGTTCAGAAAAAAATACAATAGAGAAAAATACACTCAAAGATGAAAAATACAGTCAAAATACATAAAATAAAAAACCAGGGTTACAGCATGCGTGGTTAACTTCTATTGCTTCCTACTCTGACTATTCCTGTGAAATGTTGTAAAGATTCTGACAGCTTATGGATGATGAAAATCATTCGCTGGACTTAGTCACGTATCCGTATTCCATATTCTCTTTTTGGGAAGCGAGGCATGACAAGGTTTTTAGTGGTATCAGAGCCGAGGTTTGGCTATTGTTTTAGTTTGACTGATATATTAGACAAGCTTGGCTCGACCTGGGATTGGCTCAACAGTACACAGACCATGCATATATGAATGAATTATAATCAACTTTGATCTGGATGCTGATTGTTTTTGATCTTGTGCAGACCATGGCTCATAGAGGTTCCACATCTCGTCCTCAGTAAGATCAGCCCGGCTTGAGGCCGTTACCAATGTATTGGAGCGGTTGGTCAATATACAGGAAAACCACAGTGACCTTGTGATGACTGCTTTGGAAGCTGCTCGGGTTCTGCCTCCCACTGTGCCTATGTAGGCAGCTCTGCCTCCTCGTCCGGGTACAGTCACAGATTTCATGAGGCTGCATCCTGACAGATTTTCTGGCACTGAGACGCCTTTGGAGGCCTAACAGTGGTTGTCCTGATTGATTAGTAGCTTTTGGCAGCAAGAGTTGCCGATGCTGATAGAGTGGATGTGGTAGCCATCCAGCTGGTGGATCTGGCTCACATTTGGTGGAGGTCCGAGTCCAAAAGGCTCGAACGACCGATCTCTTGGGCCACGTTCACTAGGAGATTCTTAGAGAAGTTCTTCCCTAGCAACACTCGAGTTGAAATGGAGCAGCAATTCCTGGCCCTAAAATAGGTTGGTCATTATTCTATTTTGGAATTTTGTTACATATTGTCCATGCAATGTTGTAACATGAGACTTTCTTGAAACAAGGCTCCAGGTCTGTGGATGAGTATGCAGCAGAATTTACAAGACTTAGCCACTTCGCAACCGTTCTTGTGGTGAACGAAGAGGACAGGGCTCGTAGATTCATGCTGGGACTTGAGCGAGATATTAAGGTGCAACTCGTCTCCCTTCGCTTGCGTACTTATGCTGAGGCTCTTGAGGCAGCTTGAGCTCGGGAGCAAGCTCGTGGTGGGTTGGCTCCTCTCTATCAGACTGTTCCACACTCTATTATTGCTAGGCCTTCTGGTGGGCCGATTCGGAGGCCTGTCCCAGCCTATCCTGTCACGGCAGCTCCTTACCCTTCTGCCATTCCTCGGAGAGAGGGATTCTGTGATTTCTGTCAGATGATCGGGCATATCCGCAGAGACTGCAGGCTTGCCAATTGTCGCTGTTTTGGATGTGGTGCTACTGACCATTCAGTACGGGATTGTCCACAGCAGAGGATGGCTCTTCCAACCGGGGGTCCTATTCAGCAGGTAGCCCCAGCTCGTGGTCCAGTCAGGTCACCGCTTCCTCCTCAGCGCCAGATTATTAGTCAGAGGACTGCTGCCCCCAGGAGAGGTCAGGATTTCAACCTGATTGCTACTGATGCTGAGACAGCAGAGGGTGTTGTTGCAGGTATATTTTGCTTTTATTGCATTGCTGTTTTGTTGTTTCCCTCTTTCTTCTTTCATTTCACTTGCATTATTCTTTTATGTTATCTTCTGCATTGTGTCTTCCTCACCCTTGATCATCAATTCTTTTCCTCTTGTTTTTTATTCTATCTTAGGTGTTATCCTTGTTTGCTCTTTTCCTGCTCTTGTTCTCTTTGATTTCGGGGCAACCCATTCCTTCATCTCTTCTTGGTTCGTGGCTCGCCATCAGTTGGAGTGCGGCATTATGTCAGAGTCTTGGAACAATGTGACTGGTGGTGGTGTTTTCATTTGTTCCCGAGAGTGCAGGTAGAGTCCCATAGTTATTGGTGGTGCAGATTTCAAGGCCAACAAGATTGTAATTGGGAATTCAGGATTCAACATCATTCTTAGTATAGATTGGTTGGGTGAATCCCACGCCATTATTGATTAGCATGCCAAGAAGTTTGTATTCCAAACCCCAGGTCACGCAGAGATTGAGTTCCATGCCGGGGAGATGCCCTTTGGCCGGGCTGAGACTGTAGTTGATCAGGAGGATGGAATTGCATTCAGGCTGTGAGGCTGCACCTCTAGTAGTGCAGGATTTCCTAGATGTTTTTCCAGAGGAGTTGCCTGGCTTACCCCCTGAGAGGGATGTGGATTTTGGTATTGAAGTTCAGCCTGGTACGACACCGATATCGAAATATCTCTCCAGGATGGCACCGGTTGAGTTAGCAAAACTTAAGGTGCAGATTAAGGAGTTGCTTGATTTGGGGTTCATTAGAACCAGTGTTTCGCCTTGAGGTGCTCTAGTCCTTTTTGTCAACAAGAAGGATGGTAGTCGTCGACTGTGCGTCGATTTTGGGAACTGAACAGTGTTACTGTGAAGAATCGGTATTCATTACCCAGGATCGATGACTTATTTGATCAGTTGAGCGGAGCATCTATTTTCTAGAAGTTTGATCTTCGTTTCGGGTATCATCAGGTCAAGGTGAAGGCGACTGATGTACAGGAGACTGCATTTAGGACCAGATATGGGCACTATGAGTATCTTGTGATGCCGTTCGGGGTCACGAATGCGTCAGCTGTATTCATGAGTCGTATGAATAGGGTCTTTTTCCAGTTTCTGGATAGATTCGTGGTGGTCTTCATTAATGACATTCTGGTGTATTCTCGAAATCGGGAAGATCATGTTGAGCATCTTAGGTTGGTTCTGCAGATTTTGAGGGAGAATTAGCTCTATGGGAAACTCAGCAAGAGTGAGTTTTGGCTCGACAGAGTTACTTTCTTGGGACACATTATCTCGGGAGATGGTATTTCTGTGGATTTGTCTAAGGTTGAGACTGTGAAGGATTGGCCACTTCCCATGTCCGTTTCAGAGGTGAGGAGTTTCCTTGGTCTAGCTGGCTATTATCAGAAATTCGCCCAAGATTTTTCGAAGATAGCAGGACCATTGACTAAGCTGACAGGGAAGGATTAGAAGTTCTGTTGGTCTGAGGCATACAGTGAGCCTTTTGCTGAGTTGAAGAACAGGTTGACGTCAGCACCAGTGTTGACTATTCCAGATGGTTCAGGCAGATTTGTAGTTCACTTTGACACTTCTGGTAAGGGTCTTGGAGCAGTTCTGATGCAGAAGGGCCGAGTCGTGACTTATGCATCGAGGCAGTGGAGGCCGCATGAGAAGAACTATCTGACTCATGACTTGGAGTTAGCGGTAGTGATCTTTGCTTTGAAGCTGTGGAGACACTATTTACTTGAGGACCGAGTGGAGATCTTTACATGATCACAAAAGTCTCAAGTACGTCTTCTCCCAGAAGGAGTTGAACATGAGGCAAAGGCGTTGGTTGGAGCTTATGGCCGATTATGACATCAGTTTGCAATACCATTCTGGTATAGTAAACTTGGTGCCAGATGCTTTGAGCAGGAGACCGACAGCTATGTTCCTAACTCAGCAGAGAGATTTGGTTGAGCAGATGCAGAGGTTGGAGTTGGATGTGTTATTGCCAAGTTCTGATCGGAGTTGTTTGGTGCTCCAGCTTTAGTCGTCTCTTGTTGATCAGATCAAAGAGGCTCAGGCTGGTGATGAGGAGTTGCAAGGTTTCAGGGCAGAAGTTGAGTCTGGTTCCAGAACGAATATGGTTATTCATGTTGATGGATCGCTTTGTTTTGGATCCAGGTTGTGTGTCCCAAAAGGTGAAGTTCGTTAGAGGTTGCTTGAGGAAGCTCACCAATCATCGTATTCTATTCATCTTGGAGGTACTAAGATGTATCGGGACTTGAAGCTTCATTTTTTGTGGCATGGTATGAAGAGGGCTGTGGCTCTGTTTGTATCTTACTGTTTGATCTGCCAGCAGGTGAAAGCAGAGCATCAGAGAACCACCGGACTTCTTCAACCACTTCTCATTACAGAGTGAAAATGGGAACACATCACTATGGATTTTGTGACTGCTTTGCCAAGGAGTCCTAATGGTCATAATGCTATTTGGATGATTGTTGACCGACTGACGAAGAGTGCTCACTTCATTTTCTTCCGTGTCAGACAGTCTACTGAGAGACTAGCTGAGAAGTACATGCAAAAGATCGTCAGACTTCATGGGGTTCCAATTAGTATTGTATCTGACAGGGATACACGATTCAGGTCTTAGTTTTGGGAGATTCTTCAGAGTAGTTTGGGGAGTAAATTAAAGTACAGTACAACTTTTTATTCCCAGATAGATGGACAATCAGAGAGGACCATCCAGGCTCTAGAGGACATGCTGAGGTCCGGTATACTGCAGTTCGGTGGATCATGGGAGGACCAATTGCATCTCCATACAATAACAGCTTTTATGCCATTCTTAAAGTTGCACCGTTCGAGGCACTTTATGGGCGGAAGTGCAGATAACCAGTGTGCTGGGATGACATTGATGAGAAGAAGTTGTTCGGTCCAGAGTTGATCACCAGGACAGTTGATGCGGTAACTCAGATTAGGAAGCACTTGCAGGCAGCTCAGGATAGGCAGCGGCGATGGGCTGATGTCCATCGGAGAGCTTTGGAGTTTGAGGTTGGTGACCATGTAATCCTAAACGTATCGCCTTGGCGAGGTGTCATTCGGTTTGGTGGTGGGGGCAAGCTCAGCCCTAGGTTTATTGAACCGTTTGACATTGTGGAGCGAGTAAGCAAGGTGGCCTATCGTCTTGCATTGCCGCCAGCTTTATCAGGAGTGCACAATGTCTTCTATGTCTCACAACTCAGGAGATATATCCGAGATGAGAGCCACGTGATCGACTATTCTCAGTTTGACCATGCGGCCGGATTTGACTTGTGAGATTCTGTCGGTTGCTATTTTGGATCGGCGAGAGAAAGTGCGTAAGAACAAGATCATCAAGCTACTTCGTGTTTCTTGGAATCCTCACTTGCCGGGTGAGTCAACTTGGGAGCTGGAGGAGGAGATTCAACAGAAGTTTCCTCATCTGTTTGTTTAGTTGTTTTTGTGTTGTGTTCTCTCTTTTCTTTTCGGGGTTACCCTATATACTTCTTGTTTGAATTTTAAGGACAAAATTCGTCTTGTTAGGTGGATAGGATTTGTAACCCCTGTTTTCCATTTTCTGTATTTTTGGATGTATTTTCTTTTTTCAGTATTTATTCAGCTTATATTTCTTTTTGGACCATGTATTGGATTTTCTTTTTCTATATATCCATCTATTGATTTCATCGTCTTTTTACTTGCTCTTCTTGATTCAATTTGTCAGTCTATTGTTTCGACTCTATTTGATCGAGCTATTATTTTTCATCCTCTTTATTTTATATTGTTCATGCCCTATTTTATTTACTCTTTTTGTCCCCATTCCTATTGGATCCTTTATATCATATAAACCCATTAAAATCCACTACCCAAATTAAACCATATTAACCCAATAACCTATCCTACCTGTTACCTAAACCCATTATAACCAAAACCCTAATAACCAACTACCTATATATATAACCCACGCTGCACCCCCCTATTCATCTAACCACCCACCCTCTCTCTCCCCGTACAGCATCCTCCCGACCTCCAAAACCATCATCCCAGCCCTGATTCCCCGACCTCTTCCCCTGTGCTCCTCCCTAGCACCACCACAGCTCCCCTCCGGCCTAGACCCATCTCCTGCCATCCTCCTTCATCCCGATCACCCTCTCCCTATTCTCTGGTTCCCTCTCCCCATCACATCGCAACCCCATAATGCCTCCCTGGTTCCCTCTCCCCATCACATCGCAACCCCATAATGCCTCCCTACCCTCCTCTGGCAGCAGCACCTACTGCGCTGCTCTCTCTCTCTCCGATGCAGGTAGCACAGCAACAGCAGCAGCAATCTTGCTGCGTCGCCGTTCTCCCGACATCATGCATTGCCAGGGCTTGCCATCGTTGAGTTCTTGTGTGCTGGTGTTGTCTTTGGGTTTGCATGTGATCTCGTGATTCGTTGTTCGTGAGTTGTGCTCGTGGTTCGTGTATTCGTCCGTTCGTTGGGTTGTATTTGTGCCCGGGAAACCGTTCCCGTTATTCTTGTTCTTACTTCGTTCTCGTCATCGACTATACGGTAAGTAACTTATATTCTTTTTGTTGTGTAATACAAGTACTAAATACCGCATGTAGTGTAGGTGTAACATCTTGAATTTTCAGCTATAATTAAAATTTGTTTGATTTCACGTGTTGTGCACGTGCAAAATTATTGTACATTTTTCCTTAAAAGAATTGTTCTTCATGAACAAGTGTTTTAATTATTTTCCATTCTTATTTAGAAAGCCTATTTAAACTCTAGGCCTATTTGTCTCTTTCTAGACCACCCGAATTAATTAATAAAATTCATTTAGAAACCCATGGACTTCTAGCCCATTAGTGTGAGCCCATTAATTAAATCCTCTTTAATTAACAAGACTTGTAGTGTAGACTAGTTTTATAACCACTTAAATTAATTAAACTTGTACAAACTAGTAACTAGGGGGTGTTTTGATAACACGTGCATTGCACTCGCACATGTTTGGAGCCCATAAGGGGGTGGCCGGATGGTGGACAAAGAGAGAGGGAGAGATGGAGGAAGTGGAGAGGTAGTTTCTCAATCATGGGTAGTTGCTACAACTCCTTAACTCATCCTAGCCTTTGATCCCTAACAATTTGATTAAATCCCAGCCATCTATTCTCACTCAAAACATGTATAAATACCCCCTAGTTCTTCTCATTTAGAACACTAGAAAATTGATTAAGAAAGAAAAATTAGAGTGAGAAAAGATTGAGAGTTTTTGGTGAGTAAAAGATTGAGGGATTTATTTGTGTGTGTGTTCCTTCAAGAGGTGGTCGGCCTACACCATAGCAGCAAGAAGAGGAGCTCGGGTTCCATACAAGCTAGGAGGAGAAGTCAAATTGGTGGCACAAACTAGGAAGAGAAGGAGCCAATCGTTCATTCTAGGAGATTTTAGGAGTTCTTAGTTGTTTCTCTCCATAAAGGTGGGTGATTTTCTCGAACTTCTAACTAGATATCATGCTAGGGTTGGTATTGATAAAATTGATAAGAAAAACCCAATTAGGTTAGCCATGTGATTAAAAAGGAGACAAATTGTAAATAATGTGAATGCTTGTTAAATTGAATGATAGTTGATGCAAATTGTGATTCTTACCATGCTACTATGATTTATGTGATTTGTGATGTATTAGATTAAGAGAAATTGTGTTGGAATGGCTAGATAATTAAATTAGCATCATGGAAAAATGCATTGCCTAAATTGACTTGATGATAGTATGAAAAAAACAAATTTTTTAGTGGAAATGCTTGTACAATCACAAAAGAATAAGAAAAGAGAGTTATGGAAAATTGTGGTGCTAAGACATGAAGAAATCATAATTGCTTTCTCATTTTTGAAATTGTAGATTAAAAATGGAAAGTAGAGAGTAAAATTTATCTTTTGTGTCAAAAAAAATAATATTTTCTCACTGATATATTGAGAATTTATAGAAAGTATATTCTGGAAATTTAGAATGCCAAGTAGAGAGGAAAAGAATTAAAAACACTTGGTTTTTATAAAAATTCGCATTGAACAGAGAGTCAGTTATAAACATTGTAATTCAACTCATATCGAGTTAGTCACTTGGACTTCTTGGTCACTGGGTGCGCTACAGTGTGGTCACTGTAGCGCTGGTCTGGTCTTTGGTTGTGGGTTCGAAACTGGGTAGTGCCCATTTAATTCCATTTTTTTTAAAAAAAAAATTCGAAATACACAGTTCGACCTATATGGACTTAAGACCATTCCATATTGCCTAGCTGCTTTGGGCTTTCTGGTCTTCGGTGGCGCCACAGGGCGGTTACTATAGCATGGGGTTTGCCTTGGGTCTCGGGTTCGAAACCTGGTCCTGGCTTTCTAAAAACTTTTTTTTTCTTTTTTTTTCTTTTTGAGTTTATGGACTTTAAAAATTCAAAAACAAAAGATACTATAATTATTATAAAAATATTTAGACTTCATGAAAAATATTTCTACATTTTTTGGACTAATAAAATGAGATCTAGAGACCAAAGTTGGGTAAAAAAATAATTGAAAGAACTCCATAGAGTTGATGTTGTGAAAGTAAAAATGTGGTTAATTCTAGAGAAAATTCCATGTAGTTTATAAAAGTGAATTTTGTATGAAAAATTAAAGTGTGAATTATTATGGGTTTTATTCATAAAATTGTGAGTTTTAATGCATGGGAAGTTTACTTAGGATAAAATTGTGATTTTTGAACCAAGTAAAGGAAAGAAATGATAATGCGAGAAATAAAGGAACTATACGGAGATTAAATTATGATTAGGAAAGGAATAATTTAAATTTGTCACTTTGTGCAAGAAATTAATGCATAAGAATGAAATAGAAGAATCATGTTGAATTATGAAAAACTTTATGAGTGTGAATACTCAATTCTATGAACATGAAATGAGATTAAAAACTAGAGTACGGCTAAGACCTCATACCGGCATTTCGAATAAATTCTTTTGAGAGGGAATGTTTAAATGAAAGACCAAGTTGGGTCATTGTGTTGATTGATGGTTAAGACCGGTATAGAGGAGGTGCTAACTTTAGAATGTTGATTTTATTCTTGATTCAATAATTAAGGATTAGATACATAGCGAAGATGTGATGAAACTAAGAGAAAAATACGAGTATGACGGCCATCAGATTGGCGGTGTGAGAGTGATTCATAGGTTCTCTTCTTGATGTATCATGTCATGGCGTGAACAGTACTCCGAAATTATTGTCCCGGTGGCAATGCTTGTAGGTGTTTGGTGACTACGGGTGGTGCCATCGTTCCATGACGGAGGCTGAATTATCCATAGGCTCTGCACGATGCTTCATGTCACGACGTGGGATTCCCCTCCAGGCTGTCTGGACATGGGCTCGTAACTCATAGAACATCTAGGATACTTACCGTAGTTACCGTAGTAGCTTAAGTCATGGAGAGGGATCGAATCCTACAAGATGAAGAATGATTAAGGGCTTGCCCTCGGACCTATATAGTATGGGATCCATAGAATCCGAACAAGTGAGCATTATTGTCTTCTAATACAAAAATTTGCATTAAGGACTAAATGCACATTCACACACGACATCAATTGGGTAGTCCCCGTAGATTTGTTTTGTGATAAGTGTGTGCTTTTAAGTAAGAAAAAATTGATGTATTATATCCTAGCATCGGTTGAATGAACTGACGTGCCCACAGTTTCCATGCAGGATAAAGTGATTGACAAGACAAAAGATTGATTGCTGCTTAAAGAAATGTTCAAGTTATTATTCAATTCATGTATAAATGTTGTAATTTATAATTCTGCTGCATTGATGTAAACTCTGATGTAATAAAAGTTTTTAAGTCCTTGTAAAATTGCACGAAGGAAGTGTAAAGATCCTGTTGAACTTCGAATTCGGTCCTATTTGGAATTCGGGGTGTTACAGAGTGGTATCAGAGCCACGCTTCCAAGTAGTACAAATTTATAAGGAATGACACCCTAGAGTGGACATTAGAGCGTGTGTTGAGTATAGAGATTTAAATGTAAGTCACTTACATTTGTGTTGCTCTATAATTTATACTTCTTCTTCTCCTTTTTCCAAGATGGCAAACCATTTTGACCCAACAGGCAATGATGATTGGCACATAATCGAGGAGGATTACTACCCTGAACAAGCAGACTCCGACGAAGAAGATCCCAAAGAATTTGAGGAGGAATGGCCTGAGTCTCGAGAGATCACTCCGCCTCCAGATTCATCAGATGATTCCTCCGACGAGGAAGAGCCAGTTTCGAGCAGTCTCATCGTGTCTCTTCAGAGGCAAGTGGAGACTTAGAGGGAGAGAGTAGATTTACTGCAGGCCCGGTGTGCGAAGTGCAAGGAGGATATTGCAATTCTTAGTCATCGTATTTGGGATCTCGAGAAGAGAAAGAACATGTACGATGCACTGAAGGAAGAAGTGGCGAAACTACGGGAAGAGCTTTGGAAAGCCATGAGGAACCGTAGGAACTAGAATGTTGTATCTTCTTACTGCTTTCATTTGATGTCAGAAATGTTTTAAATTTGAATGTACAAAGTTTGAATTCAATGAAATGAAGAGTTGATTTATATTCATGTCTTCTACTTTGAATTTAATGGATCTTTTGCATCAGGATATGGCTGGAAGAAGGGCTAGAAGCGGAGAAGGACTGGACTTGGAAACGGAGTTAGCGAGAGTTTATCAGACCCTCAATGTCGTTGCCAAGAATTAGAACCAGGGGAGGATACCTGCAAATCCAGTTCCTGGGGCAATCAAGCTCGTGGAATCATTCAAGAGGATGAAACCACCAGTGTTTGAGGGAAAGTCAGACCCAGATGCGGCTGACAATTGGATCAGGCAGGTCGAGACTATCTTTGAAGTCTTGAAAACTCCGAAAGGCAGCAAGGTGAAGTTGGCTGCACTACAGTTCGAGAAGGATACGGCTGTTTAGTGGCAGTCCATGAAGTGTACGATGGGAGATGTTGTTCTTGGCTGGGAGGAATTCTTGGAGGAGTTCTGCAGTCACTATTTCCCATCTGATGTCCAGGAGAATAAGGCTATGGAATTCCTGGCGCTGCAGCAAGGCGGTATGTCGGTTAGAGAGTATGAGACAAGGTTTACTCAGCTATTGAGGTATGCGCCCAAACTTGTGATGGATGAGGCGAAGAAAGTTCGGAAGTTCGAGCACGGTTTAAGGCCAAGTCTGAGATCCAAGATGATACCCCTTGGTATCAAGAGGTTTGGCAATTTGGTCAAGCAAGCTGCAGCTACGGAGGAAGATATAGGGCAGTTTCATGCCGCTCAGAACCGGAGGAACAATTGGCATGTTGGGAAGAGGCCCGCAGTTTCTAGGAATGCCAGGGGGCAGCCGCCGACTCAAAGGTTCAAACCTACTGGGGCGAACGCTATTAATGTGGCTGGGAGACCCGGAAATGGTCGAGTGAGACCTCCTGTGGTGACTTGTTTCAATTGTGGGGAGATAGGTTATTACCGATCTCACTGCCCTAAGTTGTGAGATGTCATCCGTAATGGGCCAACGCAGCAAGTTGGGAAGAAGTCGTACCAGCAGGGGCGAGTATTTGCCTTGACTGAAGCTGACGCTGATGAAGTGGATCACGTCATCACTAGTACGAAAGGCAGATGTTTAGAAGTGTTTTCCTGTTGTTCTGTTTTTCCTGCTTTATTTAGTGAACTGTTATGTAACGAGTGTGTGTTATGTAACAGGAGAACTTTATTTGAATGGAAAGAAAGTTGTTGTTTTTTTGATACTGGATCCTCTCATACTTTTGTATCTCCTAAATTTGCTAAAGTCTTGGGAGTTGAACCGAAGGTCT
The DNA here is from genome assembly GCA_017893485.1 of Hemerocallis citrina. NCBI lineage: Eukaryota > Viridiplantae > Streptophyta > Magnoliopsida > Asparagales > Asphodelaceae > Hemerocallis > Hemerocallis citrina. The sequence goes on from CM030366.1 coordinate 83,598,853, forward strand.
TTCCAAGCAAGGTATTAGTAGTTGCTACTCCATCAGGGGAGACCTTAACCACTGATCGGTACTATGTGGACTGCGAGATCGAGATTGGAGGACGAATTTTTGGGATTGATCTGATCGAGCTGAACATCCTGGGGGTCGATGTTATCATTGGCATTGATTGGATGTCGTTGTACAGTGCAAACATTGAGTGCAAGACCAAGGAAGTAACAGTGAAGGCTCCAGGGGGTCTTAAAGTCACTTTCCAGGGAAAGAAGAGATGTTCAGTTTTGGTGGCTACTATCAACAAGAAGGAAGCTCTTGTGGAGGTGCAGCAGATTCCTGTGGTTTGGAACTATTCGAATGTGTTCTTGGAAGACTTGCCTGGGTTACCCCCACATCGTGATGTAGAGTTCAGCATCACTATTCATCCAGGGAGTGCACCCATTTTCAAGGCACCTTATAGGATGGCACCTATGGAGCAGGATGAAGTTAAACGGCAGATTGAGGAATTGTTGGAGAAAGGCTTTATTCAACTGAGTGCGTCGCCTTGGGGAGCACCGGTGCTGTTGGTAAAAAAGAAGGATGGATCGATGAGGATGTGCATCGATTACCGAGAGCTGAATAAGGTCACTGTTCAGAACAAGTATCCCATTCCCCGAATCGATGACCTGTTCGATCGCCTACAAGGAGCAACTATTTTCTCCAAAATAGATATTCATTCAGGATACCATCAGGTTCGAGTGAAGGATGAAGATATGCATAAGACTGCGTTCAGAACTCAACATGGGCATTACATATTCTAAGTTATGCCATTTGGATTGACGAATGCACTTGCAATCTTTATGGATATGATGAACAAAGTTCTAAGGCTGTTTATTGATTTTTTCGTCGTGGTGTTTATCGACGATATCCTTGTGTACTCCAAGTCGAAGGAGGAGCACACAGAGCATCTGGATGCAGTTTTGGAGAAGCTTCAAGAGCAGGAGTTGTATGCCAAGTTGTCCAAGTGCGATTTCTGGAAATCTGAAGTGGCATTCCTGGATCACATCCTTTCTAAGGAGGGAGTGGCAACTGATCCTCAGAAGATAGAGGCAGTGAAGGATTGGGCAAGGCCTACTACAGTGAAGGAAATCAGGAGTTTCCTTAGGCTAACTCGATTTTATAGGAGATTCATTCAGGGCTATGCTCAGATAGCCGTGCCGCTCACTGGTCTGACCATGAAGAATGTGAACTTCAAGTAGATTGAGCAGTGCGAGGCAAGCTTTCAGGAGTTGAAAGAGAAGTTGACTACTGATCCCATTTTGGCTTTGCCTAGAGCAGGTGTTAAGTATGATGTCTACAGCTGTAACACCCTGGATTTTCAAATCCTATTTATATTTGGAATTGTTTGATTTTTCTTTTTTTACGTATTGTGCACGTAAAAATTTATGTATGCATTTCCCTAAAATATTTCATGAATTAGTAATCCCCATTTATTTTCCTAGAAGCCCAATTTAATCCTAAACTTAATTCGTCCCTTTGTAGCCCACATTAGTTAATTAATTAATTAATATGTAGAGCCCATAATCTCTTGGTCCATTAGTGAGCCCATGTAATTTAATTAATCTTTATTTTAGTCTAACTTGTAGTGTAGACTCAAATAATAGACAATTAATTAATTAACATGTACAACTTGTGAGTGGGGAACACTAAGGTAACACGTGCATGGACAAGAGTGCAAAACACACCCTGGGAGTAGGCCGGATGGAATCAAGAGAGAGGGAGAGTGGATGAGGTGGAGAGGTGGTTATTTGCATTATGGGAAGTTATAGCAACTCCTTATTTCATCTAAGCCATTGATCCTCAACCACTTGATTAAATCCTAGCCATCTATTCTCATCATAAAAGTGTATAAATACCCCTATAATTCTTCTCATTAGTACATTACATAATTCATTAAGAGAGAGCAAAAGATTTAGAGAAAATAGTGAGCAAAATATTAGAGTGTGCAAAATTGTGTGTGTTCCAATCTAGAGGTGGTCGGCCAATCATCAAGGAAGCAAGGAGAGCTCGGGTTCCTAGCAAGCACAAGGAGGAGAAGACTACTTTCTTGCATTCTGGGAGTTTTCATTCGTTTCTTCAACAATAAGGTGGGAATTTTCTCTACTTCTAAGTAGTACCATGCTAGGTTTTGTGCTAATCATGTTAGACTAAATAGATGAAAATATTGCTTTTTGATAATACCATGATTTAGGAGAAAATGGAACGTTTGTGAAATTGTATGAAATGATTAAGTGAACTTGATTGAATGATATGTTTGTTGTTGTGATAATTTGGAAATTGATCTTGCATGCTAAATTAGACTAAATGTTTATCCATGTTGAAATTGTGGTCATGGGAAAAGTGAAATTTTAGAAATTGTGTTTATGAGAAAAATACTAATCGTAAGAACCTCTATTTTATTAAAATACGATTGGTTAGTAAATTATACTTGTTGTGATTGATGCTAAATAATCCTAAAGCTATATGTTAGTTATCGGAAAAATGATAATTTTGTAGTTTAGGCCAAGTTCTAGAAATGAACAATTTGTGTGTTAATCAAAAAAAAAAGAGAAATGATTCAAATTTTCGGATTTTGTTGCTAAGCAGTCGACCGAATAGGCATAGATAGTCGACTGTCCTGAATATCTAGTTCTTCGAGTTGTAATTCTCGCATAACAGTCGACCGTATATGTTTAACAGCCGACTGCCCTGTCCATTTTATTTTCGAGTTTTAAAACATCGCAGAATAGCCGACCGGTCATGTTAATAGTCGACTGCCCTGATCCTTTTATTCTCGAGTTTTTAAATCTTTACAGAACAGCCGACTGGCCAAGTTTTAACAGTCGACTGTCCCGACTATTCTCTTTCAAGTCTTTTAAATCCTCGCTGAACAGTCGACCGACTATGCCTCAATAGTCGACTGTCCAGACTATATTTGATTTCTCAGGTTTTGAATTGTCTTTTGATAAAAATAAATGTATTGTTTAAAAGAGTTTGAAAAGAGATTTGATAATGGAAAGAATGAAGATTGAATGTGACAAGTTAGAAAATGAATTTATTTTGTCTTATGCATAAAATTAAACATGAAAGTGAAATCAAATATCCTGATGAATTATGAAAAGTCTTATGAATATGAATACACAAATGCTATGGACATGAAATGCAATTTTTAACTAGAGAGTAGCTAAAATCCTATCACCGGCAATTGAATGAATTAAATTGTAAAGTTGAATTATTGAGATGAAAGACCAGGTTGGTCATGTTGTTGATTGAGATCGGTATACAGGAAAGAGCTAACTCTAGGGGTTGATTTTATTCATGATACAAATTAAACTAAGAATTTAGACACATAGTGGTGATGTGACGAAAGTGAGAGAAAAACACGAGTATGAGGGCCATCGGATTGGCGGTGTGAGAGTGATTCACAGACTGTCTGCTTGATGCGTCATGACATGGCGTGAGCACTACTCCGGAATTATCGTCCCGGTGGCGACGCTTGTGGGGTGTTTGGTGATTGCGGATGGTGTCATCGTTCCATGGCGGAGGTTAAATTATCCACAGTCTGCCTGCTTGATGCATTATGTCAGTGCGTGGGATTCTTCTCCAGACTGCCTGGACATGGGCTCGTAGATCATAGAACATCAAGGATACTTACTGTAGTTACCGTAGTAGTTTAAGTCATGGCGAGGGATTGAACCTTATAAGGTGAAGTACGATTAAGGTCTTGCCCTCGGACTTATGTAGTATGGGATGCATAGAATCCGAACAAGTGCGCATTAGTGTCATATAACATAACAACTGCATTAAGGACTAAGTGCACAACACAACACGACATCTATATAAAAGTCCCCGTAGTTTTGCTTGTGACAAGTGTGTATTTTCCAAGTAAGAGAAAATTAATGTTTTATATCCTTGTGTCAATTGAATGAACTGACGAGCCCACAGTTTCTATGCAGGGTAAAGAGAATTGACAAGAATAAGTATGCAAGCTGCTTAAGGAATATTTCAAGTGTTGTACATTTTATTCATGTAATTATTGTAATTTGCTTCCGCTGTTTAAATGTAATTTAAAGATGTAACTCTGATGTAATGAAAGTTTTAAATTTCCTTGTAAAGTTGTACGAAGAGAAGTGTAAAGATCCTGTGGAACTTCGAATTCTGTTTGTAGTTGAAATTCGGGGTGTTATAGAGTGGTATCAGAGCACGCTTCCAAGTAGTACAAATTTATAAGGAACGACACCCTAGAAGTGGACATTAGAGCGTGTGTTGAGTCTAGAGATTTAAATGTAAGTCACTTACATTTGTGTTGCTCTATGATTTATGTTTCTTCTTCTCCTTTCTCTGAGATGGCGGACCACTTTGACCCAGCTGGAGATGACGACTGGCACATTGTTAAGGAGGATTACTACCCTGGGCAAGCTGATTCAGACGAAGAAGATCCTGAAGAAGTTGAAGAAGAATGGCCTGAGTCCCGAGAGATCACTCCACCTCCGGATTCATCTGATGACTCCTCTGACGAGGAAGAACCAGTTCTGAGTAGTCTCATTGTGTCTCTTCAGAGACAGGTAGAGACTCAACCGGAGAGAGTCGGACTACTGGGGACTCAGTTGGCAAAGCGCAAGGATGATATTGCAGTCCTCAGTCATCGCGTTTGGGAACTCAAGAAGAGGAAAAATATGACTGATGTACTGAAGGAAGAAGTGGAGGAACTACGGGGAGAGCTTCGTGAAGCCAAGAGGAACCGTAGGAACTAGACCGTTGTATCTTCTTACTGTTTTCATTTTGATGTCAAATATGTTTTAAATTTGAATGTATAAAGTTGAAATTCAATGAAATGAAAAGTTGATTTAAAATTCATGTTTATACTTCGAATTTAATGGATCTTTTGCATCAGAATATGGCTGAAAGACGAGCTCGAAACGGTGAAGGTCTGGACTTGGAAACGGAACTAGCGAGGGTTTATCAGACACTCAATGTCGTTACCATGAATCAGAACCAAGGGAGGGTGCTTGTGAATCCAGTACCCGAAGCAATCAAACTCGTGGAATCATTCAAGAGGATGAAACCACCGGTGTTTGAGGGGAAGTCAGACCCTGACGCGGCTGACAATTGGATCCGACAGATCGAGACTATCTTCGATGTCTTGGAGACCCCGGAGGGCAGCAAGGTGAAGTTGGCTGCACTGCAATTTGAGAAGGATGCGGCTGTGTGGTGGCAGTCAATGAAGCAGACGATGGGAAATATTTTGCTTGGCTGGGTTGAATTCTTGGAGGAATTCCTCAGTCATTATTTTCCCTCAGACGTCTAGGAGAAGAAGACCATGGAGTTTCTGGCGCTGCAGCAGGGCAACATGTCAGTTAGGGAGGATGAGACAAGGTTCATTCAGCTGTCGAGGTATGCTCCCGAAATGGTAATGGACGAGGCAAAGAAGGCTCGAAAGTTTGAGCATGGTTTGAGACCAAGTTTGAGATCTAGGATGATACCCCTCGGTATCAGGAGGTTTGACAAGTTGGTCAAGCGAGCTGCAGCCACGGAGGCGGATATGGAGCAGTTCCACGCTGTTCAAAATAGGAGGAACAACTGGAATGTGGGGAAGAAGCCCGCAGTTGCTGGAAGTGTCAGGGGACAGCTGCCGGCCTAAAGGTTCAAACCGACTGGAGCGAACGCCGTCAATGTGGCAGGAAGACCCGGGAATGCGTGGGTGAGACCTCATGTGGTGACTTGTTACAATTGTGGGGAGACAGGTCACTACCGATCCCAGTGCCCTAAGTTGCAGGATGTCGTCCAAAGGGGACCAACTCAGCAGGCCGGGAAGAAGTCATAGCAGCAGGGGCAAGTATTTGCCTTGACTAAGGCTGACGCTGATGAGGTGGATCACGTCATCACTGGTACAAGTGAGGATGTTTAGGAGTGTGTTTCTGTTGTCTCTTTTCCCGCTTTTATAGTGAACTATTATATAACGAGTGTGTGTTATGTAATAGGTGAACTTTATTTGAATGGAAAGAAAGCTGTTGTTTTGTTCGATATTGGGTCCTCTCAGACTTTTGTATCACCTAAATTTGCTAAAGTTCTGGGAGTTGAACCGAAGATATTTCTAGGCAAGGTTTTAGCAGTAGCTACTCCGTCAGGGGAGACTTTAACCACTGATCGGTACTATGCGAACTACGAGTTCATGATTGGAGATAGAATTTTCGGGATAGATCTGATCGAGCTGAATGTCTTGGGAGTCAATGTTATCATTGGCATTGATTGGATGTCGGTGTACAGTGCAAGCATCGAGTGCAAGACCAAGACAGTAACAGTGAAGGCTCCAGGTGGACCTGAAGTCACTTTCCAAGGGAAGAGGAGATGTTCAGGCCTTGTTGCTGTTATCGGCAAGAAGAAGGAGATTCCTGCAGAGGTACAGCAAATTCTAGTGGTTCGGGATTATCCGACGGTATTCTTGGAAGATTTGCCTGGGTTACCCCCGCATCGTGATGTAGAGTTCAGCATCACTATTCAGCTAGGGAGTGCACGTATTTCCAAAGCACCGTATAGGATGGCACCTGTAGAGCAGGATGAGATCAAACGGCAGATTGAGGAACTGTTGGAGAAAGGCTTTATTCAACCGAGTGCGTCACCTTGGGGCGCGCCGGTGCTTTTGGTAAAGAAGAAGGATGGTTCAATGAGGATGTGCATCGATTACCGAGAACTGAATAAGGTCACTATTTAGAATAAGTATCCTATATCAAGAATTAATGACTTGTTCGATCGTCTACAAGGAGCAGCGGTTTTCTCAAAAATAGATCTTCGATCAGGATATCATCAAGTTCGAGTGAAAGCTGAAGATGTGCATAAGACTGCATTTAGAACTCGACACGGGCATTACGAATTGTTAGTTATGCCATTTGGAGTGGCGATTGCACCTGCAATCTTCATAGACATGATGAACAGAGTTCTGAGGCCGTTCATCAATTCTTTCGTCATGGTGTTTATCGACGATATTCTTGTGTACTCCAAGTCGGAGGAGGAGCACACGGAGCATCTGGCAGCAGTTTTGAGGAAGCTTCAGGAGCATGAGTTGTATGCCAAGTTATCCAAGTGCGATTTCTGGAAATCTGAAGTGGCATTCCTAGGTCACATTCTTTCTAAGGAGGGAGTGGCAACTGATCCTCAGAAGATAGAGGCAGTAAGAGATTGGGCAATGCCTACTACAGTAAAGGAAATTAGGAGTTTTCTTGGGCTGACTGGATACTACAAAGGGTTTATTCAGGGCTATGCTCAGATAGCTGTACCGCTCATGGGTCTGACCAAGAAGAATGTGAACTTCAAGTGGACCGAGCAGTGCGAGGAAAGCTTTCAGGAGTTGAAAGAGAGGCTGACTACTGCCCTCATTTTGGCTTTGCCTAGAGCAGGTGTTGAGTATGATGTTTACAGCGATGCTTCACATCATGGGCTTGGTTGTGTCTTAATGCAAGAATGGAAGGTGATCGCTTATGGGTCTAGGCAACTAAGACCGCATGAGAAGAATTATCCGACACAAGATCTAGAGTTGGCTGCGATTATCTTTGCCTTAAAGCAATGGAGACATTACGTGTATGGTGAGAAGCTGAACATGTACTCGGACCATAAGAGCTCGAAGTACATCTATCAACAGAAAGATCTGAATCTGAGGCAAAGGAGATGGCTAGAGGTGCTTGAGGACATTCTTCCGGATATCAAGTATCATCCTGGGAAGGCTAATGTTGTTGCTGATGCATTTAGCCGCAAGAGCAATCTAGCTAGTTTGATTACGACTCAGAAACAACTGGCAGAGGAGTTGGATCGGGCTGGTATTGAAGTTGTTCTGCAAGACTTGGAATCATCTTTAGCTCAGTTGAGGCTTCAACCAACGCTGAATGAAAAGATTATCGCAAGTTAGAAGGAAGATGCAGAGATTCAGAAGATGAAGGAGGAGGTTGGTGCTGGCAGGTTGTCCGAGTTCCAGATCAGGGATGGAGTGCTGTGGTTTGGAGAGAGGCTATGTGTTCCGAATCAGTCGGACTTGAAAAAAAGTATTCTTCAGGAGGCACATGCTACTCTTTTGTCTATACATCCTGGGAGTACTAAGATGTATAAGAACATTAAGAAACACTTCTGGTGGTCAGGTTTGAAGTGGGATGTGGCCGAGTTCGTGGCGAAGTGTGAGGTCTGTCAACAGGTCAAATCCGAGAATCAGAAACCCGGAGGTCTATTGCAATCGTTACCTATTCCGGAATAGAAGTGGGATAACATCAGTATGGATTTCATCACGGGCTTGCCCAAGAGTTCAAAGGGCAATGATGCGATTTAGGTCATAGTCGATCGATTAACCAAATCCACTCATTTCTTGGCGATGAAACTCACTGCTTCGATGGACAAGTTGGCTGAGCTGTATGTTGGTGAGATCGTCAAGCTTCCTGGTATTCCGTTAACCATTGTGTCTGATCGAGATGCGCGGTTTACTTTGCATTTCTGGGGGATTCTTCAAACAGCTCTGGATACCAAGACGGATTTCAGCACTGCTTTTCATCCTCAGACCGATGGGCAGACCGAGAGAGTCAATCGTATTCTTGAGGATATGCTTCGGTGTTGTATACTAGACTTTGGAGGAAATTGGGAAAGGTTCTTAGCTCTGGTGGAGTTTGCCTACAACAACAGGTTTCAGACTAGTATCGGGATGGCACCATACGAAGCTCTGTATGGCAGGAAATGCAGAACACCTGTTTGTTGGTTCGAAGTTGGGGAATGACAGATGTTTGGGCCTGAGATTGTGCAGCAGAACTCTGAAAAGATTAATCTGATCAGGAAGATGTTGGTAGATGCTCAGAGGCAGAAGAGCTATGCAGACAACCGGAGGAGGGACCTTGAGTTTGAGGTTGGTGACTTTGTCTTTCTGAAAGTTTCACCTAGCAAAAGCGTGATTCGCTTTGGCAAGAGTGGGAAGTTAGCCCCGAGGTTCATAGGCCCGTACAAGATATTGAAGCGGATTGGAAAAACTGCTTACCGGTTAGAGTTACCGGAAGATTTGTCTCAGTTGCACAATGTCTTTCATGTGTCTATGCTGAGAGGGTACATTCCAGATCCGAGTCATCATTTTTCCGAAGTGGCAGAGGGTTTGCAGTTGGACCTGAGTTATATTGAGCTTCCGGTTGTGGTTGTGGATCGTCGGGAGAAAGTCTTGAGGAACAAGACGATACCGATGGTCAAAGTAGTCTGGAGAAACCAGTTGGTTGAAGAGGCTACTTGGGAATCTGAGGAGAGAATGATGAAAGATCATCCTGAGCTCTTTGTTTGATTTGTATCTTCTTTCTTTTTCTTTTTCTTTTGTATCTTCTTGTTGTATTTCTGTTTTCTCACCCTTTAAGTGTAGTTCCGAGGACAGAACTATTCTAAGGAGGGAGTACTGTAACACGCTGGATTTTCAAATCCTATTTATATTTGGAATTGTTTGATTTTTCTTTTTTTACGTGTTGTGCACGTAAAAATTTATGTATGCATTTCCCTAAAATATTTCATGAATTAGTAATCCCCATTTATTTTCTTAGAAGCCCAATTTAATCCTAAACTTAATTTGTCCCATTGTAGCCCACATTAGTAAATTAATTAATTAATTTGTAGAGCCCATAGTCTCTTGGTCCATTAGGGAGCCCATGTAATTTAATTAATCTTTATTTTAGTCTAACTTGTAGTGTAGACTCAAATAATAGACAATTAATTAATTAGCATGTACAACTTGTGAGTGGGGGACACTAGGGTAACACGTGCATGCACAAGAGTGTGCAAAACACACCCTTGGTTAAGACCGGTATAGAGGAGGTGCTAACTCTAGAATGTTGATTTATTCATGATTCAATAATTAAGGATTAGATACATAGTGAAGATGTGATGAAAGTAAGAGAAAAACACGAGTATGAGGGCCATCAGATTGGTGCTGTGAGAGTGATTCATAGGTTTCCTGCTTGATGCGTCATGTCATGGCGTGAACACTACTCCAGAATTGTCGTCCCAGTGGCGTCGCTTGTGGGGTGTTTGGTGACTACGGGTGGTGCCATCGTTCCATGACGGAGGCTAAATTGTCCAGAGGCTCTGCACGATGCGTCATGTCACGGCGTGGGATTCCCCTCCAGGCTATCTGGACATGGGCTCGTAACTCATAGAACATCTAGGATACCTACCGTAGTTACTGTAGTAGCTTAAGTCATGGTGAGGGATCGAACCCTACAAGATGAAGAATGATTAAGGGCTTGCCCTCGGACCTATGTAGTATGAGATGCATAGAATCCGAACAAGTGCGCATTAGTATCATCTAATACAAATATTTGTATTAAGGACTAAGTGCACATTCACACACGACATCAATAGGGTAGTCCCCGTAGCTTTGTTTTGTGATAAGTGTGTGCTTTTAAGTAAGAGAAAATTGATGTATTATATCCTAGCGTCAGTTGAATGAACTGACGTGCCCACAGTTTCCATGAAGGATAAAGTGAGTGACAAGACATAAAATTGATTGCTGCTTAAAGAAATGTTCAAGTTATTATTCAATTCATGTATAAATGTTGTAATTTATAATTCTCCTGCATTGGTGTATACTCTGATGTAATAAAAAATTTAATTCCTTGTAAAATTGTACGAAGGAAGTGTAAAGATCCTCTGGAACTTTGAATTCGGTCTTATTTGGAATTCGAGGTGTTACAGTAGGTTTGTTCTAGAGAAAATTCTTGTGCAAAACCCCTGTTATATCTTGTCTCTATGTGTTGATTTGCCCGTAGTTATTTCATTACACACACGACATGAATTTAGGGTAGAGATAATCAATTCTTGTATACATGCTTGTGTTCGTGATTATGAGGTGTTGTATGATCTAGTATGTTTGATGGGTTCGTTGTAGTATAACTCGTTGTAGTCTTGTCAATCACCCTATACCATATTGCTTGGACATCTAGTATACCCTTTTTCACGTTGGTTATGATTTGGATGTGGTTCATATGACCTAGTTGATTTTATGCATGAAGAATAATTCTGTCCTTGTTGTTACCCCGTTTTTTGTTCAGTATTTTAGACCCTATTAAGGTCAGTATATGAAAATTATTTGTGAATATGAATTATAAAGAATTCTGTCTACTTTCCAGATTTCTGACAGATCTCAGTTTTGATTTGTGAGTTGCAAGTTATGGCTATTTTACTACAGATGTGTTTAACAATTCCAGATCCAGTTTTATACAAATTCTGTATGGTAATTTATTTTTATACTGATATTAAAGACAATATTTTGATCCAATATTTTGCTGAGTATAATTAGACTTGATTGGGATTAACCCCTAATTTTTTTGGATTTAATTGATAACTTTTACAAACCATTCTATACTTGCAAACAACTACTATACTTGCAGAATTTTCTTACTGTTCAGTAAAGAAACATAATTTCAACCTGATTCTACTTGTTGTCTATAAAAACTTTGTGAATATGAAATGTAGCCTTCTGTATCTATTTTATCACCCTTTTAACATATCTGGATTTCGATATGTATTTTGTAAGATATTGCAGTTTTAGTACTACTGTGTTTATAATTCCAGATTTACAAAACTGTTGTATCTTGCAGCTTTCTGATTTTACTTAACTGTTCTATATATGTTGGGAAATTATGAAACTTTATTTTCTGATACTAAACATACTGGGGAATACCCCAGATTTTTCATGTATTTAATCAGTAAATTTTTATGCCGTTTTTCTGTTTATGAATACAATCTTCTAATTTCTGGCAGAACATGTTTTCTTGATACAATTCTATTTTGAGTCCTATTTTTGTGAAATACCATATGACTTATATATATTCTTTGGATTCGGCCGAGAGTCTATTTTTCAGATTTTCTCACGGATCCAGGTTTGCTTGTTTGTGGCAACGGGAATCCCACATTTGGTGCAGTAGTGTCTTACTGTCCTAAACTAGAATTTTCGTTGTCCTAATCTTTTATGAGTTGTCTATCACCTGTGTAACACCCCGGAATGAACGATACCTTAATATATATATACATGTATGTATATTGTCCGTATGCGTGCACATGATTGTAGTGTTTTGAGTTGATTTTGCTATCATGGTGTGTGGTTAGGGTTACGGGACGGTTCATGGGAGGATTGCATTCTAAAAGATGCACGAGAACGGGGAGGACTGATACTAGTATAATCACTAGTTTTCGGTACGACGCCTATGCAAATATAACACTGTATGGTACTACAGTGGATATATATTGCGTACGCTCGATAAACATCTCGTCTCGCATTCGAAGGGACCCATTTAAACTAAAATGGGCATCCAACACAATCAACCACAAAACTAGTGGCTAAGGCCATGGTTTTGTCCAAAACCACCTTATTACCCTACCCTACCCCCCCCCCCCTATGAATCCGGTCCATCTTCTCCACTCTTTCCTTCTTCATTTCTCCATCAACCCCCCTCCCCCCCCCCCCCCCTCCCCCATTCCACCTCCTTTGTTCTGGAATTTCAGAACTCCACCAAGAGAAAAAAGGAGAGAAAAGAGAGAGGGTGAAGAAGAAGGCTCAAGGAAGGATTCTCAAGGGAAGAAGAAGCTCAAGGAGATCAATTCCTCTACAAGCAACCAAGGGTGGAGAGTTACTCTAAACCTTCCTTTATGTCTCTTAATTGATTTTTCTTGCATTCATGTATGATAGGAAGTGCTAGGATGTTTATCTAAGAAGTTGAAAGATGAAATCAGAAACAGAACTACGAAACTTGTTCAGAATTCTATTTTGTAGATTTTTCTGAGAGCAAACCACAGAGAGTTAAACCATGAAATTTTCAGGGATTGTTCCTATATATGTTTAGATAGTGCATGATTTATTTCGAATTTTTCTGTGGAGGTTTGATATTTTAATAAAATCCAATAGTAGAACTGTGTCGTAAGGCAGAATCAGCAGTTGGTTAACAGGATGACTGATATTGTTGGAATTTTCATAATTTATTGGAGCATGTTATTGATCTGTAATTTTTATCCTGTATTCTTACATGCATCCAGATTTTATACAAAAATCAAGAAAATATTTGGATGAATTTATAGGCTTGATAAAAATTAATCTTTAAACAGTAGCTGGAGTTGAACTGAAGAACATGATGACTTTCTGTGCTAAATTGAAATAGAAAGAACTCACTGTATACTTGAAGTTTTGACATGAAATCTTTTACATGTTGTCTGTTATGATCTCTAGTTTCATCAAAATATATTTTGTGTCATTTGGATGAGTATAGAATTTAGGGTGATTTATTTAACATGTACTATGCTGGTTTCAGCCAATTTTGATACCTTGTAGAGATTGTACATTTGAGGCTCATTAAGAGCACAATTTGAGAAACTGATTCATTAGAGATTTGTAGTAGACACCAAGATCTTTCCAACAACACCTATTTAAGGTATTTCCAGTAAGTGGTTGATTTATTGTGATTTTTGTAATACTAGACAGAGACCAAGAATGGATCTGAGTGCTCTGATTTAGAAAGACCTAGTGTGTGACTTAGTGCATTTGTGAGAGATGTGAGTGTTAGGGTGATCTATTGGTGGATTTTGGACTCATGACCAACTAGAGAGTTGTTGAGGAAACCTACACCCTCCTTTACAACTTGGGTTTGTGACATTCTGATGAGTGAGTAATATTTTGTGCTACCGGTAAGGTGCAGCCCGTGTACAGGAAGTACACAGGCTAAGGCTTGAGAGGCTATTTTGGGGATCAAGATGATTGAATCTGAATTTAGGATCAACTAGAAAGTTGTAGCCTAGGATCTTACCTTGTCGGATTGGGCTTGTACACTCCAATTGGAGTTGTATCGAGAAAGTTATGACCATTTTAAGATTCGGGCAGAAACCCATAGATTGCCTAGCCCTTGGTTTTGACTAGGTATTGTGAGGACTTTCCCTTGTGTACTATCGAAGTTGATGACTCTTGTTTAGGAATGGTTGATATTTTTTGTTTTTGTTGTTGACTCTCATAGTGGGATGCGTGACTCGAGTTAGTCACTAGGGTAAGTGATACCCTACACCTGTCGACCCTAAGTTATAAACTTCCACCGAAGCGTAGGACATCCGAGCCGTGCCATTAATATGAGTTCATAACCTGGGTCAGGGGTGAACATACATTCACAGCCGGGGTAGCGGCTAATGTAGGCTGTAATGCTGGACAATTCCAAGCCGGGGAAGAGGCGAACCGGACCGGTATCGCCAGGGCTAGAGGTTGATAGGAAAGTGTGGAAGCAATTTTTTTCTGTTCCAAAGTGATTAGAGTAAGTCTGGGATTAGAATGACATATTAAGGGGTTTGGGAAATTGCATTAGTCCTAGCAGACCAAAGTCGGTGTTGTGCCTTCCAGTCATAGGGATACGTTTTCGGCACTAGTGAATGAGTCCTCGACTCGTATCTCGATCTGTTAATTCCCAATGTTTTGCCGGAGTAAGGTATGGGAGGCTAGGAGGATTTGACATCCGAGGTGCTCACATCCCTATGCGCGGGGGTTTTGTGTTTGTTGGTATGTATATAAGTTCATAACCCGATCAGGGGTGAACACGCATGCGTCACTCTATAGCCCGGGTAAGGGGTGGACATGGGAATCATACGGTCTGGTGACCGGATTCAACTTGACTTTCTGAAGAGGTCCGTATGCAGGTACCAAGTGGCAGCTACAACCACCACTTAGGCACTATATTAGCGGAACTAGACCGTCCAACTGCAACCTCCTTGGACGACGGACAATCTATTGGGAACTGGTTGAGTACAAAAGTAGGATGCATGGCGAGGGTTCGAATCCCTGAACTGTGGAGAAAGACGGCTAGATTTGAGGGCGTATGTAGTATGGGATGCATTCGTGTTCCAAAGTCTTGCATGCATTAGAATTAGGAATGTGATTTGCTGCATCTAGTCATAGGGTCATGACATATCACTGCACTAGAACCCGAATCCATTAAACCCTTGTTTTGGCACAACACTTTTCTATTTTTCATAAATTATTGGTTATGATTGAATTTTAGAGGATCGCTGTTATCACCAGCTTTGTGTCAGTCGAAGTACTGACACTCCCCAGCTTGTAAGTATCCGGAGCTGATCTACAGATACTACAGAGCACGTGTTGGTCCAAGGATCCAAGGGATATATACAAGTGCTGTTATATTGTTGTAAATCTTGTAATTTTTATCTGGACATTGCAACACTTGTAAATGTAATATTTATATGGAATAAAAGTTTTAAATGTTCCTGTACTTTCTGTGATTGTGCCTATTTTGAAGTTCGACTCCTAGAGTAGAGTCTCAGGTTCCCGGTATGGGGATTTGGGGCGCTACAGAGTTGGTATTAGAGCAGACTTCAAATATTAGTCCAACACAGCAGGAAAATTAGACTTAGATGCATTGCAAGAGTTGGGTTTAGTCAGATAGTTGATGGTTATAATTAATAATGTTGCTTGCACAACTTATGCCTTATAATTTTTCTGTATCTGGACTAATTCCCATATTTTCTCTTGCAGATGCCGAGCTTGGACAATGGACACTCGAATGGATGGTCCGATGGACATGGTTCTGCACCCCCACTTCCACCTCCACCCCCACAACCCACAGCCATAGTACAAGTTATCACCATGTTGTCCCAGGAGCTGGCTGCCTACAAATGGAGCCACAAACAGCTAGATGATCGCTTTGAGAACCTCACACGGGCACTGATAACCGCTGAAAGAAGAGTGGCCAAGCTAGAGAGAGCCAAGAGAAAATGGAAGACAAGGGTAGTACTTCTGAAGCACCAGTACGAGGAAAGGCTGGGTCAGCTGCAGAGCAGATATCTGGCACGGAGGACTCAGGTCTGCGATATTCAGGATCTGTTAGACCGTATGACTGCCGGGGATAGCTCCGAGGTTGGCGACTCACCAGGAGCAGGAGAGCAGTGACCTTTCCTAGTATTGTAGGATCTCTTTTGATGTGTATAGATGACAACCTTTCTGAATAGCTAGGCTAACATGCTATTGTTTTGATGGGTGTAGTATGAACTCATGTGATGATGATGTGATTATATGTGACAAATCATTGTAAAACCTTTTTGAAATGAATGGAACTAGTATGTTTTGACCAATGCTGGTGTGTTATGGGGTTTTGCATTACGATTGTTGGTTGATGTCTGTATTAGCTTTCAAATGCTGGAAGGACTAGAAGCAACCGGAGTGACCAGACTGAAGCCGAAGGCAGTGAAGCCAACGGTGTTGGCCTTGATGTAAGGGAAGAATTTACTCGGGTATATCAGATGATTGGAGCATTTGTGGAGGCTAGCAGGAACCAAGTGCCGCCACAAAGAGCACCAGGAGTTGCGGTGAACACTGATCCAGTGAAGATGGTAGAATCAGTTAGGAGGATGAAACCGCCAGTCTTCGAAGGACAGGCAGATCCCACAGCTGCTGATGACTGGATACGTCAGGTGGAGACAGTATTTGAGGTGCTGATGACTCCCGAAGACAGCAAGGTACGTCTAGCCACAATCTTGCTAGAGAAGGATGCAGGAGTTTGGTGGCAGTCCGTGAAGCATGGTCTTGGAGAAGGACAGATCACTTGGGAAGATTCCTTGAGGAAATCCAACAGCACTATTTCCCCTTGGATGTGCAAGAGGAGAAAGCATTGGAGTTCCATGGCTTGAAGCAAGGGAATATGACCGTCAGAGAATATAAGACGAAGTTTTCTCAGTTATCAAGGTACGCGCCGGAGATGGTCCAGGAGGAAGTGAAGAAGGCCCAGAGGTTTGAGCAAGGGCTTAGGCCTGGACTGAGATCGAAGATGGTTCCCTTGGGCATTCGCCGATTCGACAAGCTGGTAAGAAGAGCTGCAGCGACGGAGGCAGATATGAATCAGAATCAGGGAAGGACGGAGTTCTGGAACAAAGGGAAGAGAACTACCCCAGCATCAAAGTTCAAGAAATAGGGCAAGGGCCAGAAGTTCCGAAAAGTCAATACCAATACGGGAGAATTCATGCCCGGAAGTTGCTATCACTATGGAGAGCAGGGACACTTCTTTATGGATCGATACCCCAGGAAGAATGCAGTGAAATGTTTCCAGTGTGGACTAGAAGGGCATATCAAGTCAAGCTGTCCCCAAATTGCAAGGAACAGCCACTGGACAGGGTCAGGAGCAACCGACAAAGGGAAAAGCCTATGCGTCAAGGAAGAGTGTTCGCCTTGACCAAGAAGGGTGCTGAAAAAGATGGAAGGGTAATTACTGGTATGTAAGCAAATGGTGTATAAGTTCTAAAGTTGTGTTTTGGTTTTTGGAAGTTAATGGATGATGTACTGTTGTAACAGGACATATATATATAAATGGAATTTTGGCTACGGTCTTGTTTGATAGTGGATCGACTCATTCTTTTGTGTCAAAATCTTTTTCGAGAAAATTAAGATGCACACAAAAGGCAGTCCCAGAGTTAGCTTTGACGGTAGCTACGCCTTCAGGGGCAACCCTTACTACAGATCTATGCTATAGGGGATGTAAGCTCCAAATTAGCGGAAAGACCCTGTTGGGTCTTACCGGAACAGATGTCATTATTGGTCTGGATTGGATGTCGAGGCACAAGGCTGTAAGGAGAAGGGGGTAGTCATCTCAGCTGAAGGAGTGGACCTTGTATTCCACGGGGAGCAGAAATCGAAGGCAATAACTTTCGCAACTGCTAGTGAAGTACGGGTACCAGAAGAGGTGAGCAAGATACCAGTGGTGAGGAATTTTCCACTTGTATTCTTAGAGGATTTACCTGGGATTCCCCCACACAGTGATGTCGAGTTTAGCATCACAATTCAAATAGGTAGTGCTCCAGTATCCAAAGCACCCTATCGAATGGAACCGGCGGAGTAGAATGAGGTCAAGAAGCAAATTGAAGAGTACTTGTAGAAGGGATTTATCAAACCAAGTGCATCACCTTGGGGAGCACCAGTATTGCTTGTTAAGAAGAAGGACGGGTCATCCAGGATGTGTATTGATTATCGGAAATTGAATAAAGTCACTATTCGGAACAAGTACCCAATTCCCAGGAACGACGATTTGTTCGATCAGCTTCAGGGAGCAGCAGTATTTTCCAAGATTGATCTACGATCCGGATATCATCAGGTGCAAGTCAAGGAAGAGGATGTACCTAAGACAGCTTTTCAAACTCGACATGGAAACTATGAATTCTTGGTAATGCTGTTTGGAGTGACTAACGCTCCAGCAATCTTCATGGACTTGATGAACAGGATTCTACGTCTGTTTATTGACTCATTTGTCGTGGTCTTCATCGACAACATTTTGGTATATTCAAGGACAGAAGAGGAGCATGCTGAACATCTAACAGCAGTCTTGAGCAAGCTACAAGAGCATCAGTTGTATGCCAAATTATCTAAGTGTGAGTTCTGAAAATCGAAAGTTGCATTCCTAGGCCACATCCTTTCTAAGGAGAAAGTGGCAACGGATCCTCAGAAGATAGAAACAGTCAAGGAATGGCCACAACCAAAGACAGTGAAGGAAGCAAGGAGTTTTCTGGGTATGACTGGATATTACCGAAAGTTTATCCAGAATTTTGCAAGGATAGCTGTACCCCTTACAGCCTTGGCCAAAAAGAACCAAAGTTTCGACTGGATGGAGAAGTGTGAAGAGAGTTTTCAGGAACTGAAGAACCGTTTGATCTCCGCACCTATATTGGTTTTACCTCAGGAGGACAAGGACTACGTCATCTACAATGATGCGTCATATTTGGGGTTCAGATGTGTGCTAATGCAGGAGGGCAAGGTTATAGCTTATGGTTCGAGACAGCTACGACCACACGAGAAGAATTATCCGATCCATGATTTGGGACTCGCAACTATAATTTTTGCTTTGAAATCCAGGAGACATTATATCTACGGAGCAAGGGTGGAAATATACACTAATCATAAGAGCTTAAAGTATATCTACCAGTAGAATTATCTCAACTTAAGGCAGATGAGATGGTTGGAAGTACTCGAAGATGTCAGGCCTAAAATAATATATCATCCAGGGAAAGCCAACGTGGTAGCAGATGCGCTCAGCAGGAAGAGAAGTGTGGCTACATTGGTAGCGACCCGGAGGGAGCTAGATGAAGAGATCAGGCAGGCAGGCAATGAAGTGGTTACACAACACTTAAGTGCAGTTTTGGCACAGTTGGTCTTACAACCAAACTTGAATGAGCAAGTGAAAAAGGCTCAGACCGAAGATCCAGAGATGGAAAGCATGAAGAAACAAGTGCACGAAGGAAGATTGCCCAAATTCAGTATTAGAGAAGGTTCACTATGGTTCGGTAACAGACTATGTGTACCAAAGGATGAGGAGTTAAAGGAAGACATCATGAAGGAAGCTCACTCCACATTACTTGTGATTCACCCCGGAAGCACCAAGATGTACCATGATGTAAAGCAGCACTATTGGTGGTCAGGGATGAAGCGAGATATAGCAGAGTTCGTTGCTAAATGTCTGACATGCCAACAAGTTAAGGCCGAGAATTAGAAACCAGGAGGATTGCTACAGCCTTTACCCAATCCAGAATAGAAATGGGAGAACATCAGTATGGATTTTATCACTGGATTACCAAGGAGCCTTAAAGGAAATGACTCAATATGCGTGATTGTGGATCGATTGACCAAGTCAGCACATTTTCTCCCAGTAAAGACGACCTGGAAAGTTGAGAAGTTGGCCGAGGTCTACATCAAGAACGTAGTGAAACTACATGGAGTGCCAGTGTCGATAGTATCCAATCGAGATGCAAGATTTACATCTCGATTCTGACAAAGTCTACAGTCAGCATTGCGAAGTAGAATAGACTTCAGCACAGCTTTTCACCCACAGACGGATGGACAGACGGAGAGAGTCAACAGGATTCTTGAGGACATGTTGTGGGCATGCATTTTGGACTTCGGAGGAAGTTGGGAGAAATACTTAGCCTTGGTAGAGTTTGCCTATAATAACAGCTATCAGGCAAGCATTAGCATGGCCCCGTATGAAGCTTTGTATGGACGAAGATGCAGAATGCCGATTTGTTGGTTCGAGGTAGGAGAACGACAGATGTATTGGCCAGAAATTGTACAGCAAATGTTAGAGCAGATCAAGCTTATTCAGAAAAGGCCTCAAGGAGCACAAAGCAAGCAGAAGAGCTATGCGGACAACCGCCGAAGAGAGTTGAATTTGAGGAAGGTGACTCTGTATTTCTCAAGGTGTCGCCGACCAAAGGAGTTATCAGATTCGGAAAAGGCGGGAAGTTAGCTCCGAGATATATTGGACCATACAAGATTCTGAAGAGGATTGGTAGGATGGCTTATAAGTTGGAGCAACCGACTGAGTTATCTCAAGTGCATGACGTGTTCCACGACTCTATGCTACGGAAGTATGTGCCGGATTCAAGCCATCAATTGCCAGAGGTTCCGAAAGATTTACAGATAGATCTTTCTTGTAGAGAGCAACTAGTCAGGATACTTGATCATCAGGACAAGGTACTGAGAAACAAGGTCATCCTGATGGTCAAAGTTCTTGGAAGAACCAGTTCGTGGAAGAAGCCACGTGGGAGCCGGAAGGCCGCATGAAGGCTTTATATCCGGATTTGTTTTAAGTGTTTTCTGTTTACTTTCTTTGTTGTTTTTTTCTCCTACTAAGAACGTTGTGGGGACAGAACGACTCTAAGGAGGGAGTGATGTAACACCTCGGAATGTACGATACCTGAACATATATATATATATATATATATATATATATATATATATATATATATATATATATATATATATATATATATATATATATATATGTATATTGTCCGTATGCGTGCACATGATTGTAGTGTTTTGAGTTGATTTTGCTATCATGGTGTGTGGTTAGGGTTACGAGACAGTTCATGGGTGGATTGCATTCTAAAAGATGTACGAGAACGAGAAGGACCGATACTAGTATAAGCACTAGTTTTCGATATGATGCCTATGCAAATATAACACTGTATGGTACTACAGTGGATATATATTGCGTACGCTCGATAAACATCTTGTCTCCTACTATCCTACCCTACCCCCCCCCTGAATCCGACCCATCTTCTCCCCTCTTTACTTCTTCATTTCTCCATCAACCCCCCCCCCCCCCCCTTCCACTTCCTTTGTTCTGGAATTTCAGAACTCCACCAAGAGAAAAAAGGAGAGAAAATAGAGAGAGTGAAGAAGAAGACTCAAGGAAGGATTCTCAAGGGAAGAAGCTCAAGGAGATCAATTCCTCTACAAGCAACCAAGGGTGTGGAGTTACTCTAAACCTTCCTTTATGTCTCTTAATTGATTTTTCTTGCATGCATGTATGATCGGAAGTACTAGGATGTTTATCTAAGAAGTTGAAAGATGAAATCAGAAACTGAACTAGAAAACTTGTTCAGAATGCTATTTTGTAGATTTTTCCGAGAGCAAACCACAAATAATTAGGCCATAAAATTTTCAGAGATTTTTCCTATATATGTTTAGATAGTTCATGATTTATTTCTAATTTGTCTGTGGAGTTTTGATATTTTAATAAAATCAAATAGTAGTACTGTGTCGTAAGGCAGAATCAGCAGTTGGTTAACAGGATAACTGATATTGTTGAAATTTTCATAATTTATTGGAGAATGTTCTTGATCTGAAATCTTTACCCTGTATTTCTACATGCATCTAGATTCTATTAAAAAACTAGGAAAATGTTTGGATGAATTTATAGGTTTGAAAAAAATTGATCTTTAAAAAGTAGCTGGAGTTGAACTGAAGAACATGATGACTTTCTGTGCTAAATTGAAATAGAGAGAAGTCACTGTATACTTAGAGTTTTGACATGTATACTTAGAGTTTATGATCTCTAGTTTCATCACTATAAATTTTGTGTCATTTGGATGAGTATGGAATTTATGATGATTTATTTAGCATGTATTGTGCTGGTTTCAGCCAATTTTGATACCATGTAGAGATTGTACATTTGAGGCTTATTAAGAGCACAATTTGAGAAACTGATTCATTAGAGATTTGTAGTAGACATCAAGATCTTTCCAACAAGACCTATTTGAGCCATTTCTAGTAAGTGGTTGATTTACTGTGATTTTTGTAATACTGGACAGAGACCAAGAATGGATCTTTGTGCTCTGATTTAGAAAGACCTAGTGTGTGACTTGGTGCATTTGTGAGAGATGTGAGTATTAGGGTGATCTATTGGTAGATTTTGGACTCATGACCAACTAGAGAGTTGTTGAAAACACCTAAACCCTCCTTTATAACTTGGGTTTGTGACATTCTGATGAGTAATATTTTGTGCTACCGGTAAGGTGCAGCCCGTGTACAGAAAGTACACAGGCTGAGGCTTGAGAGGCTATTTTGGGGATCAAGATAATTGAATCTGAGTTTAGGATCAACTAGAAAGTTTTAGCCTAGGATCTTACCTTTTCGGATTGGACTTGTACACTCCAATCGGAGTTGTAATGAGGAAGTTATGACCATTTTAAGATTCGGGCAGAAACCCGTAGATTTCCTAGCCCTTGGTTTTGACTAGGTATTGTGAGGACTTTTCCCTTGTGTACTATCGGAGTTGATGACTCTTGTCTAGGGATGGTTGATATCTGTTGTTTGTGTTGTTGACTCCCATAGTGGGATGCGTGACTCGTGTTAGTCACTAGGGTATTGGATACCCTACACCTGTCGACCCGAAGTTATAAACTTCCACCGAAGCATAGGACATCCGAGCCGTGCCATTTATTTGAGTTCATAGCCCGAGTCAGGGGTAAACATACATTCGCAGCCGCGGTAGCGGCGAATGTAGGCCGTAATGCTTGACAATTCCAAACCGAGGAAGAGGCGAACCGGACCGGTACCGCCAGGACCAGAGGTTGCTAGGCAAGTGTGGAAGCAAATTTTATCTTACCCAAAGTGATTAGAGTAAGGCTAGGATTAGAATGACATATTAAGGGGTTTGGAGAATTGCATTAGTCCTAGCAGACCATAATCGGTGTTGTACCTTCCAGTCGTAGGGATACATTTTTGCCACTCATGAATGAGTCCTCAGCTCATATCTCGATCTGTTAATTCCCAAAGTTTTGCCAGAGTAAGGAACGGGAGGCTAGGAGGATTTGACCTCCGGATGCACTCACGTCCCTATGCGCGGGGGTTTTGTGTTTGTTGGTATATATATCAGTTCATAACCCGACCTGGGGTGAACACGCATGCGTCAGTCCATAGCCCAAGTAAGGGGTGGACATGGGAATCATACGGTCTGACGACCGAATTTAACGCGGCTTTCTGAAGAGGTCCGTACGCGGGTACCAAGTGGCAGCTACAACCACCACTTAGACATTACAGTGGCAGAACTAGACCGACCAACTGCAACCTCCTTGGGCGATGGACAATCTATTGGGAACTGGTTAAGTACAAGAGTAGGATGCATGGCGAGGGTTCGAATCCCTGAACTGTGGAGAAAGACGGCTAGATTTGGGGACGTATGTAGTATGGGATGCATTCGTGCTCCAAAGTCTTGCTTGCATTAGAATCAGGCATTTGATTTGCTGCATCAAGTCATAGGGTCATGACATATCACTGCACTAGAATCCGAATCCATTAAACCCTTGTTTTGGCACAACACTTTTCTATTTTTCATAAATTATTGGTTGTGATTGAATTTTAGAGGATCGCTGTTATCACCAGCTTTGCGTCAGTCGAAGTACTAACGTTCCCCACCTTGTAGGTATCCGGAGCCGATCTACAGGTACTACAGAGCTTAAGTTGGTCCAAGGATCCAAGGGACATATGCAAGTGCTGTTATATTGTTGTAAATCTTGTAATTTTTATATGGACATTGCAACACTTGTAAATGTAATATTTATATGGAATAAAAGTTTTAAATTTTCCTGTACTTTCTGTGATTGTGGCTATTTTGAACTTCGACTCCTGGAGTAGGGTCTCAGGTTCCCGATATGGGGATTTTGGGCGCTACAACCTGTACATGTGTATCTTCCAACCTAACCTGTTACTTGTTCATGCCATGTTATTCTTGCTCTGTTTTGTGCACGTAAATGCATGTTTAATAACAATAACAAATAACCAAGCCGGGGTTAAGGAAAAGACCTTAGTAGTGAACAATATGGCTATGTGTACTCAGAAGGGGGCCCGTGTTTTCCATTACCTGTTGCCATTTTTCATGATTACATGATTCATGCCTGTTGTTATTATATGTTGCCATGTTTTATGATTACATGATTCATGCCTGTTATTACTATCTGATTATATGTTGCCATGATTCGTGATGATTCATGCCTGTTGTTATTATATGTTGTCATGTTTCATGATTACATGATTCATACATGTTATTACTATATATAGCCATGTTTCATGACTACATGATTCACGCCTGTTCTGTTTCTATGATTTCACCACTACGTGATTCATGCCTGTTACATATTATATGACGCCTGAGTACACGGCCCTATAGAAACCCACCACAAGGCCTAAACGAAATCTGAATGTAAGTAGCAACCATATGGTAAAAACTTGGGATGCATGAAGTGATACCTAGATAGAAATTATTACAAGACTTGACATAACATGATACCTGTTACATGATACCTATCACGCCCCGCTTCCCAAAAAGACGAAATAAGAGCACGTAACAGTGGCCCAGCGAATGATTTTCATCATCCATAAGCTGTTCAGGATTCTTTACAACATCTCACAAAATAATTAGAGTCAGAAGCAAGAGAATCAACCAATCATGCACAATTGAATCAAATAGATCAACAGAAATTTACTTGAAATCCAAAATATAATATAATCTCAAATAAATCAAGTCTGAACAGTTAATAATATCCTGGGTCACATTACCCAAATACAAATAAATCCAAGTATCAAATACAATTGTTCAAAAGCAACAGATAATAATAATAGCAAAAGAAGTCCAGCACTAATATTGCATTTCTCCAATACCATCGGGCAAACGACCATCCTGATCTGCAATCAATAAATTGCAGGAGAAGGAAAAAGAAAACAAGTACCCGTCAATGCAAGTTACGGATTGCTTGTAATGTAGGATACAAGTACATGGAAAGCTAACAAATCTAGATAATAGCATAAACAAATATAGCATGGAATAGCATAATCAACTAGTATGGTATACTAACATGTGTCAAGTGTCAAAATCAAATAGCATGCAGATAGATATACAGATAATGTCAAATAATGATATCAAGTGATAGTATCAGACAGATGACAGATAATCAGATAATCAGATAGCCAGATACAAATAACAGATTCAGATTCAAATGTCAGATACAGATTCTTATAAGTCTTGTATTAATTACTAACTATGTAGCACTTCATGTGCCATCCTTTTATGTAACCCCTGTTTTTCATTTTGTGTATTTTTGAGTGTATTTTTTGTTTTGGTGTGTTTTCTCTCTTGTATTTTTCTGAACCATATGTTGGAGTTGTTTTCAATATATATTCATTTTATTTCATTTTGAGCTCTCTGTGTTTGATTGGTTGTCTCTTTTGTTTCGTTCTCCCATTATTGTTCTTTCTTTCATTTGGTTATTGCCTTTTTTATTTTGTGCTCTTGGGTGCTTATGATGGTGTTGGTTGCTCAACCTATTCCCAATCATATTGTTTGATCCCTAATAGATTTACCAAAGCCAAATTAAAACAATCCTATGTTTAATCCTATGCAATTAATCCATACCAATACCCATTAAACAAATCCTACTACTACTCCCAATTACCCACAACCCAATTACCCATTAACCCTAATCTTCTTATATATATATATTGCTAACCTCTCTCCCTAAACCCTAACCCTAATCTCCACTATCTCTCTCTCCTGCTGCTCGCGCCGCACACCCCAACCCGAGCCCTCCTCCCGGCCTGCACTCCAACCCGTACACACCCCCTATTCGGCCTGCACATCCCGACACCCAACCCCGACCTTCCCCTTGCCACACCCGACCACCATCCACCTCCTCATTCATCCATCGACTCTCTCCCCCTTGCTTCCGTCCACCGTCGACCAAGCCAGCGAAAGCCGGAGCGACACCAGGCCGACGCCGCCATCTCTCGCTCTCTTGATCTCTCTCTCGCTTTGTGGAGTTTTGCTCGTGTGGTGATTTTGCACGAGTTTTCTTGGATTCATAGATTTTCGTTCATGGGTTTGTTCATTGTTAGGATCCGTCACTCTTGATTTTCGTCGTTCTTCATCTTCAGTTAAGGCAAGTAACTTGTACTCCAATTCCTTTGTTTGATACAAGTCAAAAATACCACCTATAGTGTAGTTGGGTCTAGAGACGACTCTTGTTTGTGTTATTCTTAATGGGTTTTGTCTCTATTGTGAAAACTTGACCATAGTTGCCTCACGAAACAATATGGATATGAATTAACTTAGGTTATACTCGTTCTTGATTTGATCATGTATGTGGGACTTTTGTGAGAATTCGTGATTTGGTTAAGACCCATGTGATATACTTGGTGTGGACAAGCTAGATACCCTAATTCATGATGTTTGGACACTTGGTAGACTCGATTTCTTGTTTGTTTGTGTTTTAAACAAGTTTTGTATAATATATGTTGAGTTGTTGATAAAGGGAAAAATCTGTATTTTGTCGCTGAATTGTTTTGGTTGCTGTTTTGGACTGTCTTGAAGTCAGTAACATAATTTCGGTATAAAACAAGAGTTTTAGAGAATTTCGTCTATTTTCAAATCCCTCTGACCTTGCTTGATTTTGTTTCCGTATGTGTGAGTTATGACTGTTTTACTACCGAGGTGTAGACCATTTTCAGATTTCGATTCTTGGTAATTTAGATGATTAAATTATTTTGATACTAGTTCTAAACATGTTATTTTGATCTGAGACTTTGGTCAATTTTTATATACCTATCTAGGGTTTACCCAGAATTTTGGTAGATTTTATTGATGAGTTTTATATGTCGTTTCATGCATGTTTTCAAAAGTCATACTTGCTGTATTTCGCTTGCTGTCCTGTAAAGAATTATGTTTTCACCCTATTTCCTTCTACTGTATGAAAAATTCTTGTGAAATATGAAAGTTAATATATTTTATCTATTTTCATATCCCTTTGGCGGATTTGGATTTCGTTTCACTGATTGCGAGATATCATGATTTTCGTACAGCAGTGTTGGGAATTCCAGATTTGCCAAACTACCATTTCTTGATGTTTTCTTATTTTTGATGACTAAACTAATTTTACTGGAATATTATGAAACTTTATATTTTGATTCTAGACATATAGGGAAATACCCCAGATTTTTCCTAAATATATTTGAGAGGTTTTGATGCTATTTTTCGGACTGAGAAATTGTTTTAGTGATTTCTAACTGATCATGTTTTCTGGATTCAAATCAGTTTTGAGTTATGATTTTGTGAATTACTATGTAACTTATTTATATTTGCTGGATTCGGTTGGGAGTCTATTTTCAAATTTTTTGACGGATCCAGATTTGCATTTCTGTAGCGACGAGATTCACTGTTTTAGTACTGTACTGTCATGCTGTCCTGAATATGAACATACACTGTTTTGCTCGTTTATGTGACTGTATATCATCTATGCATGCTTGATTGTTTCCCTGAACCTAATGCTGATTATACCATGTTAGTTTGACACTATTTCATGCACCATCATGTCTGTTTGATGACCATAATAAAAGTAACCAAACCGGGGTTTCTTAAGGGAAGATCTAGTAGTGGAAAATATGGAAACGTGTACTTGGAAAGGAACTAGTGTTCCATACTGCTTCTGCTACTGTTACTGTTACTGTTACTTTTACTGTTACTTTTCCTGCTACTGCTACTGTTACTGATACCTGAGTACACTGCCCCATTATAGTCCACTATGAAAACTAAAAGCGAAACTGTTTGTTGTAGCAACCATGTAGTAAAAATCGGGATGCATGAAGTGCTACCTAGCTAGTAATACACACAAGACTGTAAGAATATAAGACTGATACTGTTAGACTGATATTGTTAGACTGACACTGTTAGACTAACACTGTTGGACTGATACTGTTATGCTGTTATGCTGTTATGCTGTTACACTGATATACTGAGCTTACTGTTACTGGACACTGTTAGTTGCCATATGACATTGTTACTTGACACATGCATTTGTACTGTTAGTATACCATGCTGGTTGACTTTATTTTACTGATTCATGCTAGTTATCACTGTTGATGCATTATTCCATGTTATTTGTTAGTTTTTCCATGTGCTTGTATCCTACATTATAAGTGGCCCGTAACTTGCAATTGACGGGTACTTATTTTCTCTTTCCTTCTCCTGAAATTATTAATTGCAGATCAGGATGGTCAACTGCCCGACGGTATTGGCGAAATGAGATAGTAGTGCTGGATTTCTTGTTTATTAGTATTATTATGATTGTTGCTTTGGAACAATGTATTTTTAGTGCTTGGATATTTATTTTTTATTTGGGCGATGTGACCCAGGATATTTGACTTGTCCAGATTTTGATTTATTTGAGAATATTATATTTTGTTTCAAGTAAATTCTGTTGGTTTATTAATTCAGTTATGCATGTGTGGTTGACTCTTTTGCTTCCGACTCTGATTATTTTGTGAGATATTGTAAAGATTCCTGAACAGCTTATGGATGATGAAAGTCATTCGTTGGGCTTTTGTTGCGTATCCGTATTCCGTATTCTTTTTGAAAAGCGGGGCGTGACAGGATTTTTAGTGGTATCAGAGCCCAGATTTGGCTAATATATTAGTTGCCTAATAGATTAGACAAGCTTGGCTGGAACTGGGATCGGCTCAATATTTCACCAACCATGCATACGTAAATGAATTATTATCAACTCTGATTCTGGATGCTAATTGTTTTTGGTTTGGTGCAGACTATGGCTCGCAGAGGTTCTACTTCTCAGTCGCAGGTTGATCCGATTGAGGCTGTCAATACTGTGCTTGAGTGGCTGATTAATCAGCAGCAAAACCACAGTGATCTTGTGATGGCTGCTCTTGAAGCTGCCCGGTTTTCGCCTCCTGTTGTGCCTGTGCAGGCAAATCTTCTGCCTCGTCTAGAAATAGTTACAGATTTTATAAGGCTGCATCCCGACCAAGTTTCCAGCACTGAGATGCCTTTGGAGACTGAACAGTGGTTGATCTGGACCAAGCACTTGCTCTTGGCGGCACGTGTTGCCAAAGCTGATAGGGTGGACGTGGTTTCCATCCAGCTGGTGGATTTGGCTCATATTTGGTGGATGGCCGAGTCTGAGCGTCTTGAGAGGCCTATTGCTTGGGCTACTTTCACTCTCGGATTCTTGGAAAAGTTCTTCCCCAGTAGTACTCGAGTTAAGATAGAACAGCAATTCCTGGCCTTAAAATAGGTTAAGTTCCTATTCTATTTTGGAATTTTGTTACATAATTGTTCAAACAATGTTGTAACATGGACTTCTTGAAACAGGGTTCCAGGTCAGTGGATGAGTACGCAGCTGAGTTTATTAGACTTAGCCACTTCGCTGTCGTTCTTATGGCAACCAAAGAGGATAGGGCTCGTAGATTCATAAATGGGCTTGAGCAGGATATCAAGAGGCATCTTGTCTCTCTTTGCTTGGTACTTACGCTGAAGCTCTTGAGGCAGCTCAAGCTCAAGAGCGGGCTCGTGGTGGTTTGGTTCCTTCTCTGCGGACTGTTCCGTATTCTGCTGCTAGGCCTTCTGGTGGTCCTGTTCGGAGGCTTGTCCCAACCCATCCGGTCAGGACAGCTCTGTACCTTCTAGCTTCCAGAAGGGTGGTTTTTGCGACTTCTGTCAGATGTCTAGGCATGAGCGTAAGAATTGTTGGCGCATCAACTGCCGGTGCTTTAGGTGTGGCGCCGTTGATCATTCTGTATGCGATTGTCCGCAGCAGCAGCAGGTGGCTCTTCCAGCCAGGGATCCTGTTCAGCAAGCAGGCCCAGCTCGTGGTCCAGTTAGGCCTCTGCTTCCTCCTCAACGCCAGATTGTCGGTCAGATGACCACTGTTCCGAGGAGAGGTCAGGCTTTCAACTTGACTGCTACAGATGCTGAGACAGCTGAAGGAGTTATGGCAAGTATATCTTGTTTTGTTGTTTTGATGTTTTGTTTCTCTTTGTTTTATTTCTTTTAGTCTTGCTTTGCTTCTTTATGTTATTTTCCTGCATTGTTTTTTCCTTACCCTTGATTCTCTATTCTTTCTCCTCGTCTTTTGATTCTTTTAGGTATCACGCTTTCAACTTGACTGCTACAGATGCTGAGACAGCTGAAGGAGTTGTGGCAAGTATATCTTGTTTTGTTGTTTTGATGTTTTGTTTCTCTTTGTTTTATTTCTTTTAGTCTTGCTTTGCTTCTTTATGTTATTTTCCTGCATTGTTTTTCCCTCACCCTTGATTCTCTATTCTTTCTCCTTGTCTTTTGATTCTTTTAGGTATCATCCTTGTTTGCTCTTTTCCTGCCCATGTTCTTTTTGATTCTGGGGCAACCCATTCTTTTGTCTCCTCTCGATTTGTCGCTCACCATCAGTTGGAGTGCAGCAACATGTCAGAGGCTTAGAACATTGTGACAGGTGGTGGAGTTGTCATATGTTCCCGTGAGTGCAGGCAATGTCCCGTTGTTATTGGGGACACAGATTTCAAAGCCAACCTGATTATAATTGAAAACTCAGGATTCGATGTCATTCTCGGTATGGATTGGTTGGGTTGGATTGGTTGGGTGAAGCCCATACCATTATTGATTGCCTACCAAGAAAGTTGTCTTCAAATTTCCAGATCGACCAGAATTTGAGTTCCATGCCAGGGAGTCTTCCCTTGGCCGAGCAAAGACTGCAGTTGAATAGGTGCATTGTGCGATGGAAATGCACTCAGGCTGTGAGGCTGCGCCTCTAGTAGTTCAGGATTTCTTAGATGTTTTTCCAGATGAGTTTCCTGGCTACCCCCTGATAGGAAAGTGGAGTTCGGTATTGATGTTCAGCCTAGAACGGCACTGATATCGAAGAGTCCCTACAGGATGGCACCGGTTGAGCTAGCAGAGCTTAAGGTGCAGCTTCATGAGTTTCTTGATTTGGGTTTCATTAGACCAAGTGTTTTCCTTGGGGTGCTCTGGTCCTTTTTGTCAATAAGAAGGATGGTAGTCGTCGACTGTGCATGAATTATCAGGAACTGAACAGAGTTACTGTGAAGAATCGGTATCCGTTGCCCAGGATTGATGATTTGTTTGACCAAATGAGTGGGGCTGCTGTTTTCTCAAAGTTGGATCTTCATTCTGGGTATCACCAAGTCAAGATGAAGGCTGTTGATATATAGAAGACTACATTCAGGACTAGATACAGGCACTATGAGTATCTTGTGATGCTGTTCGGGGTCACGAACGCGCCGGCTGTATTCATGAGTCTTATGAACCGGGTCTTCTCTCAGTTCTTGGATAGGTTTGTGGTGGTCTTCATTTATGATATTTTGGTGTATTCTCGGAATCGGGAAGATCATGCTGAGCATCTTAGAGTGGTTCTGCAGACTTTGAGAGAGAAGCAGCTCTATGGAAAACTTAGCAAGTGCGAGATTTGGCTCGATAGGGTTTCTTTCTTGGGGCACATTATTTCTGGCGATGGTGTTTCTGCGGATCCGGCCAAGATTGAGGCTATGAAGGATTGGCCTATTTCCAAGTCAGTTTCGGAAGTCAGGAGTTTTCTTGATTGGTTGGCTATTATCGAAAGTTCCTTCAAGACTTTTCGAAGATAGCAGGATCGTTGACTAAATTGACTGGGAAGGATCAGAAGTTTTGTTGGTCTGATGAGTGCAATGAGGCTTTTGTTGAGTTGAAGAATAGATTGACGTCAACGCTTGTGTTCACTATTCCAGATGGTTCAGGCGGATATGTAATTCACTGTGATGCTTCTGGTAAGGGTCTTGGAGCAATTTTGATACAGAAGGGCCGTGTCATTGCGTATGCATCGAGGCAATTGAGGCCGCATGAGAAGAACTATCCAACTTATGACTTGGAGTTAGCGGTAGTGATTTATACTTTGAAGCTGTGGAGACATTATTTATTTGGAGATCGAGTGGAGATCTTTACAGTCCACAAAAGTCTCAAGTACGTCTTCACCCAGAAGGAGTTAAACATGAGGCAAAGGCATTGGTTGGAACTTATGGCTGAATATGACATCAGTTTGCAATGCCATCCTGGTAAAGTAAACTTGGTGCCTGATGCTTTGAGTCAGAGACCAGTAGTTATGTTTCTTACTCAGCAGAGTGATCTCATTGAGCAGATGAGGAGGTTGGAGTTGGATGTTGTGTTGCCGAGTTCTGGTCGGAGTTGTTTGGTGCTCCAGCTTTAGTCGTCTCTTGTTGATCAGATTAAAGAAGCTCAGGCTGGTGATGCGCAGTTGTAGGGTTTTCGAGCTGCGGTTGAGTCTGGGTCCAGGACGGGCATGGTTATTCATGCAGATGGTTCGCTTCGTTTTGGTTCCCGGTTGTGTGTCCCTAAGGGTGAAATTCGTCAGAGGTTGCTTGAAGAAGCTCATCATTCTTCATATTCTATCCATCCTGGCGGTACTAAGATGTATTGGGATTTGAAGCTTTATTTCTGGTGGCATGGTATGAAGAAGGATGTGGCTCGGTTTGTCTCTCAGTGCTTGGTCTGCCAGCAGGTTAAGGCAGAACATCAGAGAACCGCTGGACTTCTTTAACCGCTTCCTATTCCAGAGTGGAAGTGAGAACATATCACCATGGATTTTGTGACTACTTTGTCAAGGAGTCCTAAGGGTCATAATGCTATTTGGGTGATTGTCGACCGTTTGACGAAGATTGCTCACTTCATTCCTTTTCGTGTTGGGCAGTCTACTGAGAGCCTAGCTGAGAGGTATATGCAAGTGATTGTTAGACTTCATGGGGTTCTAGTCAGTATTGTATCCGACAGGGATATGCGATTCAGATCTCAGTTCTGGGAGAGTCTTCAGGCCAGTTTGGGGAGTAAATTAAAGTACAGTACAGCTTTTCATCCCCAGACTGATGGACAGTCAGAGCAGACTATTCAGATTCTTGAGGACATGTTGACGTCCTGTATGCTTCAGTTTGGTGGATCTTGGGAGGATCATTTGCATCTCATAGAGTTCTCGTACAATAATAGCTTTCAAACCAGTATTAAAGCTGCTCCGTTCGAGGCACTCTATGGGCGGAAGTGCAGATCACCAGTGTGCTGGGATGACATTGGTGAGAGGAAGTTTTTGGGTCTAGAGTTGATCACCAAGACAGTGGATGCAGTGGTTCAGATTAGGAAGCATTTGCAGGCAGCTCGGGATTGGCAGAAGCGATGGGCAGATGTCCATCGGAGGGCTCTGGAGTTTGTTGTTGGTGACCATGTTTTCTTTAAGGTATCGCCGTGGCACGGTGTCATTCGGTTCGGTGGTGGGGGCAAGCTTAGCCCGAGGTTTATTGGACCGTTTGAGATTTTGGAGCGAGTAAGCAAGGTGGCCTATCGTCTCGCATTGCCGCCAGCTTTATCAAGAGTGAATGATGTTTTCCATGTCTCACAACTCAGGAGGTATATCCGATATGAGAGCCACGTGATCGACTATTCTGAGTTGACTGTTCGGCCAGATTTGACTTGTGAGATTCCGCTAGTTGCTAGTGTGGATCGGCGGGAGAAAGTGCTTAAGAAAAATGTCATCAAGTTGGTTCGTGTTGCTTGGAATCCTCACTCGCCTAGTGAGTCGACTTGGGAGCTGGAGGAAGAGATTCAGCAGAAGTTTCCTTATTTGTTTGAGTAGAATTTGTTTTGTTCTTTTGGTTGTTTTGGAGTTACCCTATTTATCTTCTTTTTGAATTTCGATGACGAAATTTTTCTTGTCAGGTGGGTAGGATTGTAACCCCTGTTTTTCATTTTGTGTATTTTTGAGTGTATTTTTCGTTTTGGTGTATTTCTCTCTTGTATTTTTCTGAACCGTATGTTGGAGTGTTTTCAATATATATTCGTTTTATTTCATTTTGAGCTCTTTGTGTTTGATTGATTGTCTCTTCTGTTTCGTTCTCCAATTATTGTTCTTTCTTTCATTTTGGTTCTTGCCTTTTTTATTTTGTGCTCTTGGGTGCTTATGGTGGTGTTGGTTGCTCAACCTATTCCCAATCATATTGTTTGATCCCTAATAGGTTTACCAAAGCCAAATTAAAACAAATTCGATTTTTAATCCTATGCAATTAATCCATACCAATACCCATTAAACAAATCCAATGACTACCCCCAATTACCCACAACCCAATTACCCATTAACCCTAATCCTCTTATATATATATTGCTAACCTCTCGCCCTAAACCCTAACCCTAATCTCCCCTATCTCTCTCTCCCGCTGCTTGTGCCGCACACCCCAACCCAAGCCCTCCTCTTGGCCTGCACTCCAACCCGCACACACCCCCTTTCGGACTGCACATCCCGACACCCAACCCCGACCTTCCCCTTGCCGCACCCGACCACCATCCACCTCCTCATCCATCCATCGACTCTGTCCCCCGAGCTTCCATCTGCCATCGACCAAGCCAGCGACAGCCGGAGCAACACCAGGCTGACGCCGCCGTCTCTTGCTCTCTTGATCTCTCTTTCGCTTTATGGAGTTTTGCTCGTGTGGTGATTTTGCACGAATTTTCTTGGATTCGTTGATTCGTGAATTTTCGTTCGTAGGTTCTGTTCGTTGTTGGGATCCACTCCCGCCACTCTTGATTTTCGTCGTTCTTCATCTTCGGTTAAGACAAGTAACTTGTACTTCAATTCCTTTGTTTAATACAAGTCAAAAATACCACCTATAGTGTAGTTGGGTCTAGAGACGACTCTTGTTTGTGTTATTCTTGATGGGTTTTGTCTCTATTGTGAAAACTTGACCATAGTTGTCTCACGACACAATATGGACATGAATTAAGTTAGGTTATACCCATTCTTGATTTGATCATGTATGTGGGACTTTTGTGAGAATTTGTGATTTGGTTGAAACCCATGTGATATACTTGGTGTGGACATGCTAGATACCCTAATTCATGAAGTTTGGACACTTGGTAGACTCGATTTCATGTTTGGTTGTGTTTTGAACAAGTTTTGTGTAATACCCTGATTTTTGAATATATGAAAGATTATTTATTATTATTTATGGAGTGCATGTAGAATATTGTTGGCTGTTATTTACTTTCATGATGAGTAAGAGCATTGCTTTATAAAGTATTTTTCCCTAAAGCCCAAATGTTAATTTACGTATTTACTTCTAAAAATACTTTTCTTGGCCCAATTAATTTAAGCCCATGAGTTTAATCTTTTCTTATTTTTCTATAACTTGGAGTGTGTAGCATTCCTTTTCTTTTATTTTTGTTTTGATGTACAAAATTTTGTAGGGTGATTTGTGTGTGCACGTGCCCTCTATGTACATGTGCAATGCACACTTCCCTAATGGCCGGATTGCTTCTTTTGGAGGGATTTTCAAATGGTTGAATGGAGATCATGGGCGGTTATTTTGAGGTGTGGGTAGTTTTTACAACCCCCTAGTCAATCCTAGCCTTTGATCCTATAACCATCTAATGAATCCTAGCCTTTCATCTCACTCCCCTTGGTGTATAAATACCCCCCCTCTCATCTATTATTCCTTACACTAAGATTTGTTTTATGAGATTATTATTGTAAAGAGAGGTATTTCGTGAGTTGTGTGTGTGCTTTTCTGTGGAGGCTGAGTAGCATTCTGAAGACTTCGGTGTGGAGCAAGGAGCAAGGAGCGAGGAATCGTTCACTACATTAAGGAGCTTTTGCTGGATTTTGATTATTTCGTCAAATAAGGTGGGTGTTTCTCAGGACTTTTAGTGTAGAAATTATGCTATAATTATGATGGTTGTTGCTATTGCTTATGAAGTAAATTCAAACGTACTAGAATTGCTCGTATATATTATGATAATGATTGTGGAAGACAATTAGTGAAATAATGACACTACAATCAATGACGAATTGGGTCGGTACAGTCGACTGCCGTAAGGATAAGTCGACTGGTACGAGACATCTGTTACATGTTTGTTAGAAGTTTCATGACATATATGTGTATTATTAAAATGAAGTAGTAAGGCTAAACTCATATTCTTCATGATGAACATGGCTAAGTAGAAATGGGCATGTGGAAAAAGAACTAGGGGACAATTAATGAAAACTGAGAATGACTGGTACAGTCGACTGATGTTCGGAGTAGTCGACCGATGCATTGATTAAACTATGAGTATGCCTGAAATTCCATGAAATGAGATATGTTTTCATTGTGATTGTCCTAGTGTAATTGAGAATCATGTTTTGTCTCTGCACGAAAGTTATGAATAAGTATAAATGCATGTTTAAAGTATTTTCTTAAAGAAAAGATAATGTTAGTAACTTGAAATTCCATGTTGCGATGTTACTGAACTGTAAGAAGGGTTGTGTTTATGAAACATGAATGTATGTATATTGTGATTTGACATCATGATGCAAGTGTATGTAAGAACTGTAAGAAAGATAATCCCTTAATTTGAAATATGAATCTGTCCAGTCGACTGAATGCGCGTAGCAAGTCGACTGAGCTGAACCTGATACTGTTAAAAATCCCAGGACAGACGACTGATGGATGAACAGTCGACTGTCACGTGGATAACATTTGAACATGAAAAATTGCGGGACAGCCGACTGGCCGTGTGCAGCAATCGACTCTCCCGAGTGTTTATGATGAACTTGTATTGACTGTACGAGTCGACTAGTATCCTTCCAAGTCGACTGTACAGAGTAGATTTTGATATGTCAAAGATTTCAGTTTTGATTATTGCTGAAAGTTGTGAACTTTATGATTGATGTCAATGAACTCTTTTATGGCTGTATGAATTTATATGAAATGAATCATAGATGTGAGTTGAGAATTAAATGAACATGAAAAGGCTAAGATCATGATAAGAAAGTCTGTGAGACTCTAAATTGAATTATGAGCTGAAAGTGCTCAATTGGAAGTTGTGAATTGTAAATTGAAACCAAGAGTAGCTAAGTCTCCCCCGGCAATAGAAATGAAATGAAATTGAAAAGAAGACCAAGGTTAGTCATGTGTAAATGAAATGAATAAGTCCGGTTTGGTGGAGAGGCTAACTCTAGAGCTTTGATTTGTATTCATGATTCTAATATTTAATACATAGTGGAGATGTGATGAAAGTGAGAGAAAACATAAGTATGAGAACTAGAGTTTACGGTGCGGGTATGTGAGCCGTAGAATGCATGCTTGATGAGTCAAGACATGGCACGGGCACAACTCAGAATGATCGGACTTTAGCCACGCTTGTGGGATGTTTGGTGATTGCAAGAGGATCGTGTTCAGGGAGGAGGCTGAATTGCCGCAGAATGCATGCTTGATGAGTCAAGACATGGCGTGGGGTTCCCCTCTAGGGTCCAGGACACGTGCTTGTACTCATAGATCATCTAGGATACTCACTGTAATTACAGAAGTAGATTAAGTCATGGCGAGGGATTGAACCCTACGAAAATGAAGAACGAATAAGAGGCTTGCCCTCGGACCTATGTAGTATGGGATGCATAGAATCCGAACAAGTGCGCATTAGTGTCATGTAAATTAAGAAATTGCATTAAGGATTAAGTGCACGATCACGACACGACATTATTAAGATTTTTCCCCTACTTTAATTGTTATGTGAACAAGTTTGTGATCTGTTAAGAAATGAGATTCGTTATACTGTTTCTGGCATAGAGAGGATGGCCATGTATAATTATCGTCGGTTGAATAAACTGACGTACCCACAGTTTTGTATGTAGGATAAATTACATCTTAAAGAGGAATGGATGCATAAAGATTTTACCATGTTGTTTTACATTTATGTAAATGTTGTATATTCTTACTTCCGCTGTGCAAATGAAAAGTGTAATATGATGTAAACTCTGATGTAAAGTGAAAAGTTTAAATTCCTTGTGAAATTGTACTAAAAGAAAGTGAAAAGATCATGTAGAACATCTCGAATTCAGTGTTTTGGGATTTGGGGCGTTACAGAGTGGTATCAGAGCCACGCTTTCTACGCTTTCCTGTTGGTACAAATTTATAAGGAACGACACCCTAGATGTGGACATTAGAGTGTGTGTCTGAGTTTGGAGATTTAAATGTAAGTGACTTACATTTGTGTTGCTCTATGACTTATGCTTCTTCCTCTCTATTCTAAGATGACTGATCACTTCGACCCTGCTGGAGACGACGACTGGCATATCATTGAGGAAGAGTACCATCCTGGACAGGCTGATTCTGAGGATGAGTATCACCCTGGGCAAGCAGATTCCGATGGGGAGAAGTGGCCTGAATCTCGAGAGATTACCCCACCCCCAGACTCGTCTGACGATTCTTCTTCCGATGAAGAAGAGGGACCAGCTCTGAGTAGCACTGTGGCTTCTCTTCAGAGGCAGGTGGAAACACTGCGAGAGAGAGTCGGATTATTGGAAGCTCAACTGGCGAAGCGAAAGGATGACTTTTCTGTTCTCAGTCACCGGGTATGGGAACTTGAGAAGAGAAAGAACCTGACAGACGTGCTGAAGGATGAAGTTGATGAACTACGGGGAGAACTTCGAGAAGCGAAGAGGACCCGTAGGAGTTAGATTGTTGTAGCTGCTATTTCTTTTATTCTGATGTTAAGAAATGTTTTCAATTCGAATGCATAAACTTTGGAATTCAATGAAATGCAAGTTGATTTAAGTTCTTGTCTTATACTTCGAATTTAATGGATCTTTTGCATCAGAATATGTCGAGAAGAGGAGCTTGGAGTGGTGAGGGGTTGGATCTGGAGACCGAGCTTGCTAGGGTCTACCAGACGCTTAATGCAGTGGCTATGAACCAAGGAAGGGGGCCGGTGAATCCAGTGCCCGAGGCGATTAAGCTAGTGGAATCATTCAAGAGAATGAAACCACCTGTATTCGAGGGAAAGTCAGACCCAGATGTGGCTGACAACTGGATTCGGCAAGTGGAGACAATCTTTGAGGTGTTGGAGACGCCGGAAGGCAGCAAGGTCAAGTTGGCGACTTTGCAACTGGAGAAGGATGCGGTTGTTTGGTGGCAGTCGATGAAGAGGACCATGGGAGGCATAGTGCTTGGCTGGGAGGAATTTCTAGAAGAATTCCGCAGTCACTATTTCCCCTCCGATGTTCAGGAGAAGAAGGCCATGGAGTTCCTGTCGCTTCAGCAAGGCAGCATGTCAATGAGGGAGTATGAGACTAAGTTCACTCAGCTCTCTAGGTATGCTCCAGAACTGGTGATGGATGAGGCTAAGAAGGCTCGTAAGTTCGAGCATGGACTGAGACCAAGCTTGAGATCCCGGATGATACCTCTTGGTATCAGGAGATTCGACAAGTTGGTCAAGAGGGCGGCAGCGACGGAGGCGGATATGGAGCAGTTCCATGTTGTTCAGAACCAGAGGAACAACTGGCAGTCTGGAAAGAGGCCCGCACATTCTGGGAGTATCAAGGGGCAACCATCTGCACAGAGGTTCAAACCGACAGGGGCGAACGCTATCAGTGTAGCTGGAGGACCTGGGAACAATGTTGGGAGACCTTCCGCGGTCACTTGCTACAACTG
This sequence comes from Hemerocallis citrina, assembly GCA_017893485.1. Lineage (NCBI taxonomy): Eukaryota > Viridiplantae > Streptophyta > Magnoliopsida > Asparagales > Asphodelaceae > Hemerocallis > Hemerocallis citrina. The sequence continues at coordinate 83,638,454 of CM030366.1, forward strand.
TGGTGAAGTGGGACATTACCAATCTCGATGTCTCAAACCACGGGCTGGCAATCACAATGTGCCAATACAGCAGACTGGGAAGAGGCCATACCAGCCAGGGCGAGTGTTTGCCTTGACAGAGGCTGATGCTGAGGAAGCAGATCAGGTCATCTCTGGTACGAGGGCTGATGTTTAGTGTGGTTTTTGTCATTTCTTCTTCCCGTTCATATTATGAAACTGTTATGTAATGGTGTGAATTATGTAACAGGAGAACTCTATCTTAATGGAATGAAAGCTGTCGTATTGTTCGATATTGGATCCTCTCATACTTTTGTGTCTCCTAAGTTTGCTAAAGTATTGGGAGTTGAACCGAAGACTTTTCCAGGCAAGATCTTAGCAGTAGCTAATCCATCAGGGGAAACTTTGACCACTGATTGGTATTACGCTGATTGCGAGATTGTGATTGGAGATCGAATCTTTGGCATTGATCTAATCGAGCTGACTATCTTGGGAGTCGATGTTATCATTGGCATTGATTGGATGTCGGTGTACAGTGCAAGCATCGAATGCAAGACCAAGACGGTAACAGTGAAGGCTCCAGGTGGACCTGAAGTCACTTTCCGAGGGAAGCAGAAATGTTCTAAGCTGGTGGCAACTATCCGCAAGGAAGAGACTCCTGTGGAAGTGCAAGGGATTCCTGTGGTTCGGGACTATCCGACTGTGTTCTTGGAAGATTTTCCTGGGTTACCCCCGCATCGTGATGTAGAGTTCAGCATCACTGTTCAACCAGAAAGTGCACCAATTTCTAAGGCACCGTATAGGATGGCTCCAGTGGAACAGGATGAGGTGAAACGGCAGATTGAGGAACTGTTGGAGAAAGGCTTTATTCAACCTAGTGCGTCACCTTGGGGAGCACCAGTGCTTTTGGTAAAGAAGAAGGATGGATCGATGAGAATGTGTATTGATTACCGAGAGCTGAATAAGGTCACTGTTCAGAATAAGTATCCTATTCCTCGAATTGATGACTTGTTCGATCGTCTACAAGGAGCAGCTGTATTCTCCAAAATAGATCTTCGATCAAGTTACCACCAAGTGCGAGTGAAAGCTGAAGATGTGCACAAAACTGCATTTAGAACTCGACGTGGGCATTACGAATTCTTAGTTATGCCATTTGAAGTGACGAATGCACCCGCAATCTTCATGGACTTGATGAACAGAGTTCTGAGGCAGTTCACTGATTCTTTCGTCGTGGTGTTTATCGACGATCTCGTGTACTCCAAGTCAGAGGAGGAGCACACTGAGCATCTTGCAGCAGTGTTGAAGAAGCTGGAAGAGCAGAAGTTGTATGCCAAGTTATCCAAGTGTGATTTCTGGAAATCTGAAGTGGCATTCCTAGGTCACATCCTTTCTAAGGAGGGAGTGGCAACTGACCCTCAGAAGATAGAGGCAGTGAGAGATTGGGCTAGGCCTACTACAGTGAAGGAAGTCAGAAGTTTTCTTGGGATGACTGGATACTACAGGAGATTCATTCAAGGTTACGCTCAGATAGTTGTACCGCTTACTGGACTGACCAAGAAGAATGTGAGCCTCAAGTGGACTGAGCACTGTGAGGCGAGCTTTCAGGAGTTGAAAGAGAAGCTGACTACTGCACCTATTTTGGCTTTGCCTAGAGTAGGTGTTGAGTACGATGTTTATAGCGATGCTTCACATCGTGGGCTTGGTTGTGTCTTAATGCAAGAAGGTAGAGTAATTGCTTATGGGTCTAGGCAACTACGACCACATGAGAAGAATTACCCGACTCATGATCTGGAGTTGGCTGCGATTATCTTTGCCCTGAAGCAGTGGAGGCACTACGTGTACGGTGAGAAATTGAACATGTACACGGACCACAAGAGCTTGAAGTATATATATCAGCAGAGGGATCTCAATCTGAGGCAGCGAAGATGGTTGGAAGTGCTCGAGGACATGCGACCTGAGATCAAGTATCATCCTGGAAAGGCTAATGTTGTTGCTGATGCACTTAGTCGCAAGAGCAGTTTGGCCAGTTTGATTACAACTCATGCGCATCTGATTGAGGAGTTGGATCGGGCAGGTATTGAGGTTGTCTTACAAGGATTGGGAGCATCTTTGGCTCAGTTGAGGCTTCAACCTACTTTGAATGCAAGGATTATTGCAAGTCAGGAGCTTGATGCTGATATTTTGGAGATGAAGGAGCAGGTTAATGCTGGCAGGTTACCCGGATTTCAAATCAGGGATGGAGTGCTGTGGTTCGGAGATAGACTGTGTGTTCCAAATCAGGCGGACCTGAAAGAGAGTATTCTTCAGGAGGCACATGCTACTCTTTTGTCGGTACATCCTGGGAGTACTAAGATGTATAAAGACATCAAACAGCATTTCTGGTGGTCAGGTTTGAAGCGGGATGTGGCTGAATTTATGGCGAAGTGTGAGGTTTGTCAGCAAGTCAAAGCCGAAAATCAGAGACCCGGAGGTCTATTACAGCCGTTACCTATTTCGGAATGGAAGTGGGATAACATCAGTATGGATTTCATCACGGGATTGCCTAAGAGTCCTAAAGGCAATGATGCGATTTGGGTTATAGTCGATCGACTAACCAAGTCCGCTCACTTTTTGGCGATGAAACTCACTGCTTCGATGGACAAGTTGGCTGAGTTGTATGTTGGCAAGATTTTCCGACTTCATGGTGTTCCCTCAACTATTGTGTCTGATCGAGATGCGCGGTTTACTTCGCATTTCTGGAGGAGTCTTCAGACAGCTTTGGGTACCAAGACAGATTTCAGCATTACTTTTCATCCGCAAACCGATGGGCAGACCGAGAGAGTCAACCGTATTCTTGAGGATATGCTTCGGTGTTGTATACTAGACCTTGGAGGCAGTTGGAAAAGGCATTTACCTTTGGTAGAGTTTGCCTACAACAACAGTTTTCAGGCTAGCATCGGGATGGTGTCGTACGAAGCTTTGTATGGCAGGAAGTGCAGAACACCTGTTTGTTGGTATGAAGTTGGGGAGCGGCAGTTGTTTGGTCCTGAGCTTGTACAGCAGACTTCTGAGAAGATTGTTCTGATCAGGAAAAGGTTGGTGGAAGCTCAGAGCAGGCAGAAAAGCTATGCAGACAACCGGAGAAGGGACCTTGAGTTTGAGGTTGGTGACTTCGTCTTTCTAAAGGTATCACCCAGTAAAGGTGTGGTTCGATTTGGCAAAGGTGGGAAGTTAGCCCCGAGGTTTATAGGCCCGTATAAGATATTGAAAAGGATCGGGAAAACTGCTTACCGGCTTGAATTACCGGAAGAGTTGTCTCAGGTGCACAATGTCTTCCATGTGTCTATGCTGAGAGGTTATATCCCAGATCCGAGTCATCATTTGCCTGAAGTGCCGGAAGGTTTGCAGTTGGATCTGAACTACATCGAGTCTCCTGTCGAGATAGTTGACCGTAGGGAGAAAGTCTTGAGGAATAAGACGATACCGATGGTCAAGGTAGTCTGGAGAAACCATTTGGTTGAAGAGGCTACTTGGGAGTCTAAGGAGAGGATGTTGAGGGATTATCCTGAGCTTTTTGCTTGATTGTATTTTTGTATCTTTTTGTTCTTGTGTTGTGTTGTATCTTTGTTTTCTCGCTCTTGACTGTAGTTCCGGGGACGGAACTATTCTAAGGAGGGAGTGATGTAATACCCTGATTTTTGAATATATGAAAGATTATTTATTTTTATATATGGAGTGCATGTGGAATATTGTTGGCTATTATTTACTTTCATGATGAGTAAGAGCATTGCTTTATAAAGTATTTTTCCCTAAAGCCCAAATGTTAATTTACGTATTTACTTCTAAAAATACTTTTCTTGGCCCAATTAATTTAAGCCCATGAGTTTAATCTTTTCTTATTTTTCTATAACTTGGATTGTGTAGCATTCCTTTTCTTTTATTTTTGTTTTGATGTACAAAATTTTGTAGGGTGATTTGTGTGTGCACGTGCCCTCTATGTACATGTGCAATGCACACTTCCCTAATGGCCGGATTGCTTCTTTTGGAGGGATTTTCAAATGGTTGAATGGAGATCATGGGCGGTTATTTTGAGGTGTGGGTAGTTTTTACAACCCCCTAGTCAATCCTAGCCTTTGATCCTATAACCATCTAATGAATCCTAGTCTTTCATCTCACTCCCCTTGGTGTATAAATACCCCCCCCCCCCCCTCTCATCTATTATTCCTTACACTAAGATTTGTTTTATGAGATTATTATTGTAAAGAGAGGTATTTCGTGAGTTGTGTGTGTGCTTTTCTGTGGAGGCTGAGTAGCATTCTGAAGACTTCGGTGTGGAGCAAGGAGCAAGGAGCAAGGAATCGTTCACTACATTAAGGAGCTTTTGCTGGATTTCGATTATTTCGTCAAATAAGGTGGGTGTTTCTCAGGACTTTTAGTGTAGAAATTATGCTATAATTATGATGGTTGTTGCTATTGCTTATGAAGTAAATTCAAACGTACTAGAATTGCTCGTATATATTATGATAATGATTGTGGAAGACAATTAGTGAAATAATGACATTACAATCAATAACGAATTGGGTCGGAATAGTCGACTGTCGTAAGGATAAGTCGACTGGTACGAGACATCTGTTACATATTTGTTAGAAGTTTCATGACATATATGTGTATTATTAAAATGAAGTAGTAAGGCTAAACTCATATTCTTCATGATGAACATGGCTAAGTAGACATGGGCATGTGGAAAAAGAACTAGGGGACAATTAATAAAAACTGAGAATGACTGGTACAGTCGACTGATGTTCGGAGTAGTCGACCGATGCATTGATTAAACTATGAGTATGCCTGAAATTCCATGAAATGAGATATGTTTTCATTGTGATTGTCCTAGTGTAATTGAGAATCATGTTTTGTCTCTGCACAAAAGTTATGAATAAGTATAAATGCATGTTTAAAGTATTTTCTTAAAGAAAAGATAATGTTAGTACCTTGAAATTCCATGTTGCGATGTTACTGAACTGTAAGAAGGGTTGTGTTTATGAAACATGAATGTATGTATATTGTGATTTGACATCATGATGCAAGTGTATGTAAGAACTGTAAGAAAGATAATCCCTTAATTTGAAATATGAATCTGTCCAGTCGACTGAATGTGCGTAGCAAGTCGACTGAGTTGAACCTGATAATGTACTGTTAAAAATCCCAGGACAAACGACTGATGGATGAACAGTCGACTGTCACGTGGATAACATTTGAACATGAAAAATTGCGGGACAGCCGACTGGCCATGTGCAGCAGTCAACTCTCCCGAGTGTTTATGATGAACTTGTATTGACTGTACGAGTCGACTAGTATCCTTCCAAGTCGACTGTACAGAGTAGATTTTGATATGTCAAAGATTTCAGTTTTGATTATTGCTGAAAGTTGTGAACTTTATGATTGATGTCAATGAACTCTTTTATGGCTGTATGAATTTATATGAAATGAATCATAGATGTGAGTTGGGAATTAAATGAACATGAAAAGGCTAAGATCATGATAAGAAAGTCTGTGAGACTCTAAATTGAATTATGAGCTGAAAGTGCTCAATTGGAAGTTGTGAATTGTAAATTGAAACCAAGAGTAGCTAAGTCTCCCCCGGCAATGGAAATGAAATGAAATTGAAAAGAAGACCAAGGTTGGTCATGTGTAAATGAAATGAATAAGTCTGGTTTGGTGGAGAGGCTAACTCAAGAACTTTGATTTGTATTCATGATTCTAATATTTAATACATAGTGGAGATGTGATGAAAGTGAGAGAAAACATAAGTATGAGAACTAGAGTTTACGGTGCGGGTGTGTGAGCCGCAGAATGCATGCTTGATGAGTCAAGACATGGCGCGGGCACAACTCAGAATGATCGGACTTTAGCCACGCTTGTGGGATGTTTGGTGATTGCAAGAGGATCGTGTTCAGGGAGAAGGCTGAATTGCCGCAGAATGCATGCTTGATGAGTCAAGACATGGCGTGGGGTTCTCCTCCAGGATCCAGGACACGTGCTTGTACTCATAGATCATCTAGGATACTCACTGTAATTACAGAAGTAGATTAAGTCATGGCGAGGGATTGAACCCTACGAAAATGAAGAACGAATAAGAGGCTTGCCCTCGGACCTATGTAGTATGGGATGCATAGAATCCGAACAAGTGCGCATTAGTGTCATGTAAATTAAGAAATTGCATTAAGGATTAAGTGCACGATTACGACCCGACATTATTAAGATTTTCCCCCTACTTTAATTGTTATGTGAACAAGTTTGTGATCTGTTAAGAAATGAGATTCGTTATACTGTTTCTGGCATAGAGAGGATGGCCATGTATAATTATCGTCAGTTGAATAAATTGACGTACCCACAGTTTTGTATGCAGGATAAATTACATGTTAAAGAGGAATGGACGCATAAAGATTTTACCATGTTGTTGTACATTTATGTAAATGTTGTATATTCTTACTTCCGCTGTGCAAATGAAAAGTGTAATATGATGTAAACTCTGATGTAAAGTGAAAAGTTTAAATTCCTTGTAAAATTGTACTCAAAGAAAGTGAAAAGATCCTCTAGAACATCTCGAATTCAGTGTTTTGGGATTCGGGGCATTACATTTTGTATGATATATGTTGAGTTGTTGATAAAGGAAAAAATATGTATTTTGTCGCTGAACTGTTTTGGTTGCTGTTTTGGACGGTCTTGAAGTCTGTAACTTAATTTCAGTAAGTTTTAGATAATATTGTCTATGTTCAAACCCCTCTGACCTTGCTCGATTTCGTTTCCGTATGTGTGTGTTATGACTGTTTTACTACAGAGGTGTAGACCATTTCCAGATTTCGTTTCTTGGTAATTTTGATGATTAAATTATTTTGATACTAGTTCTAAACATGTTATTTTGATCTGAGACTTTGGTTATTTTTTATATACCTATCTAGGGATTACCCAGAATTTTGGTAGATTTTATTGATGAGTTTTATATACCGTTTCATGCATGTTTACAAAAGTCATACTTTCTGTATTTCGCTCGTTGTCCTGTAAAGAATTGTGTTTTCACCCTATTTCCTTCTATTGTATGAAAAATTCTCGATAAATATGAAAGTTAGTATATTTTATCTATTTTCATATCCCTTTGGCGGATTTGGATTTCATTTCACTGATTGTGAGATATCATGATTTTCGTAAAGCAGTGTTGGGAATTCCAGATTTGCCAAACTACCGTTTCTTGATATTTTCTTATTTTTGATGACTGAACTAATTTTACTGGAATATTATGAAACTTTATATTTTGATTCTATACATATAGGGGAATATCCCAGATTTTTTCTGGATTTATTTGAGAGGTTTTGATGCTGTTATTCGGACTGAGAATTCGTTTTACTGATTTCTGATTGATCATGTTTTCTGGATTCAAATATGTTTTGAGTTATGATTTTGTGAATTACTATGTAACTTATTTATATTCGCTGGATTCGGTTGGGAGTCTATTTTCCAGATTCTTCGACGGATCCAGATTTGCATTTCTGTAGCGACGAGATTCACTATTTTAGTACTGTACTATCTTGCTGTCTTGAATATGAACACACATTGTTTTGCTCGTTTATGTGACTGTATATCATCTATGCATGCTTGATTGTTTCCCTGAACCTGATACTGATTATACCATATTAGTTTGACACTATTTCATGCACCATCATGTCTATTTGATGACCAAAATAAAAGTAACCAAGCCAGAGTTTCTTAAGGGAATATCTAGTAGTGGAAAATATGGAAACGTGTACTTAGAAGGGAACTAGTGTTCATACTGCTACTGCTACTGTTACTGCTACTGTTACTTTTACTGTTACTGTTACTTTTGCTGCTATTGCTACTGTTACTGATACCTGAGTACACTGTCCCATTATGGCCCACTATGAAATCTAAAAGCAAAACTGTTAGTTGTAGCAACCATGTAGTAAAAACCGGGATGCATGAAGTGCTACCTTGCTAGTAATACACACAAGACTGTAAGAACATAAGACTGATACTGTTAGCCTGATACTGTTAGACTGACACTGTTAGACTGACACTGTTATGCTGTTATGTTGTTACACTGATATACTGAGCTTACTATTACTGGACTTTGTTAGTTGCCATATGACACTGTTAATTGACACGTGCATTTGTACTGTTAGTATACCATGTTAGTTGACTTTGTTTTACTGATTCATGCTAGTTATCATTGTTGATGCATTATTCCATGTTATTTGTTTGTTTTCCCATGTGCTTGTATCCTATATTATAAGTGTCCCGTAACTTGCAATTGACGGGTACTTGTTTTCTCTTTCCTTCTCCTACAATTAATAATTGCAGATCATGATGGTCAGCTGCCCAACGGTATTGGCGAAATGAGATAGTAGTGCTGGATTTCTTGTTTATTTGTATTATTATTATTGTTGCTTTGGAACAATGTATTTTGAGTACTTGGATATTTATTTTGTATTTGGGCGATGTGACCCAAGATATTTGACTTGTCCAGATTCTGATTTATTTGAGAATATTATATTTTGTTTCAAGTAAATTATGTTGGTTTATTAATTTAGTTATGCATGTGTGGTTGACTCTTTTGCTTCCGACTCTGATTATTTTGTGAGATATTGTAAAGATTCCTGAACAGCTTATGGATGATGAAAGTCACAGCTTATGGATGATGAAAGTCATTCGCTGAGCTTTTGTTGCGTATCCGTATTCCGTATTCTTTTTGGTAAGCGGGGCGTGACATTTTATCACATGGTTGCTACATTCAAAGAGTTACGTTTGTAGATTTCGTAGGGGATCATATAGTGCTGTGTACTCAGGGTTCAGACAGATATCAGATAACAGATCCAGACAGACAGATAGAACCTAGTGGTTCTCTTTTTTCCTACACTTTCCTATAGGAAGTAATGTTGACAGGGTCAGATAACAGATAACAGATAATCATATGGGAAACACGGACCTCCTTCTAAGTACACATTTCTATGCTTTCCCACTACTAGATCTTTTCCATAAACCCCGGCTTGATCATTTTATAATTATTATCAGACAGAATAATTGATCAGCATGTACAGATGGTAAATAGTCACATAACAGAACAAAATAGAGTACTTCCTAATTCAGGACAGCACGATAGTACAGTACTAAAACAGTGATTCCCGCTACCACAAATATCGAAACTTTAATCCGTCATAGAATCTGGAAAATAGACTTCCAACCGAATCCAGTGGATACAAATAAGTCATATAGTGTTTTAGAAAAACATAGCTCAAAACTGATTTGAATCTAGACAATACGTTCAGCCAGAAATCAGTAAATCGAATTCACAGTTAGGAAAACAGCATCAAAACACCTCAAATAAATTCAGGAAAAATCTGGGGTATTCCCCTATATGTCTAGTATCAGAATATAAAGTTTCATAATTTTTCAGTAAGATTAGTTTAGCCAACAAAAATCAGAAAACATCGAGAAACGATAGTTTGGCAAATCTGGAATTCCCAACACTGCTGTATGAAAACTGTAATATCTCGCAAACCGTGAAACGAAATCCAAATCCACCAAAGGGAGATGAAAATAGACAAAATAAGCTAACTTTCATATTTCATAAATATCTTTCATACAGAAGGAATTAGGGTGAAAACACACTTCTCTACAGAACAACGAGCAAAATCCAGCAAGTATAGTCTTCAAGCATGAAACGGGATATAAAACTCATCAATAAAATCCACCAAAATTATCGGTAACCCCTAAATAGGTATAGCAATACAGTGCAAAATTTTAGATCAAAATAATATGCTTAGCACTAGTATCAAAATAGTTTAGTCGTCGAAATCATCAAGAAACGAAATCTGGAAATGAAATACACCTCTGTAGTAAAACAATCATATCTCACACATATGAAAACGAAATTGATCAAGGTCAGAGAGGTTGGAAAGAAGACGGATTACTCTAAAAATCATGTTTAATATTGAAGTTAAGATACTGACCTTAATATGGACTAAAATACCAATCAAAACTGATCGCTGACAAAATACAGATTTTCCTTTAACAACAAAACCAACATATATCATACGAAACTTGTTCCAAATACAACCAAACATGGTATAGAGTCTACTAAGTGTCCAAACATCATGAAATAGGGTATATAGCATCAAGAACGGTCAAAACCTAAGTTGTTTCATGTCAAATTTGTATCGTGAGGCAACTATGGTCATAGCACTATAGAGACAATACTCATCAAAAATACATCACATACGAGTGTCTCTAGAACCCAACTACACTACAAACAGTGTTTATAACTTGTATCATACAAAAGAATTGAGTACAAGTTACTTGCCTGGAAGACGACGACGAAAACGAAGCAAAGAGCAAGAATAACGGGAACGGATTCCCAGAGCACGAACACAAACACAACGAACGGATCACGAACCAATCACGAACACACGATCACAATCGCGATCACGAACACTAAGCACAGATCTCGATGATCAAGAGGATGATCAAGAGATCCAATGGCTAGATCCAAGATCAAGATCAGGGAAACGATGGCTGAGATCAAAGGTGAGGAACATGATGATCAGATCTTGATGATGATTTGAAATGATCGGACGGCTAGAATCAAACCATCAAGATCAAGATCAAGAATCAAGATCTGATCAAACGGATGGCCCACATTCAAAGAAGACCCAAACTCAACAAACAACAACCCAATCAATGGCTCTGGAGACGGCGAACGGCGGGACTGGCAGCGAGGCAGAGGACGGCAGCCGACAACAGGGTGGGCTTTGCAGTGGGCAGAGTCACTGCAGGGCTGAAGATGGCAAGGACACAGGGCCAGCATAGGGGGTCAACCAAGGGGGTGTTGGCTGTCGAAATAGCGCAGGGGAGGCTGTCTGTCGACGTCGGGGAGGGGCGCGATGCCCAGGGCACCGGAATGACAGCTGGCTGCTGCGAGGGAAACACAACCACCCAGTGATGTGTTACAACTGCGAGACGAGGAGAAGCGACTGTCGCTGAGGTAGAGGACGACGCTGCCGAGGTGGGGGTGCTCTCCTGGGTGTTGTAGCGACACGAGGAGGACGGGGGAAGGTGCTACGGTGAGACGACGGTGCTGTAGAGGGAAGGGCAACGATGCAAAGGAGGGAGAGATCGGGAGTGCGCCAGAGGGTGTCGCGGCTGACGTCGCGACGGGGGGTCACGCACAGGGAAAGGGATGAGCAGGAGATGGAAAGGCGGAAGGGAACAGGGTAGGGCAGCTGACGGGGGAGAGGAACAGGCCCATGGGGGTATAGATAAATATAGGCAGAGTTAGGGTTTTTGTGGGTTGCGGGGTTGGGGTAACGGGTGTTATTACGGTCTAACGGGTAATGGTTAATAGGGGATGCGGGTAGGGATATTAGGAGTATAATTGGGTTATAGGGTTTAGGATATAATGGGTTAATAAATGGGCTTATAGGGTAAATGGGTTTTAATAATGCAGGTTGGGTTTAAATGGGTTTTAGAAAAATCCAATTAGAAAAAATGGGTATTGGGGAAAATAGGGTTTATAAACAAAATATAATTTGCATTAAAACATAGAATTTATTTGAAATAAGTACAAATATAATTAATACATAGAACTAGGTTTTTAATAACCAATCAAAGTAATAATAATAATAATATTAATAATAATAATAATAATAATAATAATAAAAAGATTTGTAAGACAATATAAGAACCATTGGAAACTAGTTACAATTATTGATTAAAAAAATAGATTTTAAAAGAAGATCCAAGAATACATTTTATCAAAAAAAAGAATTTGAAAACAGAAAAATAATACATAAATTTTAAATACATAAAATACACAAAAAATACCAATTTGGGAAAACAGGGGTTACAATACCTGTACATGCTACTTGACACCTATTACCTATTTGCCTGCTTGCATGATACTTGACATATGTTACATATTACATGTACCTGTTAGTATATCATGTTACTTGATTCTGTTTCATAATTCATGCTAGTTGTTCTATTTTGTTATCATGTCTATTCCATGCTATGCTTGTTTCGCTGTTACTCTTTATTTGTTTATTCTTTTCCTGTACTTATTGCCAGCAGTACAAGCAGCCCGTAACTTGCATTGACGGACATTTTTTATTTTTTTTTTCTTTTTTCTTTTCCTGCAATTTATTAAATTGCAGATTTTGGAGATCATCTGCCAGATGGAGTAGGTGATTGAGATTTTAGATGCTTGAGTTCTTGCTATTATTATGATTTCATGTTGCTTACTTGAATAAATGTATCTGTTACTTGGATTATTTTGTATTGGGCAATGTGACCCAGAATTATTAACTTGTTCAGATCTGGTTTATTTGAGATTATTAAATTTTATTTCAAGTAAATTCATGTTGGTATATTGACTCATATGTGCATGCATGGTTGACTTCTCTTGCTTCCTACTCTGATTATTCCTGTAAAATGTTGTAAAGATCCTGACAGCTTATGGATGATGAAAATTATTTGTTGGACTTAGTCACGTAAACGTATTCCGTATTCTCTTTTTGGGAAGCGGAGCGTGACATAAATAGAGGTCATCTCGATCTCTAACTTCAAATAATTCCCTTGTTTTGTAATTTGATCTAATTTGTATGAAATTTTATTCATGAACTTCATTTTATTTAACAATTTGCAATTTATTAAATAAATTTAAATTTGGTTTTAATTTCTTTTATTTATTAGTTCTTAGCAATTTCTTTTATTTATTAGTTCTTTCATCTTTGTTTTTTTTTAATTACACTAAAAAATCGGCCCGACCCGCGGCCTGGCCCCGCCCCCACACTTGGGGCCGAGGGACAGGTCCCGGCCAAAGTTTTCCCCACCTAGCCCGGCCCGGCCCAGCCGCGAAATGCTTGAGCCTGGTCCGGGTTGGCCCGGGACCGGGCAAAGCCCGGGCGGTTCTGGCCCGGTCCGGCCCGGGTGGCCCAATGCCACCCCTAGAAATTTACTTCTAAATGGTTTAATTCTTTAAACTCTTGCCATTAGAGATAATTCAATAATAATTTTTCATTTTTATTCGTATAGATTTTCTTGAATTCTTTTATGGTGTGGTGACTATGCAATATGCATGCAAGGTAGGAAATTAATTGGCTATTCTATAAATGGATTAATTCATTAATCTCTTTCCATATGGAATAATATTTTTGTTAGTGTACTATGGGCTAAGCCAACCCATGATAGAGCTTTGTATATCTAGAAATTTCTAGGAGAAATATTTAAGAAAATAATTGCTTTTGGAAATCTAAAAGTGCTAGAGTCTTCCACCATATAAAATGGTGATGTTGGAAAACTTCCACCATAGAAAATGGTTATGTTGAAAAAATGAATTGAAATAAAGCATATACCAATTCCAAAGCTTCTACATTGTTCCACCTTCCCTTATACAAGGAAGTAATCTTCCTCATTTTGGTATCAAGCAATTAAGAAAGTTCTACTCCAAAGTGAAGTAAGGTGTTCCACTCCAAGTAGAGAGTGAGAGTTCTAAGAGAGTTGTATACCACTTCAAGTTGAAAGGGAGAGAGAGTGTTCCACCACAACTAGCGTGTGAGGATAATAGTGTGATTCTAGTATTCTCTTGTTGTACCCATTATTTGAATAGTGGAAGAAGCATTACTACTACTCGTGGTTTTTCCCCTTAGTGGGTTTTCACGTAAAAATTCTTGGTATTCTTGCTTGCTTATTTATGTTGAGTTTGTGATTTTTCATTTTGTGCTTACCGATCATAACAAGTGGTATCAGAGCCATGTTGGCTTTTATTGTTCCACAATGGAAGGAGGTGGAAGATCGATGATCAAACTCAACAACTCCAATTGGGTGACGTGGAAACCAAAGATGGAGGATATCTTATTCTACAAAGATTTGGATGAGCCGGTCGAAGGTGTTGAACCTAAGCCAGAGAATATTTCTGATGCCGATTGGAGGAAGTTGAATCGTAATGCGATTGGCCACATCAGACAATGGGTGGATGAAAACATCTTTCACCATGTGTCTAATGAAATTGACTATCATGCTATCTGGGTGAAGCTCGAGTCCTTGTTTGAGAAGAAGACCGTTGCAAAGAAAGCCTTCTTGATCAAAGAGTTCATCAATGTGAAGTATAAGGTTGACATGAGTGTAACCGAGCACTTAAACATATTGAGAACATGATTAACCAATTACACTATGAACATGGCGATTGATGACGAACTGCAAGCACTCTTATTATTGGGTTCCTTGTCAGATAGTTGGGAGACCTTCATTGTGACTATAAATAATTCTGCTCCTAATGGTGTTTTAACTATGGACAGTGTTAAAGATAGTATGATTAATGAAGAAATAAGGAGAGTACTTTTAGGCATGAACAATGGTTAAGTACATGTGACAGAAAGCAGAGGAAGTAGCAAGAGTAGAGGTCTGATAGATCGCGGCAGGAGTCCAAGCCGATCAAAGCCAAGATTTAGAGGCACTTTCTATCATTGTGGCAAAGAAGGCCATATGAAGATGAACTACCGAGCATGGAAGTGACAAAAAAAGAAAGAAGATGGCAATAATCCAAAGAAAGATGACAACAACAACAACAATACCATCACAGTCCTATGTAGTGATGAAGCTGAGATCCTTTCTGTGGGTGAATGCCTACACGTTGGCAACTCTAGCCAAGGCATTGAGTGGATCTTTGACAGCAGTGCTTCCTTTGATGCTACATCCAAGCCGAAGTTCTTCTACTCGTACAGAGAAGGCGACTTCGACATGGTGAAGATGGGAAATGAAAGTTACTCCAAGGTTATAAGAATTGGTGATATACACCTTGAAACAAATGTTGGCTGCAAGCTGGTACTGAAAGATGTGAGACATGTTCCTGAGTTGTGTTTCAATCTGATATATGTAGGTGTACTTGACCTACAAGGTTATGAGCATTACATTGGCCATGGAAGACTGAAGCTTACAAAGGGCTTAGTTGTGATTGCTAAAGCCAAGCTTTGTCGCACAATATATATGTCATGTTAAAGTCTGTAAGGAAGAGTTGAATGCAGTGGAGGATTCTTCTCTATAGATATGTAACCCTCATTTCTGCAAATACGTATTTCCTGAATATTTTCTGTATTTCGATATTTTTTTTTAATTCATTATTTGTTTAATTCATTTAAATTTTTATGTTAAAGTATTTTTCTAAACAATAGTTATAATTATTTCAAATAAACCTTGTTTCCATTTCTACTTGATCAACTGTTCATATTTAAACTTAAATAAAAAATATTATTACTGATTGGACTATTTCAACAAATTCCTATTTTTACATAATGATATTGCTCTGATAATTGCCATTGTTGTTGTTAGTATTATTTATTGTTATTACTATTATTATTATTATTATTGTCACTATTATTATTATTGATAGTATTTTACTCTTATTGTTATGATTATTATAAATTATTATTATTAGTATAATTATTTTATTGACATGGTTATTTTATTATTCTTATGGTTATTGTGATTATTTATTATTGTTATTGATTATTAAAACAAATCTCTTCTTATTTAATAATTTTTTTTATAATTGTTTCAAATAATTTTTGTAATGTGATACAAATTATATTTTTATTATAAATCATACTTTACCAGATATCCTGTTCTTTGTATTTAGGTTTATATTGATCAGTTATATTCGTATACAATCTATTTTTATTTTTTGGGTCTAATACCCAATTACCCAATAACCCTATATCTCACTTTTTCCTATAATTACTCTATTATAATAACCCTAGCCTCTAACCCTAATCCTAATTTAATCCTACTCAGCAGTCACTATGCTAACCCCCCTATCTCCCTGTTCATCATCCCGCTCCTTCTCCCACTCCGATTACCTTCAACCCATCCGCCCAAGCCACCCCGTCGCTCCTTCCGCTCTCCGTCCACCCACCTTCGATCCCTTTCCTCGTCGCTGTTGTCGCCTCCCATCCCCGTCATCGCCGCCATCTTATCCTCGTCGCCTTCCTGAACTCGTCTCCGTCATTGTCAGAACTCGAACCCATTGTCGCCTTCTCCATCCATCGCCGCTAACCTCATCCTCGCCTCTCTGCTGTCCCCCACAACCACCGCAGACCCTCCCGCCTCATCGTCATCATCGTCCAAGCCCGAACGCCCAGCCATTTTGTCTCCCCTGTTTCGGACCGAAACAGAGTTCGCTCGACGCCGCTGCCCTTGGTCGCTGCGTCTCTCCTCGATCGCAGTGCCGCTGCCAGTCAGTCCCGAGCACCCTCACCGTGGTTGTCGCAGTCGCCGCCGATCTCCGTCCCCTTTCCCGCTCCTTCTCTCTCTGTCGCTGTGGAGAAGAAGGGGAGAACAATTGGTGTTCGTTGTGTGTGGTGTAGGGGATCTTAAGTGGTGTTTGGTGTTTGGTGTTTGGTGTTTGTGTGGGGGATCTGCTGTGGAGTGTTGTAGTGTGCTTTGTGTGCTGTTTTGCTGTTTGGTTTTTCACACGTGGCTCACACGTGTGATCGTGGTTCGTCGCCCGGGATTCTCATCCCATTATTCTAAATATTCGAATCTACTAAATAGAAGGCAAGTCTCTTCTTGAACTTGTTATTTGTTTTGTTCAAGATTCTTTGATCTCTGCAAGTAGATCAAATCCTTTTCCTTATCGTACTGCTATTTGAATATCGTTAAGTTTATTGAAAGTTTACACGAGCTAACCTGATATATTCTTAACATCGTGCTTACCTCTTTGATCAAAACCTAGTCCCTATTGTTTCTTGCATATGCACATTTACATGAAAATAACTAGATCCATGTGTTATAGAATTGTTTGGTAAATTAGACATGTTAGATTGATTTGATTTGATGAATTGATTACCATGCCTGTAAAATTACATCTTAAAACTGAAATCATGCATATTAAACATATATTGGCACTTTAACTATTAATTAGCAAGAACTATATGATTGTATGATTAAATTGTTGCCTATTCATGTCAAAATAAATTCTGGACTGTTGTGTGTTCCCTTTTGAATCAGATTTTCAACCATGCTGTTGCTATATTTTGAAATAACTTTCTGAACATAAAATTTAGCCCCAGATGTATAGTTTACTATCTTTTTTACGGATTTGAATTTCGATGTGCAATCTGTTAGATATCATAAATTTAGTACAGCTGTGTCAGAATTTCTAGATTCACAAATGCATGCGTATCTTGATGTTCCATAATTTATTTGAGCGTTAACAGTAAAATAAAAATCTGAAATAAATCTAGCTGAGACTAGACATGTGTAGGAATGGCGCTGAATTTATATAGATTTATTTGATGAGTTTTCTGACTTGAAACAAATAGGTGAACACAATTTACAACTTGCTGCCTGAACATAAATTTTGAAAAGAATAGGATTTTCACCCTAATTTCTATATATTTTATATGTCGTATATATATTCGCTGCAACTGGCAGAGAGTCTACTCTCTAGAATTTTTTACGGATCCAAATTTGCTTCTCCGTAGTAGCACTAATCTGTGTTTTTGTACAGCAAGGTCATGCTGTCCAGATTATGTGATTGTGCTAATCTAATATGTTTGCTTCATGATTTGTCTATAACGAGTAGAATTAGTCACACTTAGTATCATACAACATTGACACCTTCTTGCATGCTCACATAGGATGAAAATAAACTAATAACAAGCCGGAGTATTATGGGAAGGACTTGATAGTGAACGATCGGAAAATATACTCGGCAAGGCCTTATCAATATATTGTATTGTCATGGATGGATGAGAAATATTGATTGGGAGGAGTATTGATTGCAAACAACTGGTTGTTAATTATTGATTGTAAAATTATTGTTATCGGCGACGAGGACACGATCCGTGAATTCACCATCAGTCTAAAGCGTTCACTGTTTACTTGTGCCGAACCTGTGGAATGGGACGCAGTAGTACGTGCACTAGATAGGCTAATAAAATGATTAATAACCTACATTTATCATCTCATGCTTGATCCTGTATTGAACTTGACTTGGCATCACTCATTACATGTGTGATTAATTGTAGACCTTTGATATTATCGCCTGCCTTTGCATTTTTCTTTGACTTTGATCCTGTCCCTTTTCTTTGATATACATGATTTCTTTATCCTCTATTTTTCTGTACTTGCTGTCCACGACTTGCTCTAAGGACACTCTTTTCTCTCTTTTTAGATCAAGAGTTTACAGGTACCAAAGGAGCAATACCAGAAGAAATTGGTGAGCAAACTCTCTGAAGATCAGAGCTGGACCATTAGACTGCTATAGCTATCTCTTGTTATTTGCTTATTGTATTGCTTTTATCATACTTTGTATTCCGGAATTTTATGACCCGAAGTTTATTTTTATCCCAGATGTTGGATTATTATTTGGTGAATTTATTTCATGATTATTTTGGAATTTATTCATTTTTTATGTAGTTATTCTTTTTCTGCGTGGTTGTATTCTCTTGTATATTATTGAGTTAGACTGGTACAGCTTATGGATGATGTACAATCATTCGTTGGGCCTTTTTTACGTACTCGTATTTCCATATTTCGGGAAGCGGGGCGTGACAAGATATGTCACAAGAGGTTAGGTCATATGAGTGAGAGAGGCCTACAAATTCTGGCAAAGAAGTCTTTCATTCGCTTTGCCAAAGGTACATCTCTAAACTCTTTCAATCAACGTATAATTGGAAAACACAATCAAGTTAGTTTTTCTAGCACCTCCACTAGAAAAATGAATTTACTAGATCTTGTTTATTCTGATGCATGTGGTCCCATGGATGTGGAGTCACTAGGAGTAAATAAAAATTTTGTTTCTTATATTGATGATGTTTCATGAAAGGTTTGGATTTATTTGTTGAAATCCAAAGACCATGTGTTTCAAAGATTTCAGGAGTTCCATGCGAAGGTGGATAGAGAGACTAATAGATCTCTCAAGTGCCTCTGTAGTGATAATGGCGGAGAGTATACATTTCACAAGTTCAAACATTACTGTGTCAAGCATGAAATACGACATGAGAAAACTATCCCTAGAACTCCACAACACATTGTGGTAGCTGAGAGAATGAATCGTACCATCATGGAGAAGACGAGGTGTATGCTGGATACTACAAAGCTACCCAAGCAGTACTGGGACGAAGTTGTGAGAACCACTTATTTATCTCATCAATCGATCTCCTTCAGTTTTGTTGGGCTTTGATATTCTAGAGGGAGTGTGGACCGGAAAAAGGTGTGTCTTACTCTCATCTGAAGGTGTTTGGCTGCAAGGCATTTGTGCATGTGCCCAAAGAGTAGAGATCGAAGTTAGATTGCAAGGCTGCACCATGTAATTTTTCTAGCTATGGTGAAGAAGAATGTGGCTACAGATTATGGGACACGAAGAAGCTCATAAGAAGCAGAGATGTGATCTTTCGTGAAGATCAAACACTTGGCAATACTGATGAACAGGTACAATCAGGTGGTGCTGTGAAAGCAGTTGATCCATTGACTTTAGATGGTAAAGAACAACAAGGTGATACAAATGAAGTTGCTCCCGACATTCCTGAAGCAGATAATAACGAGATACCTCTAGAACCAGAGATTCTTGATCAGGTGGAGCCTAATCAAGATGAGACTAATCATGGGGAGCCGCTGGCCCCAAAAGAAGATGAAACTCAACTCAGAAGTTCCAATAGAGACCATGTTCTGTCAAAAGTACCCCCCCCCCCATCTCAGTACAACTTGTTGACCAATAATGGAGAGCCTGAGACATATGAGGAGGCCAAATCTCGTAGAGATGGTGACAAATGGATGAAGGCAATGGATGTCCGAGATGGATTCTCTAATCAAAAATGGTACATATGACTTGGTACATCTTCTAGAAAGCTAAAAGGCACTCAAGAATAAATGGGTGTACAAGCTGAAAAGAGATGACAACATGACAAATTACAATACTCGCTTGGTGGTCAAATGATTTGGGCTGAAGAAAGGCAATGACTTTGATGAGATTTTCTCACCAGTGGTGAAGATGACTTCCATTCGAGTTATTCTCAGTTTGGCAGCTAGCATGGATCTTGAATTGGAGCAGTTAGACGTGAAGACCGCATTCCTCCTTGGTGACTTAGAGCAGGATATTTACATGGAGCAACCCAAATGCTTCGAAGTTAAAGGAGACATGGTCTGCAAGCTAAAGAAAAGTCTATATGGACTGAAACAAGCTCCAAGGCAGTGGAACAAGAAGTTAAACTCATTCATGGTGAGTCATGGGTACAAGCAGACCAATGCAGATCATTGTGTCTTATATTCGTCAATTTTTCATAGGTAAATTCATTATCTTGTTACTCTATGTTGATGACATGTTAATTGTTGATCAAGATAGCTCAATGATTAGGAAGCTAAAAGAGGAATTATCTAAGGCCTTTGATATGAAGGACTTAGGTCCAACCAGCAGATTTTGGGCATGCAGTTTGTTCGTGATAGAAAATCCAAGAAGTTGTGGCTGTCGCAAGTGAGGTATGATGAATGGGTGCTTAAGAGGTTCAACATGAAAGTAGATAAGCTCGTGAGCTCACCTCTAGGTAATCATTTTAAATTGAGCAAGAGATCATATCCATGTATAGTTGAAGAAAAAGAAAAGATGGCAAGTATTCTCTACTCTTCGGTGGTAGGAAGTCATATATATGTCATGTTGTGCACACGACCAAATATCGTTCATGTTGTAGGCGTTGTGAGGAGATTTCTCTCTAATTCATGCAAGGATCACTGGGAAGCAAAAAAGTGGATTCTCACATACTTGAGAGGCACTTCTAAGCTATGCTTGAGCTTTGGCAATTCCAAACCAGTCTTAGAAGGATTCACAGATGCTGACATGACAGGAGATCTTAATGGTAGAAAATCTACATTAGGCTACTTATTTACTTTTGTAAGGGGAGATGTGTCATGGCAATATAAGTTACAAAAATGTGTTACTTTATCGACTGCAGCGGTAGAGTACATTGCTGCTATAGAAGCATGTAAAGAGTTGTTATAGATGAAGCAGTTTCTCCAAGAATTGGGTTTGAAGTAAGATAACTATGTTTTTTACTACGACAGTCAAAGTGCTCTTGATTTGAGCAAAAATTCTTCGTATCATTCCCGTACCAAGCACATTGACATATGATATTATTGGATTAGATATTCAATTGAGAACAAGTTGCTCGAGCTAATGAAGATTCATATGGACAAGAACTTGTCAGACATGTTGACATAAACTGTCACAAAGCAGAAATTGGATTATTGCATAAAGCTCGCTGGAATGGACTCCAAGTAGTTCGAAGTCGTGATCGGTGTTCCTTCCTCATGGGCTGGAGGGGGAGATTGTTAGTGTACCATGGGCTAATCCAACCCATGATGGAAGCTTTGTTTCTTTAGAAATATCTAGGAGAAATATCTAAGAAAATAATTGCTTTTGGAAATCTAAAAGTGCTTGAGTTTTCCACCATGAAAAATAGTGATGTTGGAAAACTTCCACAATGGAAAATGGTCATGTTGGAAAAATGAATTGAATTAAAGCACATACCAATTCCAAAACTTCTACATTGTTCCACATTCCCCTATATAAGGAAGTGATCTTGCCCATTCTGGTATCAAGCAATTGAGAGAGTTTTACTCCAAAGTGAAGTAAGGTATTCCACTCCAAGTAGAGAGTCAGAGTTCTTAGAAAGTTGTATACCACTTCAAGTTGAAAGTGAGAGAGAGTGTTCCACCACAACTAGTATTTGGGGATAAAAGTGTGATTCTAGTATTCTCTTATTGTACCCATTATTTGAATAGTGGGAGAAGTATTACTAGTGATCGTGGTTTTTCCCCTTAGTGGGTTTTCACTTAAAAATTCTTGGTGTTCTTGCTTACTTATTTCTGTTGGGTTTGTGTGGTTTTTTTATTTTGTGCTTATCGTTCCTAACAATTTCCCCATAATATCATTGTACATATTCATTGAGATTTTCTTCTACAATCACTGCTCAAGCACTAGCCATTGAGAAGGTTTACCTTTTTTCCTCTCCTATATAACAAGATACACTTCATCCATAGGTTGGCCAAGAGAGGGGAAAAGAGACACACAAAATAATGATAAAAAATAATAATAACGAATAATTTTAAAAAGGATGAACATGAGAACATCTCTCGTTTTCGCAGTTACCATCTTCCTCTTCTTCTACATTTCCAATACATCAGATGCCACGCTGGAGGAAACATGCAGGGAGGTGATTGAAGGACGGGAATACTTACAATTTTTTATGTCACATCTCTGCAGGTTGATCCGAATAGTCGTTCTGCTGGCACCCACGGTCTAGCTGCAATTTCTTTGGAGTTAATGCAAACCAACTTAACACAAGTTGTGGCAAAGATAAAAGAGTCAACACTAGATTGCCCACATGAGGCGCAAATGGCAGTGTCCGCTTGCTCTGATTCATATAAAATGGGCTCCTCATATAGAGATTTTGTTTTGGCTCACACCTTCTTAGCTGATATAACTTTATATATTGGAAGTTGCGAAGATGATTCAACTGTGGCGAAGAGTACATCCTGTTGGGTTTATATCTTGCATACGACATTGGATAAGAAGACGATAAGCCGATGGAGGGATAGAGACGATTGGAAACGGAGTGGAGGCGAGCAATAGTCAGTGGCAGCAACAGTAGAAGTTGCGGTCGACCGTCCTTCATGTGCGTTCGACCGTTCCCTGTATGAAGTCTTCCAGAGAGGAGGACAATCGACCGACTTGTTGGTGTGGTCGACCGTTCGCGGCGCTGATGGATTTCAGGCTTGAGTCTGGCTGATTCATAAAAAGCCCAACTTGCTCTTCAAGTTGGATCGTGTGGCTCCTATCGTAGGGTTATCTCTTATGTACTATCCAATCGCTATTGTAACAAGAATCAACTTAGGGTTTGTCTCTAGATATATATAAACAATTGTAACGGCCTATAGATCCATATGATTATATTGAGTGCCGAATAGAAGAAAAGAGTACTTCATAGAGAAGGGTGAGAGAGTTCTCCATTGTAAGCAGCATCAAGTTCCATTAGACTTAAGAGAGGGTCGTGGTGAGAATTATAATATTCTTGTATCTTCTCTAGTTGAAATAATATCTCGGTTCTTCCTCACCTGGATTAAGGCGAAAGCCCCAACCGGGACAATTCTTGCGTGCTTTGTGTGATTGGTGCGATCTAGGTTTGCTTGGTGGTTTGTGTTTGATTGTGTCAAAGACTCAACAAGATCCTCCTAATTCCTAACAAGTGGTATCAGAGCAATCAGGTTCGTGGGTTTGTTCGAATTCCTTGGAGATGACAGATCAAAAGACGAAGATCAAGCGGTTTGACGGTAAGATCAACTTCAATCTATGGATGGTGAATATGTATGATGTTTTGATTCAGAAGGACTTGCACCTTGCCCTACAAGAGAATAAGCCAGCCAACATAAAGCAGGATAAGTGGGATGAGATTTGTTTGAAGGCCTTGAGTTTAATCCGGTTGCAATTGGCGGACGAAATCAAATGTAATATTCTTGAGGAGAAAAGTGCGGCGAGTCTATGGGCGAGACTCAAATCTGACTACTCGGGATCATCATTGCTAGATCGGATGTATTGGAAGAGGAAGCTGTTTAGGTTCTCTATGAAGGAAGGTTCCCATCTTCAATATCATATTATGGAGTTCAATAAGGTAATATCTGAACTGAAGGCGATTAATGCTGATGATCTTAGCGAAGAGGATAAAGCTTTCAACTTGATTTATTCACTGCCAACTTCTTATAATCACTTGATAACTACCATGCTACATGGGAAATCAGCCAAGGAGACACTTACTGTAGCCAGGGTGATTAAGGATCTGAAGGAAGATGAACTAAGAAAGGAGACTCATAAAGGAGGGTCTATTTCTTTAGAGTGTTTTGCAGTGGATGGTGATGCTTCAATTGGAAGGAATGCGGCACACAAGGTTAAGATTCGTTGTCATTACTGTAGAGGAGTTGGGCATTACAAAAGAGACTGTTGCAAGTGTTGAGTCAGAAGAGTGCTACTAAAGAAGGAGAACAAGCCCATACAGTCAGGGCAACTTAGTCAGGTAATAATGACGATTATTGTCTTCTTGTTTCAAGTTCTTCAGACGTGGGTTCAAGTTGGTATCTTGATTCGGGAAGTTCTTCTCATATTCGCTCCGAGA
Source organism: Hemerocallis citrina (assembly GCA_017893485.1). Classification (NCBI taxonomy): domain Eukaryota; kingdom Viridiplantae; phylum Streptophyta; class Magnoliopsida; order Asparagales; family Asphodelaceae; genus Hemerocallis; species Hemerocallis citrina. Next base: position 83,662,654 of record CM030366.1, read on the forward strand.
GGGAGATGTTTTCTACTTACAAATCATCAACAGGCCGTAGTGTGAAAACGGGGAGTGGTGAAACTTGTGAAGTAGTGGGTGAGGAAACTGTTGAATTGGAGATGTCAGATGGTAAAGGGTTCACACTAGAAGAGCTCATGCATATTCCTTCGATACAGTAGAATCTTATATCCTTGGGTACTCTTGAAGCTCGTGGCTGCAGGTACACAGCTCGAGGTGGAGTTTTGATAGTTTGGAAGAGTCGTCGTATGGTAATGAAGGGTAAGAGGGGGATTTGGCAAGGTCAGCACAACCTCTACCAGCTTTGTGGGAGCAGAAAATCTCAGCTGAGTGTATGGAAGCTCATTGTTCCTAAAGCATCATCTAGTAAGCCATCACTAGAATTACCGACATGAGACTGCAATGTTCGAATACCGTTGGAAGGAGGAGAGAGCCTTGATGTAGGTGGAGTTCGTGTGGAGGATGGCACCTCCATGATTACATCTACAGGGGTGTGCTCTTGAGAGGGGCATACAACTGGAGGAAAACAGGTGGAGGTTTGTTCAACTAGCAGAAGAAGCCATATAAACATGTTGTTTACAAAGCGGAGAAGAAAGGTCTAGAAGAGTTTTAAATCACACAGGTATGGATTCATGCGTATGCAATGCAAGGTGGAGATTTTTGTGTAATACCCCGTGATTTTCAAAAAAAAAAACATAATAGTAATATATATAGTTGATATATATAAAATGAGATATATGGCTGAAGAGTATAATGGTAAGTAGAGTATAATGGTAAGTATGTGATGGCATTGTTTTTTTTTTTTTTGATATATCGGATAGAGCCAAAAGGCTCCAGCCATCAAAAAATATATTAATCAATAAAAGCGTAAAAGTTACAAATAAAGTTACAATGGTTTTACAAGCAGTAAAACAGAGAGAAGCAAACAACAAGGAATCAAAAAACAATCGACTGATTAGCATGCATCTACAAGATCTGCGATACAAAAGAAGAAAACACTCCGAAAAAGGTGATCGCGCCAGAATCCAGGATGAGTGAGCATGAACGGGAGCACCCTGCCGCACCCCCACACGGAAACACCAAACTCCACCTGTCACTCCGCTAAATAGGGGAAGGCTGGACTAAGAGAGAGGGGAATGATACAACAGCTCAAGGGAACTCTAGCAGCATGGAAAAAGGCAAGCCTGATAGCCTATACCGGGATGGCGTGGAGAAGCCGAAACTCAACTGTGCACAAGTTGAAGAGTCGACACAAGAGCTGCTTTCCTAGCTAGAATACGAGCACTCACACGATTCTGCAAATTAATAAAGACTTTCCTATTGTATTTCCGCTTAAACGTGGGAGGGATGACCTCCACCAATGGGCACGAATCTGCAGCAGGATCAGACGTACTAGCTCCGTCTTTGATGAAGCAAGGAGAGGGAGAGAGCAGACTGGGATCAACTGATGAGGGTAATGGGATGGAGTTAGCAAGACAGGAAAAACGGGAGAACAAAGAGTTATCAAGCGTCAGGGAAAGCTTGTGGGGAAAAGAGTGCAGGTTGCGCAATACCTCCATTAGGAGGTGATTGATCCAAGATTGAACCCCTAAATCTTGATACAATGAGAAGATGCATCTCGGAAAATGAATAGAGAGCGACGAAAAATTGGGAGATGAGAACACCATAGAAACAGGAAAATTATAAAGTAAAGAAGGTGTCATAGATAAAATATTAGCCTTGGCAGTATGCATTTGAAGGCCTGAAATGCGGCGATGCAAAGCGAGTCCTGTCGCACTTCGAGACCACGAACGACAAAAGACAAAGGATTTAAACAAGCCTTCATTTTTTTTCAGACTCAAGCTCAACGAAGTTCCCACTGAAGAAAAATGGAGACGATCCTTGTAATAACTCAACCGAGGGAAGGAAACCAGTTTCGTATACACCTTACGATCCTTAAAAAGGTTAGCAATATTAGGATGCTGAAGCTTAGCGGTCAAGTCACAATAGGCAATGGAAGAGGTGGAGGAGTACAAGGTTGGTAATGGCGCTAATGCCAAGGAGTTGAGATCCTTATCAGAGTCAAGTCTGCTCTTCCTTGCCAAACTAGCATTGAGCTTGCGCTTTAAAAGGGGGTAGTTAAGAAAGGAGAGAAGTTTGGCTGGTAAGAGGTGCCCTTTGGGGAATCTAAGTAGATTTTGGAGAGAAAAGCATCGACTACGCGAGTGGCCAAACTTATCACAGAAAATGCACTTCATCATATTCACGCACTCACGTTTAAAATGTCCAGGAAGGAAGCACCTGAAACAAACCATGTGAGGGTCGGTCTTACAAGAAGAGGGAGAAATAGAGGAGATAGGAGAGCACCGAGAAAGAAAGGAATTATCCATAAACGGAGAAGACAAGGCACTCTTCAATTCTTGAACCTCCACAACATAGTTAGACCTAACTTCATACTCGGAGCGATTCATGGCTGAAACCAGACCAAGAATGCTAAAAAAAACACCAACAAGGAAAATGCACTGTTCTATAAAACTAGAGCCAGAACAGCTCCGAACCCACCCAAGCACCACTCCCAAATAAACAAACCAGAGCAGCCCAAGGAGGGCAACAACTCCCTCAATATTGGGAGAAAAGGAAAGGAGAGATAGTTGAATACGAGAAGAATATCAGCACTAACAGAACCTGGGCTAACAGTAGCTCAGGGCACAGTGCAGAGATGAAAACCACCACTGACGGAACGGAGCCGTAGGGGGAGGGGAAGAAAAGTAATCAGAAATAACAATTGATCCACTCGAACAACCTCAGCACTGGGAAGCCGAAGTCGCACACACAAGAAACAGTAACGCCCTAGCAATGACTAACAACACACCCGAAGGACCACAACCAGAAAACTCAGCACCAAAATAAAGTAGTATACTCACAGTGATGGGCAGAAAATATAGTTCCTAGCTAGCTGTTGGGAACTCGGCGACACTAGCAGTAATACTCACAGTGAAAGGATGAAATGGAACGCAGTCGGATTAGGGTCGCCCTGAAGCCTTCTCCTAGAAGCAATCGACAATCGACCACTGGTAAGAACCTACCCCCTTGAAACAAAACGTTTAGATGAACGAGCTCAAATTCCTCCGGGGAAGGGGGGAGCCACTCTGAGCGCGCAGAGGGGAGGCGAGACTGAAATGAGAGAGATGGAGGAAGGGCATGGATGGAAAGGGCCGGCCACCGAAACTGCGGAGAGAGGAGCAAACAAGGAGATGGGTCGAGAGAGGAGAGCGAGCTGATCAAGTTTAATGAAGGGGAGTTGGGTCGAAATGGAAAGAATTGGCCGGATCTGGAGGAAGAGGGTCGGAGAGGAAGCAGTTTTTGAAAAATCGCCTTCCCTTTTAGACCAAAATAGTAAACAAAAAATATTTCACTTCCTCTATTATCTTGTGTGAGGACTGTGATGACATTGTTTAAATAATAAAGATGAGTTTGGAATGGTGGGGCCCACGGTAATGGAGAAGCAGGATGCTTCTGTTGACTTGAGTCAAAGCCACAAGATGACGTGGCTGTTCTTGAGGGCCCCACCTTTGTTAAAATTTCGGAAGAGAGAACAGAGAGCTCTGTTGATCTTCGGTGACGTGGCACTAAAGTCACGGGATTTGAAAGAGTAGATTGAGAAAGATAATCCCATATCGATAAAATACACTAATAAAATAATATATAAATAGTAATGCATATGATCAAGAGTCACCTAATCGGTTAACCACCTTTTGAGAGGCAGCCTGTGGTGGCCTAAATAGTGGACCACCCGCAGAATCGGGGTACGATGCAGCTAGCAGAATCAGGGTACTCCCCCACCTAGATAATCCCATATCTAGGGGCAGGGGCGTTGCATTTGGGGTTTCCCATATCTAGGGGCAGGGGCGTTGCATTTGGGGTTTATGTCTTGCATACGATGTTGGATAAGAAGACGATGGAGGGATAGAGACGATTGGAAACGGAGTGGAGGCGAGAATAGTCAGTGGCAGCAACAGCAGAAGTTGCGATCAACCGTCCCTCATGCGCGGCGACCATCTCCTGCACGAAATCTTCCAGAGAGGAGGACAGTCGACTGACTTGTTGGTGCGGTCGAACGTTCGCGGCGCTGATGGGTTTCGGGCTTGAGTTTGGCTGATTCGTGAAAAGCCCAACTTGCTCTTCAAGTTGGATCGTGTGGCTCCTATCGTAAGGTTATCTCTTATGTACTATCCGATGGCTATTGTAACAAGATATCAACTTAGAGTTTGTCTCTAGATCTATATAAACAAATGTAACGGATAGCACTTCATAGAGAAGGGTGAGAGAGTTCTCCATTGTAAGCAGCAGCATCAAGTTCCATTAGGCTTGAGAGAGAGTCGTGGTGAGAATTATAATATTCCTGTATCTTCTCTAGTTGAAATAATATCTCGGTTCTTCCTCTCCCGGATTAAGGCGAAACCCCCAACCAGGACAATTCTTGTGTGTTTAGTGTGATTGGTGCAATCTAGTTTTGATTGGTGGTTTGTATTTAATTGTGTCAAAGACTCAACAAGATCCTTATATTTCTAACACTTCCTTGTTGGTCAAAGAAAACAAGGATGCATCAAATCTGTGTTCTATTACTATTGGGATTACTTATTTGCTATTCAACCATGTTTAGAATATTTATTGTTGAGGAATGATCATGAGAATAAGAAAAAGTTGTTTTATCTGGCAAAAAAATGATCAGCGTCTCTTGTTTTACTGCTTTCAAAAACAATGGAAGGCCAAAAATGAATACAAAACTATTGACGTGTTATATATATATCTCGATTCATGTATTATTTTCTTCACTCAATGTAAGGGGCCGACTGGAGCTGCCACCAAAGCACTTGTAGTGCAGTTGGCAAGATTTCGAGGTAACATGTAGGATTCCACCTCAGATGGAATTAATTTGGGATCTTGGAAAACATCTCTCCCCCCAAAGTGGGCGGCTATAGCCGAATGCCAAAAATAAAAATTTTAAAAATTTATTAAAAAAATTGTTGGGAACTGTATTCAGAAATTCGTTCATTTCAAACATCACTTGGATTCATACACCTCATACCAGACTGGAGTTTACTCCCAAGTAGCAATCTCTATAGTCCTAATTAGGAAAGGTCGGTGGTGGAAGCTAACTAAGCAATATTAAGTTCAAAATGTTGTTGTAGCACAGGTAAAACCTCTTAGCATTTGACAAGAGATCTGGGATTCAGAACATGGTTGCTTCATGCTAAGGTCCATTCTTAAAAATAAAATAAAAGTAAAATATAAACATCTAAACAATTCATTAGCTTTGCCTCCAAATCAATGTCCTGAATGTAGATGTCGATTTGCATGTACATGTATTTTCTTGATGACATTTGTGAACAATAATGAAACTCGGAGAATTGTCTTCCAAACCGGAGTCAAAAACTTCTGCAGTTTCGTTGGTCTGATTTTATATGTTAATTTTTTTGTCCGGCTATCTCTTTCTGACCAAATAACGATTATTGCTTATTTTTTTAAATTTCAATGCATCAGTCCCTGCCTCCTTGAAAGAGAATTAATGTATCACAATTTGATAAATTCTCATGCATTTTTTTTATAAAAAAATGCATGAGATGGCCTACCAACAAGTTAATCCCTCCCTGCAGTAACGACTAGTTAATCCCTCCTTCACATGTCTGAGTTGTAACTACTAATACTGTATTGTTGTGTTCCCTTTAAATTCACTCTTCGATTCCCTAGATTTTAAACACACGTTCTTACGTTCTGGACATTTTTAGTTCCTGTTGCAACTTCACAAAAGCCGTTAACAGTTAAGAAGCAAGCTAATTTCATTAAGGCGTCCGACTTGTTATAGCACTGCATAATACATCATGCAGCTTCAAATTATTGTTGTTCCGAGTCCATAGCACAATGTTCAGTCTGTATAAAATATGGCACAAAACATCCATTTGAAGGAAATGCTAGGCAAAAGAGCGGAGCACAAATATACTGGCATTAGATGTTGTGCATACAAATGCAGCAAGTTATGCAGGAAACGTTGATGCATCCGTGACAGTGGAGGTGCTCAACATTATTATATCCACAGCATATCCTCAAAAATATGTGCAGAAGTATTAATAGTGAATGATGATTTACAATATTTTCTACTTAAAAGTACGACTACAGGAGTAGAGAATTTATGTCTGTTGCAACCAGATCCTCACCGTTCTCAAAGGTCCAGTAATTTATAGACTACTTCCAGGCAAGAGGCAGGGGAGGGGAATGAATGATTACGGCAAGTTGTTGATAGAAAGCCATATAAAATCTTGTCAATAAACCAGTTTCTTTCAGTACACCAGTTATGTTAAGAAAATATACATGCTGCTAGCAATATTCACTGGAAGGGGCACCCAAGATTACATTCGTTTCTTTAGCTAGTAAGATCAGCAATCCTAATAACTGGAAAGACATGATATCAGATTGTAACCAATATTTTATTATTGAAAGTCAACACAATGTATCATGCGAATTTAAAAGGAAAAAAAAAGCCTCATTACCTTCACCTAAGATGAAAGAACGTTTTCTGGAGAAAATTTCTGTCGGATCTAGGTTCTGTTTGGAGAGAATTATTTGATCTAAGCATTCTCTTCTAGACCAACAAGCAGTGGAAACATTGTTAGTTACATTGAGAGAAACATTTTTTTACCAAAAAGATAAAAGATAAAGTTCATTATAACAATAAATAGGTTGAGAAGTTAGTGCACTTTCTACTGGATTAGCAACTACGGATCCAAGTCGATCACTAAGATGACTAACGTAGCAGATTTTCCAAAGAAAACAACTTTCTTAAAGGAAAAAACCAAAAGAAAACATTCACGTCAGATAGCACGAGTAAATCAAAATCTATATCTTGTCAGTAATAAACTCTTTCTATTAGGACAATTAAGTGAGGACAATGCTTATGAGATGCACTATCCATCATTTCTCACAAAGGATCTCCAGTGGTTGAATGGGGCAGATTTTTTTAGTAAATCAGTGCACCCCCAAAACTGCGGATGGGCTTCAAGATACTTTGAAAATTTCCCATTGGTTTCAACTTTAATATTAGTTCAGGCTGTGAATTTTTTTCCTTGTAGTGGATAGATTTTGGTGGGTCTATCTGAAAGTTCTATAGACTAATAATTCATTTTTTTCTCCAGACTCTATAATATATATAATATATATATAGAGAGAGAGTCCCCTTCCGTTGTGCACTAGATCTCGGTGTGCACTCGGCCTTCCCGCCTTTGTATTGACGATCCGAACCGTTCACATTGATCTACACATCTAAATTAGTCTAAATATGTAAAATCAAATCATTTGAAATTCATTTGCCCATCCATTGAAGTATTACAAAATTGTATGGCTGAAAATCGTTGTTTTTTTATAGTACAAGATGGACTGGCTTCAAATGATTTGATTTTACATATTTAGACTAATTTAGATGTGTAGATCAATGTGAACGGTTCAGATCGTCAACACGAATATGGGAAGGCCGAGTGCACACGAATGCACACGGAGGCCTAGTGCGCACAACGGAAGTGAACTATATATATATATATATATAGAGAGAGAGAGAGAGAGTAATGTTCCGTTGTGCACTAGGCCTATATCTATATAATAAAACACAAAGAAAGATATCAAGTGGATCTCCTTCAATCCCCCTAAAATTAAAGGCCCAGATCTAACATCACAGAACACATTTCCGCCCCCCCCTCCCCCCCCAAAAAAAAAATTTCCCCAAAACTCAAATTCAAATCTCCCCCAAAACAACTCCTTTATTTATTTAATTATTCTCTCTCTCTCTCTCTCTCTCTCTCTCTCTCTCTCTATATATATATATATATAACATGGACTTCTATACCCCAATTCATAATTATTTTTCAACATATACTAATGAAAACATGAACTTTTATTTACAACTAATTATTGTCATACTATTCAAACTTGAGCTATATAATTATTGATTTACTCTTTACAAGGTTTTTCATATGTTGTATCGTTTTGAAGACGTGCCGTAGGCACGTGCCCACGGGCAAATCTAGTATATATATATAGAGAGTAATGTTATATATATGGAAAATAAATTAGTCTGAATATGTAAAATCAAATTATTTGAAATTCATTTGCCCTTCCATTGAAGTGTTACAAAATTATATTGCTGAAAATCGATTTTTATAGTCACATGATGGATGGACAAATGAATTTCAAATGATTTGATTTTACATATTTAGACTAATTTATATGTGTAGATCAATGTGAACGGTTTGGATCGTCGATACGAAGGCGGGAAGGCCGAGTGCACACGAGTGCACACAGAGGTCTAATGCACAACGGAACATTACTCTCTCTCTCTCTCTCTCTGTATATATATATATATATATATATATATATATATATATATATATATATTAAATGATGAATTCTTCAAGAAAATAACACATTTTCTTATTTTATTCTCCTTGTATATGAAAAAAATCAGTTTTATCAACAACAGTATTCTTAAAATAAAATGAATGCATACAAACAGAATTGGTTTATTGGTAGGTTCAGCTGTGGGTCGAGTTTTGGATTTTCAGGTTTGAGTTGATAATAATCAATTCCAATCAGTTACAGACAAAATCCCAAAAAATTAATAATAGTAATTATTATTATAAACACAAAAAATAAAATCCATTTCTGTGTGCGCGCGCGCCTGTGAGTGTTCCTTTTATAATATTTTTAAGGGTTTTTAACATGTATACCCCTAACAAATATGATAATATCATATACACCCCTCACAAATGTATATATTTTCGTATATGCCCCTAACAATATAGACTTTGTTTCATGTTTACCCCTATGTTAGATATCACTAAGTTAACCATGATTTTACCCTTACAAGTTAAATAGAAATCAAATTAAAAGATCAAATTAAACAATCAAATGAGTAAAGATTTAAGAGTTTTAAACAAAAATAAATTAGGAAGCTTATAATCTATCATTAAAAAACAAGATTGATGGCAAATTTGAAGATATAACGTGAGGAGTAATATATAGTTCTCAAATATATACTCTTAGTTTGTCCATTTCTTGAAAAAATAAAGAAATTTTAAGAAGAGTTCACGAGTCTTGGTTGGATTAAAAATTGCCAGGATTTACAAGGATGAAGAAGATAAAGTTTGAATGGTAGAGAAGAGAATATTTCAATCATTTTTTATTAAGTCCATTTTTAAAAAACCGAAAATTCTCCATCGTTTTGAGTTTTTTTAGCTAGAGGGGTTATTAAGAAATATGGCATATATTATTGGGGACAAATATGAAAATACATATTTGTGAGGGGTATATATGATATTCATTTATTTGTTAGGGGCATACATGATAAAAACCCTATTTTTAATTTGTTTTTTTAGGGAGATTTGGGCCGGAGTGGTTGCCTGAGTTGATCGGACCAAGTGGACAATGCTATTAACGTCGGTGCAATAAACAGATATATGCTTTATATATGTCCAACAATATACACAAATATCAATAAAAAACATGTTGCCGTAAAGATAAAGTTAATCATTCACCTTGCCCACAGAGGAATGTATTTCCTTCTACGCCTAATCTCATCATCTCCATCTTCATTGTCAGAGTCTTTGTATGGAGACATCTCATAAGATTGCACATCACAACTTTCTTTAACAATAGATGCCCTTGTCTGAACTACTTCCTGCAAGCGATCTCGACTAATAACCACCTTAAACAACGAGCAACAGATAAACAGAGTATGCTAGATTAACGCAATGCAGTTGCCATATAGGAAAAAAGATAATTTCTGAATGCATGTTAGACAAAATGTAGTCAAGTCATGTATCTGAATACAAAAAACACGATGAACCCTAATGGCTGAGCTTGGTATTGCTGAACAAAAAGTGCAGTGAGTAAAAACTCTTCAGTATAGGAGCTGTCAAGAGGGGGGTGGTTGGATGGGGGGAAGGAAATATTTAACTGGATAGTTTTCTGGAAGATGCAAAAGCACTTCTCCAAGAAAATTAAAAGCACCTTCAAGATGGCTCTAAAAGTGCAGTTGGAATCCAAAAGCAATTCCAATCATATCCTAAGCTAATCCAACATGCCAATATCATTATCCTGTACATGCTACCAAAAGATATGCAACCTTCCATGAGTAGTTTTTTTTTGGCTACCACCGACCATGACTAGTTAATTTGGTATTTCATTCTCGGCTTCAACGATAACCCCAGCACTACTATTTGTTCAGAACAAGATGCTCGCATAGTTGAACTTAATACAACAAACAACTCCCCAAACTAATTTTTCTCCAAAACTTTTTAAGGAATTTGGTAACCTCCAAAATATCTACATAAAAAGAAAATAAAAAACTTAAAATGGAAAACAACTTGAACCTTGTTGCTGAATGTTACCTTCTCAGTATTATTTGATGTCTGTATGCAACAAGGAGCATTGTGTGTATCACTATCATTTCTGTCAACTGCTGAAGCTGTAGAAATGCTTGGCTGCAGCGCTGTAGATTTCTGACACCCCATCTTTTCTGGTTTATGCAGTGCCTTTAATACCACTACCTGTTCTTTTTTATGATCCTTCTCAACCTGTGATATAATGATACAATATTACATTGACATGAATATGAAATAATACAATATTAAAATGAATATAAATGAAATTGGCAAAAGGCCTTACTGGAGCTTTGGGTTGAAGTCCTCTCTCGACTTTATCAGCACAGGATTTTCCCTCATGTTCCCTTTTCTGTCTTCGTGTTTCTTCGGTACATCTACATTTCCTTTCCTTTTCTTTCCTTCCCTCTTCTTCTCTCTGTCGTTTCCTTGCAGTAATTTCTGCTTCCTTCCTCTTTCTTTCTTCCGCTTGATGCTTTTGCTTGTGCTCCAATTTTCTAATGTTCTGCTCTTCCCTTTCCAGCTTTGCCGCTGCTTTCCGCATTTCACGCTCATTTTGTTTCTTTTCTTCAAGACATTTTGCAGCTTCAGCAGCTTCTAATGCCTTGATTCTTATATCTTTCCTTCCTACAAGCCCACAAGTTTAACATTGTGAGATTGTGGAAGTGTTTTATTAGATTGGTATCAATGAATATTCTATGGAATATTCTGTTGTGAATTATATATAGAAAAATCATAAGGCAGTAAAGTACACAATGATATTCGCAAGTCATCTATTTATATAGTTTGTCTCCCTTATGTAATGACAGAATGCTTCCGTACCCCTACATTGAAATCTATTTACAACTTGAGTGCAAACCATATTTTTGCCTGGTGCCCTATCCAAAGGAGAGGGCCTTGCGATGGATGATGTACCGGAGACGGATAGATATACATGGACATAAAAGGTGTGGCAAACCGAAAGCGAAATAGCAAGTGCCACGCCCCAACCCCGCAGTTTCGCTGCAATAGCAAATATATTACTTGGCTTAATGGCTACTTCATTTTTCCTTGAGTGAATGCAACCCCATGAGATAAAAGAGAACGATTATCCGCTTATATTAAAAAAGTGAAGAGTTAAGCAAATGATTTGCCTATATTGTATGCATTAAGGTTCCTACATATAAAAGCAAAAAAAAAGTAGCAAACAAATAGATATTTGTCTATAAACCATCGCCAAATCCAACACCCTGTATTGGACCAAGCATCTGACAGTAGCTTAGGAAGCTAACAAAGTTTTCATGGGTTAATCTTTTAGTAACACCAAAATCTTCTACAACACATTCAGAACCACAAGAAACAGAACACCCTTTGCTTAGTTGAAAGTTGAAACCTATATAAAATATGACACCTTCTGCACGTTCTGGCAAAGAACAAATTTAGGATAAAATATACAGAAACTAAATTATTAAAAATAAAATAGATAAATAAATAAATAAAGTGGTTCGGAAAATACTCAATTATCCAAGAAATTAGAAACATTCAGAGCAATCAAGGAAAAATGGATTTTCATGAAGATAACATTAGTTCATAAGATATATCTCTACTCAAAGACTAAATTTAGTAACAAAAAGAAAAATTCACAACAAACATTTTACTACTGACATCAGCTAATTAGGTGTGCAGCAAACTAAAACTAAGATCACAAAATAAGAAAATATAGTGAATAGGATGGATTAATACCTTTCAGGGGTGCAGCTGCTTGTTGCTTTTGACGAACGAGTGGGATGAAAGAAGAGACATTGGAAACTACAGTGGGTTTAGCCCCTTCTTCCAAATTCACATCGCTTCTACTTCTTTCATTTTTTACTCCAGATACTCGTTGCTTGTTAGACCTGTTACGAAGAGATAAAGCAGCCTTCCTAACTTTTCTATTACAGGTGAGATCGGTTTTTTCCTTGAGCTCTATCTTAGACTCACTTGGGACAGTATATCGTTCTGCTGGATTTCTGTGGGCAATCACCTCCGAATTAACAGAGTCTAGACTACCTCTATCTAGAAATTTCTTAGACAAAGACTTCAATATTGGCTTATTTTGAAGTTCTGCAGTGATATCACGAAGTGGTTTTCTGTTAGTTAATTCTTTGCTCTCTCTTAAGGAAGTTCCTTCTTTGAAATCATCTGATTCATCATTATTCCCATTTTCATCATCAATGCTGGTGTTCTCATCGATCCTGAAACAAACAAGTTCTGGATTAGAACCGACCTTTTCTGAACTGGCACTGCTTTGACCTGAAACAACTTTCTGGACAAACTTAAAGACTGGAGGAGTTAAAGGAGGCTTTTGAGCGTCCTCACTAATCAAAGCACTTGAAGAATAACTACCAAAAATATATGGTTTTCCCACAAAAGAACCATCAAACTCTAACCCTGAGTTGCCGTTCATTGTTACTTTCCCTGACATGTTTCTTGTTTACATCATTAAAGTGAAAAGAACTCCTATTCATTTGTTCTGAATGCCCTGCAGGTAAAGACTGGTAGACATCAGGAACTTCATGTATTTTATAATTCAAGGAAGTGCGCATCCAAGGGGTATCTGCTTCTTTTGATCTGCATAGCTGATCATGTGCAGAAGCTCCTTCTTTTGGAAGAGTTGAAAGGTTAGAATCACGGGAAATAGGATCATCCTCTACAATTGAAGGAAAGGAAATGCTGAAGCCTTCATACTCGGGCATGTCCTCATCAAAATCAGCCAGGTCACAATCATACTCTAAAAAGCTAGCTGTATCATGCACATGACAATTCATTACAGTATTACAGAATTCTCTATCCTCGGGCAGTTCTTCATGACCATAAGGAATTTTTATAATATCATGGAAAGAATCACGATAATCTTCTGAAAAAGGATGATTTTGTGATTTGCGACTGGTTGCTTCTGAAACTCTAATTACGTCCTTCACAAAGATCCCCGACTTTCTATCTGCTAAATCACAAAGAAGCTCATCCTGTTCATGCTCACTTTGAAAGGGACTCGGTGCAATTTGGCTATTCAATTTCATGCAAGGATAACCCTGCAAAAATGGATTGGATGAATATCATTGCAAATGATGATAAAGTAAAAGCGATAAAAGAAATTTCCAAGCCATGTCTTTCTATTGTAACCTTGCAAAGAAAGGTTGTTATGATTATAGAAGAAATGGTACTGTGCGCTTTAATGAAAAAGAAATTCAAACAAAATAATATTATCTGTTTCCTAACTGATACATGCAATTCAATAATAATAATAATAACAAAATGAAATAAGTTAAGGCTTATTAATATCAATCAAAGAAAGGATAGTTTTGACTGGTAACAATATTTACGTAATTATAGAATAAAAGAATAAGTATTCTATCATGAGATGAAAATTTTAATTTATTAGAACATTTCTAGGTCAAACTTCTTTGGTTTATTAAAAAATAGAATATGTCACTAAACCTGAGATATGCTTTTCCTTGTTCTGATAATAAATGACGACATAAAATGTACGAGTATTATTTGAATATGAAATTGCAGAAGATAGTTTGTATTAAGTACTTATAAAATATGTGTCTCTGACTCCATCCATGACTGTACTTGTATATAAATCTCTTCCAATATTAGTACCTCAGTCCTATAGTTTTCTTTGCTTTGATCCAGAGATTTGGAAGGGCTTCCAAAAGCAGAATTCGGTATCCCAGTTTCAGTCTCTGTTGACATGGGAATAGGTTGAAACTCCAATTCTGATAAGGTTTTAATGTTAAAACTGCAAGCGCTATGTTCCTGAATACCTGAAGAACGCTTTAACCTTAATTTTGGAGAAGTTGCAAGGATATAGTTTGATCTGTACTCCACCTTTCTTCTTTTAGGCCACGAAACCTCACTTCCGAGATTAATAGTTTCATCCGGTTGTTTCAAAGGAATAGCATTAATTGTGTTTGACCTAAACGAGGCAACATTCTTATCATGACTACTCCGGCTCCTCAAGAAATACCTAGCATTTGTTTGTGCATTTTGGGCTTTAGTACTGTTTGGTGTAATCCAGCTGCAATCGACTCTTTGTTCTGTGTGATTCTCTGGACATGCCATATTTATGTCAAGTGGAAGCATGCAATTCTTTTCGGAACAAGATACAGAACCTTTTGCTGGCGTAGAACCAAAATTCTCAGTGAGGCTAGTGGAACTTCTTAATAAGTACGGAATTTTATGCTGTGAACTTTTAGTTATAGGAGTTTTTGACGTTTTTGCACTCTTGGCCTCCTTGGTACCCATAGAACTCACATTACCCATAGCTTGATTAGACAAACACACAGCAGCACAATTTGAAAGTAAAACAGAACCACTAGGTATACAAGATCCAGAAATCTTATAACAATTGCTGCTCGAATTTCCAAAATCGCTCACTGCAACATTCTCAGCTTCCAAAAGCACTTCATCTGTTTGAGAGGGCAAGGCTGAACCAGCATTTTGAACATTGCTAATAGTTTGAATGGATCTACAACTTGTCTCTGTTCTTAGCTTTTCTCCATAATTTCTCTTATGTGGATACTTTGCGGAAGTTCTGGGGGGAGATTTCTTACAACCATCTAACATGAAAATCTGATGATCTGAAAAGGATACACACTCTGCAGCAGCTGAATGAGCAGCATCGCTTTTAGAACTCACACATCTAATACTCATATATGATGGAACAGGTACATGTGAATCTATACGTTTTGATCTAGGGAGAGTAATAGATTCCGACTCTAATGCAACCGATAATCCTAGTCTCTCTTCTAGAGCTTGACCCTGTGTTGCATTGGCTTCCTCATTCTCGCTCATGAGTTCCACAGTGGGAAAGATGTCTTCCAAAAGTTGGCTGGTCATTGAGGAACTGTGAGCTTGGACAGAACTCCCAGGTGCTTCTTTAGCTGATCTCAGAAGATACACATTTTTATAAGAAATGTATGGAGAGATGCCCTCAGTTTCCTTTTCTGAACAAGTACTGCATTTAATATCTAAACCACAACTCTCCTTACAGTTAAATGCAGGATGTCGTGGTTCAACCATGGAATTGGTCTCTGCGGGCATACAATCTACCCCACTCACTGTTACTTCTTTCAGTTTAGTAGTCTGCTGCTGTCCAGCTAGAGTTTCCGGAGAACTTTTTCTATTAACATCCTGGTGGAAACTTTGACCACCTGAAAAATGCAGATGAATTTCAATACCTGAAACATACAATCAATAGTAGAAACAACTAACAAGGTAAATGCAATATCAGACAATGAACATGGCGGCAAAACATAATTGAGATAAAGTAAGGGATGTTATACCTAGATTCACATTAAAATGACTTCCTGAGTTCTCAACTTCAAGCAGTTCCAGTCCATCCTTCTCTCTATCACAATTTATACTTCTCACACCCTCTGTACTGTTTTGTAAGACATTCATCTCTTCACCATCCACCTTTTCATAATCTTTGCACAGAAATTCTTTGTTTACTGATAGAACTTCCAAATTTGTAAAAACAGTTCCGGAATTGAGCTGGTTTTTCTTTTCACAAGTGATGTCAGATTTCTTTTTCATACCATGCTCTGCAATGCCATCAAAGCAAAGCTTTTGTGGTTCAACACTTGGAATCATCAAAACTGAGTGAACAGGGGAGGTTGTATCAAACACAGCACTTCCAGAAATATATGTCTGTAGCTGGTAAGAATTTGGAACTGATAAAATCTCAGTATGACTTTCTACAACTTTAAGTATACCGTCTTCAATACTATCTAAAGAATTAACAGTTTCTAATAACTTGTCAAGAGAATCAACCTGAGCTTCCAATCTCAATCTTGATTGGGTTACTCTACCGCGATCTTTATTGTGACGATGAAGCGAGTCAGTCAAAGGAATCATAGCTGAAGATTCTTCAACATTACCAACCTTCACAAGCTCCATTGCAACAGTTCCAGAAATATATGCAGAAGTAGTGCTCAAGAGATTGTTTAAATTTGCAGATGGAACTGGTGAGATGTCCTTTTGGCTTTCTACAAATTTATGCTGACAAATTTCTGTACAATTTAAAGGTTCAAGTGGTTCTGACATCTGGTAGAAATGATCAGCCTTATTCGTGGTTCTCAATCTTGATGGAGTGACTCCACCACCATCTTGATTTTGATGATGCCATGAACTATTTATACCTGAAGACTGTCTAACATCACTTGCCTTCAAAGATTGTGCTTTAGATCGTGTAACTCTACCAGTATATTCTTCCTTATCGCTACTCTTTCCAAGATGAGTTGCATCTTTTTCATTCTCACTAGGACGAATCTCCTCATCCCTTTGCCTCGAATTTGAATGTTGACTGCTTCCAAGTGGGACAAACTCAGCACAGGCTAAATTTACTGATAGAACTGGTGAGATGTCACTTTCACTTTCTACAACTTTATGCTGACGATTTTCAGTACAATTTACAGGTTCAAGCGGTTCTGACAACTGGTAAAGTTGATCAGCCTCAGTCGTGGTTTGCAGTCTTGATCGAGTGACTATACCACCATCTTCATTTTGACGATGCCATGAACTATTTATACCTGAAGACTGTCTAACATCACTTGCACTCAACGAACGTGCCCTAGATTGTGTAACTCTACCAGTATAGTCTTCATTATTGCTACTCTTCCCCATATTAGTTGCAAATGTTTCATTCTCACTGGGACAAATCTCCGCATCCCATTGCCTCGAATTTAAATGCTGGTTGCTTTCAAGTGGGACAAACTCAGCACAGGCTAAAACTTCTGATTCTGTGATCCTATCAGCATTCAGCTTGCAGGCACTAGGCACTACTTTATCACTAAATTTTGGAAAGAAATACTCAGAAGCACAGGGTTCAGCACATTTATTGGGTCGAGACACTTCATTACCCTTATAAGATGGCAAAGTGAAATAAGTGGAGTGGTTTGCAGGAATGGTTGTAGATGGCAATGGGAATAACATCCCTGAAATCAGCCAATCATTATTTTGTCATGCATCAGAACAGAATTTTGACATACAAATTAACTACAGAAAGACAACTATATCGAACATATGTGTGATGCATTGTTACCAAGCTAATGGCATGATTTTTGCACCTCATTCAATGAAAGCATTAAAAAAATAGCTATATGAGTTTTTTTGGTTCGTGCACCTCACTCCACTAAAAAGTAAATGTGAAATGAAGTGTCATCGCCATCAAAATCTATTTTCCATAAAAGACTTAGTTCCATGACGTTCTATATGTTGGGTTTATGTCTTGCATACTAAGTTAGATGCAAAGACAATGAAGCGATGGAGGAATCGGGGCAATCGGAGACGAATGGAAGCAAGCGAAACAGCAACAACAACAGCAACTAAGGTAGGTGCAGTCGACCGTACCTAGGGGCGGTCGACCGATCAGTGTACAGGGATTTCCCAAGAGGGGGACAGTCGACCGCACTTGTGTGCGGTCAACCGAGTGCAATTGGGGATGTTTTCGGGTGCGGGCCTGGGTGATTTTGCTGAAACCCGAACTTGCTCTTCAAGTTAGATCGTACGGCTCTTATCGTAGGGTTATCTCTTCAGGAATATCTAATGACTATTGTATCAAGATATCAAACTAGGATTTTTCTAATCTCTATATAATGTTGTAATTGGCCTCCACTAAGAACCAAAAGAGAGTACTCCGTTGAAGAGAATTTGAGAGGTTTTTCAATTGTAAACAAGTAGTATTTTTTGGTGAGACTTGAGAGAGGGTCGTGGTGAGAACTGTATTATTCTTATATCCTCTCTAGTTGAATAACATCTCGATTTTTTCTCCCCGAGATTAAGGCAAAAGCTCCAACCAGGAAAAATTTGTGTGTTTTGGTGTGTTTGGTGTGATCTTCTATTTGCTTGGTGGTTTGTGTTGATTGTGTCACTTAACAAGATCCTAGTGGAAGAGGGAATCAAATTCCCTAACAATTGTAACAATTGTTCCTAACAATTGGTATCAGAGCGCCAATTGTTGCAAACAATTGGTATCAGAGTCAGGTTCGTGAGTTTATTCGAGTTCCTTGCACAAGATGGCAGATCAGATCATGAAGATCAAGCAGTTCGACGGTAGAATCAACTTTAATCTCTGGAGGGTGAATATGTATGATACATTGGTTCTAAAGGATTTGAAGTTAGCCCTAGAAGGAGATAAAGGGAGACCAATAGGCATGAAGCAGGAGAATTTGGAGGAGATATATTCAAAAGTCGGGTTTAATCAGGATGTCATTGACGATCAAAGTAAGGTGCAACCTCATGGAGGAGCGAAGCGCGGCGAGTCTATGGGCAAGACTCAGAACTGACTACTCGGAATTATTGTTACATGATCGGATATACCAGAAAAAAAAGTTGTTGGGTTATTCAATGAAGGAATGTACCGCTCTTCTAGATCATACAGTGAAGTTTAATATGGAATTATCTGAACCAAAGTCGATCAACGCAGATGATCTAAAAGCTTCTAACTTAATTTAATCACCACCAAATTCATCCAACTTGATAACCATGCTACACGGAAAATCTACCAAGGGGAAGTTTTAGGTAGCAGGTATGATCGAGGGGTTGGAGGATGATGCACATAGGAAGGAGAGTCAGAAATCAGCGTCCACTTCTGTGAATTGCTTGGAGGTGAATGGTACTTCGAATGGAATGAAAAGTGCATGTAAGGGTAGGATTCGTTGCTATCATTGCAGAGGAGTTGGGCATTACAAGAAGGATTGTTACAAGTGGTAGAGTCAGAGGGGCGTCAAATCTAGTGTTGCTGAATCAGGTGATAGCTTAGACAATAATCTTGTTTCAAATTTTAAAGATGTGTATTCATACTAGTTTCTTAATTCGGAAAGTTCTTCTCATATATGCTCTAAGAGAGAAATATTTTCTACTTACAAGTTCGCTAAAGACCGTTGTTGTGTGAGAACGGTGGTTGATGATATTTGTAAAGTAATAGGTGAGGGAACAATCGAACTGGAGGCAATAGATGAAAAAGACTACACACTAGAGAATGTTATGCACATTACTCAGTTGAAACGGAATCTTGTATCCTTGGGAACACTTGAAGCACGAAACTGCAGGTACATAGCTCAAGGTGGAGTTCTATCAGTTTGGGAAGGTCGTCATAAGGTGATGAAGGCAAGGAGTGTTAAGCACAACCTCTACAAGCTTTGTGGGAACGGAAAAATTTGCACAAGTGTTTCTAAGTCCTACGTTCCTAAAGCACTACCTAGTTTGTTGTCACCAGAATCATCCGAGCGAGACTACGACGTTCGAATATCATCGAGAGGTGGATAGTGTCTTGGGATAGGTGGAGTTCGTGTAAAAAGTGGCACCTCCGTCTCAATGCCTACTGGGGCGTCTTTGAAGGGCATACCAACGGGAGAAAAACAGGTAGAAGTAGATTCAACTATCAGAAGAAGCCACAAAACCGAGTTGTTTGCAAGAGGAGAATAAAATAGTCTAGAAATTTTAAATCACACAGGTGCAGATTCAAAGTATGCAATCTACGGTGGAGATTGTTGGATTTATGTCTTGCATACTAAATTAGATACGAAGACGATGAAGCTATTGAGAAATCGGGGCAATCGGAGATGAATGGAAGCAAGCGAAATAGCAACAGCAGCATCAACTGAGGCAGGTGCAGTCGACCCTACCTAGGGGAAGGTCGACTTGTCACTGTACAGGGAGTTCCTGAGAAGGGGACAGTCAACCGCACTTGTGTGCGGTCGACCAAGGGCGGCTGGAGATGTTTTCGGGTGCGGATCTGGGTGATTCTACTGAAACCCGAACTTACTCTTCAAGTTAGAATCCATGACTCTTATCGTAGGGTTTCTCTTCAGGAATATCTAGTGCCTATTATATCAAGATATCAAACTAGGGTTTCTCTATATCTCTATATATTATCGTAATTGGCCTCCATTGAGAGCCAAGAGAGAGAGTACTTTGTTGAAGAGAGTTTGAGAGGGTCTCCAATTATAAACAACTAGTATTTTCTGGTAAGACTTGAGAGAGGGTCTTAGTGAGAACTGTAATATTCGTGTATCTTCTCTAGTTGAATAACATCTATCCCCGGATTAAGACAAAAAGCCTCAACCAAGAAAAATTTATGTGCTTTGGTGTGTTTTGTGTGATCTTTTATTTGCTTTGTGGTTTGTGTTGATTGTGTCGCTTAACTCAACAAGATCATAGTAGAAAAATAAATCAAATTCCCCAATAATTGTTCCTAACAATTGGTATCAGAGCGGCAGTTGTTCCTAACACAGTAACACTATAGACCTGACATCAAGTCATCACCCCTCACTTAGTAAGGAACCATTGAATAGGGGCTTGCTATATGGCATTATCTTTGATTCTAGTTGGCATCTTTTCCCTTAACCTATGAGAAAACTTGGAATAAGGAGAAAGATGACATATTTTATCTAGGGAATTTCAACCAACTAAAGGTACTAATAAAGCCAATAACATAAACTCAATATTTTTTATCAATTATTGATCAAATAGAGTTCCTAGAACAAGTCAAATCAATAGAACCCCTCTTGAAGCCTCTTCTAATTCTATCTTCCCTCCTGCAATCCTAACTGTTTCCCATTGTAGGTTTATTATCTGTTAGGGAGTTATTGAAACACCCCTCAACTACTTTTTTTTTCTTTTTTAACCACCCCCCCAACTTAGTTTCTTACTATGGCCCACCGAATGGCTAATATTCTTGACGTTTCTTCTTTTTTTTCTTTAATCTTTGATTAGGTCTCTTATCTGTGAAGAAAAATGCCAAAGTTGATTTTTTCAAGCTGCATGACACTAGTGCAGATGTTGTTAAGGATAAAGCTCCATCCGGACAAGCTCAAGTGGGGGTGGCAAGGAAAAATATATAGGATAAAGATCCTTGTAACTTCCTTGTAGTGCAAGTGATAAAACTTCTCACTTTAAAGTGAGAGGCCACATGTTTGATTCCGGCCTTATACGGGATGTTGGAAAAATCCCTTTCTCCAATATAGGCGACTACATTGCTAAAAAAAATACTCTGACCTGAATGGCAGAATAAATAAAATTGCATATACCAGTATAGATAATGACTATAGAATGAACTACCTCCTAGTCTTATCCCTCCTGATCATGAAGCAAACATGAGTCAAAAAAAATTTGGTAATAGGAATGTAGGATAAAGCTTGAAAGGCTTCAGCCGAAAAGGTAAAAAGAAAGCCACACAAAAGCTTGATGCTATCAATTACTCTGTTGCTCCATGACGAGGAAGTTACCAGTATATTCTGAATTTCCCCTTCCTTTCAGTTTTTTTTACTTTTCCTTCCTTTGAGAGATTAGCTTGGACTATTTCAAAATTTTAGATATTGAATATAAATATGTTTTTTTAATTAGGATTGCTATTCGAAGGTAACATAGAAGCCAAGTATGGATTCATAGTTTAAACTATAGTACCCCTCATGCAATTATGCAAGTGGATGATTGATAAAACTTCAACTTAAATATATGGTTGTAATCACTAATTTGATTAAATAGTTGATTTTAAATTAGATAGTTAATATAATTAACTTCAACTCAAACATGAGTGGTAGAGAATTAAACAGGTGACTGATTTAAGAGGTGGTTTAATTGGATATAGATTTACTGTAGCGAGGGAAGAATACTGTAGCGGAAGTAAATCCTTGGATTTGATTTCTTGAAATAGCTTTGGTTAGATAGATGTAGATTTACTGTAGATGGAATAGTTTTCCAAGAAAGATTAGCTTTGGTTGAGTTGTAAGAATACAGTAACGACCGTAATTTAAAATATTTTTTAACGTTTTGTTGTATTTGAAATTAATCTCGATTAATTATTGTTTAAACTAATTAAACTAAATTGATCTAATTAAATTAAACTAAAACACTAAAACCTAATTAAAAGCCGCTTAATCTTAATTAAGTTGATCTTAATTAAATTGAACGAAAAAAACCGAAACTAAAAAAAACCCAAACAAAAAAAAACCAAGCCAAAGAAACTGAAAACCCAAAAAACGTAAGCTAAAAAAAACAAGTCAAAAATAAACGAGTCAAAAAAAAACCGAGCCCAAAAAATCAGAAGCTTTGTGTTCATTTGGTTTTAATGTGGGACTTTTAGTTCTAGATCGGCTGGGAGGTGGGGTGCTTTTGGTTTAAATATGGTTTTGTTTTATACATTGAAGACAAACGGAAGTGAAGAAGTGGAGAGAGAGAAGGTGAGAAGTTCAAAAAATAAAAATATTCGTGAACAGTGTTGCTACGATTGTTTTCGGAGCAAAAATTGCGGAATTTAGAACGGCAAAAAAATACAAAATTAGGCATTACTGTAGCTACAGTATTGCAATAAAAAAATCAACTACATCCAACCAAAGCGCTGCTACAGTGCTCCCGGTTGGAATTGATTTTTTGCAGCTCTTTTACATCCAAACAAACCACCCCTAAGTGGATGTAATTTCCTTTAAGGCATGTTTGTATTTTTCGGCGATAATGGGTTTGCCGCAAAAAATACCCCAATGTGCTTAGATTTATAGTAGATAGTAGATACATGATGTCACCTAAAAGACTGCCTAATAGGAGAAAAATAAATGGAATTGGTATAACACTGAACAACACTTACTCAAATAAAGGTTAGATAAATATTTAAAGATCTTGACTTCAAAGCAGTGTTTTTGTAGGTGGCTACCCAGAACAGATGGTTGAGCAGTGGGTGGGATGCTCGCCTACGAACTTAAGGGGTGTATTTACATTCTAATATATTTCAGTTGTTTTCTATTATTTATTGTTAATAATAATTCTTCTGCACTAACGTGATTTTTTTAAAATAAAATTTCTCAATCTTACGAAGTAAAATCAGTCACTAAGCGGCACCTCCACCGCCCGGCTTTGCCTACCGCCTACAAAAACCCCGCTTCAAAGATAAGGGTTATTCTACAATTTTAAAAACTACTGCAAGAGGGACAGCTCAAAGTGGTACAATACTTACAAATTTTCTAGGCTAAATTTGAAAGAAAAAAAAACCTTAAACTATGGCCTTTATGCAGAAAACCCCCTGACCTTTTTTTATGCAGAAAACCCCCCTGAAGTATGGTTGTCGCAAAAAACCCCGTGAAGTATTTCAAAAAACCACATCTAACTTTTCTACTTGTATCAAATAACCCCATTCATCTTTGCAAGTTGTTTTGAAAAAATCATATATCTTTCGCATTATTGTCAAAACCCCCCCTCAACTTTAGCAGAAGTCTCACGTTGACGGGGTGGGTTTTTGCAACATGTCAAGGTAGCCGTCGTCAAGCGGAGTTCATCGGAGTAGTCGAAGGCAGGGCCAAAGGAATAAAAGTGTTAAGAGTTGTTGCGTTGTTATTTCTTTCTTTCATTATGTCTGTGTTTTTCTTTTACATGCGATACACACTAATTTTGAATGGGTGTGTGGCGGGAGATGGGTTGGCACCATTTGCACGTGCCGAGCTTGTCCTGTAGCGAAACCGCCAACCACCCCCTAGTATAAATTATGAGCTGTAATTTTGGTTGATTTTCTCAAGTAATAAAAATCTATTTCCTCCCCAAATCTCATCCTCCTCTAACCCTAGTCCTCTAAAACCTCCACTAATGGCAAGATCACGTTCGAATAGGAATCCGACTCCTGACAATCTGGTATCAAAGCCAGATCACATCGATGGCGTTGGCCACGATGAGGGGAGCACGTCAATGGAAGGAAAGGTAGCCGGATTGAAGCTCCAAAGCGAGTATCTCACAGAAACGGTGGAGGCGATAGCAACCAGTGTGGATGAGAAATTGGTGTCGATGTCGACCAGAATGGATGCGAGACTGGATGCAATGATGGCGATGATGCAACAGTTGCAGCCTCAACCACGAACTCTTAATGCTCCCTTGCTTCCAAACCCACCACCGCAGTTCCTAAACAGGGAGGTAAACCATCTTAACTCCAACTCAGTAGATTCCACAGATAGTGGTGATTATGGTAGAGAGTTTAGAGCACCATTCAAGACGGAATTTCCAGTTTTCCAAGAAAGGGGCCCGATGGAGTGGATATGCGTAGTTGAACAATTTCTTGAGTTCTATGGTGTTCCAAACTCTGAGAAGTTGAGGTATGCATCCTTAAATCTGAGGGGGAAGGCAGCAAAGTGGTTTCGGAGGCACATTAAACCACGAGCACAGGAGATGCCCTGGCCATTATTTTTAGAGGAGTTGATTTCTCGATTTAGTCCAACCATTTTTCAAGACTATGGGGGAACTCTTTCTAAATTGCAACAAAAAGGAAATCTGGAGGTATATATTTAGAAGTTTGATCGACTATCCAACTTTGTAGAGGACTGGTCTGAAGCACATTTTTTTAGCACCTTCATCAGTGGTTTGAGAGATGAAATTCAATGGGAAGTTAAATCACAGCGGCCGAAGAATGTGAGTGACACGATTGGGTTAGCCAGGGGTTTTGAAGAGAAGTTGGCGTGCCTAAAGAAGAGTTACAGGACACCCTTTGTACCCAAATCATCTGTAAACCCCAACACTAACATTCCCTACAACATCAAGACTCCAAATCCTGTTACCAACACCAATCCTGCAACAAACTTTGTTCCACGAAGGTTAAGTATCCCAGAGATAAGAGAGTCCTAGGACCAAAGGATTATATTTCAACTGTGACGAAAAGTACTCTCAGGGTCACATCTGTAAGACACAGAAGTTTTACTACCTAGAAGCACTTGAGGAAGAAGAGGAAGGAGGTATTGAGGCGGAGTTTGAAGCTGCTCATGCCGAAGAACACACTAGTAAAGTCCCCCAAGCTTCCATCCAAACCAACCTACATCCAGAGATCTCCTTTCATGCACTCATCGGCACTCAAGTTTACCCCCAAACCATGAGAGTAAAAGGGAAGATCAATGGCAAAGAGGTTAATATCTTAATAGACACCGGCTCGACACACAATTATTTAGATCCCCATACTGTAGAGAAGGCTCAATTGCATGTGATGAGAGAACCCCGCTATAAGGTCACAGTGGCCAATGGGGAGAGCATGTATAGCGAGGGGAAGGTGGAGAATGTGGGCTTCATAGTGCAAGGTGTACAGTTGCAAGTTGAACTCCTACTGCTTCCCTTGGGACCAGCGCAGATGGTCTTGGGGGCGCACTTGCTAAGATCTTTGGGTCCCATCACTATGGACTTCAGCTACATGACGATGGAATTTAAGGTGGAAGGCACCATGAGGAGGCTGCAGGGAATTGTGAATGCACAATTACAGTGTATGACTGCTGAAGAGTTTGAGAGAATGGGGAGCTACATATACCAAGCGTATATGATCCAAGTACAGGAACTACTTCCTCCAGAGGAAGGAGATTTGAGCCTCTACCAGCTAGGAAATGTCTCTGCAGATATACAGCAGATAATCCACAACTTTCCTGAAGTTTTCTCAGAACAAATGAAGCTACCACCAAGACTTGAAGTAGATCATCATATTCCCCTCGTTGAAGGTCAGAAACCTATATGCTGCAGGCCATACAAGCACCCCTATATGCACAAAAGCGAGATTAAGAAGCAAGTGCATGAAATGCTTTCTGCAGGTTTGGTGAGACCCATTAACAGCCCCTACTCCTCTCTGATGATCTTGGTTAAAAAAGCTGATGGAAGTTGGCGACTGTGTGTGGACTACAGAGCTTTAAACAACCAAACCATCAAATCTAAATTCCCCATTCCAATCATTGACGAACTATATGAACTGCATGGAGCAAGATTCTTTTCCAAGATTGATCTCAGGTAGGGCTACCACCAAATCAGAGTTAAAGACTCTGATGTGCCAAAAACTGCCTTCCGCACTCACCATGGGCAATTTGAGTTTCTAGTGATGCCATCTGGGCTCACAAATGCCCCCTCAACTTTCCAGTGTCTTATGAGCCAAATCTTCAAGGAGTACCTTCGGAAATTTGTGTTAGTCTTCTTCGACGACATACTAGTATACAGCACAACGTGGGATAGCCACCTCCAACACCTCTCTCTCTCACATTGGCAATGTTAAGCTCCAATCAACTGGTGGCTAAGGTGAGTAAGTGTAGCTTCGGCCAGGAAGAAGTGGGGTACTTAGGCCATATCATCAGTAAAAAGAGAATTGCAGCCGATGATGAAAAGATTAAGGCAGTAGTGTCTTGGCCAGAGCCAACCACTGTGAAGGAGCTCAGAGGATTTTTTGGGTTAACTGGTTATTATTGCAAATTTGTGACGCATTACGGGAGTATCGCAACACCACTTACAGAGTTACTCAGGAAAAATGCATTCAAATGGTCCACTCTAGCAACAGAGGCATTCATAGCAATGAAGAAGGCAATGACCACGACACCAATGTTGAAGGCTCCATATTTCTCAAAAACATTTGTGGTAGAGGCAGATGTGTCTCAAAAGGGAATAGGTGCAGTACTAATGCAAGAAACTCACCCCATAGCATATATGAGCAAAGGTCTGAAGGGAAGAGCATTATCACTTTCCATGAGAAGAAGGTTTTGGCGATCTTGCAAGCAGTGAAACAGTGGCGGCAGTACTTGTTGGGGCACTCTTTCATTATTAGAACAGACCAAAGGAGCATTAAGTATATCTTGGAGCAGAAGATTACTACAGAGATGCAGGAAAAGTGGCTTTGGAAGTTGCTGGGATACACATTCACTGTGGAATTTAAAAGGGGAATTGACAACAAGTAGGGGTGGCACCAGGTCCGGGCCAGCCCGGGACCGGCCCGGCCCGACCCCCCTCTTTCCCGGTCTCAACCCTGGACCGGCCCCATACCTTGGGGCTGGTCCGGTTCAGCATTTTGGGGAAAAAGCCCGGATTGGCCCGGCCCGGTTGAGGACCGGGACCGGCTGAACGTACCCGCCCGGGCTCGGGCCAGTTTCGGGCCGACCGTTGCTACAGTATTTTTTTTCCAGAAATTTTTTTAAAAATTAAAATTACCAAATTGCCCCCCAACGGATCTATACTGGCTAGTTTTGGGGAGTACTTTAGGAAATCAAAAAATTTGCATATTCTATATATACCACATCATTTCTTTCATTTCTCTTCACTAATTCACTCAAATCTCTCATTCTCTCTACTATCTCTCAATACTACTAGTCTACAACAACAATCAAGTGATCAACAACAACAATCAAGAAGTCTACAATCAACAACAATCAAGTGATCAACAACAACAATCAATATTACTAGTCTACTACAAGCTCTCAAGTCTCAACTCTCTCAACATTCATTCTTCAAACTTCAAACACTCATACGGTATTTTAGTATATGTTTAATTTGTAGATTTAACATAGTTGATTATTCTCATCTATATCTTTTAATTAGTTTGGGTTTTCTTGAACTTCTTCCTCTCATTTTTTTAGATTTTATTTTAAAATTTGGTAAAGTGGTAAAACATACATACACTACTCATTCACTAGTTCTTGTTATTATTGTTATTTTTTGGCTGAGATAGATTGTTGTTCTTTTTAATTTTTAAAACATACATACACTTGTTTTCTCTCTAACTATACATACACTAGTTTTTAATATTTAAATGGCCTCTAATCGATCATGCGGTGGTAGACATAATAGTCAAGAGTCCACTAGTCATCACATTCCTTCCATTCCAAATCCATATATAGATAGTGAAGAAACATTCATGAATTATGATAGTTTTCCGATTTGAATGAAATACACTCAAATCCTTTAGAAATAGAAGATCAAGTAGAACCACAATCATCGGAACAAGGTCCTTCTCTATCCCGTAAAACAAGAGGGGCTACTTCCGAAGTATACAATTTTTTCAATTTTGTCCCTTCACAAAATGATAAGAGTGTAGGACTAAAAATATGTAAGAAGTGTCAAACACCATATAAGTTTGAATTAGGATCGGGCACGGATACACTTCAACGTCACTTAAGCAAATGTCAACCACAATTTCCGAAAGACAATCTCACACAATAAAAACTACATCCTAGAACCGGTCAAGTAGATAGTCATAGCTACGATCACGATCTCGTTCGTAGGGAAATGGCTAAGTTAGTAATTAGGGGTGAATTACCATATTCATTTGGTGAAAGTAGGTATGTAGAGACTTTTGCACAAACCTCCTTAAACCCCCATTATAAAAAGATTGCTAGGAATATAGTTAAGGGTAATTGTAAATTAGTTTACAATAAGACTAAAGATTTTTTTATAGCAAAACTAACATCACTAGACACTAGAGTTTCTTTGACATTTGATGGGTGGGTAGGAGTAAACAGCGTTCCAATGATGTGTGTAACATGTCATTGGATAGATTTGGATTGGGTACTTCAAAAGAGGATAATTTCATTTTGATATATTAGGTACCCACATAAGGATGAAATTATAGCCACACATTATGGAAGCATGTAATAATTTTGGTATTTATGATAAAGTGTTTACTATTGGTTTTGATAATGCCTCTAATAATACTAAGGCAATTGATAGTTTGAAAATTACTTTAGATCCTATAGAACCCGAATTTTTATGTTATGTGTGCTTGTCATATTTTAAATCATTGTGTGCAAGATGCACTAAAATATGAAAATGATAAACTTGATGCAATGAAAGATTGTGTTCATTATATTACATTGAGTGGTCCAATATATCAAGTTTTTCATGATTGGTGTAAACCTAGGGGAATTGTATATAAACATTTTTCTAAAGATGTTAGACATCGTTGGAATTCTACATTTGATTTATTAGGTGTTGTTCTTCATTATCATTTTAATCTTAGAGATTTTTGTGTCGCAAGGGGTATGCAAAATTGTATGTTAGATGATGATTTTTGGTTTTTTGCCGATAGTTTGTATAAATTTTTAGAACATTTTAACAATGCTACTTTGCGATTTTTAAAAACATATACATCTACATCTAGTGGTATTTTACATGAAATTGTCACTATGATGACAACAATTAAAGATTTGCAAAATGATCCTTTTATTAGAGATATAGTTAATGCGGCATATATTAAATTTTTAAATATTTTCATCCACTTCCTATGTTATATTGTGTAGCTAGTGTAATGAATCCTATGATTTAATTAGATGGCACAAAAAAATTTAATTGAGATTTTTTACACTTATGCCCTACACGATGCAATACAAGATTTTGATCATGTTTTTACTCGTCAATTTGAGCATTTTTTGACTAGGTTATATGATACTTATGATAGACTTTATTCATCTAACACTACACAAACACAAACACAAAATGTTGATTCTACTTCTTCCCACATATTAGCAAAAGGAAAAAGTCATGCAACTAGTAGTGTTTTAAATCTTATTAAATCAAAAAAACCAAGAACCAATTCACCAAATGAGTTGAATTGGTATAATGCACAAAGTTCAATTGAAGATGTAGTAGATGTGTTATAGTTTTGGAAGAGCAATGAAGCTATTTTTAATTTTCTTTCTCGTACGGCTAAAGATTTGCTAATAACACCGGTGTCAACCGTTGCATCGGAAAGTGCTTTTTCTCTTGGTGGCAGGATAATGAGCCCGAACAGGAATCGATTGACAACCAAAAATTTGGAGATACTAGTATGCGCCGAAGATTGGATGAAAGCGGAAGAGAGGACTTAAGACTTACTTGAAGCACAAGCTGGATCAACAAGTAGCGATGAATGAACAATTAGATTTAGTCGATTTACATTAAAATAATGTACAATATATTGTAATTAATTGGAAAATTTAGGAAGATGAGATTCTATATTTAGGTTAAGTAGAAGTGCACGACAATAGTCCAATGCCTTCTCTTCAATCTAAATAGAGGTCATCTCGATCTCTAAATTCAAGTACTCCCCTTATTTTGTAATTTGATCTAATTTGTATGAAATTTTATTCATGTACTTCATTTTATTTAAGAATTTCAAATTTATTAAATCAATTTAATACTTGGTTCTTTGCAATTGTTATGAAATTACAATTTAATACTTGATCTTTAATATATTAAAAAAATCCCCGTCAAAAACCGACCCGGCCGCACCATTGGGGCAGGGGGCCAGGTCCCGGCCAAGGTTCCTCCCCCCCAACCCGGTCCGGCCCGGCCCGTGATGTCTTCGAGCCGGCCCAGGTAAGCCCGGGACTGGGCAAAGCCCGGGCTAGCCCGGCCCGGCCCTGCCCGAGTGGCCCGAATGCCATCCCTAACAACAAGGCAGTCGATGGGTTGTCGAGAAGAGAAGGAGAGCAAGACACTTGTTTTGAGATCACCAATGTCTCACCTCAATGGTTGGAAGAAATAAAGGTAATGGCCCTTCAAGATCCCTACGTTCATAAGCTGCAGGAGAGGTTGCACAGAGGGCAAGTCGACACTCAACACTACAGGTTAATAGCAGGAATTTGGTATTATAAGGGAAAAATACTACTCAGTCCTAAAGCCAGTATTTTTTATGATCACCATTCTTCAAGTACAGGGGGACACTCTGGGTTCCACAAGACCCTGCAAAGGATAAGGAGGTCCTTCATGTGGGAAGGGATGACAAGGGATATCAAGACCTTGATCAAGGAATGTCTAGTTTGTCAGCAAAACAAAAGTGAGAATTTGATGCCTGCAGGCTTACTTAACCCCTTACCTATTCCAAATAGAGTTTGGGAGGATATATCGATGGATTTTATAGAAGGTTTGCCGAAGAGCAGTGGCAAGAATGTCATCATGGTGGTGGTGAATCGATTGACCAAATACACCCACTTTATCGGCATATCCCACCCCTATACAGCTCAATCCATTGCACACCTCTTCGTAGATCATGTTCACAAGTTGCACGGCATGCCAAGGAACATAGTGAGTGATCGAGACCTTTATCAGTAAATTTTGGGAGTTCTTTAGGTTACAAAATTGCAAGGAGCATCATTCAACAGCTTACCATCCACAAAGCGATGGCCAAACGGAGGTGATGTATAAGTCATTGGAGTTATATTTGCGTTGCTTTTGTGGGCAGAAGCCATCGGAGTGGTTTAAGTGGCTAGGTTGGGCAGAGTTTTGGTATAACTCTAACTAGCATGTTTCGACAGGCATCACCCCCTTTGAAGGTGTTTATGGCAGGCCTCTCCCGTTGTAACTCCACTATGTTCAGGGCACCTCCAGTGTTCCCTCAGTAGAAGAGGAGCTAATGTCCAGGGATGCCATCTTGAAGTTGTTGAAAGACAACAATCACAACATGTTCCTAGCTCAAGGTCGTATGAAACATTTCGCTGATTGGAAACGCACAGAGAGGGTGTTTGCAGTTGGAGACTTAGTCGTCCTCGAGCTGCAGCCATATAAGCAAGCTTCAATAAAGAATGCTACACCACAGAAGTTGTCTTCAAAATATTTTGGTCCATACAGGATCATAGAGAAGATAGGGACAGTGGCTTATCGACTTGAACTTCCCATCGATGCTGTGATCCACCCTATGTTCCATGTCGAAGCTGAAGAAAGTGATATGGGGATCACCTACCAAATGTATCTGATGAATTACCTCACTGGTGGTCGGAGGAGATTACTCGGAGGAGCCTGAGCAAGTTTTAGATCGTCGGATTTTTAGAAAAGATAATCGAGTGGGTATCCGGCTTCTCATTAAGTGGAAAAATGTGGGTTTGGAGTCAGCTTCCTGGATCGATATTGATGACTTCCGCAATCGATTTCCACACTTCGAACTTGGGACAAGTTCGTCCCTAAGGGGGGAGTTGTCAGGGTAGCCGTCGTCAAGCGGAGTTCATCGGAGTAGTCGAAGGTAGGGCCAAAGGAATAAAAGTGTTAAGAGTTGTTGCATTGTTATTTCTTTCTTTCGTTATGTCTGTGTTTTTCTTTTACGTGCGATACGCACTTATTTTGAATGGGTGTGTGGTGGGAGATGGGTTGGCGGCATTTGCATGTGCCGAGCCTGTCCTGTAGCAAAACCGCCAACCTCCCCCCTAGTATAAATTCTGAGCTGTAATTTTGATTGATTTTCTGAAGTAATAAAAATCTATTTCCACCCCAAATCTCATCCTCCTCTAACCCTAGTCCTCTGGAACCTCCATTAGTGGCGAGATCACATTTGAATAGGAATCCGACTCCTGACACAACAATAGCTTAGGGGGTTTTCTGCATAAAAAAAGTTCAGGGGTTTTCTGCATAAAGGTCATAGTTCAAGGTTTTTTTTTTTCAAATTTAGCCAATTTTCTAACAAACCATCGACCTCCTTTGTTTATAAACATAACAATTTCGACATAAATATCTAATTTCCACTCAAATCATCATCATCATCAATTTCATCAAGGCGAATCAAATGTAGTACCTTTGGGGTGATGATCACAAGAGGGTGCAAGCCATGAAGGAGGGTGTTTGCCCTGAGCGATGATACTATAAGACAAGGATTCGGCGTAGGAATCGAGTTGATGCCTGAGCTGCTCCTCGATCCAGTTTTTGCGATCGAAGATCTGCATTATTAGGTGCTCCATCGACGTCGGCGGCTGCGGTGGCGGCGGCATTTGGATTGTGTTTGAATTATGGGTTAGTATTGGTTTGGGGTTAGGGTTTTCTCTTTCGCCATGGGGATCGGAGAGTATGGCAGTGATGGGGAAATGGGGAAAGACGGACGAGGGATTCGAAAGTTTTTTGAAATGGGCGGATTTTGGGTGGGAGCCTACGAGATCCACTTGTGAATCCAAGTCCACTAAGAAATGGAGGATCCATATAGGGATCCAAATCCACTTAGTAGAGTTCGGGTTTCTAAACCAATTTTTTTTTTGATGAAACGGATAGAGCCGCAAGGCTCCAGCCAGACGAATAATAATATAAATGAGAATAATGTACAGTCAATACAAAAGGAAATATATACAAATTTACAAGATGTAAACGATAAATAGAAACAAGCAACACAGAAAAGACCCACTGCAGTTTCTAAACCAATTTTAGTTCAAGTATTTTTCTCCTTTTTTTTCTTTTTAAAATAAAAAAAAGAAAAATACTATATATATTATATTATATAAGTTTGTACAAATATTGTACAAGGGTACACTAGTATGCTGTTATTTTTTTTTGATGAACCGGATAGGAACCTAACGACCCCAGCCAAGAGAATAATATTATATCAAAGCAAATAAACCGTCATATACAGACAATTTTACAAGCTGTAAAATGAACACAACCAACATATAAGAAAGAGCAGCACTAATCAAAGCTAACAATGATAACGCAATGGAAACTACTTAGATAAACAAAAATGCCAGAAGCGGAGTAGTGCCCCAGTCCCAGACAAAAGAGCTGAACTCCCAACGAGCATATCATCCTCAAGAAATGCATCCCGGGATGATCCTGCAACCCCTGATCTGATGAAGCATTCCGATAGTCCAAGGATGGGGGAGCAGCGCACAAGACTAAACTCCAGCAGCTGGAAAAGAGCCTGATCATGCAAGACAAGTCAAGCAAAGCAGAGCGACATCCATACAAAAACATCCCCAAAGGGCCAACGAAGAACTGCAGTGAATTAGGGGCAGCAGAAGCAATACAGAAGCAGTGCACTCAAACAACAAGATCGACAGATTATATTGTCGAGCAAGCAAATGCAGAGCAGAAAAAGCAACTAAATGCAGAAATCATTCCATCTAGAGTGGAACAAAGGAAGCCAATAGCACACACCCAACAAACATAACAAGAGAAACACAGAAAATTAGCAAAGCAACCAAATCTCAGTCGCACAAAAGATAAGAACCTGGAGAGGGTACACACATCAGCTAATAAACCATACATTTAAAGAGAGAACAAAGATTAGGCTTCCATAATAGCATCCACAAACTGAAGATAGAGAGCTTCAGTAACCACAAAAGAACTTCATAACTAAACATAGTTAGAAAGGAAATAAACCGCAGTCAGTGCAAGCAAACACCAGTCGCTAAGGCTCACAAAAGGAGGTCCCAACAGGTCGCAAAAATCACCGGGAGTGATCAAAAACTTATCTGGCATCTGCTCATTAAAGCAGGATTCAAATCTGCAAAATAGCGAGGGAAAGGAGAAGATAAGAATAAACACAAATAACAAGAAAGAGCAGGCGAGCTATAAACTTTGAAGAGTACTAAGACAACTGAAAGCTTCTACTAATTTTTGATAAGCTGGAACACTTAAATCAGCAGATTTCAACTTCGCCGACCACAGATTGAAAAGAAACAACAAGTCATCAATCATAGAGAGCCTAGAGTGTCTGCGATTCTGAAATAAGATGGCATTCCTCTCTTTCCAAATAATCCATAAAATGATATGAATCGTCAGCATCCAGACTTTACGGAACTGAGGGTTCGAAGGCTTAGAATTCCAACAAGATGATAAATCCGGGGGAATAGCACCTGTGCCCCAAGCCAACGAACTTATCTTCCACAACGGAAGGACGCTAGCGCATTGAGTAAAAAGATGATCCGCATCTTCAGGATGCTGGTTGCACAGAGCACAAAGTTGACCCCAAGCTAGATTCCTTTTGTTAAGGATATCGACCGTGGGTAACTTATAATTAAAAGCAAGCCAAGAGTATGCTGTTGTTGAAACTTACACTTATTTTTTCTTCTCTTTGGATGGTAAAAAAAGAAAAATTAAAAACATATTTTATTTGCTTACCCTTTTTTTTTCGTTTGTCCATAATTTTTCTTAATTAATGGTTGTTCAGTTGTGAAAACGTAA
Organism: Hemerocallis citrina; assembly: GCA_017893485.1. Taxonomy (NCBI): domain Eukaryota; kingdom Viridiplantae; phylum Streptophyta; class Magnoliopsida; order Asparagales; family Asphodelaceae; genus Hemerocallis; species Hemerocallis citrina. The sequence continues at coordinate 83,697,699 of CM030366.1, forward strand.
AATTGTAGACAGTAGTAAATTTAAAAATTAAAATCTTATCTCTAATGTTTTTTTATGCGGATCTTTCTAAGGAATGCGGATCATACTGAACATATCAAACACAAATCGTATGAATTAGTCAATAGGAGAGCTCCACATCATCACTTTTGCCATATAATAAAGTATGAATTAGTCAATAGGAGAGCTCCACACCATCACTTTTGCCATATAATAAAGTGCTGAAATTGCCAACACGCAATCCACGAGGAAAAAAATCAAAATTGCTTTCAAATTATAGAGAATTTTGTGAGATTTGGGGAAATGAAGACAGAGAAAATAAAAGGATGAGAGATAGAGACATGACAACATTTCATAAGAGAAGTATTGTGGGACACGATGGTGCGGGTGGAGGTGGAGGTGAAGGTGGAGGTGGTTGCTTGGACATGGAGGATAAGAAGAAGAAGAAAAAATTCAGGGGGAACAATTTTTAATTACTGGAATTTTTCACATGGTAAAGTGGCAGTAGAATCAACAATGGTGGTGGGAATGGTTGTGCAAATGGAGGAGCATGAAGTCAGTAGTGATCTGGGATTCTGGGGGTTACTTGGTATATAGAGAGTGATGGGTGGATGAATGTTCAGAAAGAAGAAGAATAAATTTACAATTATTAAGAAAGTTATATTCATATTGTAAAAATTTAGTGCCAGATGACATATGAAGAAAATGCTTATATTTAGCTCTCATATTGAGAGAGCTTACATATTTTATTTTGCATGACTCATATGATTAACACCTATTACAATTCTAAATGGGGCATAGAATACAAGAAACCACAATTTTCTTGCAAATTGACATTGAGCTACAAACAACCTAGCAGCCGCACATTACTGTTTCTTACAGTTTATTTTTAGTTTATAAAACTAAAGTAGGAAGAACATTATTCAGTAAAACGACAATTAAATGCTCTTATAAGCTAGTGCGACGATAAATATATATATATATATATATATAGAGTAAGTCTATTAAGAGATGGAAAGCTGAATCCTTTATCTGAGCTGGAAGTGATCAGCCGTCTGATCGATCTTGATCAAGATCAGACGGCTGAGCTTCCCTCCGCCTTCTCTTCAGATTTTAAGAGGGGTAAAAGGGGTATACCCCTTATCAAAAGCAGATCTGTGTATACCACTTCGAATCCTTATCGTGAAAGCCTTCCTCTCTTCTCTCCCGCTCTCTCTCGTTCCAAACCCTAATCGCTCTCTTCTCCCGCTATCGAATCCCGCTCTCGACGATCAAAATCGCTCTCTTATCGATTCCTCTCTTCTTTACTCACCCTATCTTGAAGAGAGCGGCATCTTCGAAACCCTAATCGAAGATCTCTTCGAAACCCTAAGTGAAGTCGAGCGCGCTCTTCTCTCCCGCTCTCTTTCTTCCTGACCTGTGTAAACCCCTATCATTAAAGCATCGATCGGAGTAGAGCTTTGCTTATCTTCAGATCTGTGGAGGGGTAGAAGTGGTATACGCGATCGATTGCTTCGGCTGCCGGTTTGGATTTCTCGGCTCATTGGGTTGTTCCTCTCTCATATTCCGGAGGGAAGTATTTGACTCTCATAAATGCTTTAATAATATTTGTTTAATTTCTTGCATTTTCTTTCGGTTTTGTTTGTAGGCAATGATGAGATTGATTTGGATATTAGTTGGTCTGAATAATTAGGGCCATTGAAATTATTGTTTCGAAGAGATTTTTGATTGTGTACCATGATATTTATTCAAAGTTGAGTACACATCTGGGGTATGAGCGGGAGAGAAGAGAGGAAGGCTTGAAAGTATCAATTTTTGAGTTTTAACACTAGCTCAATTCACCAAAATTTTGGGCACCGATGACTCACAATGGTTTAGGCAGTGATGCAAAACACTTTATGATCTGAATAATTATTTCAATCCTGTTTTAAGTATTCTTGATTATATATCTATCATATTCTAGTTGGCGTGGCACTCCAATGCAGCCCTACTTATGATTACTGTTTTCTGAGCCTATTGGTTTTCTTTAGTCTATATATATTCACGAGTAAGTCTATTATGTGAGCTTGGCCGATTGATTGTGAGAAGATAAGAGATAGGGGTATTTGATTTTACCCCTTTTACCCCCAAACATTCTGAAGATAAGCAGTATCAAATATGAGTCGTTCCATCGCATACAATCGCGAAGGATTGGCTAAAACCCCCCCGCTCCCGATAAGGCATTCAGTTCCCCAGCTCTTAATAGACTTACAGATCATGGAGTATACAAAAACAAACTGTATATTAGGCAGTGATGCTAAACACTTTATGATCTGAATAATTATTTCCACTTTTAGTAGGCAATGATGAAAAGTATATGCAACTTGTTAAGTTAACCAACTTGTTTTGTTTGTTTGCAGGTAAATCATTAATGGAAAAAAAATAATGCTCGATAAGCAATTTAGTTCAAAACAGTTTATGATCTGAATATTTACTTCAAGATTGTTGTATTTATTCTTGATTGTATATCTATCATATCATAGTTGGCGTGGCACCCCAATGCTGTCCTAGGTATGAATAGTCTGTTCTGAGCCTACTAGTATTATTTCAACCACATGTTAAGTTTCTGTTGTTCAGTATCTGTTGTTCTGAGTGAACAAAATTTGCATACTTCATCAATATGTTTCTGTTTGTTCTGGGCTTACTTAAATTTTGACTTCATGCTCTGATTGTATTAGCTCTGGGGAAAAAATGATACTTCATGTTATGTCTGTGTTGGTTATGAGCATAACAAATTTTGCATTCTACATGCTCTGTCTACGTTTGTTCCCAACTTACAAATTTTGCTTGCTTCATGATCTGTCTGTGTCTGTACTGGGCTGATAAAATTTTTATACAACATGCTCTATACATCATGATCTGTCCAAAAAAATGAGACTTCATGTTATGTCTGTGTTGTTTATGAGCACTAAAAATTTTGCCACTTCATGCTCTGCCTGTGCTTGTTCTTGGCTGCCAAAATTTTTATACTTCATGCTCTATTTGTGTTTGCTCTGGTCTGGCAAAAATTTGAGACTTCATGCTCTATTTGTGTTGTTTATGAGCATTACAAATTTTGCAAACTACATGCTCTGTTTGTCTTAGCTCTAAGCCTACAAATTTTGTCATACTTCATGCTTTTTTGGTGTTGGTTCTGATCGAGGAGGAAAATTTAACACTTCATGATTTTTGAACTTCAGCTTCAACCTCTGTTTTCCTGAGCCTACATTATTTATTTGAAATTTTGTTCTCTTTGGAATCGACTATATGTTTTTATTGTCTTTGTCTTCTCCATGTTCAATAATTTCAGTTTACTTTTGATTTCAGGTAGATTTCAGCATGAAGTGCATTTTGGAGTGATTGAAGACTGCAGTACGGGAAAATTTGATATTCGGAGCAAATTATGTAAATTTTGTCATGTACTTGAAATTTATTAAACAATGTACTATGCTGTAAATTAATATTTCTTATGCTGTACAAAATTTGTGAACTATTACTTTGCAATTCTATGAAGATCCAATTTTTTCCAAATAATCAGTTCATTATTGTCTTAATGTAATGATTGAAATTCTGTGTTCATTATTTTCTTTGTATATAGTATTGTCTTAATGTAATGATGCGAAATTTGTAATGCTCATAAACAACAGAGTCAGAACATGAAGTCTCATTTTTTTGCCAGACCAGAGCAAACACAAACTGAGCATGAAGTAAAATAATTTTGGCAGCCAAGAACAAGCACAGGCAGACCATGAAGTGGCAAAATTTGTAATGCTCATAAACAACACTAACAGAACATGAAGTCTCATTTTTTTGCCAGACCAGAGGTAACACAAATTGAGCATGAAGTAAAAAAATTTTGGCAGCTAAGAACAAGCACAGGCAGACCATGAAGTGGCAAAATTTGTAAAGCTCATAAACAACACAGACTAAACATGAAGTCTGAAATTTTTGCTAGACCAGAGCTAACACAAATTGAGCATGAAGTAAAAAAAATTTGGCAGCTAAGAACAAGCACAGGCAGACCATGAAGTGGCAAAAATTGTAATGCTCATAAACAACACTAACAGAACATGAAGTCTCATTTTTATGCCAGACCAGAGCAAACACAAATTGAGCATGAAGTAAAAAAATTTTGGCAGCCAAGAACAAGCACAGGCAGACCATGAAGTGGCAAAAATTGTAATGCTCATAAACAACACTAACAGAACATGAAGTCTCATTTTTTTGCCAGACCAGAGGTAACACAAATTGAGCATGAAGTAAAAAAATTTTGGCAGCCAAGAACAAGCACAAGCAGACCATGAAGTGGCAAAATTTGTAAAGCTCATAAACAACACAGACTAAACATGAAGTCTGAAATTTTTGCCAGACCAGAGCTAACACAAATTGAGCATGAAGTAAAAAAATTTTGGCAGCTAAGAACAAGCACAGGCAGACCATGAAGTGGCAAAAATTGTAATGCTCATAAACAACACTAACAGAACATGAAGTCTCATTTTTATGCCAGACCAGAGCAAACACAAATTGAGCATGAAGTAAAAAAATTTTGGCAGCCAAGAACAAGCACAGGCAGACCATGAAGTGGCAAAAATTGTAATGCTCATAAACAACACTAACAGAACATGAAGTCTCATTTTTATGCCAGACCAGAGCAAACACAAATTAAGCATGAAGTTAAAACATTTTGGCAGCCAAGAACAAGCACAGGCAGACCATGAAGTGGCAAAATTTGTAAAGCTCATAAACAACACAGACTAGAGCATGAAGTATAAAAATTTTAAACAGCCAAGAACAAACACCAACATATCATGATGTATAGAGCATGAAGTATAAAAATTTTATCAGCCCAGTACAGACACAGACAGATCATGAAGTACAAAATTTTATCAGCCCAGTACAGATACAGACAGATCATGAAGTAAAAATTTTATCAGCCCAGTACAGACACAGACAGACACAGACAGTGCATGTAGCATGCAAACTTTATAATGCTCATAACCAACACAGACATAACATGAAGTTTCATTTTTTCCCCAGCCCTGCACAGGAACATAGCTTCAAGTATCATGTGTTCGGCGCTAACGAACATCTCGTTCTTTCTCTTCGATTCCTGCACCAAAAGATTCATCAAATAGAAGAAAATTAAAGTACGTATGTTGCATGTTCCTGGAGAGTGTTTGTTGAACATGGTTAAAACTTGTAGGCTCGGAATAAGTGGAACAGAAAACATTATCTCATTCACTCGGAATTAAAAATTCATGCCGGCTCAGAAAAACAACAATTACCACTTTAATATTTTGTAAAAACTTACAAAGGTGCATAAACTTAAGAGGGGTAAAAGGGGTATACCCCTTATCTCAAAGCAGATCGCGTATACTACTTCGATTCCTTATCGATTAACCCTTCCTCTCTTCTTGACCCAAACAAAACCAAAATGAACATGAAGTTCAACACCATCCAATAATCATGAATATGAAATCATGCATAAACTTTTCATCACTGCCGCATATTAAATCAGGTATAAAGGAGTCAAATTTGAAATTTTGAATTTGACACTAGGGCCGCTTTATTAAGGCACACCAGCTAGTGTTCAAGAACAAAATTCAAGTTGCATATACTTTTCATCATTGCCTACTAAAAGTGGAAATCTAAACTATAAATCGGAAATTTTTTACCAACTTTTCAGGTACTAAATTGCTTATCGAGCATCATTCATTTTCCATTAATGATTTACCTGCAAACAAACAAAACAAGTTGGTTAACTTAACAAGTTGCATATACTTTTCATCATTGCCTACTAAAAGTGGAAATAATTATTCAGATCATAAAGTGTTTAGCATCACTGCCTAATATACAGTTTGTTTTTGTATACTCCATGATCTGTAAGTCTATTAAGAGCTGGGGAACTGAATGCCTTATCGGGAGCGGGGGGGTTTTAGCCAATCCTTCGCGATTGTATGCGATGGAACGACTCATATTTGATACTGCTTATCTTCAGAATGTTTGGGGGTAAAAGGGGTAAAATCAAATACCCCTATCTCTTATCTTCTCACAATCAATCGGCCAAGCTCACATAATAGACTTACTCGTGAATATATATAGACTAAAGAAAACCAATAGGCTCAGAAAACAGTAATCATAAGTAGGGCTGCATTGGAGTGCCACGCCAACTAGAATATGATAGATATATAATCAAGAATACTTAAAACAGGATTGAAATAATTATTCAGATCATAAAGTGTTTTGCATCACTGCCTAAACCATTGTGAGTCATCGGTGCCCAAAATTTTGGTGAATTGAGCTAGTGTTAAAACTCAAAAATTGATACTTTCAAGCCTTCCTCTCTTCTCTCCCGCTCATACCCCAGATGTGTACTCAACTTTGAATAAATATCATGGTACACAATCAAAAATCTCTTCGAAACAATAATTTCAATGGCCCTAATTATTCAGACCAACTAATATCCAAATCAATCTCATCATTGCCTACAAACAAAACCGAAAGAAAATGCAAGAAATTAAACAGATATTATTAAAGCATTTATGAGAGTCAAATACTTCCCTCCGGAATATGAGAGAGGAACAACCCAATGAGCCGAGAAATCCAAACCGGCAGCCGAAGCAATCGATCGCGTATACCACTTCTACCCCTCCACAGATCTGAAGATAAGCAAAGCTCTACTCCGATCGATGCTTTAATGATAGGGGTTTACACAGGTCAGGAAGAAAGAGAGCGGGAGAGAAGAGCGCGCTCGACTTCACTTAGGGTTTCGAAGAGATCTTCGATTAGGGTTTCGAAGATGCCGCTCTCTTCAAGATAGGGTGAGTAAAGAAGAGAGGAATCGATAAGAGAGCGATTTTGATCGTCGAGAGCGGGATTCGATAGCGGGAGAAGAGAGCGATTAGGGTTTGGAACGAGAGAGAGCGGGAGAGAAGAGAGGAAGGCTTTCACGATAAGGATTCGAAGTGGTATACACAGATCTGCTTTTGATAAGGGGTATACCCCTTTTACCCCTCTTAAAATCTGAACAGAAGGCAGAGGGAAGCTCAGCCGTCCGATCTTGATCAAGATCGATCAGACGGCTGATCACTTCCAGCTCAGATAAGGGATTCAGCTTTCCATCTCTTAATAGACTTACTCTATATATATATATATATATATATATATATATATATATATATATATATATATATATATATATATATATATGGGTATGCAAACTACTAAAGTAGTTGTTCCCAACAACGGCTTAGGTTATAAACTTAAGCTGTTGTTGGAGTCATTAGATATCTGTCCTCATTTCCAGGTGAGATATATGTAAAGGTAGATTTTTTGTTGTTAATATCTCGTTTGCGGCTCATTCGAGTTGGTGTAGGATGATTTTGGTTGTGGATTAGATATCCATTTTAGGTATAGACCTCTCTCACTATAACAAACCAATCATGTGAATCTCCTTCATTTTATCCTTCACTTGGTTGCCAATCTGTTCAATTCCATATGTCGGAATCTTCAGTTGCGCAGGCTAGACTTCTAAAGCATTCATCTTACTGAGGCTTGTTTATTGCTAATGATAACTTAATATCATGACTCTGTGAATTTATACTCTAGGTTGTAGAAATCAAATATTATTGTGTATGTCAATATATTGTTCTGTGAAATTGCTTGTCTAGATCAAGACTTTTTCATTAGTTTCAAATAATCTTGGAATGGGGAAGAGGATCGCACTGCACATGTAGCTTGGGAACTCTTCTACTAAAGTGTGGTAAGTTAGAGTTTCATTTCTTTCCAAAATGGATGTAATATTCTATACTAAAGTATGGATTAGCATAACAGATGGACATGATAGTATTCTATTTTTTACTTTGGAGTTTTTAGTGGAACTGACAATCAAAAAACTAAAATTGTATTAAAGGGATTAGGGATATTTGTAGAACATTTGGCACTTTATATTTTCAAAGCCTTGGCACACCCGACATCCGATCCTACTTCGGATTTAAGATTTAATTCTAATTTTGACTTTTTTTATATTCATCTTATGCAATGCGGTCCCCGAAATAATATTCTCACTAAAGTGAACTTATATGACATCAATCATGTTCATTATGCTATTAAGACCATGTTATTCATAATTTTGCATTGCTCCATTAATTCATGTTCTCACATAAGAGTATCTTTTGCCATTAAGTCCTTGGAATTAATATTTTTGCTATTCATGTTCTCATATAATAGTATATTTTGCTATATAGTCTAGAATATTTACAAATTGCATAAAAACTTGATTATTTGTGAAACATGTTTTAAGGATAATTTTGTGCTAAAATGGAGCGCATGGGAGAACTAGATAGAGACTGCTTCTGTCTGATTGACAGTACTACTACTCACATCATCCTTAAGAATATCATCTTTTTTCTCCAATATTAATTCTAGATCGAACGTAGTATCCACAATAGCTGGTCCTGCTCACATAATTGAAGGCTCTGGTAAAGCATATTTAATTACTCAATGGAACTCATCTACTGTGATGGTCGCATTGGAAGCTGCCTGGAACCCGGCTCCCACTATGCTCGCGCAGGCGACTCTTCCTCCTCGTCCGGGTACAGTTGCAGACTTCATGAGACTGCACCCTGACAAATTCTCCGGCACTGAGACGCTGCTAGAGGCTGAATAGTGGTTGATCAGGATGGAACAGCTACTGCTGGCAGTGAGAGTTGCTGATGCTGATCGTGTGGATGTGGTGAGCATCCAATTCGTGGACCTTGCCCACATATGGTGGAGGGCTGAGTCCGAAAGGTTCGAGCAGCCCGTTGCTTGGACCACGTTCACTAGGAGCTTCCTAGAGAAGTTCTTTCCCCGCATCACCCTGGTTGAGATGGAGCAGCAATTCCTTGCCCTGAAGCAGGTTGGTTGGTTTGTTCTGTGTTTTGGAACTTTGTTACATATTGTTCATGTGATACTGTAACATGGGACTCTCTTGACGCAGGGTGCCAGATCGGTGGACGAGTACGCGGTAGAATTTATCAGGTTTGGCCGCTTCGCAGCCACCTTGGTGGCGAACGAAGAGAATAAAGCCCGGAGATTCCTATTGGGGCTTGATCGAGATATTCAGATGCATCTCGTTGCCCTTCGCCTTCGTACTTACGCTGAGGCTTATGAGACAGCCCGAGCCCAGGATCAGGCTCGCAACAGGTTGGCTCCTTCCCAGTAGACTGTTCAGCACCCCATTGCTGCTGCTATTAGGCCTTCTGGTGGGCCGATTCGGAGGCCAGTCCCGACCCATCCGATCTGTCACGCCCCACTTCCCAAAACAGAATACAGAATACTGATACGTGACTAAGTCCAGGAAATGATTTTCATCATCCATAAGCTATCAGGATCTTTACAACATTTCACAGGAATAATCAGAGTAGGAAGCAAGAGAAGTCAACCATGCATGCATATATGAACCAATATACCAACATGAATTTACTTGAAACAAAATTTAATAATCTTAAATAAACCAGATCTGAACAAGTCAATAATTATGGGTTACATTACCCAATACAAAATAATCCAAGTAATAGATACATTTATTCAAGATAGCAAAACTCTAGCATCTAAATCTCAGATCACCTACTCCATCGGGCAGCTATCTCCATGATCTGCAATTTAACAAATTGCAGAACAAGTTACAGACCACTTGTAGTGCAGGCACAAGTACATGGGAAATAAACAAATAGCATAGAATAGACATGGAACCAAAATAGAACAACTAGCATAAATCATGATCAAATCAAGTAATGTGGTGAGATAACAGGTGTATATAACATGTGACAGGTAACAGGTATCATGCAAGTAGGTAAACATGTAACAGGTGTCAAGTAGCATGTACAGGTATTCACGTAACAGGTATCATGTAACATGTCTCATGTTATGTCAAGTCTTGTATTATTACTATCTAGGTAGCACTTTATGCGTCCCAGGTTTTTACCACATGGTTGCTACATTCAAATAAGTTACGTTTAGATTTCGTAGTGGAGTCTATAGGGCCGTGCACTCAGGTAACAGGTAAACAGGACCGGTACAGGTATCATGTAACAGGTAATCATGCATCAGGTAGGACTACGTCCCTTCCAAGTACACCCTCCCATAGGAGGTATGTAGTTGGGTAACAGGTGGAAAACACGGCCCCCTTCTGAGTACACCCTCCCATAGGAAGTATGTAGTCGGGAATCAGATAACAGATAATCAGAATCACATGTCAGGTAATCATATCAGAGACAACAGATATTCAAGTGGGAAACACGGGCCCCCTTCCAAGTACACATTTCTATATTTTCCACTACTAGATCTTTCCCTTAACCCCGACTTGGTTATTTGTCATTATTATCAAACAGGCATGTATGTGTCAAAAAATAGGGCAAGAGTAACATGGCATAAACAAGTAATAGGTTCAGGTTCAAAGATAAACATGTACACATGAAAGACAACTCATAAAAGAATAGAACAACGAAAATTCTAGTTCAGGACAGCAAGACAGTACTGTACTAAATCTGAAATTCCCGTTTCTATAAACATGCAAATTTGGATCCGTCAGAAAATATGGAAAATAGACTATCGTCCGAATCCAGCAAATATATATAAGTCATATGGTATTTCACAAAAACAAGTCTCAAAACAGGTTTGTATCCAGAAACCGTGTTCAGCTAGAAATCAGAAGTTTGTATTTAAAAACAGGAAAATGGCATAAAAACTTACTGATTAAATTTAAGAAACATCTGTGGTATTCCCTAGTATGTATAGTAACAGAAAAAATAAAGTTTCATAATTTTCTAACATAGATAGAATAGTCCAGTAAAATCAGAAAGCAGCAAGATAAGTAGTTTTGTAAATCTGGAATCATAAACACAGCAGTACTCAAACAGCAATACCTTACAAAATATAAATTGAAATCCAGATCCGTAAAAAAGCTGATAAAATAGATACAGTAGGCTACAATTCATATTCACAAAGTTTTTATAAACAGCAAATTGAATCAGGTCAAAATTATGTTTCTTTACTGAACAGTATGAAAATTCTGCAAGTATAGTGGTTGTTTGCAAGTATAGAATAGTTCATAAAAGTCATCAATTAAATCCACAAAAATTAGGGGTTAATCCAATCAAGTCTAGTTGTAACCAGCAAAATATTGGATCAAAATATTATCTTTAACATCGGTAGAAAAATAAATAGTTAGACAGAATTCATACAAAACAGAATCTGGAATTTTCTACACCTCTATAGTAAAACAGTAATAACTTGCAACTCATAAATCGAAACTGGGATCTGTCAGAAAATCTGAAAGTAGACATAATTCTCTATAATTTATATTCACAAATAATTTTCATATACTGACCTTAATAGGGTCTAAAATACTGAACAAAAATTGGGAACCAGCAAAACAGAAAATATCCTTCATTCACAAAACCAACTAGTTCATGTGAAACTCATCCAAATCGTAACAAAACGTGAAATATAGTGTACTAGATGTCCAAGCAACATGGTATATGGTATTTAGCAAGTCTACAACAAGTATACTACAACTAACGCAACCAAGCACACGATATCATACGAACAACATGCATGTATACAATAAGAAGTGTTCATCCCTAACTTATTTCATATCATGTGTGTAATAAGGCAACCACGGGAGGGTCAACATAATAGAGAAAAGATATAACAGGGGTTTGCACAAGAATTGTTTCTAGAACACAACTACACTACAGGCGGTATTTAGTACTTGTATTACACAAAGAAAGAACACAAGTTACCTACCTAAGAGACGACGAAAATGACGAAGATAAAGAGAATAACTAGAACGGATTTTCGGGCACGAACACAATACCACGAGCAAGCGGACACGAACAAGATCACGAACATAATCGGACGGCTAGACCCAAGAGATCAAGATCAAGATCAAGATGATCGGATCAGATCGGGAGGAGAATCGGGCGGCCAGGATTCAAAGATGATGATGGATGATGATGAAGCTCACAATCGGGATGGCGATCGGACGACTAGATCAAGACGTGATCATCATGATCACAATGATCAAAATCAGATCAACGGACGGCTAGGAAAGCTCCCGGTCATGCAAAACAGCAAGGGCAACGATGGGAACGGCAACTGCGGCGGCACGACAACAGGAGGTCGCGAGGCTGGGAGGAGGTAGCATAGGGACGGTGGCTGACTGCTGCTGTCGACGAAGCTGAGGAGGGGCATCGCGACAGGGAGAGGCTGAGCGCCTGGCGGCTGGGGTCATAGGGAGGAAGCACCAGCAGAGGTCGCGGCTGGGGTTGAGTGGCATTGCAGTCGACTGAGGGGAGCGTCGGGGTACTGCAGTGTAGGGTGGTGCCGGGAGAGGATGCTGGAGGGGGTCATAGGGAGGAAGCACCAGCAGAGGTCGTGGCTGGGGTTGAGTGGCATTGCAGTCGACTGAGGGGAGCGTTGGGGTACTGCGGTGTAGGGTGGTGCCGGGAGAGGATGCTGGAGGGTAGGAGGGTGGCTATCGGCGCTGCTCTGGCTGCTGCTCGCTGGCGTCAGGGCTGAGCAGCACAGGGAGGATGGCGGCACAACCAGAGGAGTCAGGGTCTGGGGTTGGGAGGTGAGGCAGAGAGGATCGGGAGAGGGAATGAGGATGAGGTAGGAGGGGCACCGAGGGAGAGGGTAGGAAGCACACAGAGGACAGACGAAGAGAGACGAACGGGAGGGAAGATGAACGGGGATGGGGTGATAGGCGGCTGAGAAGTAATAGAGTTAGGGTTAATTCTTAGGTTTAGGTATAAACAGTAGTATAAATAGGAGATGGCTTAGGGTAATACGGGTTATTGGGGTAAAGAGTTATAGGGTTTGAAAAAAAATCCAATAAGGAAAATAGGGTAGGGTAAATTAACAGGGTTAAAATCCATTAGGGAAAATAGTGTAACCCATAAAAAAAAATATAATTTATAATAAATTTTAATTTGCATTACAATATTGAATTTATTTGAAATAACTACAAATATAATTAGTACATAGAAGTGGATTTTTAATAATCAGTCAAAATTAATAATAACAATAATAATAATAATAATAATAATACTAATAACAATAATAATAATAAGAAAAATGATAAAAATAATAATAGTAATAATAACAAGAATAATAGGGTTTGAATTACAATATAAATTCATTGGAAAATAGTTATAAATAAAATCGTTGATTAAAAATAGACTTTAAAAGAAGATCCAATAATACATTTTAAGAAAAAAATTTGAAAGCGGAAAACTAATTTGCAAAAAATTTAAAATACCGAAAATATACAGAAAATACGTATTTACGAAAATAGGGGTTACAAATTGTACCCACCTTACAACAAAATTTCACCCTCGAAATTTGCTTAGGCGGTACATAGGATAAGGCAAAAACAAACTTTGGGGAAGGTAACAAAATGGAGAATTAAATGGAAAGGAAAAAACCAGTGGCAATACCATGAAAAGAAGAAAGTGGATAACAATGATGTCAAATGGAATGCATGAAAGAAAACTAACAGTATCAAAAGGAAAGAACAACACAAGATAACAAAGCAAGATAGGGAGTAGGCAGAACTGGAATCAAAGGGAGAATGAACAGGGAAGAATTGAATCAAATAATAAATTGGTGCACGATGGCAAAATGGAATGTAAGAAAGAAGTAACCGGTATCAAAAATGAAGAAGAAACAACACAAGACTTGCAAGATAAGCAAGCAAAGAGATGAAGAAATAGATAGAGTTGGAATCGAAGAAAGGATGGACAAGGAAGAGTTAGACCAGCCAATGAGTCAACGGATGAAGACGAATACCAGGAATCGAGAAGCAAAGAGTGCAAGGAATAGAGAGAAGCAAACAATACAAACGAGGAGAAGCGACAAGAGGGTCCTGGGACCTCTAGGTCATGGGCCCATAACGCTTCCGCTGCGCCACTCTGATTAAAAGACTGCCAATAGCATCCATTAGCTCTAGCAATCCGCTTCGTGGCTCACCATATCCTTGACACATCTAAATGGCATCCCACTAGCATGAAGTCCGAACTCCTGGCAACTTCAGATTCAGAACACTTCTTGAGATCCTAGGACTCTACATGCACATTGCGGAGCAAAAGATGACACTTCCTCTCCTGGTGATGATCCAAGCCGCTGACAAACTGAAGTAGAACCAGCAATGCCGACTGATGGATCAAGCAGAAAATAAAAAGAATGGATGGCACCAAAAATCAGAAAGATATAAGTACGAGATGAATGAATTCATACCCAAGAAGAAATCAATCAAAGAGGAAGACTAAAAAAGATGGAAGAATCAAGGAATCAAGGGATTGAATAAGGAGAGATCAAAATGAGCGGAACAAGACTAGTATCTAGATTAATGTTGATTTTAATTCATTCATGTATGCATGGTCTGTGTACTATTGAGCCAATCCTTGATCGAGCCAAGCTTATCTAATATATCAGTCAAACTAATACATTAGCCAAACCTGGGCTCTGATACCACTAAAAACCTTGTCACACACTGCTTCCTAAAAGAGAATACGAAATACGTATACGTGACTAAGTCCAGCGAATGATTTTTATCATCCATAAGCTGTCAGGATCCTTACAACATTTCACAGGAATAATCAGAGTAGGAAGCAAGAGAAGTCAACCACGCATGCATATATGAACCAATATACCAACATGAATTTACTTGAAACAAAATTTAATACTCTCAAATAAACTAGATCTGAAGAAGTCAATAATTTCGGGTCACATTGCCCAATACAAAATAATCCAAGTAACAGATACATTTATTCAAGATAAGCAACAAAAAATAATAATAGCAAAACTCCAGTATCTAAAATCTCAGATCACCTACTCCATCGGGCAGCTGATCTACATGATTTGCAATTTAACAAATTGCAGAAAAAAGGAAAGAGAAACAAAACTCCCGTCAATGCAAGTTACGGGCCTCTTGTAGTGCAGGCACAAGTACATGGAAATAAACAAATAGCATGGAATAGACATGGCAACAAAATAGAACAACTAGCATGAATCATGATCAAATCAAGTAATGTGGTGAGATAACAGATGTATATAACATGTGACAGGTAACAAGTATCATGCGAGCAAGTAAACATGTAACATGTGTCAAGTAGCATGTACAGGTAATCATGTAACAGGTATCATGTAACAGGTATCATGTTATGTCAAGTCTTGTATTATTACTATCTAGGTAGCACTTCATGCGTCCCAGGTTTTTACCACATAGTTGCTACGTTAAAATAAGTTATATTTAGATTTTGTAGTGGAGTCTATAGGGCGTGTACTCAGGTATCAGGTACACAGGTACAGGTACTGTAACACCCCGGATCTCCGTTACCGGACATCCGTGACACAACTAGAATCTTTGCCTTCAAATGCATCTCAACACAGTAATGACACGGAAATTTAAAAACTTTTTATTGCCAAATAAAGTCATTACATCATCGATTACAACCAATATCTTGTTCTTGAACAAGAATGCAAATTACATTAACTCATTACATCTTATTACAAAATATTTACCAACTCCTCTTGTAAAGCTATCAGCTATCACCTGGAATGGTAATCGACTGATCACCGTCGAAGCTTTGTTGAGTGGTCAATCTGCTTCCCTAGAACTTTCCCCTCGGCTTAAGTCTTCCACTGCGTGACTCTGATATTTCTGCACCTGCTCGAAAGGTAGGACAGGTACCTAAAAGGTGGAGAACATCAATAATTCTACTAACGCAATGCTGATAAGAAACAACAATCTCCAAACTGGCAACCACAAACCATCTTGAATGGAAAAAGAAACGTGCATCCTAATTCCCTAGTGTTCGTGTATGCCATGATCTAACACTAAATGCATCAATCACATGCCTACTTCTAATGCAAGCAAGACTTTTGGACTCTGGATCCACATGCATCCCATACTACATACGTTCCAGAATCAAGCATGGCCTAATCTAATGCACAAACCAAAGAATACACACGATGCACCTACTCTAATGCAATTCATTTGGGAACATATGCATCTCATACTACATACTTCCCGAAAATCAACTTCAATAGAAATGTATGCATCCCATACTACATACTTTCCAAAGAGTTCCCCTCTCCTGATTGTAGGACCTGCTCGCCACTTCTCCTAGCTTGGAATTCACCCCTCATCATGGCCTGCATTCATCCTTAACCGGCATGAAAACAACTCGACGGCACCAACTTGGATGTCCAATGCCTCAGTGGAAGTTCACATCTAGGGTTGATAGATGTAGGGTATCACCCTACCCTTGTAACTAACTCGAGTCACAACAATCCTCCACAGGAGTCAAACACCAACAAGGCCAGCAATAGACATCATTCATCCTCAAACAGCGAGTTATCAACTCTTATGTACAAAAGGAGAAAGGTTCTTCCAACACTTAGTTAAAAACCATGACTAAACTAAACTATGGTGTTTTTGCCTAAAACTTAAAAAAGTTATAACTCCCACAATACAACTCCGATTTGGATGTTCAAGCCCAATTTGAAAAGGTAAAGACCTATGCTACAACTCTCTAGTTGATCATCACCTCAGATTCAGTCATCTAAATCCTTAAAATAGCCTCACAAACCTCAGCCTGTGTACTTCCTGTACACTGGCTGCACTTTACCAATAGCATAAAACTCTACCTGCTCATTGAAATGATACAAATCCAGGTTCTGTGGAAAGTTGTGAATGTCCTCTACAACTTCCTAGTTTATAACCAATCCAAATTATGTCATTTGATTACCCTAAAACAGTCATTTCTCAGGTATACAGAACCACACATAAGGCTTTACTCAAACAGAGCCTATAGCTCAAAATCTAGTTTCTGTCCAATCTTGCAAAAATCATAATTATTAATATACTCACAGGAATTACTTCACATAGGGCTTCTTGGAAAGCTCTAGATGTCGACTACAGTTTCCTAATTGAACTCTTCCTCAATTTCTGCTCTTACAGAGCCACAAAAGTACCATCTTATCAGAGTATCAATACTCACTGAGTTATGCACAGTTAATGCTAAAATATTCATAATAAATCACATACTCAATAAATAGTCATCAAATTTGCACTACAGAGACTAGACATCATCATGTACAACATGCAAAAAGTTTCACATCCAAATTCTAAGTAATCAAAGAGTTCTACCTGTTGTAAATATGCATGAAAGTTCTGCTGATCTTCAGCTACTATCTTGACTACCCTTGATTAACTAATTTTGACCATGCATCAAATTTCATCCAGTTAATTTCATAATTTTTTCGTAGAGTCTAGATGCATTCAAGATAACATGGTAAAAATTTCAGAACTAGATCACGTGTCAATTAATTCTAAGAGTTCCCATAAGTTCAGTTATCACAATAGACAGACCCAGTTATGCCTTACGACTCAGTCCTCAAAATGAATTTTATTAAAATATCAAAAATTATCAGAAAATTCCAAAATAAATCATGCATATTATATACATACACGAGATCCTCCTGTATAAATTACAAGATCAAATTCCAATTATTTTGTTCTCTGGAAATTCAAGAAAATGACATGCGGATCATGTTTTCTGTTTCCACTTTCAGATTCTAACAATCTACTCCTAATCAAACAATCCCCTACTACTATTACTCAATGCATGTAAGAAATTAAACAAGAATGAATAAGAACAAGTTCAGAGAACTCCCCACCCTTAGTTGGCTTGACCAAATGAGGTGTGACTTGAGCTTCCTCCTCCAAAATCATACTCCAAAGCTTGAGAACACTTCTTCTTGTAGCTCCTTTCACTCTTTCCTTTTTTTTTTCTTTTTTTTCCCCTGAAACTTTCAGAGCTCAAGATGTGACAAGAAAGGGGTTTTATCAAGAGAGGAGTGAGGGAGAGGAGGGGGGGTGTAGGCCAGCCAAAATAGGGGAGGGGCCGGGTAGGGTGAGGTGGCTAGGTGGTTTCCCCAAAACCGAGGTTCTAGCCCCTTGTTTTTTAGATGAAGCTTGGGCTAAAATTTTTTGGTCTTGATCAAGCTCTAAATGAGAGATGAGAGGTTAGATTTGAGTGCATACAAAGAATATCTATTTTAGTACCATACAAATGCATATTTACATAGACACCACACTCAAAACTAGTGCATGTACTAGTATCGGTCCTTCTCATTCTCGTGCACCATCTAGAACGCAACCACCCACACGAAGCGCCCCGCAAACATAAACGGAATCCATCATTCATACATATATAATCAAACAAACATTGCAATATATATATACATATAGACAATATATACAAAAGCAATATATTATCTGGGGTATTACAAGTACAGGTATCATGTAACAAGTAATCATGCATAAGGTAGGACTACATCCCCTCCAAGTACACCCTCCCGTAGGAAGTATGTAGTTGGGTAACAGGTGGAAAATACGGGCCCCCTTCTGAGTACACCCTCCCGTAGGAAGTATGTAGTCGGGAATCAGATAACAGATAATCAGAATCACATGTCAGGTAATCATATCACAGATAACAGATAATCGGGTGGGAAACACGGGCCCCCTTCCAAGTACACATTTCTATATTTTTCACTACTAGATCTTTCCCTTAACCCCGGCTTAGTTATTTGTTATTATTATCAAACATGCATGTATGTGTTACAAAATAGGGCAAGAATAACATGGCATAAATAAGTAACAGGTTCAGGTTGAAAGATAAACATGTACACGTGAAAGAAAACTCATAAAAGAATAGAACAACGAAAATTCTAGTTCAGGACATCAAGACAGTACTCTACTAAATCTGAAATTCCCGTTGCAACAAACATGCAAATCTGGATCCGTCAGAAAATCTAGAAAATAGACTCTCGGTCGAATCCAGCAAATATATATAAGTCATATTGTATTTCACAAAAAAAGTTTCAAAACATATTGTATCCAGAAAATGTGTTCAGCCAGAAATCAGAAATTTGTATTCAAGAATAGAAAACGGCATAAAAACTTACTGATTAAATTCAAGAAAAATCTGGGTATTCCCTAGTATGTATAGTAACATAAAATAAAGTTTCATAATTTTCCAACATAGATAGAATAGTCTAAGTAAAATCAGAAAGTAGCAAGATACAATACTTTTGTAAATCTGGAATCATAAACACAGCAGTACTCAAACAGCAATATCTTACAAAATATAAATTGAAATCCAGATCCGTCAAAAAGTGATAAAATAGATATAGTAGGATACAATTCATATTCACAAAGTTTTCATAAACAGCAAATGGAATCAGATCGAAATTATGTTTCTTTACTGAACAGTATGAAAGTTCTGCAAGTATAGTGGTTGTTTGCAAGTATAGAATAGTTCATAAAAGTCATCAATTAAATCCACAAAAATTAGGGGTTAATCCCAATCAAGTCTAGTTATAACCAGCAAAATATTGGATCAAAATATTATCTTTAACATCAGTAGAAAAATAAATAGTCATACAGTATTCATACAAAACATAATCTGGAATTTTCTACACCTCTGTAGTAAAACAGCAATAACTTGCAACTCATAAATCTAAACTGGGATCTGTCAGAAAATCTAGAAAGTAGACAGAATTCTCTATAATTTATATTCATAAATAATTTTCATATACTGACCATATTAGGGTCTAAAATACTGGACAAAAACGGGGAACCGGCAAAACAGAAAATATCCTTCATGCACAAAACCAACTAGTTCATGTGAAAGTCATCCAAATCATAACAAAACGTGAAATATAGTGTACTAGATATCCAAGCAACATGGTATAGGGTATTTAGCAAGTCTTCAACAAGTAAACTACAACTAACGCAACCAAGCACACGATATCATACGAACAACATACATATATACAACAAGAAGTGGTCATCCCTAAGTTATTTCATGTCATGTGTGTAATAAGGGAACTACGGGCGGGTCAACACAATAGAGACAAGATATAACAGGGGTTTGCACAAGAATTTTCTCCAGAACACAACTACACTACAGACAGTATTTAGTACTTGTATTACACAAAGAAAGTTTACAAGTTACTTACCTGAGAGACGATGAAAACGAAGAAGAGAAGGAGAATAACGGGAACAGATTTTTGGGCACGAATATAATAACACGAGCAAGCAGACACTAATAAGATCACGAACATAATCGGGCGGCTAGACCTAAGAAATCAAGATCAAGATGATCAGATCAGATCGGGAGGAGAATCGGGTGGCCAGGATTCAAAGATGATGATGGATGATGACGAAGCTCACAATCGGGATCGGACGGCCAGATCAAGACGTGATCATCATGATCACGATGATCAAAATTAGATCAACGGATGGCTAGGAATGCTCTCGATCATGCACAACAACAAGGGCAACAACGGGAACGGCAACTGTGGTGGCATGGCAACAGGAGGTCACGATGCTGGGAGGAGGCAGCACAGGGACGGTGGCTGGCAGCTGCTGTCGACGAAGTTGAGGATGGGCATCGCGGCAAGGAGAGGCTGAGCGCCTGGCAGCTGGGGTCACAGGGAGGAAGCATCAGTAGAGTTTATGGCTGGGGCTGAGTGGCACTACAGTCGACTGAGGGGAGTGTCAGGGTACTGCAGTGTAGGGCAGTACCGAAGGAGAGGATGCTGGAGGGTAGAAGGGTGGCTGTCGGCGTTGCTCTGGCTGCTGTTCACTGGCATCGGGGCTAAGCGGCACAGGGAGGACGATGGTGCAACCAGAGGAGTCGGGGTCTAGGGCTAGGAGGTGAGGCAGAGAGGATTGGGAGAGGGAATGAGGACGAGGTAGGAGGGGCGCAGAGGGAGAGGGTCGGAAGCACACATAGGACGGAGGGAGAGAGACGAACGGGAGGGAAGATGAACAGGGAAAGGGTGATAGGCGAATGAAAAGTAATAGGGTTAGGTATAAACAATAGTATAAATAGGAGATGGCTTAGGGTAATACGGGTTATTGGGGTATAGGGTTTGAAAAAGAAATCCAATAAGGAAAATAGGGCAGGGTAAATTAACAGGGTTAAAACCCATTAGGGAAAATAGAGTAACCAATAATATATATATATATATATATATATATATATATATATATATATATATATATATATATATATATATATATATATATATATAATTTATAATAAAATGTAATTTGCATTACAATATAGAATTTATTTGAAATAACTACAAATACAATTAGTACATAGAAGTGGATTTTTAATAACCAGTCAAAATTAATAATTATAATAAAAATAATACTAATTACAATAATAATAATAAGAAAAATGATAAAAATAATAATAGTAATAGTAATAATAACATGAATAATAGGGTTTGAATTACAATATAAATTCATTGGAAAATAGTTGCAAATAAATCATTGGTTAAAAATAGACTTTACTAGAAGATCCAACCATACATTTAAAAAAAATAATTCGAAAGCGGAAAACTAATTTACAAAAAAT
Organism: Hemerocallis citrina; assembly: GCA_017893485.1. Taxonomy (NCBI): domain Eukaryota; kingdom Viridiplantae; phylum Streptophyta; class Magnoliopsida; order Asparagales; family Asphodelaceae; genus Hemerocallis; species Hemerocallis citrina. Next base: position 83,719,202 of record CM030366.1, read on the forward strand.
TTGAAATACCGAAAATACACAGAAAATACGTATTTATGAAAACAGGGGTTACACGGTCACGACATCTCCCTACCCTTCTGTTGCTCCTATGGGAGTTGGTTTCTGCGACTTTTGCCGACTAGCTGGGCATGAGCGCAAGGACTGTAGGAAGGCGAATCGTCATTATTTTAGTTGTGGTGCTACTGACCACTCACTGCGGGATTGCCCATTGAGAGGATGACTTTTCCAGCTGGGGGACCGACTCCGCCGGGAGCACCAGCTCGTGGTGCGGTCAGGCCACCGCTCCCTCCTCAGCATCAGATCGTTGGTCAGAGGACCGCTGTTCCCAATAGAGGACAGGCTTACAACCTGACAGCAAAAGAAGCTGAGACGGCAGAAGGAGTCGTTGCAGGTATTTTGCATTTTATTATTTTGTTATTTCCTTTGCTTCTTTCATTGTCTTGCTATATTCATTCATATTATCTTTTCTGCGTTGTTATTCCTTACTCCTTAATCATCATTTCTTCTTTCCTTGCCTTCGACTCTATCTTAGGTATTATCCTAGTTCGTTCTTTCCCTGCTCATGTCCTTTTTGATTCTGGGGTGACCCATTTCTTCGTCTTTTCCCACTTCGTGGATCGACATCTGTTGGAGTGCAGTGTCATGCTAGCTGCTTGGAACATTGCTACAGGTGGCGGTGTTGTCATCTGTTCTCGGGAGTGTAAGTAGAGTCCCGTGGTTATTGTTGTCGCATATTTCAAGGCTGACGTGATCGTAATTGGAAATTCTGGATTTGACGTCATTCTCGGTATGGATTGGTTGGGTGAGTCCCATGCTGTCATAGATTGTCGAGCCAAGAAAGTTGTATTCAGAATCCCAGGTCGTGTAAAGTTTGAGTTCCATACTAGGGAGACATCCCTTGGCCGAGCTAAGACTGCAGTTGTTCAGGAGACTTGTGCTATGGAGTTGCACACAGGCTGTGAGGCTGTGCCTCTAGTAGTGCGGGAGTTTTTGGATGTGTTTCCTGAGGAGTTGCCTGGGCTACCCCCAGATAGGGATGTGGAATTCGGTATTGAGGTTCAGCCAAGTACTGCACCGATATCAAAAAGTCCCTACAGGATGGCACTAGTTGAGCTAGCAGAGCTGAAGGTGCAGATCCAATGATTGCTAGATTTGGGATTCATTAGACCCAGTATTTCGCCATGGGGACCTCCAGTCCTATTTGTCATCAAGAAGGATGAAAGCCTCAGAATGTGCATTGACTACCGAGAACTGAACAATGTTACTGCGAAGAACCGGTATCCGCTTCCCAGGATTGATGATTTGTTTGAACAGTTGGTGTAACACCCTGGATTTTCAAATCCTATTTATATTTGGAATTGTTTGATTTTTCTTTTTTTACATGTTGAGCACGTAAAAGTTTATGCATGCATTTCCCTAAAATATTTCATGAATTAGTAATCCCCATTTATTTTCTTAGAAGCCCAATTTAATCCTAAACTTAATTTGTCCCTTTGTAGCCCACATTAGTTAATTAATTAATTAATTTGTAGAGCCCATAGTCTCTTGGTCCATTACTGAGCCCATGTAATTTAATTAATCTTTATTTTAGTCTAACTTGTAGTGTAGACTCAAATAATAGACAATTAATTAATTAGCATGTACAACTTGTGAGTGGGGGGCACTAGGGTAACACGTGCATGCACAAGAGTGTGCAAAACACACCCTTGGAGTAGGCCGGATGGAATCAAGAGAGAGGGAGAGTGGATGAGGTGGAGAGGTGGTTATTTGCATCATGGGAAGTTATAGCAACTCCTTATTTCATCCAAGCCCTTGATCCTAAACCACTTGATTAAATCCTAGCCATCTATTCTCATCCTAAAAGTGTATAAATACCCCTATAATTCTTATCATTAGTACATTACATAATTCATTAAGAGAGAGCAAAAGATTGAAAGAAAATAGTGAGCAAAAGATTAGAGTGTGCAAAATTGTGTGTTCCAATCTAGAGGTGGCCGACCAATCATCAAGGAAGCAAGGAGAGCTCGGGTTCCTAGCAAGCACAAGGAGGAGAAGACTACTTTCTTGCATTCTAGGAGTTTTCATTCGTTTCTTCAACAATAAGGTGGGCAATTTTCTCTACTTCTAAGTAGTACCATGCTAGGTTTTGTGCTAATCATGTTAGACTAAATAGATGAAAATATTGCTCTTTGATAATACCATGATTTAGGAGAAAATGGAACGTATGTGAAATTGTATGAAATGATTAAGTGAACTTGATTGAATGATATGTTTGTTGTTGTGATATTTTGGATATTGATCTTGCATGCTAAATTAGACTAAATGTTTATCCATGTCGAAATTGTGGTTATCGGAAAAGTGAAATTTTAGAAATTGTGTTTATGAGAAAAATACTAATCGTAAGAACCTCTAGATTATTAAAATAAGATTGGTTAGTAAATTATGCTTGTTGTGATTGATGCTAAATAATCCTAAAGCTATATGTTAGTTATCGAAAAAATGATCATTTTGTAGTTTAGGCCAAGTTCTAGAAATGAACAATTTGTGTGTTAATCAAAAAGAAAGAAGAAATGATTCAAATTTTCGGATTTTGTTGCTAAGCAGTCGACCGAATAGGCGTAGATAGTCGACTATCCTGAATATTTAGTTCTTCGAGTTGTAATTCTCGTAGAATAGTCAACCGTATATGTTTAATAGTTGACTGCCCAGTCCATTTTATTTTCGAGTTTTAAAGCATCGCAAATAGCCGACTGGTCATGTTTAACAGTCGACTGTCCTGATCCTTTTATTTTCGAGTTTTAAATCTTTACGAACAGCCGACTGGCCAAGTTTTAACAGTCGACTGTCCCGACTATTCTCTTTCGAGTCTTTTAAATCCTCACTGAACAATTGACCGACTATGCCTCAATAGTCGACTGTCCAGACTATATTTTATTTCTCAGGTTTTGATTTGTCTTTTGATAAAAATAAATGTATTGTTTAAAAGAGTTTGAAAAGAGATTTGATAATGGAAAGAATGAAGATTGAATGTGACAAGTTAGAAAATGAATTTATTTTGTCTTATGCATAAAATTGAACATGAAAGTGAAATCAAATATCCTGATGAATTATGAAAAGTCTTATGAATATGAATACACAAATGCTATGGACATGAAATGAGATTTTGAACTAGAGGGCAACTAAAATCCTATTACCGGCAATTGAATGAATTAAATTGTAAAGTTGAATTATTGAGATGAAAGACCAGGTTGGTCATGTTGTTGATTGAGACCAGTATAGAAGAAAGAGCTAACTCTAGGGGTTGATTTTATTCATGATTCAAATTAAACTAAGGATTTAGACACATAGTGGTGATGTGACGAAAGTGAGAGAAAAACACGAGTATGAGGGCCATCGGATTGGCGGTGTGAGAGTGATTCACAGACTGCCTGCTTGATCCGTCATGACATAGCGTGAGCACTACTCCGGAATTATCGTCCCGGTGGCGACGCTTTTGGGGTGTTTGGTGACTGCAGGTGGTGCCATCGTTCCATGGCGGAGGTTGAATTGTCCATAGTCTGCCTGCTTGATGCGTCATGTCAGTGTATGGGATTCCCCTCCAGACTGCCTGGACATGGGCTCGTAGATCATAGAACATCTAGGATACTTACTGTAGTTACCGTAGTAGTTTAAGTCATGGCGAGGGATTGAACCCTATAAGATGAAGTACGATTAAGGGATTGCCCTCGGACCTATGTAGTATGGGATACATAGAATCCGAACAAGTGCACATTAGTGTCATATAACATAATAACTGCATTAAGGACTAAATGCACAACACAACACGACATCTATAAGATAGTCCCCGTAGTTTTGCTTGTGACAAGTGTGTGTTTTCTAAGTAAGATAAATTGATGTTTTATATCCTTGCGTCAGTTGAATGAACTGACGAGCCCACAGTTTCTATGCAGGGTAAAAAGAATTGACAAGAATAAGTATGCAAGCTGCTTAAGGAATGTTTCAAGTGTTGTACATTTTATTCATGTAATTATTATAATTTGTTTCTGCTGTTTAAATGTACTTTAAAGATGTGACTCTGATGTAATGAAAGTTTTAAATTTCCTTGTAAAGTTGTACGAAGAGAAGTGTAAAGATCCTGTGGAACTTTGAATTCAGTTTGTAGATGGAATTCGGGGTGTTACAGTTGGGTGGTGCAACAATCTTTTCGAAGTTGGATCTTCGCTCAGGGTATCATCAGGTCAAGGTGAAAGCGACTGATGTGCAGAAGACAACCTTCAGAATAAGGTATGGGTATTATGAGTTCCTAGTGATGCCTTTCGGAGTCACGAATGCACCATCTGTGTTCATGAGTCTGATGAACTGGGTCTTTTGCCCATTTCTGGATAGATTCATGGTGGTCTTCATAGATAATATTCTGGTGTATGCTCAGAACCAGGAGGAACATGCTGAGCATCTGAGGTTAGTTCTACAAACTCTGAGGGAGAATCAGCTCTATGGAAAACTCAGCAAGTGTGAGTTTTGGCTTGACCAAGTTACCTTTTTGGGGCATATCATCTCGGGCGAAGGAATCTCAGTTGATCCGTCCAAGATTACTGTAGTGAAAGATTGGCCAGTGCCTAAGTCAGTTTCTGATGTGAGAAGTTTCCTAGGACTAGCTGGGTATTATCAGAAATTCGTCCAAGTCTTTTCGAAGATAGTTGGGTCGCTGACTAAGATGACATGGAAGGATCATAAATTCATCTGGGATGGGGCTTGCAGCGAAGCTTTTGCAGAGTTGAAGAGCAGGTTGACATCAATGCCAGTGTTGATTATTCCGGATGGTTAAGGTGGATTTGTGGTTCACTGTAATGCTTCTGGAAAGGGTCTTGGTGCAGTGTTGATACAGAAGGGCTGAGTTGTTTCCTATGCATCTAGGCAATTGAGTTCGCATGAGAAGAGCTACTCTACTCATGATTTGGAACTGACAGCGGTGATCTTTGCCCTGAAAATGTGGAGACACTATTTACTTGGAGATTGAGTGGAAATCTTTACTGACCACAAAAGCCTCAAGTATGTCTTTACCCAGAAGGAGTTGAACATGAGGCAGAGGCGTTGGTTGGAGTTAATGGCCGGCTATGATATTAACCTACAGTAACACCCCGGTATGATCAACTTGGTACCAGATGCTTTGAGTAGAAGACCAGTCGTCATGTTCCTGACTCAGCAAAGGGAACTAGTTGAGCATATGAGGAGGTTGGAATTGGATGTGATCTTGCCGAGTTCTGATCGGAGTTGCATGATGCTTCAGCTTCAGTCGTCTGTTGTAGAGCAATTTAAAGAGGCTCGGCTGGTGATGAACAATTGTAGGGATTCAGAGCAGAGGTTGAGGCAGGTTCCAGAACAGATATGGCTGTTCATGAAGATGGGTCGCTTCGTTTTGGGTACAGGTTGTGTTCCGAAGGTGAAGTTCATCAGAAGCTGCTTGAGGAAGCCCACCAGTCGTCGTACTCTATTCATCCCGGTGGTACTAAGATGTACCGGGACGTGAAGCTTCACTTATGGCAGCATGGTATGAAGAGGCCGTAGCAAGATTTGTGTCTCAGTGCTCAATCTGCCAGCAGGTGAAGGCAGAGCATCAGAGATTCGCCGAACTTATTCAGCCTTTTCCCATCCCGGAGTGGAAGTGGGAACACATCACGATGAATTTTGTAACTGCCTTGCTGAAGAGTCCCAATGGTCATAATGCCATTTGGGTGATTGTGGACAGACTGACGAAGAGTGCTCACTTTATTCCCTTCAGAGTTAGATAGTCTACTGAGAGCCTAGCAGAAAAGTACATGCAAGAGATTGTCAGGCTTCATGGGGTTTTAGTCAGTATTGTATCCGACAGAGATACGAGGTTCAGATCTCAGTTTTGGGAGTCTTCAGAGCAGTCTGGGGAGTAAACTAAAGTACAACACAACTTTTCACCCTTAGACCGATGGACAGTCAGAGAGGACCATCAAGACTCTAGAGGACATGATGAGGTTCTGTGTGCTACAGTTTGGTGGATCTTGGAAGGACCACTTGCATCTTGTAGAGTTCTCGTACAATAACAACTATCAGGCCAGTCTTAAAGTTGCACCATACACGACACTATATGGTCGGAAGTGCAGATCACCAGTCTGCTGAGATGACAATGGTAAGAGAAAGTTGTTGGGTCCAGAGTTGATCACTAGGACTGTTGATGCAGTGACTCAGATCAGGAAGCATCTTCAGGCAGCACAAGACAGGGAAAGGAGATGGGCTGATGTCCATAGGAGAGCCTTGAAATTTGAGGTGGGTGACCATATTTTCCTTAAGGTATCGCCGTGGAGAGGTGTCATTTGGTTTGGTGGTGGGGGCAAGCTAAGCCCTAGGTTCATCGGGTCGTTTGATATCGTAGAACAAGTAGGCAAGGTGGCCTATTGCCTTGCATTGCCACCGGCTTTATCTGGGGTGCACGATGTCTTTCATGTCTCACAACTTAGGAGGTACATCCGTGATGAGAGCCACGTGATTGACTACTCAGAGTTGTCCATGCAGCTGGATCTGTTTTGTGAGATTCTCCTAGTTACCATTTTGGACCGGCGTGAGAAGGTGTTGAAGAACAAGGATATCAAGTTTGTTCGGGTTTCTTGGAATCCTCACTCGCCGGGTGAGTCGACTTGGGAATTGGAGGAGAAGATCCAGCAGAAGTTCCCTCATCAGTTGAGTAGCTTTTGTTCTGTTGTTGTTCTTTCTTTTCTTTTTTGGGGTTACCCTATGTACTTCTTGTTTGAATTTCGAGGACAAAATTCTGCTTGTTAGGTGGGTAGGATTTGTAACCTCTGTATTTTCCTTTTTTGTATTTTTGTATGTATTTATTTTCCTGGGTATTCATTCTGATTGTACTCTTTTATTCTTTCTGAACCGTGTAATTTTTCTTCGTTCCTAATAAACTGCCTTTATTTGTCGTCATTCAATTCTGTGACTTCAATCTTCTGATTTAATTTCTTCTGCTAATTATTTATCTCTAGTTGATTTTTGTTTAAGTTTAAATCATATTATTTCATGGCCTCATTGTTTATTATTTGATTTCTACCTTATTGGATCCGGTTTCTAACCCAATCTACCCTATTTAGCCCCAAAACCCTATAATCCACCCTATTGGATCCTAAACCCCTACCCAATACCCTCTTTTACCCAGTCTCCCTCAAATCTCTCCTCACGTTCACCTCTGTCTGTCTAACAAGCATATCTCTTCCCCCATTATCTCCCTCTTGATTCCTCAAATCCTAACTTACCAATTCTCATTATAATCACAACCAAATTTGTTCTCTTTCCCCCTACAGTCATTATCTTCTAAAAACCTACTCTCTCTCTCTCTCTCCAACCTACTTTCTCTCTCCCTCTCACTGCACCCGTCAACCCAACCCCCTGCCGGCCGCTTCCCATCGTCGACTAGCCATCGCGACTGCCGTTGCACTCGCCCCAGTGACCACCCTGCGTCGCGCCGCCCTGTGTCATGCCACCCCGCCATCAGCGCCCCATCGATGCCACACCCGCACCTCCTCACCTCGAGACTCCCACAGCCGTGACCCCCAACTTCTGCCGCCGTCGACTTCCCATCCGAGCATCCCCATCGCCGTCATCCGTTGTGCCGTCGACATCTCATCCCACAAGCTCCCCCGTTGTTTGTGATTTTTGTTTTTGTGTTCGTCACCCGGTATCCATTCCCATTATTCTTTCCGTCGGATTCTTCGTCTTCACCAAGGCAAGTAACTTGTATATTATTTTGTTCGTATACAAGTACAAATACTGCATGTAGTCATGCTCTCATTTTTGTGTTCGTTCTCATGATAATCTTTTGAAAATCTTGGTCTCATTGCTTGATCCGTCTACATAAATTCGTAGTCATGATCTATCATAATAAGTTGTCACACACACACACTACATGTAAATAAATTAGATCTAGATAGACTTCTTGATGTATATATCCTTGTTCGTGATCTATTGTATGTTGTGGATTTTGTTACATGATTGATAGCATTTTCTGGATATGACTAGACATGACTGGGATCAACCCCTAATTTTTGTAGAATTGTTTAATGACTCTTATAACTTATTTCATGCTTGTGAAACAAATCAATATATTTCTAAACTGCATGTTGTTCAGTAAAGAACTCTGTTTTCAACCTGATTCCAGTCACTTTTGATTAAATCTTTGTGAGTATGAAATATAGCTTGGTATGTCTATTTTACAACCCTTTTGACGGATTTGAATTCCGAGATGTATTTTGTGATTTATCACTGTTTTAATACTGCTATGTCTAAAATTTCATATTCATAAATTTGTTGCATCATTCTGTTTTCAAAATTAGTTTGACTACGCTATCTGTAATGGAATTTTATGAAATTTTATATGCTGAGACTAGACATGCTAGGGAACCTTCCAGATTTTTCCTGGATTTAATTATGGTGTTTTTATATATTTTTCATGCTTATAAAAAAACTTTACAAATTCTGGCTGAACATGAATTCTGTGTAAAATGCTGTTTTGAACCCTGTTTGTGTAGTAGTTATATGACTTGTGTATATGCGCTGGATTCGGCATAGAGTCTAGTTTCTAGAATTTCTAACGGATCTAGGTTTGCATTCATGTGGCAACAGGAATCTTGGTTTTGGTACAGCTACGTTTTGCTGTTCAGAACTGAAAATCGCGTTGTTTCCAACTATTATAGGCTATTTTGTCATCCGATCATGTCTTCTATCCAACTCGAACTTGTTATTTGTTTCTTGTCATGTTTCATTACCATGTTTTTGCACTTTCATGCTTGCTTTAATAATAATAACAAGAAATCAAGCTGGGGTTAAAGGAAAAGATCTAGTGGTGAAAAATATAGAAATGTGTACTTGGAAGGGGGCCCGTGTTTCCCACTTGCTTACCCAACTACATACTTTCCTATAGGAGAGGTGTACTCGGAGGGAATCCGTTGGTCCTATTTGATACTTGACTACTTGACACGTGACTACTTGACTACTTGACACTTGACTACTTGACACGTGACTACTTGATACTTGACCACTTGATACTTGATACCTGAGTACACAACCCTATATAATCCACTACGAAATCTAAATGCAACTTTTTCCAGAATGTAGCAACCATGTGGTAAAATTTGGAACGCATGAAGTGCTACCTAGATAGGACTATATACAAGACTTGAGAATAACATGATCACTTGCACATTCCTATTACTTGTACATGCTACTCGACACGTGTTACTTGTTACTAGCTTGCATGCTATTTGATACTTGTTACATGCTACCTGCACCCTGTTATCTTATCATGTTACCTGATTATGTTCTTGATTAAGAGTTAGTTGCTCTATTTTGTTATCACATACCTTCCATGCTTACTTCAATACTAACTTCTTGTTGCTACTCTGTATTTTTGTTTATTTGTTTCTCGTACTTGTTGCCTGCACTACATGCGGCCCGTAACTTGCAATAACGGACATATTGTTTCCTGTTTCCTTTTCTCGCAAATTGTTAAATTTGCAGACTTTTGTGACCAGCTCCCCGAAGGAATAAATGACCAAGTGTTCTGAGCTTGGCGAGAGTTCCTATTTGAATTATCTTCCTGTTTTGAATAAATTGTATCTATTGCAACTTGGATCTTGTATTGGGCACTTTATCCTAGAACATATAACTTGTTGTTTCCAGATCTGGTTATTTGATAATTATGTATCTTGTTTTCAAGTAAATCTGTTGGTTATATTAATTTGTTTCATGCATTCGTGGATGATTATTTCCTTTTACTTCTTGTTTATTTCTTGTGAACTGCTGAAAAGATCCTTACAGCTCATGAATGGTGAAAGCCATTCGCTGGACTTTGTCGCGTATCCATATTCCGTATTCCTATTTGGGAAGCGAGGCGTGACATCTACTATGAGCTAGCAGCTTATTCAGAATGCCTTATACTGACAAAAATCCAGAAGAAATCTACTGAGTTTTAAGGATATGTGGGCAAACGGGTATCATATTGAAAACTTGAGCAAGAAAAATAAATTATACCTTTGTGTAACCTCTAGTATAGGGAACTAGAAGTTCATTCTAGAGAAATTCTTTAGCTTCACACTAGGGATCTACTTCACTCACATTGGGATTGTTGAGTCACATATCATTTTGAGCCAGCAGCTTACTCCTAATCAAGGACAACATAAGTCCCCTTCAAGTGATAGAGAACCAAGTGATACATGCTTCAAGTGTGGGCATGAAGGTCAATGGTTCCGCACCTGTCGTGCATCAACGGAAGTGGTGGCCACATATCAGAAAATCCAGAAGATTGCAGAAAATGCTATCCTTGACATAGACAATGTGACCTCCTTGACTAGGATCTTGAGGAACAAGAAAACACAAACTTGCATATGCAGAATTGACATCTGCAGATTTTTATTTATTTATTTATTTATTTATTTGTGGGTGGGGGTGGGGGTTATCAGTAGCATATTTTAATTTAACATTGCATTACTTGACATTGAAACATGTTAGTATTTTTTGAACTATGTTTTAGCACTTATGATTTAGCAACAATAATTCTTTCGAATTTATTGATGTGTGATTTTTTTTTATTTGCCTTTACCGATTACATATTGCATGTTTAGACATTTTATGGTATTACTTGATGCTTCAATTAGAACTCATTTTTTTAGTATGCTTCAGTTGGAACTTAATGGTATTATTTCGATTAGAAAATATTCCCGCTGTCAAGGGGAGATAAAAAGGAAGATAAATGCCTCATTCCAGATGAACGTCGTGAATTATCGAAAAATCCAAAATAAATGAAACAACTCCACATCAAAAATAGTGGAAGACCTAAAAGATTCTAAAGTTTTCAGCTCCCCTAAAAAAGATTGAATAACATACCCTAATGCTCCTAAAGAAGCAACTCCTGAAGAGAGAGTCCATGATGCTCTTGAATAAGCAGCTCCTGAAGTAGCATCTCCTTTAAAAAAAGTTCATAATGCCTCTGAAGAAGCAGCTCCTGAAGTAGCATCTCATGTAGAGAAAGTTTATAATGCTTCTGAAGAAGCAGCTCTTGAAGAAGCATCTTCTGTAGAGAAAGTTCATAATGCTCCTGAAGAAGCAGCTTTGAAGTAGCATCTCCTGTAGAGAAAGCTCATAATGCTTCTGAAGAAGCAGCTCCTGAAGTAGCATCTCCCGTAAAGAAAGTTCATAATTCTCTTGAAGCAGCTCCGGTCGAGGATATGCCTCAGATCCCAGAAGAGACTGAGGAAGAGGTACCGGTATCCAACAATAATGAGAAACATGTGTTTTACATATAGTCATGAGAAACTTGAAATGAAAATGAGGATAACATTGAACCACGAACAATAGATCCCAGGTTCCCAATACCCGGAACCTGTGACACAAGCCAGAATCTCTTCTTCAAATGAGTCATAACACACAAAAATTACAGGAAATTAAAAACTTTTTTTACATTAAATTGTTATTACAATGTCCAATGACTACAAAAATTATATTTAATTGGTACAACATGAATATACAATAAAATCGGACAACAACTTTCACTTGGATGCTTCCCGCGGCTTAAGTTCTCCCTCTGTAGCGCCCCGAATTTCTAATATGATATCTTAGAAAATATGTGGCACAATCCCAGCATCAACTTCAATGTAACATTAAACACAACCAACTCCACTAAAATTTTCAACTTTTATTACAACAATCTCTTACATAGCACAGCGGAATACACAACAACTCAAATCGAAATTTTCTTTTAAATACAACACAGTCTTTTTACAACACTGCTTTACAAATTCACACAAAACTCTATTAAATCAATTTATCTCAAACTAACTCAAGCATCCACACATCTAAACTCTAAGCAACAACCTGCAACACATGAGGCTAGAGATGATCCCTAACCCCCAAAACTAAAGGGGTCAGCCATAAATGGTGTGAGTGACATAAAACAACAAACAACATAAATGAACATTAGTCATGAATCCTTAAACAACATGTAATAATCCAAAACACATAAAATATGAAGTAGAAAGAAATGTAAACAACAAGTGATACTAAACCAAGTGTCAAGTGTAGAAAACAGGAAATCCACATGCATGAAAACCAAGTCAAGAAAACACCAATTCTATATGCGGACTCTCTAATGCGTACTTGTCGAAGTCTATACATCCCACACTACATAGGTTCGGTGCAAGCCCTTAACGTCTTCACTTCATAGGGTTCAATCCCCCGCTATGCAACTAATCCTAACACGATGACTACTCCGAGATAAAGATAAGCTATGGATAGTATCCCATGCCCGATAATTCTGGAGATAGATCCCACACCCAAGATATTTTACCTGGATAATTCCGGAGATCATCCCACACCGAAACATTGACACATCACCACACGAATACCACATGTGCTTCGCCTCGACTCCGATAATTCCGAAGATCAATCCCACACCGAAAGCAACTACTTGGATAATTCCGGAGATCGTCCCACACCCAAAGTAAAATACTTGGATAATTCCGGAGATAGATCCCACACCCAAAGTAAGATACTTTGATAATTTCGGAGATTAAATCCCACACCGAAAGCCATACTGAGGTACTTGACTCATGTTCCCGTTCATCATATCACCGCTAGTGCCTGTCCTTATTATTTTTGGGTTACTTAATTACTCAACGAATCTCCTAGAGTGGTGTACCCTACCGGACTTAACTCAAAACTGAATAACTGAAATGCCTCAACAGGCCTCAACAAAATAACTCAACACCGGTATACTAGGGTCACACACTTCCTCTAGAGACTCAAACTCAAAAAGTCTAAACCAACTTTCCACTAAACAAAATAGCTCAACTGAATGTCTCAAATTCATATGCTCAACTGAAGACAAAGTATAATCTCAAAATATCTGAAGACTAACAATTCGAAAGATCATTCAAGTTTATGAAAACTCATCAGTACCAGTCGACTTATACTGTAGTAAGTCGACTGTCCAGGGGACAAATATCCATGATTCTTAAGAAAATAAACTAAGTCATATAAGTCGACTTAAGAAGCCATCAGTCGACTTACCCGAGACAAATTTCAATAATTCTCCAGAAAATATTCTAAGTACATAAGTCGACTTAAAGAGGTCATAGGTCGACTGTCCAGAAAAGGACTGCAATAATTTTGCAAAATAAATTCTAAGTATACCAGACGACTGAATAAGGGTCTAAGTCGACTGTCCAGAACGGATTTTCAAGAAAACTAAAGATACAGCAGCTGGGTCGTACCAGTCGACTAAGAAGTCTACCAGTCGACTGTCGGCCTACAGTTTACATAATTTAGGTCTGTATACAATAATCAAAACTGGAGTTTTTCTAAAGATTTATTGTTTATGAAAATAATTCGTATTCAGGTAAAAATCACAATCTCAAAGTATCCTCAGATTGGATACATTACTCAAAACATTCAATACCTCAAAACTCAAGTTCTCATGTTCTAAATTTCTAATTCTTCCATTAAGGTTTCTCAGTACTGAAATTCTTTCATAACTCAAAACCAAAATCTGATTTATAATACAAGATCCAGATGTTCATCCATCCGATCATAACCATACTCAAATCTTAAACATGCTCTCTATCAATACACTTTTATGAACCAAGATCTATTCAACATTCTTAGATTTCACATACATGATACAAACAACAACCTTTGCATCGTTCTCATGCAAAAATACTAAATGACATACATGCCAAACCAACAATATAACGATCGATCACATTAATCAAGCCACAATACAAGATTCATATCATTCACAATATCAAAACAAAACAAAATATTGTCACTCACATAAAACATACACAAAGCAAAACAACATGTCACTCACCTTTGAATTGAAAAGATACAAAGAAGAAGCCTTCCTTTTTGCGATATCCAAATCTTCCTCCTGCTTCACCAAAACAAATCACAAAATTCTGTATATTGCAGCAAATGACGGCTGCCGAAAATCCTTTTAAATATCCGGAATGAGTTTAGGGTTTTACCCATTTTTGCAAAATAATCCCTTCAAAATACAAGTTTACATATATAGCTCTATTCTTGGAAATTCAATAAAATTCATTTAAATTAGGATTTAAAAGTGAAATATAGCCCTTAATCTTAATCGGTACAGTTCAAAATGTCCAGAATATACATTTTACATTTTAACCCCTAAAAATGACAAATTTGCAAAAAGGTCCTTCTTTTCTCAAAATTTGCAAATAGTTCCAATTAATTTCAGAAAAATCTGGAAAAATACTAAATAAATCCCAAATATTAAATAATGATTTTTCATGAAGAAAACTTGACTTTAAAACTTCTCAAAAAAGTATTTGCACGTGTTTTGCACGTGTAAAAAGATAAATTTTTCTGAAAATATTCTTAAATTCTCCAAAAATCATTTTAGTCATTTATAAACCTTTAAAAATAATATTTTAAAAATACGGGGTTCTACACCCTCGCGCTCCCCAAACTGCAATCCTACAACTAGACAGACTGTGGGCACGTCAGTCAAATACAACTGACGCAATGCTATATACAGCCATCCTTGCTATGCCATAATATAGCGATTCCAAACCTCAACAACTAATATTTGATGCAAAGGAAAAAGTGATGTCAAATTAGTGTCGATGTGTAACCCCTATTTTTCATTTTATGCATTTTGGAGTGTATTTTTTCATTTTTGTGTATTTTTATCTCTCTTGTATTTTTCGGAACCGTGTATTGGATTTGATTTCAATATATATTCATTTTATTTTATTTGAGCTCCTTGTATTGTTTGTTCGTCGTTTTGGTTTGTTTTCGCCATTTTGGTTTCTTTTCTTCATTTTTAGCCTCGTTATCTTCATTTTATTTTTTCATGGTGATGTGATGGTATTTTGGTGGTGTTTTCCCAAACCTATGATTTTTTACCCCTAATTAGCTTTTTCAAGAGCCAAAGAATTCACAATAAACTGTATCCCCAATTGAAATCTATCCAATACCCATTACCCATTTGTATACCTATTACTACATATTAATACCCACAACCCATTAATCCACATTAATCCCTATATATATAACCCCTAATCCCAAAACCCTAACCCTAATCTCTAATTTATCTTTCTCCCTCTCCTAATCAATCCCGGCCTCCCTCCTACCTTGCTCCCGGCTGCCCCCCCTCTCCCAAACCGAGCCCTCCATCCACCACAATCCCCTTGCCGACCACCACAACCTCCTACCTCCGACCACCATACATCAACAACCCTACAACCCCCTCCTCCTTGCTAGCCGGCAACCACCAAGACCACCATCAACACCAAAATCATCACAAAACTTTTCTCGTTGTGTTTCTTGAAGTGGGTATTCTCCACTTTGTTCGTCGCATCAAGGAGATTGTTCGTGTGGGAGTTTTTGTTTGTGGGTTTGCTTGGATTCGCGTTTGGAGAAAATTCGCTTGTGGGTTTTGCTCCTAGGGATATTTGCATCGCGTTCATCTCCATAACAAGGCAAGTAACTTGTACTACAATTTATTAGGTTGATACAAGTCAAAAAGTTCACATCTAGTGTAGTTGGGTCTAGAGACAACCAAAATTTGTATTTTCCTTGATGATTTTTATCGCTATGTATTAATTTGGCCATAGATGACTTATGACACCAATTTTGATAGGAAATAAACTAGGTTATGCCCAAAACTTGATTTTGATGCATGTATATGATTATTTGTATGAATTGTGTTTGATTGAATGCCCATGCAAAAATAATAGGTGTGGACATGTTAGTAACCCTAAATCATGATGTTTAGATGTTTGGTAGGTTGTATTTCAAGTTTGGATGTGTTGGAACAATATTTTGAATATTATGATGTTCTTCATTAGAGGTGTGAAATCTGTAATTACTGTTTGTTCTGTTTTGATTGCTGTTTTCGTCCATGCTACAATCAGTATTTGAATTCCAAAATACAAGATGGATTTTATATAATTTTGTCTATTTTCATACCCCACTGATTTTACTTGATTTGGATTTTGTATGACTAAGATATGAAGGTTTTGGTACAGACGTGTCGAACAATTCCAGATTCTGTTTTGGGTTAGTTTTGTTAACAAACTATTTTCAAGAACTATTCTATACATAATATCTTGACCTAATATTTGTCTCAGTGTTTCTTTATGATGTTAGAGACTACCCAATTTTTTATGAATTTTAAAGACAAGTTTTGTGTGGTGTTTCATATTCTTTTCTAAAATCTACTCATGCTGTAAATTGCGCGCTGTTCAGTATAGAACTCTGTTTTCACTATAATTCCTTATACTGTATGAAAATTCTTTGTGAAATATGAAAGTTAGTAAAATCTATCTATTTTCATATACCTTTGGTGGAATTGGATTTCGTTTCACTGTTTACGAGATATCCTAGTTTTCGTACAGCAGTGTTGGGATTTCCAGATTCGTTAAACTATGTTTTCGTGTTGTTTTCTTATTTTTGATGACTTATCTATTCTTCCTAAAAAATTATGAAATTCTATATTTTGATTCTGAACATATAGTGAATTACCCCAGATTTTTCGTGGATTTATTTGATGTGTTTCCATGCTGTTTTCTTGTTCTTGAAGTTGTTTTCCTGATTTCTGACTGAACATGTTTTCTGTCTACGAACTTGTTTTGAGTTTAGATGTTGTGAATTACTATATGACTTAATTATACTCGTTGGATTTGTGTGGATGCCTAGTTTCCAGGTCCTTTGACGAATTTAGGTTTGCATTTCTGTAAAGTTCAGAATCACTGTTTTCGTACTGATTGGTCTTGCTATCCTGATTATGAACATATGCTATTTTGCTCGTATATGTGAATGTATATTATCCGTGCATGTTGATTTGTTTCCCTGAACCTAAACCTGATTATACCATATTAGTTTGACATTATTTCATACCCACTCATGCCTGTTGATGACCATAATATTAAAATTAACTACGCCGGGGTTTAAGGGAAGGTCTTGTAGTGGAAAATATAGAAACGTGTACTTGGAAGAGGACCTGTGTCCCGCCTGCCTGTTACGTGTTCATGATTATATGATTCACGATCCTGTTTACCTCTACCTGATTGTATGCTTCCCTACAGGAAGGTGTTCTCGGAAGATAACCACTTGGTTATACCTGTTTTCTGACCCTGTCTACATTGCTTCTTATGTAAGAAGGTGTAGAGTAGAATAGAACCACTAGATTCTACCTGTTCCTGTTTCCTGTACCTAAGTACACTGCCCTATGGACTCCACTATGAAATCTTACTAAGAGAAACTGTTTATTGTAGCAACCATGTGATAAAAGTTGGGGCACATGAAGTGCTACCTAGATAGTAAAATAACAAGATTTAACCTGATATAATCTGATACCTGTTTATTTGATACATGATACCTGTATACCTGTGTACCTGCTACCTGATTATCCTGTTACCTGTTTACCTGATTACCTTATACTTGATACATATTTACCTGATTACCTGTTTACCTAATAATTTAAACATGTTTACCTATTTACTTGACACTTGACATTTTACCTATACCTGTTAGTATACCATGTTATTAGTTAGTTTTCCCATGTGCTTGTATCCTACATTATTTGTGACCTGCGACTTGCAATTGACGGGTACTTGTTTTCTTCTTTTCTCTTTTTCCTGCAAATTTACTTAATTGCAGATCAGGATGGTCAGCTGCCTGAAGGTATTGGCGAGATGATGTTTTAAATGCTGGAGACTCTGCTTTATTATTATTATTTTCATTGTTGCCTGAACTTGAATAAAAGTGTATTTGGTTTATTTGGATATTATTTGTATTTGGGCGATGTGACCCAGGATATTTTTTTTTCCAGACTCTGATTTATTTGAAAATATTGTATTTGGTTTCAAGTAAATTCCTGTTGGTAATTTGTTGCAAGAATTCATGAATAGTTGTGCCTTTTCGCTTCCGACTCTGATTATTCCTGTGATGTGTTGTAAAGATTCTTGAAACAGCTTATTGATGATGAAAATCATTCGCTGGGCTTTTGTTACGTACTCTTATTCTGTATTTTTGGGAAGCGGGGCGTGACACGATGTATGCCATGGCCTAATCTAATGCACAAAACAAACAATGCACATGATGCACTTACTCTAATGCAATTTATTTGGGAACGTATACATCCCATACTACATACTTCCCCAAAATCAATTTCAATGAAAACGTATGCATTCCATACTACATACTTCTCAAAGAGTTCCCCTCTCCTGATTGTAGGGTTCAATCTCTCGTCATGCATCCTACTCTTGTACTTGTCCTGTTCCTAATAGATTTACCATGTCTGAGGAGGTTGCAGTTATTCGGTCCCATCCGTTACTGCAGTTACTATAGTGGTGATCGCATTTGCCACATAGTGCCCGGTGCCCGGACTCCACTTTAAAAGCCACGACGAACTTACATGTACAAACCCATGCACCCATGATGTCAAGATCCACGAGACAGTAGCCCCATGGTCCGTTCGTGTCCACGCACATAAGAACATGACGGCCTCAAGGGTCAAATCCCCCTATCCGACAGGAGTTTCTCTCCCATTCTTTACCCTGGCTCTTTAGGAATTAACAGATCGAGATACGAGATTTGGGATCTAAATACTTGAGAACACAATCCGCATCCCTATGACAGGAAAAGTACAACACCCGACCATGGTCTGCTAGTACTAGTGCAAGTTACAGATATCTAACACATTATTCTTATCCAAAACTTATTTTAATTATTAAATCAAGTAAGTGTTATAGGGTTACTCCAACCCTAAAACTCTGCCTATCGACCCGTGGCCCCGGCAACGCATTTCCCTGCTCGCCACTTTCCCTATCTTGGATTTAGTCCACCTCCACAATCCGCGTTCACCCTCCATTGGCATGATTTGGAGGCACCAATTGGACATCCAATGTCTAGGCGGAAGTCCTAATTTTCTGGTCTAGGGCGATAGTCGTAGGGTACTTTTTTACCCTAACAACTCAATTAAGTCACGGTTAACCCAAATAGAAATTAAACAACATTTGACATGTCATCTCACCATTTATTGCTACTGGTAAGACCACTAATCCCTAACCACAAAAGGAAAATAGTGTACTACCATATACTTAGTCAAGATTTAGAATTTCAACACTAAGTTGATTCTGTCCAGAAATTAGAATGTTCATAACTCTCAAAATATAACTCGGATTTTGGGTGTTCTAGCCCATTCTAGAAAGCTAAGAATCCAGGCTACAAATCTCTAGTTGAACTCATCCTTAAATTCAAACATTTGGGTGCTCTAAAATCCCTAAATACGTTATCCTTAGGTATTTCCAGCGCACACGCAGTACCTTGCCGAAAGCATGTAAGATTACACGTTTATCGGAATTACCCAAGACTAGATTCGATGGAAAGCTAGTAATGTCTTCTAAAACTTTCTAGTTGTTTATATTTCCAAATTATTTCATTTGTTACTGTAAAAACACTTATCTTTCTCAGATGTACAGAAATATATAAGGTGCTTAACAAAACAGAGCCTAAAACTGGTTTCTGTTCCATCTTATAAAAATCCTAACTATTACTATACTTGCAGGAATTTCTTGATACAATACTTGTTGGAAAGCTTAGAATGTCTACTATAACTTTCTAGTTATACACTTTCTCATATTCTAACTTCACAGGGCTGTAGAGCTACAAGTTCAACCATATATCATTTCAGACAACATACAGAACATAATCTACTTAAAATCCTATATTAAATGACATACATGTCCAATGGTTAGAAGGATTTCATATTTCGAAACTAGATATAATCATGCTCATCTATCATTCAGGGTTCTAACCTCAATACTAAATACTCAGAGAGCTATGCATGTTCAAACCCTGTACCAAAAATGTTCTCTGTTTCCCAGCTCAGGTTATAATACTCGGTACAAATAATTTTTGAAGATGCCTCAATTGTTAGTCAAACATTTTCAAACTTTTTTCACATGTTTTATACATACACAAGATGCTATGATAAAAATATCTCTTTAAGATCATGCCCCGAAAATTCACAAAATGTGTTTAATCTCAGGCTTGGTAAATGGCAGAACCAGTCTCTGCCTTACGACCCAGTCAACAAAAGTGAATTTTTTAAAATACCAATTAAAATTATAAAAATCTAAAATAAATCGTGTAGTCTCCAAACATGTATAAGTTGATTCTGTAAAAGTTCCAAGGTCATATTCTAACTACGTTGCTCTCTGAAAATTCGAGAATGCAAGCATGCAATTGTGTTTTCTGTTTTCAAGTCCAGATTTTGAACAACCTATATCTATCAATCAAACTCATTACTAATACTACTAATTCCATTCAAGAGTCAAACAAGAAACAAGATTATAGAGTTTAGAGAACTCCCCAGCTTGGAATGGTTAACTTTGGCCTTCTTCCTCTTTCCCTCCTCCAAGAACTCCTCCATTGATCAACTTCTCTTCTTCTTTCTCTCACTCTCTTCCTTGTCTCTTGCACTAGGGAATTTCTGAATTTGGGTGAGAGAATAAGGGGGAGAAGCAATGAAGAAATATAGGGGGGGGGGGGGAGGTGGCCGTCGTGAAGGGACAAGGGGGCCAAAAATGAAAGGATGTAATTCAAGCGGAACTAGGTTCCCTCACAAAACGTGGAATGTTTGGTCCAATAAAACAAACCCCTAGAGGAATAAACCTGTAGGTTTTAAATGGGGGTTCGAAAGAAAAAGAAATTAAGAGAATGAGATCCAGCGGTATAAATCAAGGTTAGTTGCTGAAGGATGCTCACAAAGACTATGAATAGATTATGAAGAAACATATTCCTCAGTCATGGACATCATCACATTTAGATAAGTCTCGATATTTCTGAAAAACTTGATGCGAGACTCATGGATGTGATGACAGCATACCTATATGGTAACCTAGAAAGTAAGATATATATATGACAATCTGCGAATGATTTAAACCAATTCTAGTTATACGCAATGTATTAGATTAAAACGAGTCCTGTAAACAATCCGGAAGAATGTGATACAATAGGCTCATTGAATATCTGTCTAGGGAAAAAATATACTTGAATGGATCTCCTGAAGAGATTGAAAATGCTACTAGCTATTTTAAGGAAGAATTTGAAATTTTGTCTCGGCTTGCAGATCGAGCACACTAAACTGGAAGTTTACTACTTCAAGTCAAATATGCTAAAATCTCCTGAAGAGATTCAATTTGAGTGATTGTCATCTACTCAGTACACCTATGGTGGTAAGGTCACTAGAAGTTGACCAGGATTCATATCGGCTGAAAGAAGAAAATGAATATATTCTTGGTCCTTAAGTACCCTATTTGAGTACAATAGGCGCACTCTTTTATTTAGCACTCTTTTATATAGTGGTTTATATTATGAATGTGCTGACCTTGTTAGATATACAGATGCAAATTATTTATATGATCCCCATAAGGGGAGATCACAAACATGATATGTTTTTCTTAACAGTTGTACACCTATTTCATTGATATCAGTCAAATAAACAATTGCAACAACATCGACCAATCAATCTGAGATTCTGACACTTCATGAAACAAGTAGAAAATGTGTATGGTCAAGGTTTCTAGTTTAGCATATCTGGAGGAATTGTGAGCTCCCAGAAATTACAAACAAGCCTACAATCATTTATGAGGATAATGCAGCCTGTATAAAGCAAATTCAAGAAAGCTTCATCAAAGGAGGCAGGATGAAGCACTTCTTACCAAAGTTTTTCTTCACCCGCCAGTTTCAAGAAGAAAGGATGCGGGTCAAGCCTTAAGAGAACATTGTATATTTCTTCACAAAATCCCTCCTAAAGTTCAAATTTCAAAAGTTAGTACAGCAGATTAGCATAATAAAATAGTCATATAAATGTATAGGTTGATAAAATTTTTGGGCTGGGATGTAATTACCAAATGCTTTTGCTTTTTTTGGGGGGGGGGATTTTTCATTCAAGATGATGTAAGACCTAAATGTAATAGTTTTTAGTGTTTTGAGGGGGAGCATCTTGCAGATGCAAGTATCCTGAAGATGCTGATGGAGATATTCTGAAGAATATCTTTGCGCATTGTACTCTTTTCCATCGATGAGGTTTTCTCCCACTGGATTTTTCTTCGAAAGGTTTTTAATGAGGCAGTGTAAGTCGCACCCACTTAGATTCCTGAAAAATCATATTCCGGAAGAATTAGTTGTACTCTTTTGCTAAGGATTTTTTCCAAATGAGAGTTTTTCTTTAGAAAAGTTTTTAATGAGGCAACATTTTAAAAGTAGGCATCCAAGGGGGAGTGTTATAAAATAGGGATCACCTATTAAGTGGATGCCCATCTATTAAGATGTGGCCCAAGCCCACCTATTCTAGTGACGACCCAACCCCACTACCACACCCTAACCCTAACTTTCTCCCTATATATATGTTATGGATAAAAATCTATAGGTCATGAATTTTCGGCTACATCTCTCAATCTCTCTATTTTCGTAACACTTAATATGATTTTAACGGGGAACAAACACATAATTTTTTTGCGTGGAAAATATGCAAATACATCTAGTTTGAGGGGGATATGCTAAAAGTTCCAAGAAAACGTGAAATCATTCCTATTGTTGTCTTCCTACATTTCATGCTATTGTTAACCTCTCAAGATGTTTATGAGATTATATTCTTTTGTTATATTGAAACTAAAAGTATTAAAAAAATTCATCATGGTATAGATTCAGAACTTAAATAAATAATATTGAAGAAATATTTTAATATATAGTAATTTCTGATTTTGAAATGAAAACTTATAACTAGACTGACATATACTCCAGGAGGTTAAAATGTGGCTTGTGTTTGTGCCTGCATGATAACGATATTAAATTAATGAGTCATACGATAAATTTTTAGGGGAGAGCGATCGAACATAGACTGATAATGGAAACTATAATGTCTGAGAATCAGCTTGGATTTATGTCTAGGAGGTCAACAATATAAACAATTTATATATTGAGGAGATTTATGGAAAAATATAGGAAAAATAAAAAAGATCTACATATGGTGTTTATAGATCTAGAAAAAGCATATGATAAAGTCCCTAGAGACATAGTGTAATTCCCATTTTTCGATTGTACAAATTTTCTGCGTATTTTCGTATTCGATTATTTATAAATTATTTCGTCCTCTTAAATTCATTCCTTTGTATTTAATTCTTTTTGGGATCTCCTTTGTGGGCCCAACCCAACCCGAACTCCTAGCCCAGGGATGGCATCCAGGTTGGTTCAACCCACGACCCGCCCACTTCGACTCGAACCGCCATCAACCGGTCCGGATTCGGGTCAAAGCGGTTACCGTTAGTGGGTCAAACCGGGTCCGCATTTGAGTGAAGAAAACCTGCCCGACCCGGCCAGAATAACCCGCAACCCAATCCAAACTCACCTAAACCCGACCCGCCAACTTGGCAGGTTGCCAACGTTCGACCTGGACGGGTAGAATGGTCGACCCGGACGGGTTGACCGTTGGCAAGCAGTCTGTTGGCTGCTTTTTTTTTTTTTTTTTTTTTTTTGTTTTTGTTTTGCCTATAACCCCCCCCCCCCCCTAATTT
Source organism: Hemerocallis citrina (assembly GCA_017893485.1). Lineage (NCBI taxonomy): Eukaryota > Viridiplantae > Streptophyta > Magnoliopsida > Asparagales > Asphodelaceae > Hemerocallis > Hemerocallis citrina. The sequence continues at coordinate 83,742,832 of CM030366.1, forward strand.
TACTCAATTTTTTTCATATCTCCTTCTATCAACTCTTTTACTCTCTTACTGTCTTACTCTCTCTACTATTACTACTCTCAATCTACTTCAACAAAGAAGCAACAAAGAAGCAACAAAGAAGTGAACATGTTTGATCGTGTTGAATTTGTTTCGACTCGACTATGTCTACTACAAACTCTCTCAATAAAGAAGCTCACTCTCTCTCTCTCTCTGCGACTACATCTACTACAATCTTCCTCGACTACGTCTACTTTTAGATCCTCTCTACTATTATTTTCTCACTCAACTCTATATACTATTATTCGTGAAATATGGTATCATAATTTCTCAACTCTCTCAATTTTTTTTATCATATTTGTTTGTTGGTTTGTCGCTACTCTCTCTCTCTCAACCCTCCTATAATTTTTTAGATTTTTTTTACATATACCTACTATATAATTTTTTTTGTTCTTTTCACATACACTACTAAAACACTAGAAATCGTTTTTTCACATACACTACTACTACAAACCATTTATCATGTCACGATCACGAGGTAGCGGTCATAGCCAAAGTGGACAAGATTCCACTAGTTCTTCTCGTTGGCCTCCAAAAATCCCACAATTAGAGACCGAATATAACCATAACCTTAACATAGGTTATGAAGATGTTCCTCCACACGATTATGATCCCGACACTCAACAAGAAACGCATACTAGTGATACACAAACACTTGAAACCAAATCTGCACAACCCACTTCTAGCGAAAAACATAGATGAGAAACTAGTGATTGATACAAATATTATGACTTTATCCCAGACGAGAAGAATCCTAGTATACGACATAAGATTTGTAAAACATGTAACAAAAATTACAAATGGAAGAAGGGCGAGGGGACGAGTACAATTAGATGACACATTAATGTACAAGACCAACAAAGATAACAAAAAATCAACCCTAGGACTGAGCAAATAGATAGCCACCCATGTTTTAATCTTCCTCCTATGTTGCATTTTATTACTACTGTTATGGATCCTCATAGCGAATTAGAGGGTACGAAGAGTTTGATTGAAATATTTCTTACTTTACTTGGAGATGAATCTAAATATGACTGTAGTGAATTTTTACCTAGCTTGGAGTCGACATTGAATAACTTGTATAATTATTATGATAGAACTTATGCATCCAGTTGTACAACACGCCAAACTTGTATATCAACTTCTTATTCTTCTACTTATAGAGGTAAGGGTAAGAGTATTTTAGAAGATGCCACTGCTAATTTACTTGCTCGTATCAATCTAAAAAACCTAGGACTAACGCACCTAATGAATTGAACTGGTATATCAATAGGATAGTGGGAGTTTTAGTTCTTAGATTGAAGTGTTACAAAGGTGTAAAAAACATGAAACTCTTTATATAATTCGTTCACATATGGCTAGAGATATACTAACCCCTCATGTATCTACAGTTGCATCAGAAATTGCTTTTTTCTACAAGTGGCAGAGTTTAACCGATTACAGGAATCGCTTAAAGCCAGATTCATTAGAGATGCTGGTGTGCACCGAAGATTGGATGAAAGCTAAAGACACCTCAACAAGTGGAAGTAACTCGCCTGAAGATCTACAACAGTAGGGAATTTAGGACGTTGAGATCCTAGGTTTAGGTTAAGTAGAGCTGCATGACAGTAGTCCAATGACCTCTCTTCAATCTAACTCTAGGCTATCTAGAACTCTAGATTACCCCCTTAAACATGTAATTCAATAAATTTGTATGCTTTTTTTAAAGGGTTTTATTATATGTATTTATATAAAAAAAGCTGTAAGAACATAAAAGAAATGAATAATATATATAATTTTGTTTCACTTTTATACTCTTTGTCGATTTCTATTTTAAATATTTTGGAGTTAAAAAAAACCCAATAGACTCGGGGCCAACCTGCGTCCCGGTCTAGCCTGGACTAGGTCTTGATCCTACCCGACCGGAGCCCTCCTCTTAAATTTTTTGGGCTCACTCGACCCGCTCGCCATCCCTATCCTAGCCTAGCCCAACCCAGACGTCCCCACCACCACACAATCTCCACCACCCTCTGCAAATGCGCAACCAATTACCTATTAATCCCCTAATCTCCTATTAACCACACATTACCACATTAATCTCCACATTAACCTCCTCCTCCTTCTCTTTCACCCGATCAACCAAGCCCCGGACTATCATCCCCATACAACCCGAGTTCACCATCCTCCTTATCTTCAACCTCCATCCCGAGCCTCCTTTCACTCCAAAACCACTGCCCCTCAAACCCTGCCTGCCTCCTCTTCTAAAGCTCAACCACCAACACCCCAACTTCCTCCTCCTTGCCATATCCAACTCCACCTCATCACCTCCTTCACCATCTCCTTCACTACCACCATTTCACCACAACTGCACCACCACCCGACAACTGCCTCCTCCTTCCTACCTCCCACATCAACCGCAACACCATCTTCTCCTCTACTGTCATCTCCTTCATACCCGACAACCCTCTGCCTTCTTCCTTGCACTCGTCAACAACCAACTCGTCCCCCCTAATCACCATCATCTCTTCTTCAATATCCAGAGCCTCTGACAAAGCCAAACTCCCCACATCCCGACGACCACCACATCGACAACAACACCTCACCTCATCCCCTCCATCAAACTGCCAACTTTTTGCCCTGCATCTCCACCATCAAACTCCACTGCCCCTCTTTACCTGAACAGCCCAACATCACTCTCCCTTGCTGTCATGCTTAATGTTGTTGCATTCATGGTCGTCTTTGCATTGGTGCTACCGTTCTTATCGCGGTTACTGCTATTCTTGCTATCGCCATCGTTGCCCGTGGGATTCTCTTCTTTCCATTGTTTGTTCACATTTGAAATCGTCACGTAATAGGCAAGTATTCTTTAAACTCTTACAAGTAGATCTCAATTGTTGAACCATCGTATTATTAAATCTCGTGGGATCCTTCCATGTTTTTGAACAATTTTTTACATATTGTATTGAATCGTTCTATTGTCTTCCGTCGTTCGATGCTCATAAAAAGATCATAAGCTTCATCGTCACTGCATGAACACAAATTATCATAAGCTTCATCGTCACTGCATGAACACAAATTATATATATACTAGATTTACCCGTGGGCACGTGCCTACGGCACATATTCAGAACGATACAACATACGAAAAGCCTTGTAAACAGTAAATCAACAATTATATAGCTCAAGTTTGAATAGTATGACAATAATTAGTTGTAAATATAAGTCAATGTTTTCATTAGTATATGTTGAAAAATAATTATAAATTGGAGTATAGAAGTCCATGTTTCCCTATATATATATATATATATATATATATATATATATAGAGAGAGAGAGAGAGAGAGAGAGAGAGAGAGAGAATTAAATAAATAAAGGAGTAGTTTTGGGGGGGATTTTAATTTGAGTTTTGCGGGGAAAATGTGTTTTGTGAGGTTAGATTTGAGCCTTTGATTTTGGGGGGATTGAAAGAGAGCCACTTGATAGCTTTCTTTGTGTTTTATTTTATATATATATATATATATATATATATATATATATATATATATATATATATATATATTATGATTCAAAATGATTTTAAATGTGTTGCAATGTGATGATATACTTTAATTTTTAGTTTCATTATTGTAGAAGTAATAAATTTTGACATGTTAAATGGTAGAGGTCTTGTCTGATTACTAATTATGAATGCAACCCATTCATGGTTATAGAAGTATATTTTGTAAATTGTGATTTTAGAATAAAAGTACTAAATTTCAGCTTTTAGTGTTGTAACGTTTGATTTCCAAACTTCCCAGTTTGAGATGTATCGTCCCGTAAATGACTTGAAATAACCATCTATTAATGAAATTCTAAGGTAAGATAGATCCGAACATTAGTAGACATTGTTAGAAATTTAATTCTAAATTTTGGGAGATTTATAGATAATTTTATAGTGGAGTTGTTAACATGAGAAGTTTACCTCCATATTGCTACCTGAACCTTACACCCATATATATCTGACTGTTAGACCTAGCTATTATTCTTGGAATGTGTTGTATAAATAGGCATTAGAATCGGTAGGGAGTCTACTTTCTAGAACCCACGACAGAACTGAATTCTCTTTCCCGGAGCATCGGAAAAGTGAGGTTTAGTACATTAGTATATTACTTTCCAGAATTGCATCTTTATGTTCTTAAATATAAACATGTTTGTTTTTTCGTATTTAGTTAATTGAAATAATACATCATGCATTGCATAACTCTCGATAACTTCTTGATATTGCCTTGATATTCGTTTCCATTGGTTGCGTATTCATGATTAATCGTAGTAAAAAAATAACTAGCCGGGATAATAAAGGACACGACTTAGTAGTGGACAATATAGGAGACTGTACTCGGAAGGGGGCCCGTGTTTCCCGTAATAGTGATTTTCTGTTTACAAGTTTACATGTTTCCTATTTTCAAGTTTACATAATTCCCGTTTACACGTTTACATGTTCTTGTTTATATGACACAATTCTTGATACCGTCACTGCAAGACCCAAATACAAAATCCTGTAGAATTCACCACTTGAGTGTAAACGCTCACTTGATTGTTATGCACCCGAACCTGTGATATGGGACACATGATTGCGTACATTAGATAAGTTAATAAAAGATTGATAGACTTAAGGTTAACACTGTGCATTGACATGTTCCTGATTTCATGGTTCCTAATTAAATGATTTCATGTTTACATGTTTCCCGTTTACAAGTTTACAAGTTTCCATATTGACCATATCTTGAGACTTGATCTAGTTGTCATTTGCATCCTATACGATCATGTTGTTCCAGAATTGTATTGTCAGTTCTTATTTCTTTCCATGTTATACATTGTTTCTCGTTATTATTTTACTTATTAATACTTTCCATTCGTAGCTTACTCTCTCTCCCCCCCACCCCAAAAAAAATGTAGATGTTGATCTTACAGGTAACGAGGAGGAATGGATAGAAGGACTTGGCATCAGATCTTCAAGAGGATGGAGTCGGATCTAGCCTAGAATAGTTTATCTTTTTTCATGTTTTTTCCTGTTATTATTATTATTATTATTATTATTATTATTATGATTTCGTACATTGTGTATCAGGATATTTTTTGACCCAAAATTATGTTTCCAACTGTTGGTTATTTTATGGATTATTTAAGTTTTTTTTTCTTGTTTATGTGATTATTTTATTGCATGTGTGGATGTAACTATGATATTATATTATTGAGTTATAGTTGTACAGGTTATGAATGTTGTATATCATTCGTTGGGCCAGAGTTGCGTGTTTGTACTTCCGTATTTTTGGAAGCAGGGCATGACACATAGTACAGTGCACGTTAAATAGTAAAAGATTAATTATTCGGTATATTGAGGTGATTAAGGATATATATGAAGGGATAATGACCATAATTAGAACAACTACAGGAGAGACCAGTAATTTTCCTATTACAGCAGGTTTACACCAAGGTTCGGCTTTAAGCCCCTACCTTTTTACTTTGCTTATGGATGAATTGACGTAAGGAATACAAGATGAGATGCCTTGGTGTATGCCTTTTTCCGATGACGCCAACTTAGTGGATGAGACTAGAGCAAAAATCAATTCTAAATTAGAATTATGGAGAAAAACTTTCGAAGTTAGAGGCTTTAGAATAAGCAGAACTAAAACATAGTATATCGAGTGCAATTTTAGTGATATTTGGAATGCAAATGAGGAAGTAGTGAACCTTGATGGTCAAATGATACCTTGGAAAGACTGTTTCCAATGTTTAGGCTAGATTATATAAAGTGATTAGGAGATTTGTGAAGATGTTACACGTAGGATCCAAGCAGGGTGGCTTAAGTGGAGAAGCGCAGGTGTTATTTTGTGTGACAAACGTATACCATACCTCTGAAGTTGAAGGGAAAATTTTATAGGATGGCTGTTAGACTATCAATGTTGTATGAAGTAGTGTTAGGAAACAAAGAAACAACATGCCCAAAAAATAATTGTAGCGAAAATGAGGATGCTAAGATGGATGTGTGGTAAACCAGGAAGGATAGAATTAGAAACGAGCATATACGAGACATGGTAAATGTAGCTCTTATCCAAGATAAATTAAGAGAGAATCACCTCAGGTGGTTTGGACATGTCACACATAGACCTAGTAGTGCTCGGTTAGAAATAGTAATTTGATAAGTATTGATGGTAGAGTTAGAAGTATGGGAAGACCTAAACTTACATGGGTGGAAACGGTGAGAAAAGATATGATAACTTGTGGCCTTACAAACATTATTGCGCTAAACCGAGCAGAATGGACACCTAGGATTATGTTTGTTTATGTCTTGCATACTAAGATACGAAGATGATGAAGCGATGAAGGAATCGAGGCAATCGAAACGGAGTGGAAGCAAGCAGCGCAATAGCCAACAACAAGTGTAGTCGTACAGTCGACTACCACCCACTCAGAAATTTGGCGAGAGTTCAACGGTCAACAACACTTGTGTGCAGTCGACCGCGCATGGCTGGATGCAGCTTTTGGGTGCGGGTCTAGGTGATTCATTTGAAGCCTGAACTTGCCTTTAAGTTAGATCGTACGGCTCTTATCGTAAGGTTATCTCTTCATAAATATCTAATGGCTATTTTATCAAGATATCAAAGTAGGGTTTCTCTAGATCTCTATATATTGTTGTAATTGGCCTCCATTTAGAGCCAAGAGAGAGTACTTCATTGAAGAGAGTTTTTCTAGATGTAGAAGGCATGAATAATGAGTAAGTGATAGTACCCCAAAGATATTTGAGGATCTGAAGAATAGCCCTGTAGCGAACTAATGTAGGAACGGAAATAAATTGACTAACAATACTTATTGCATAAGCAATATCGGGTCTGGTCATGCATAAGTAGACAAGTTGTCCAACAATCTGCTTATATCTAGTGGGATCAGGAAGGAGCTCACCATCTGTGGGACGAAGCTTCACGTGAAGCTCTAAGGGAGTATCGGTTGATCGACTGTCATAGAGACATGCAATGGAGATAATGTCTTATGTGTATTTCTATGAGAAATGAGTATCCCCTGAGATCCATGGACAATCTCTAGACCTAGAAAGTAGCATAGTCTACCAAGGTTTTTCCTATGGAATTTCTAGTAAAGGTATTTCTGGGTGGATGCAATGCCTGTGGAGTCATCCCCAGTAATAATCATATCAACTTATAATAGGAGAAGTGCCCTCCCCTGCAGTGTTGATCGCATAAACATAGAGTGGTCCTGGGAACTTTAATTGAAATTGGCCTGTGTGATGACAAGGCAAAAACTATCAAACCAGGCTCGAAAGGCCTATTTCAGACCATATATAGCTCGACATAGATAGCAAACATGATGAGGATGTGTGGCAAGGCCAGGTGGGGGATGCATGTAAACAACATCAAATAAGGTACCATGAAGAAAGGCATTTTCCACATCCATCTGGTATAACAGCCACTGAAGGATGTCGACAGTGGCAAGGAGAGTGCGAACTATAATACTCTGTGCAACTCAAGTAAAAGTCTCATCATAATCAATTCCATGCTCCTGAGTAAAAATCTTCGGGCAACTAGACGAGCCTTGTGTCGCTCAATGGATCCATCATGTCAATATTTGACCTTGAAAATCCACTTGCAGCTAACAGGGTGGACGCCCACTAGAAGTAGAACAACATCTCAATTTCCGGTCTGATCAAATGCATTGAACTTCTCTGCAATAGCTTCCCGCCTGTCGGGATATTGAATTGCTTCCTGATAGGTTCTGGGCTCATGTGTGGAGTGTATAGTAGTGAGATATCCATGGAACTTTGGTAAGTAGGAAGCTAGGGTGGCAAAGCCAAACAGGCCAGAAGGACCAGTGGCATCAGGTGTATAACATGCCAGTGGGATGCCCAAAGTGGAACGTATAGACTGACGAACCAGTGGTGGATTGGCAGGGTGTGGGGGTGAGGCCAACGATGTGGGTGCATACAGTGGTAGGGATGTAGGTGGTGTGGGAGATGTCTTTGTAGGAGGAACAATAGGTTTAACATCTGTATGAGATGGGAGAGGAGCCAAAGGAGTGAAATCGAAAAAAATGCGTGCAGATGTGTCTAGGGAGGTAGGCCCAACAACTGAGGTATCGAGAAAACTAGTAAGGAGAGCCTTCCACAAATGAGACATACCGGAAAATACTAACACGACCTGCCGAAGGATCAAAATAACTATAATCTTTGTGCTCGAAACTGATACCTAGGTGAACACACTTAGCAGCACGGACGGTCAACTTCGTGCGCTTAGTAGGAGGATAAGGATGTAACAAATGCACCAAAAAATACGGAGTATACTGTAATCCGGTGGTGAGTGATAAAGAACCTCATAAGGTGTTGTACCAGATAGGATAGACAAGGAAGTGATGTTAATGAGACTGACAGAGGTCATAACAGCTTCATCCCAGAAAGAACGAGAAACAGAAGATGACAGTATAAGAGTGCGAGTCATCTCAAGAACATGACGATGCTTGCATTCTACTACACCATTATGTTCATGTGTGTGAGGACATGACTACTGAAAAAGTATGTTGTGAGACTGAAAAATTAATCACATAGTAGTGGAAGTGTACTCACGAGCACCATATGAGCAAAAGATTTTGATGTGCACACCAAATTGAGTGTGAATCATGGTAGTAAAGACCCGGTAAATATCAGGAATCTCAGATCGGTAACGCATAAGGAACACCCATATGTATCGAGTGAAATCATTGATGAAACTAACATAATAGAGATAGACTTTGTGAGAAGGTATTGGAGATGGTCCCCATATGTCAGAGTGAATAAGTTAAAATGCATGGGTGGACTGAGAAATACTTTTATTGCTAAAAGAAAGGGCTAAGTGTTTCTCCAACTTACAACCTTGACAAACAGATAATGAAGTGAAATTAAAATTTCTAAGAACACCACTACAGACTCAATTTTTCAAACGAGACTCACTAACATGACCTAAGCGTCTGTGCTACAAGTTGGCATCAGAACTGACGACACCAGCAAAACTATAATTAGAACCATGAGCATGAAGAAAATCTAGATGATATAGGTGACCACGTCGGCTAGCCCACCTAATCGTATGACCAGTCTGAGGATCCTGTATGGAACAACTCAAAGAAGTAAAGGTAATGATATGGCCACTATCGCATAAAACACTAATAGAAATAAGGTTCATGGATAAAGTATGAAAGGTAAAGTGAGAGTGAGAGTGCTAATAGATCCTGAGTGTGTAGTGAGGAGTAGTGACCATCGACAGCGTATAATGACGGTGAGTGAGTGGTAAGTGCAGTGCTAGTTGTGAAGAGTATATAATTGCTAGTAAGATGATGTGATGCACCAGAATCTAAAAACCAAAAAAAATTCATACTAGGAGTAACCGAGAAAGTATAGGTAGGGGAGCCAACATTGAAGGACTGACCTGAATTCTGAAGGTCCAACTGAGCGATACATTGCTGAGAAATATCATAAGGAGCAAGAGAAGGCATGACTGGAGTAATGACCATTGCACGAGGTGTACGAGAAGGAATATTGAGAGAAGGTAAACCCTGTTGCTTCCTGCACTACTGTGCCTGAACTAGAAGATGTGGATGCTGGATAAAATACTCACTATCAGTATGACCATTCCGCTGACAGTGGGTGCAAAAACGTAGACGACACATGCTAAAAGTGACAAGTTTGCTTGCAAATAGTGCAAAGGTGACTTAGACGATCAAGGACACTGTGATGGTCAGAAGGCGTAGGCATGGGGCCGGGGCGAGGTTTGCGGGAGGTGGTGGCACAAGGGGCAACAACAGGAACACTCTCACTGTTGGATGTTGAGGTTGAGTCAGGGGTTAGGAGAGTGCGCAAATGGATTTCTTCAGCAACCAGTTCAGCAATAGCAACTTCAAGATGGGGAACCAAGTCTCGGTGAATCAACTAACTGCATAGGGACTGGTACTCTCGACGAAAACCCATCATAAAGAATATAAACTAGCAACGTTCAAGAGTAACACGAGTACCATTATCCTCTAGTTGCTATAATTGTGTCGGTCTCCTCTTGCCTAGGTACACGAGCTTCGATGAGGGATCAAACTCAAGCGACCTCAGGGCGAACCTAGACCTCATTGACGAAGTCCGTGCCACCATCTGACGGACCATATATCAGCAGCGAATTGAGAGGTTATACAATAAGAAAGTCTGTCCGACCAACATCAAGGAAGGTGACATCGTACTCAGAAAGCTGACAATTTTCCAGCCCGTAGCCAGAGGCAAGCTAGCCCCCAATTGGGAAGGCCCATAGAAGGTCTCCCAAGTGGTACATCCTGGTACGTATCGACTCGAAGACCTGGGGGGGCAAAATGGTTAAGAGGCCCTAGAACGTGGAGCACCTCGTAAAGTTCCAAGAGGGAAAGTGAGGGAGAGCCTACTATTGTAATGGGAGCTACGCGCCAATTTCCCTGTAAACAAACATGATATAAAGGCAGGAGATTTTGTTTAATAAATCAAAGTTTGTGGATTTCTCAAATCTCTCACGTCCTCGCCCTTCGACTTGAACTTCGACCACCTACGTGTGATTTCTCAATCCCTCAAGTCATTGCCCCTCGCCTTGGACTTCGACCACCTACGAGGGATTTCTCAATCCCTCACGTCTTCGCCCCTCAGCTCGGACTTCAACCACCTATGAGGGATTTCTTAATCCCTCAAGTCCTAGCCCCTCGGCTCGGCTCGGCTCGGCTCAAGTCCTAGCCCTTCGGCTCAGACCTCGGCTACTCATGTCCTCGCCCGTCGGCTTGGATTTCGACCACCTACGAGGGATTTCTCAATTCCTCACGTCCTCACCCCCCAGCTTATACTTCGACCACCTACGAGGGATATCTCAATCCCTTACGTCTTCACCCCTCAGCTTGGATTCGACCACCTACGAGAGATTTCTCAACCTCTCACATCCATGCCCTTCGGCTTGAACTTCAACCACCTACGAGGGATTTCTCAATCCTTCAAGTCCTTGCCCCCCGGCATGGACTTCGACCACCTATGAGGGATTTCTCAATCCCTCAAGTCCTCGCCCCTCGGCATGGATTTCAACCACCTACGAGGGATTTCTCAATCCCTCAAGTCCTAGGCCCTTGGCTCGGCTCGGCTCGGCTCAAGTCCTAGCCTCTCGGCTCGGACCTCGTCTACTTACGTCCTTACCTCTCGGCTTGGAATTCAACCACCTATGAGGAATTTCTCAATCCCTTAAGTTCTAGCCCCTCAGCTCGGACCTCGGCTACTAATGTCCGCGACTCTCGACTTGGACTTCGACCACCTACGAGAGATTTCTCAATCTCTCAAGTCCTCACCCCTTGGTTAGGACTTCGACTCACCACTTACCCAAGTTTTAATTTGATTTGTGGACTTCTCCCACAGCGAGGACCTCCAAGCTCCGTGCTCCGAGCTGACCCCCCTGCCACTCGCTGGTAACCAGGGGTAGAGCAGCCTTCATCGCCGCTACCCCTAACTGTCAGAGGGCAGTAGGAGAGCCATCGGTCATGGGGACCCTTGGTCAATTTTTACTTTTAACACGCCTTTGGAAAGTGCCTCTATCCCCGTACTCCAAGTCGACCCCCTTTCACCCACTGGCAGCCAGGGGTAGAGCAGCCTTCATCGCCGCTACCCCTAACTGTCAGAGGGTAGTAGGAGAGTCACCAGTGACGAGTGCTCGCAGTGAAGTGATTAATGAAATGATGGGGGGGGGGGGGTGAGGTTTATATAGCCCAAAGGGGATGCACATTTATGGCATGAGAAGTCGAAATGTCTATTATATGCATTTATGACATTGGAAGACGAAACGTCGTCCATTACCAGTCATTCATGATCCCTCAGTCTCATACTCACCCCTCAGCCCAGACTTCAAAGACCCATCCTCAGAATTTTGATGTATGCACATGGCAAAAGAACCCACAAAAGACCAATACAATTATGTTCTCTTATTATTATTTCAACCAAAGAGAGTGTATCATTATAAGGACATACTTAATTACATCGTTCAAAATTGGCCTAGGGCTCCTGTATAGGAGCCATAGGGTTAATACAGACCAGTTCAAGGCCAGCTGAACGAGTTTGGTCTTTCGCAGGATCGCTCGGAGCCGCTAAGGTAGACACACCCACGATGGAGCTCTGTGCGTCAGAGGGCCTTGCTGGCCTGATTCTCGGGTTCGGCAACAAGGCTCTGGTAGAAGGGTAGGCGCTTCCGAAAGAAACAAACCGAGATCCGGACATCCCGAGCATTATCTTGTACCGTTGTACCTCTAACTCCTTCTCCACAATGATGTCACAAAGGAATGACTTAGACGACGACCACCGAGCGAAAGTGCTAGCCATCGAAAACACAACCTCCGCACTTCCCAAGTCATAGTTGGCTATCAGCTTCTTAAAGCGTGCCAGCTCCAAGTTAATTCCCTTTGACTTATCCATGAAGTATTGAATAGCCGCCTCTCGATCGTGGGTCTCTTTACGACACCGGGTAAGAGTGGACTCTAAGGCCGAGACCTTACCCCTAAGCCGCTCCGCCTCAGCATGACCAGGGTCTACTCCCGAGGTCAGATCTATCTGACAAAGGCAAACAGAGAAACAACATTCCGAAACCTATATACTTGGCTAAAATTTAGAAAAACTCACCTGGCAGATTACGCCCAAAATTCCAAGTCAAAAGATTCAGCCAAAAACTATTCATTACTCAAAAATGTATTTACAAAGGTGCAGTGGCCATTCCGCGTTTGGCAACTACAAAATTCGAAGTGAAAGGAGGAGGGAAAGCAAATAACAAAGCCTACTGTTGTAGGGATTGGTGAACCTCTTCTTCAGCAGTCGTCTCTGCATTGGGATCGACCGTGGTAACGTCCTCATCATCACCACCCTCGGGAGTCAGTGGGTGGTTGGGGAAGCTACATATCATAATGAAACTAACTAAGATCCAACTCAGGGTGGTTGTACTTGACGTGCAGGATCGCCAGGGCATAGACCTCATTCTGGGCCCCGATGACCTTATCCATGCAGGCCTGCTTGACCTTCCTTAGTTGCTTTTTGGCCGCCTTCCTTAGCTTGCCCTCTCTTTTCATGTTGGCGTCGTCTTGGGTAGCCAGCTCGGCCTGAAGAGCTTGATTGCGGGCCTCGAGTGCCATTTGCGCTATCTTAAGGTCTTTCATATCATGCTCGTAGTGCCAAAAACTCTTTCATTTAAGTCTATATCCGAGGGAATAAGACTTAGACAATATATATATATATATATACATAACAAGCTACACGAGAGTCGGAACAGAGTGAAGGTTACATGCATGCTCGCCAAAGCCCATTTCATGTAGCTGGACTCTATGGTGTCACACTCCCGGGTCTTTCGGTTCTGAGGTGGGGCGAGCTTCTCAACCACCTCGATGGCCACGGGACCCTCCAATACGGTGTTGCCGACCCGAACGGCCTAGTCCGGGGCCCACGGTTGAAGCCCCGCGTTGCCCATGATCACCTCGGACTCTGGAGTGATGGGGGGAGGCCACTCTTCACCACCTCCGTAACCTTCAGGATACTAGATCTTGGGGCCAACTTGGAGGCCTTCTGCTTCTTTGGCGTCGGTCGGAAGGTTCCTCCGAAACCCCCTTGGAGGGGACCTTCCTCTGCTTCCCCTGCTCAGCCCATTCGACCCTCCTCTTCTTCAACATCGCCCTCCATGCAGCGATCTCTGAGTCGTCCATATCTGCAAAGGAAAGAGAACCGTATAAGACGAAGAAAATTACTTGAATGAAAATTAGATAAAAGACATACTGGAAGGAATGGGGCTCAGTCCGATCCGAGCTAGATGCCCCTCCGTCACATTCGGCCGACCGATGTTGTTGCTCGAACATATCTGCTCGACATCTGCCCGCTCCTCTGCCGTCAGATCGACCTTGTGAGGGCCCTTAAGGTTGGGCTTATAAGAACTCCACGTTGTGGGTATCACCCAGGGTGTCAAACTCCGAACGATGAAATATTTCCCCTTCCACCCCTTCATTGAGTCCGGATGGCCATTGCCGACCTTCCTCAGCGAGGCGAGATGTAGTAGACTCCTTCATACTCGCCAGATGAATTAATACCCCAAACTGCTTGGAAGTAGTTCAGTCTCAGGGGCACGCCCCTCTCCTCGCAAAGAAGCATGAAGCATACGAGCTGCATCCAAGAGTTTGGCCCGTATTGCATCGGACTCAACGATGCCTAGGTCAGAACCCTCTAGATGAATGGGTGGAGGGGTAGTCGTAAGCCCGAGTTGAACGCGTCCACCTGAAACATGCAGAAGCAGGGAGCCAAGTTATCCGTAGGGCAAAGCTCGGGGCTGGGGATCAACAACTGGTACTCCTGACCAATGAAGTAGCTGGCTCAGATAATCGGAAGGTCGTTCGCAGTCATTATAGTTGGCATTTTGTCCATGGAAATTTTCTGTCGCCCAGGCGAGGACGGTTGCACTTCGTATCGGACCAAGTCCTCGACATCGTTCAGGTACATCCTAATGGTGCTCGGCTGCACGGTAAAGGGGACATCGAGTCTGACTTTAGGAGCTGTCTTGTCTAGGCTGTTTATAGGATGCACTTCATTTTTCTCCATCGGACATGACGACCCTTTGGGGTGGAGGGCACACCAAAGGAGCCAGATGGTGGTCCTTTACCGACGGGTCGTCCTTAACTTCCTCATCCCCCTCGGTAACATCAACTCCCACGTCATCCCCTACTCCCTCAATCAGCTCATCCTCCTCCACACCACCGAAAACTTCGACGTCATCACCATCCTCCCTGTGCACACTCCCTTCCGAGTCGCTTGACTCCACTACAAAGGGCTTTCTGCTGCAGAGTGGCATGACGTCGTAAACCTTCTCCACTGTTTCCTAAGATGTTGAGTCGGAAAGATGCAGGTCATCATCCCGACCCGATGCAGTGGCGGACGAACCAGATTGAGCCCTCGATATAATGAAAAAACTAACCTGTTTAAAAGTGCCGAAAGTTTGCTGAAAAAGATTGCCGCCGGTGATTGAACTGTACTAGAGAGAAAACTTGGGGACTTAGAGAAAGAGCGCAAAGGTGAAAAATAAGGAGATGGGTGTTGGAAATATAGTGAACCTAGCGACTCCTCGAAATCCTTAAACATGACATCATCATTACACGTGTCACCGTAGGAGTGGCCCACATAACGGCCCAATTTTTTCCCAAGACCAATTTCTCTCCAAGTCCGAAATGCTTGAGCCTCGGCATGCACTTCGGACATGCCAAACACAGAAACAAGGTTTTTGCCAATCACGCAGGCCACCTGGCTCGACGCTTGGCATGAATCTCGAGCAGGCACCCAACATTTCCATAAAGATGCCTCCACGCAAGGCCACCTGGCTCGATGTTCGACATAAATCTCGAGTAGGCACCCAGCATTTCCCCAAAAAATGCCTCCAAGAAAGGTCACCTGGCTCGACGCTCGGTATGAATATCAAGCAGATACGCAACATTTCCACAAAATTGCCTCTAAGAAAGTCCATCACGATTGACGCTCGACATGAACCTCGAGCAAGCACCCAACATTTCCACAAAAATGTCTCCAAGAAAGGCCACCTGGCTCGACGCTCAGCTTGAATCTCGAGCAGGCACCCAACGTTTCCATAAAAGTGCCTCTAAGCAAGGCCATCTAGCTCGATGCTCAGCATAAATCTCAAGCAGACACCCAACATTTCCACATAAGCGCCTCTAAGCAAGGCTACCTGGCTCAATGCTCGGCATGAATCTCGAGCAGGCACCCAACATTTCCACAAAAGTGCCTCTAAGTAAGGCCACTTGGCTCGACGCCGGCATGAATCTCGAGCAGGCACCCAGCATTTCTACAAAAGCGCCGCTAAGCAAGGCCACCTAGCTCGACGCTCGGCATGAATCTCGAGTAGGTATCGAGCATTTCCCCAAAACCACCACAACGTTCTCTGAGAAAATGCCTTCATCGAGACACTCGGCACCGAACCCAAGCTCTAAGCTTGGAGCTCGGCACGTACCTCGAGCAGTGCCGTAGCATTATCTCTGAAAATACCTCCATCAAGGTGCTCGGCACCGACCCCAAGCTCAGCGCTCGGCACGTACCTCGAGCAGCACCGCAATGTTCTCTCAGAAAATGCCTCCATCGAGGTGCTCGGCACTGGCTCTAAGCTCGGTGCTCGGCACATATGTCATGCCCCGCTTCCTAAAAATACGGAATACGAGCACATGACATTGGCCCAGCGAATGACTAAGTCACCCATAAGCTGTTTATCCGATTAACTCAACAATATAATCAATACAGAACAATTGCACAGGCAATAATAATAATTTCATGAACAATAATACTTGGAATGAAATAATATAAAATATCCAAATACAATAAACCAACGTCTGGAAACAATAAAAAATCTGGGTCATAATCCCAATACAATAATAGATCCCAAACACAATAGTAATAAGTCTCAATACAATAGTTCAATGAAATAACATTCAATTATAAAGCAATAGTTCTTTAGAAAGTTTGTTCTCCATTCCCAGGAGGCAATTCTCCTTCATTACCTGTGTACACTTCATCTAAAAAGAGAAGAAATTTTTTTCTTAGAGCAAGTCATGGACAGCAAGTAGAGAAAGTAGAGAACAATGGAAGAACGATATAACAATGAATTTAATGGATTAATGGGAATTAATAACATGGGACAATAACAATAATCAATATCATGACAATCGATGCAATGACTATAAACAATGGTTCAATATTCGATAACAATAATCAATGATCAATGTCAATAACACTTAGCCAATGTTCGATATCATTAGAAACAATGATGAACAATATGCAATATCGATGTGTAGTCCTTAAGTCTATTAATCATTTTAAATCCTAACTAATGCACGTACTACTGTGTCCCATATGTTCCATACCACAGGTTCGATGCATACAATCAATTTCGTTTAGACTATAGTGGTAGACTCTATAGATCATGTACTGGGTATGATGACGATAACAACATAACATGGGCCATTGAGACAACTTCTTGCACAATGACGATAACGATAATAACACGGGCCATGGTGTAATTTCTTAAACAATGACGATAACGATAATAACACGGACCATCATCTGAGTACAGTTTCTATATCATCAACTACTCTAGTCAATCCCTTAAACCCCGGCTTGTTAATTATTTATCAATAAAACAATACAATATGCAATTCGAGACATGAGGTGAATAATAGTAACAATAGGAGAACAATAGGATGATAACATGGATAGGACAATTAGAATGGTGAAGATAACCCATTAGGATCATGCAATACAACATACACACTTCGATTCATGCAATACAATGATATAGGATTAATTAATCTACTAAAAACTGAAAAGTGAAATTCTGGACAACAAGAGTAGTCCGTATAAAGATACAATTTTTCGCTGTTTCAGAACTCGAAAACTGAATCCGTCAGAAGTTATAGAAACTAGACTTCCACACGGTTCCAACACATATTTAAAGTTCAAAATCCGACAACAGTAGCTAGGTCAAACACATTGTTCTTTACAGATTTTATGTTCATGCAGAAATTCGACATCATGTTATTATATTTTTAGAATCAGTAAAAAGTCAATAATAAATTCATTAAAAAAATATTTATTAGACCACTAAACATGTTAATTAACAATCTGAAAACTATAAGAGCAAAATTTTAACATTTGATCATCCTTTTAATAGTTTAAGCATGAAAGATGCAAAAATCTGAAAATCCGGAAATAAAAACATAGCTATAGTAAAATGGGCATAACTTTTGCTACAGAACTCAAAATTCAGAAATTCAAGATGTTCTGGAAACTAGAAAGATAAGGCTACAATTATTATTCAGAAAGGTATTTATTTTAAGATCATTTACTGAGTCGAAAATAACAGACAACATAAAGACAACAAGCAACATACAGGGTTTTGGGTATTTTTCATGAAATAAAATAATTAAACATGATGGGTATCAATTGTATAGTCAATAAACTTCATAATTAGCACGATGGGTGTCGACACATGATAAATAAAATTAGAAACACACACATATGCTACTTTAACATCAATCAAACATCAAACGATCAATCAAACATACGACCCAGCAATTATCTCTATAATAATTAATCGTGTTATGATTATATGATTAACCCTATTATCAATTCTACATGAATGCATGAAAGATTTAAATCTTTAGATTCAAAAGTGGCACGATGTCAAGAATATTGGGGTTAGCTCGTGTAAACCCTCAATAGACCAAATGAAAGATAGTCAATCCAACGATATGATAATGAATATGATCAACATGCAAGAATTTTATTAAAACATGAATTTGATACGATGGTCAATTCAAGGGAAAAAGTGACTTGCCTTTTGGACAACGAAATTGAATACCAAGAATAACGGGATAAGGATCCCGAAGCAACAAACCCACGAACACACGAATCCACAAAATAGAACGTGTATAATACGTGCAAGAGGAGAGACAAGCAATAACAACAAGAGTAAAAAGACAACAATAACACTGAAGAGCTAGGGCTGGTAGAGGTCGTCGGCATCGCAGGCGGCAGCGCGACAGGGATGGGAGCGTCGGGGCGTCGCTACTGTGTTGGTCGATGGGACAGAGGAGTAACAGCGTGGCTTGGGGTTTTGGCATTGGCTCGACGGAGGAGGCGACTAGCGACGACTGGGAGGTCGACGGGAGTGGTGACGAGGGGGGGGGGTGGTCGGAGTTTTGCCGAAGAATTGGGGAAGATGGGTGAACAGTGGGTTTGACCGGGAGTTTTTGGATGGGGAGAAAGAAAACAGAGAGGAGAGAGAATATGAGAGAGAATAGACGGCTCTTAGGTTTCCATTTGTGCAATTTTAGGGTTTGCAATGGGATTATACTTATAGGGTTTAATTAGGGTGTTGGGTTAGTGGTTTAGGATCCCATAATAGTGGTTTTGGGTCAAGAACAAATGGAATTGGGTTTCAGGGTTCAATAAGAGATGGATCTAAAATAATAGGGTTCAAATAAAAATACCTACAATTAAGCAAAAGAAAATAGGATCGAAAAGAATAGCTCAATCAAGAAGAACAAAGAATTTCATGAATAAACTTAATTAAAATAATTAAGAAAGAAAAATAGAGTATTTTATTCAATCAAAATTAAAATTATTACAAAAAGGGAAAAAATGAAAATAGCGAAAACGGTAGTTACAACATACCTCAAGTAGCGCCACAGCGTTCCCTCAGAAAAATGCCTCCATCGAGGTGCTCGGCACCGATCGCAAGCTCGGAGCTCGGCACATACCTCGAGCAGTGCCACGACTTCCTTTCATAAAATTCCTTCATTCAGAGCTCGACACCGACCCCAAGCTCGGAGCTCGGCACGCACCTCGAGAAGCACCACAACTTTCTCTCGAAAAATGCCTCCATCGAGGTGCTTAGTACCGACCCCAAGCTTGGTGCTCGACACGTACCTCGAGCAGCGCCTCAGCGTTCTCTCAGAAAATGCTTCCATCGATGCGCTTGGCACCGACCCCATGCTCGGGGCTAGACACATACCTCGAGTAGTGCCACAACTTTCTCTTAAAAAATGCCTCCATCCGGAGCTCGGTACCGACCCCAAGCTCGGAGCTCGACACATACCTCGAGCAGCACCACAACTTCCTCTAAAAAAGCACCTCGCTCAGCATACTCGGCATTGAACCTCCTGGCTCGACGCTCTGCACCGACCCCTCAAGCTCGGCGCTCGGCACGGACTTCGATCAGGCCATATACCCTTACTCGGCTTGGCCCCGATCCCAAACATTGTTCCCAGGAGCTCACCATCTCATCTTCGCAAAACACTCTCCTATGCTATTCTCACAAGAACAAACTACTCCTCGACGGCTGGGGCACACAACCCTCCAGGAGTGGGGGGCTTATGATGTGGGTATAGATGACGTGGCCCAATCAGGGCCGTCAGATCTCTTTAGATTTTGCTCATTTCAGATCCTGTCAACAAGTCCAAGGGGCCTTCTACCACTTCAGGCCCATAAACAAACGGGTGTAACCCGGTCCATTAGGGTTAGTTACCTGTTTGCCTTTGCCTATAAATACCAGACCCCCTCCTCACTGCAGAAGGTAATCTCAAATTTTCCACCTAAACCCTAGTTGTCCAGTCTCTTTTCCAGTGACTTACTAGATCATCGGAGGATCTGTTGCCGGGATTTCACTAGGTGTTTATAGGCCTTCTGCAGGTACCCCGGTCATCTGAGCATCGGCAGCTCTTCTGAGCCGACTTCCAAGAACCTACCCGAGCCGCGTCAAGATTCGTCCTTTCCACTTTAAAAATTACAAGAACTCACACCTATTGCTCCCGCACCGAAAACAAGCAGCATCAAGAATCATCACCAAAATTCTGGACTATACTCTAGAAAGTTCAATATCTAGACTTATCTCATAGCTTCATTTAGAATCTTCCCATTTAATGAACTTTTCTAGAAAATTCCTCCAGAGAATTCTCCCACCAATCTAACCCAACTATAAATACCCCTTAGAGGTTGGCTATTTGGATCAATCTCCTATGAAGAGGAATAAAGTGAGTAGTAAAGAAGAGTGTGATAGTGAGGTAGAGTATAGGTGTTGAAACACCTAAAAAAAGAAAGAGTGTGTACTGGTGTGCAACAGATTTGTGAGTATATTTGTCACGCCCCACTTCCCAACATACGGAATATGAGTATGTAATGTAGACCCAGCAAATGATGTAAATACCATCCATAAGCTATACCAGACTAACTCAACAATATGCAATAACAAACACAACCACGCAGGAAGATATAATCACATGAATCAAGATAACTCCAATAATGAAATAATCTAATAAAAATAATATCCAACACAAAAAGAATCCAACATCTAGGAAAAACAAACTCTGGGAACATAAGCCCAAAACAAAGTACAAAGTCATAACAATGTTCAACAAATATACTAGCAAGAAAGTAAATCTAAGTAGTGCAATTCAGCTCCATCTTTAGAATCGTTGCTCACCAATTCCTTCTGGTAGAGCTCCTTCAGGACCTGTAAATACTTGATCTAAAAAGAAAGAAAAGAGTGTCCTTAGAGCAAGTCGTGGACAGTAAGTAGAGGAAAACAAAGAATAAAGGAAACATGATATTTTAAAAGGAAAAGGACATGATCAAGCCAAAGAACAAAGCAAAGAGCAGGCAATAGTATCAAAGGTCTATATTTAATCAAGTATGTACGGGATCAAGCATGAGATGATAAATGCAGGTTATTAATCATTTTATTAATCTATCTAGTGTACGTACTACTGCGTCCCATACCACAGGTTCGGCGCAAGCACACAATGTATGCTTTAGACTGATGGTGAATTCACAATTCGTGTACTCGAACCAGTAAATATCAGGCAGTATTTAATGTTTAGTGTCAGGGGTTATCAGGCAGTATTTTATGGCCATCAGTACAGGTCAGTACAGTAGGGTCTGACAGAGTACAGTTTTCGATTGTTCACTACCAAGTCATCTCATAATACCTCGGCTTGTTATCATTTTATTTCATCCTATGTGAGTATGCAAGAAGGTTTCAATGTTGTATGAGACTAAGTGTGACTAATTCTATTCGTTACAGACAAAGCAAGAAGCAAACATGTCAATAGAACACACATCACATAACCAGGACAGCATGACATTGCTGTACTAAAACATGGATTACTGCAACTACAGAAAAGCAAATTTGGACCCGTCAGAAGGTCTAGAAAGTAGTCTTCCACACGGTTCCAGCAAATATATATAAGGCATATAAAAGATACAGAAGCTAAGGTGAATCTCCTATTCTATTCAGATTTTATGTTCAGGCAGCATGTTATCAATTGTGTTCACCTATTTGTTTCAGGTCAGAAAACTCATCAAATAAATCTATAAAAATTCTGGGTCATTCCTACACATGTCTTGGTTCAGCCTAATTTATTTTAGATTTTTATTTTACGTTAACATGGTCAAATAAATTGTAGAACAACCAGATACACATGCATTTGTAAATTTGAAAATTCTGACACAGCTGTACTAAAATGATTATATCTAAAAGATTACACATCGGAATTCAAATCCGCAAAAAGGTTAGTAAACTAGACATTAGAGGCTAAATTTCATGTTCAGAAATTTATTTCAAAATATAACAGCAACATGGTTGAAAATCTAATTCAAAATGGAACACACAACAGTCCAGAATTCATTTGACATGGATAGGCAACAATTAAATCATACAATCATATTTTTCATGCAAATTAATGATCAAAGTGTCAATAGATGTTTAACATGCATAATTTTAGTTTCATAGATGCAATTTCACAAGCATGGTAATCAATCAAATTCAGTCTAAGAGGTTCAGTTCATCAAACGAGTCTACATATGGAACTAGTTATTTTCATGTAGTTGTGCATATGCAAGATACAACATGGATTAGGTTTTAGATCAAAGAGTGCGGCACGATGTTAAGAATATCTTGGGTAGCACGTGTAAACCCTCAATAGACTTAAAGGAGTTGTAAAATAATAGCATGATAAGGAAAAGGACGGGATCTACTTGCAGAGATCAAAGGAATCGTGAGCAAAATAAAGTACTAGTTCAAGAAAAGACTTGCCTGTTATTTAGTATATTCGAATAAATAGAATAACAGGATAAGAATCCTGGGCAACGAACCAAAACACGGCGAACCATGCACAAAATACGAACAAAAAAATAGCAAAACCCAAGACAGCAAATCCAGGTAAAACAGCACACCGGATCCAAGCAAACAGCATACAGCCACTTCGGATCCGCTACGCCTAGAACACCAAATAGCCAATCCCAACACTCTGGCTTCTTCTTCCGCAATTCGACAAAGAAAGAAAAGGAGAAAGCGGGAGAACTTTGGCGATGCAGCAGCGGTCGTGAAGCGACGGCAGCGGCGACCACAACACGGGTGGTGACGGTAGACGACCAAGCTTCGACGGCGAGGCAACTCTATTTTCCGCTATGAAAACAGGGGAGACAAAGCGACAGCGTTCGGGACTTGGATGAAGACGACGACGAGGATATGGGTTCTTCGGTGGTGGGGGTGCACGGAGGGCGAAGACGAGACGGTGACGAGGCTAGGGTGACGGCAGCAATGGGTTTTGAGTGGGAGATGTAGACAACGAGGTTGATGGCGATGGGGATGGTCAGAGAATGACGAGAGGTCGAAGGAGAGGGTGAGGGGATGAAGGTGGTGGTTGGAGAGGTGACGGGATGACGGTAGGGACGACAGGAAATATGGGTTTGGGCAGTTTGGGTGTAGGCGAAACAGAGAAGGTGATGGGATCGGGGAGAGAGAAAATGGCATATGAGAGAGGGGGAATAAAATATTAGGGTTTAATATGGGGGTATTTACAGGAGATTAGGAAATTGGGTTTTGGGTTGTGGTTTAGTGGGTTATGGGTACCGGTTTTGGCTCCAAAAAGAGGCAAACAAGCATAAAACAATGAGATAAACATAAAGCGGAACAAATCAACTCAAAATAGGAAGAGCAAAATTTTGCAATGAACCAAGAATAGCAAAATTCTACCAATAGAGCACAGAACGATCAAGCGAA
Source organism: Hemerocallis citrina (assembly GCA_017893485.1). Taxonomy (NCBI): domain Eukaryota; kingdom Viridiplantae; phylum Streptophyta; class Magnoliopsida; order Asparagales; family Asphodelaceae; genus Hemerocallis; species Hemerocallis citrina. Next base: position 83,766,504 of record CM030366.1, read on the forward strand.
AAAATAAAGAGCCCAAGAAAAGCAAAGATATAATATAACAAAATAATACTGATACAATAATCAAGGAAAGAAATAAAAATACCATAAAATCCAAAATAGGGGTTACAAATCCTACCCACCTTACAAGAAGAATTTCGTCCTCGAAATTCATACAAGAGGTACATAGGACGAACCCTGAACAAAACAAAACAAAGCACTACTCAAACAAATGAGGAAACCTCTCTCGAATGTTCTCCTCCAACTCTCAAGTCGACTCACCTGGCGAGTGAGGATTCCAAGAAACTCGAACCAACTTGATGACTCTATTCTTCAACACTTTCTCTCGACGGTCTAAGATAGAGACTGGTCGAATTTCACAGGATAAACCGGCCTCACAGACAAGTCTGAGTAGTCAAACACATGATTGTCATCCCTGATGTATTTCCTGAGCTGAGAAACATGGAATACATCATGGATACCTGCTAAAGCTGGCGGTAGTGCGAGACTGTAAGCTGCCTTGCCCACACGTTCCACAATATCGAATGGACCAATGAACCGAGGACTCAACTTGCCCCTGCCTCCAAAATGGATAACACCTTTCCAAGGCGATACCTTGAGGAACACATGCTCGCCTACCTCAAACTCTAGCGGTCTATGACGACAGTCAGCCCACTTCTTCTGTCGATCCTGAGCGGTCTGCAAGTGCCTTCAAATTTGAGCCACGACATCAACTGTCTTCGTGATCAAATTTGGACCTAAAAGCTTCCTCTCGCCGATATCATCCCAACAAACTGGCGATCTGCACTTGCGCCCATACAAAGCTTCAAATGGAGCAGCCATGAGACTCGTCTGGTAACTGTTATTATAAGAGAACTCAGCTAAGTGAAGATGATCTTCCCACGAACCTCCAAACTGAAGAACGCAGGATTTCAACATGTCTTCTAGGGTCTGAATTATCCTTTCTGACTGCCCATCCGTCTGAGGATGGAACACTGAACTGTAGCTCAACTTAGTACCCAGGCACCTCTGTAGACTCTCCTAGAACTGAGACCTGAATCTCGTATCTCTATCCGATACGATGCTGACAGGAACTCCATGCAGACGAGCAACCTCCTGAACATATTGCTTGGCCAAACTCTCTGTGGACTGACCCACACGGAAAGGAATGAAGTGAGCACACTTCGTCAGCCGATCCACGATCACCTAGATAGCATTATGACCCTTGGGACTCCTCGACAAAGCTGTCACAAAGTCCATCGTGATATGCTCCCACTTCCACTCTGGAATAGGAAGAGGTTGCAAAAGTCCCGCGGCCCTCTGATGCTTTGCTTTCACTTACTAACAGATCAGGCACTGGGCGATAAATCGAGCCACACGATAAATTGAGCCACATCCCTCTTCATGTCGTACCACCAGAAATGTTTCTTCAAGTTCCTGTACATCTTGGTATCACCAGGATGAATAGAATACGGGGACAGATGAGCTTCCTCTAGTAGCCTCCGCCTGACTTCTCCTCTAGGTACACACAACCTAAAGCCAAAATGAAGCACTCATCAGCATGAATGACCAAATCAGATCTCAATCCGGCTTCCATTTCACCTCGGAACTGCTGCAACTGCGGGTCACCCACTTGGGCTTCCTTAATCTGCTCAATCAAAGAAGACTGCAACTGCAACATCATGAACTGCCGATCTGATCCAGGAAGCAACACTTCCAACTCTAGCCTCCTCATGTCCTCCGCTATTTCCTTCTGCACAGTAAGGAACATAGCGACATGCCTTCTACTCAAAGCATTGGCACCAAATTTACTCTGCCCGGGTGATACTGCAAATTGATGTCAAAATCTGCCATCAATTCCCGCAATCTCCTTTGCCTTATGTTCAACTCCTTCTGCGTGAACACATACTTGAGGCTCTTGTGATCTGTGACTATCTCCACTCTATTCCCAAGCAAATAATGCCTCCACAACTTCAAGGTAAAAACCACGGCCGCGAGCTCCAGATCATGCGTGGGATAGTTCTTCTCATGAGGTCTTAACAGCCTCGATACATAAGCAACAACCCTGCCTCGCTACATCAGTACTGCTCCCAGACCTCTACCCGATGCATCACAATGGATCACAAAACCACCCGAACTGTCGGGTATAGTCAGCACAGGCGCTGACGTAAACCGATGCTTTAACTCAGCAAAAGCCTCATCACAAGCTGCATCCTAAACAAACTTCTGCTCCTTCTTGGTCAAACTGGTCAGAGGCCTAGCAATCTTCGAAAAATCCTGAACGAACTTTTGATAATAGCCGGCTAAACCAAGAAAACTCCGCTCCTCAGGAACAAACTTCGGGATAGGCTAATCCTTGACCGCAAAAATCTTCGCTGGAATCACAGAAACACCAGCACCAGAAATAATGTGGCCCACAAAAGCAACCTGATCCAGCCAGAACTCACACTTATTGAGCCATATAGCTGGTTCTCCCTCAAGGTCAGCAGAACCACCTTCAAATGCTCGACATGATCTTTTCTATTTTGAGAATATACCAATATGTCGTCAATGAAGACCACAACAAACTGATCCAAGAACTGCAAAAACACCCGGTTCATCAGACTCATGAACTTTGTCGGTGCATTAGTCACTCCGAAAGGCATTACCAAAAACTCGTAATGCCTGTACCTCGTTCGGAAAGCCATTTTCGGAACATCCCCTGACTTCACTTTGACTTGATGATACTCGAAATGAAGATCCAACTTCGAGAACACTGAAGCACCTCCTAATTGGTCAAACAAATCGTCAATCCTCGGCAATGGATACCGATTCTTGATAGTGACATTGTTCAACTCTCTGTAGTCAATGCAAAGTCTGCGGCTTCCATCCTTCTTGCTGACAAACAGAACTGGGGCTCCCCAAGACAAAACACTAAGCCGGATAAAACCCTTATCAAGCAGCTCCTGAACTTGCACCTTCAGCTTTGCCAATTCAACCGGTGCCATACGATACAGACTCTTGGAAACAGGCATCGTGCCTGGTTGAACATCAATGCTAAACTCCACATCTTGGTCTGGTGGCAAGCCGGGCAAATCCTTGGGAAAAACATCAAGGAAATCCCATACAACTAAGGGTGCAAAAACCCCATCAGAACTCAACAACACAAGCAAAACAGCCTTGGGATCCATCGATATTTTGACACGCCCTGACGGTGTCTCACCCGTATGGAAAACAAACTCTGGTTGACCAGAAAACCTGAAAGTCACCTTCTTCTCCTGATAATCAATCACGGCACAAGAAACACCCAACCAGTCCATGCCTAGAATGACATCGAAACTGGAATTGGGAATCACAATCAAATCAGCCCAGAACTCCACACCACCAATCAGCAACAGACTCTGCTTGCATAACCTAGAACAGACAATGACATCTCCACCTGTGGTGATGTCCCAAACTGTGGGCATAGCACCGCTAGTCAAACCATGCTGATCAACAAACCAAAAGGAAATGAAAGAGTGGGTAGCACCAGAATCAAACAAAACAAGAGCTGAAAGGGAGAAGACTAAAATCACACATAGAAGAAGAAGATCAAACAAAAGAATAAGGTTCTAGCAAGATATATACACGAGTAATTGTACAATGAAGGAAAAATAACATGCAGAAAACAAAGAAAAGAAAGTACAACTACTGTGATATACCTGCAACCACTCCAATAGCAACCACCGCTTCCTCAACTGTCAGGTTATAAGCTTGACCACGACTTCCAGTCTGGCCTCCTCTAGGAGTCACACGCCTCTGCTCAAAGGTCTGTCTCTGCGGGGGAATAGGCAGTCTAGCCTGACTGCAAGCCAGTGCTCCCTACTGAACGGTACCTCTAGCCTGAAAAGCTACCCTACTCCTGGGGCAGTCCTGAATCATATGATCACTGCTGCCACAAGCAAGGCATAGTCGGTTTGCTACCCTACAGTCCCGTTGTGAATGCCCAACCTTATGACAATAGCCACAAGTCTTGAAAGTCCTTGGAACAACAGGTGCGTACGGCTGTGCCCTCGCGGGAGGAGGTGGAACTAGCCTCCAGATAGGTCCTCCGGTAGGCTGAGCTGGAACAGGGTGCGAAATAGCCTGCTGGGGAACACCAGATCTGCTGAGGGTCTGCTCCTGAATCCGAGCAACATCAGAACATCGGCATAGGCACGAAGCCAAAGAGCAGCCAAACGGTCCATGATGGGAAAACTCAAGCCCGACTAAAATCTGCGAGCCTGATCCTCATCAGTGGCTACGAGGGCAGGAGCGAAGTGACTGAGCCGAGTAAACTCTGCAGCATACTCGTCCACAGAATGATTTCTCTGATGAAGACAATGCTCAAATTAATACTGTCATAGATGAAGTAGGCAACAACAATGACATTTAAGAACATTATCTAGCTCACCTGAGTTAGGGAAACAAATTGTCATTCCATCTCCGCCTTGGTAACACTGGGAAAGAACTTTGCCATGAAGCTCTCAAAGAAAGTGGCCCACTCGATGGGTCGCGCCATCCTTTCTGTAATACCCCGATTTTTCTTAATACATAAAGACTAGTTATTTTTCATATGGTATGCTTGTGTAGCATGTGACTATTATTTTCTCCACATGATAAATAAAGTGTATTATTTCTTATAAAGCATTTTCTTAAAGCCCAATGTTGATTTACTTATTTTCCTTTTTAAAAAAAAATATTTATTTGGCCCAAATGAACTTAAGCCCATGAATTCAACCTTTTATTTTCCTACAACTTATTTTGTGTAACACTTTTTATATGAAATGAAACTTATTATATTTTTGTACAATTTTATTAGTGTGAGTTGTGCATGCACGTGCATTTTGCATACACGTGCATTGAGCACACTCTTTGCACTCTTTGGCCGGATTGAGGGTAGGGTAGTGGGATCATGGGCGGTTGGATTGTGTGAGTGTGGGTAGTTTCTCAACTCCCTAATGCATCTCAACCTTTGATCTTGTAACTCCCCAATAGATCTTAGCCCTCTATTATATTTATCTCCTAGTATAAATACCCCTCCCATCTCTCTATCTCTCTTACACTAAGATTTTCTAAGAGTAAGTGAGAGTATTTGTGAGTTGTGTGTGTGTGCCGTTCTGAGGAGGCCGAGTAGCATCTGAAGGTTCGGTGTGGAGCAAAGGAGCAAGGTGCAAGGAGCAAGAAGGCGTTCACTATCTTGAGGAGCTTTTTGCGGGATTTTCGATTATTTCTTCATATAAGGTGGGTGTTTCTCAGGACTTCTAATGTAGGAATGATACCATAATTATTATGATTGCTATCATGTTATAAAAAGTAAATTGAATGTAGTAGAAATTGTTTGATCATGCTATTAATATTGAGAACGGAACTGTCGGTACAGTCGACTGCCATGTGAGCCAGCCGACTGGTACGAGACACTATTTTCATAATGTGTTGATAAACATGTGTGCAAATAGACTTGGTGGTGTGATTACTAAATTGATATTTTTCCCTATGACACATATGATGGAGGGAAGGTAAATGAATGAAAAGAGCTAGTGATGATTAATAACTTAGAATTGTCGGAGCAGTCGACTGATGTTGTGTTAAGTCGACTGGTACTTCAATCTGATTGTGACTATTTGGAAGTTCCATAAATTAAGATATTCCAGTATGTAGACCCAGCATGATGACTTGAAATTTATATCTTTATCTTCGTAAGGAAGTTATGAATACGTGTGAATGCATGTTTAAAAGATTTCCCTTGAGGAAGAGACAACATTCGTAACTTGAAGTTTCGTGATTTTAACATTACTGAACAAGAGAACTCTGTTTATGAAACATGAATTTATGTATACTGTAAATTGATACCATGATACAAGTACATGTAAGAACTGTAAGATAATTCTTTAATTTGAAAAGTGGGTCTGTCCAGTCGACCGAATGCGTGTAGCAAGTCGACTGATCTGGACTTGGAATTGTGCTGTTGAAATCCCAGGACAGACGACTGATGGATGAACAGTCGACTGTCATGTGGACAATATTGTGAATATGAAAGTTGCGGGACAGGCGACTGGTTGTGTACAACAGTCGACTATCCCGAGCATTTATGAAGAACCTGTATGTGACTGTATGAGTCGACTGGTGTTCTTCCAAGTCGACTGTACAGAGTGGACTTTGATATACTTGAATTCATGTTATTTACTGTTGGTAATTTTGAACTTTATGAATTAAGTCGATGGACTCTGTTTATGGCTATATGAATTATGTGAAATGAATCATAATTGAGAATTGAGAATTAAATGAAAATATAAAAAAAGCTAAGATCATGATGAGAAAGTCTGTGAGACTCTAAAATGAAATATGAGCTGATGATGCTCAATTGGATATTGTGAAGTTGAAATCGAACGAAAGAGTAGCTAAGTCTCCTCGGCAGTGAAATGAAATGATATTGAGAAATAGACCAGGTTGGTCATGTGAAATGAAATGATAAGTCCGGTTGATGGAGAGGCTAACTCTAGAGCTTGATTTTTATTCATGATTCTAATGTAACTTTAATACATAGTGTGGAGGTGATGAAGGTGAGAGAAAAATATGAGTATGAGAGCTAGGGTACGGTGCGGGTGTGTGAGCCGCAGAATGCATGCTTGATGAGTCAAGACATGGCGCGGGCACAACTCAGTAATGATTGGACTTTAGTCACGCTTATGGGATGTTTTGGTGACTGCAAGAGGATTGTGTTCAGGGAGGAGGCTGAATTGTCGCAGAATGCATGCTTGACGAGTCAAGACATGGCGCGAAATTCTACTCCAGGGGCCAGGATACATGCTTGTACTCATAGAATCATCTAGGATACTCACTGAAATTACAGAAGTAGAGTAAGTCATGGCGGGGGATTGAACCCTACAAAAATAAAGAACGATTAAGAGGCTTGCCCTCGAACCTATGTAGTATGGGATGCATAGAATTCGAACAAGTGCGCATTAGTGTCATGTTAATTAAATAAATTGCATTAAAGATTAAGTGCACAATCACGACACGACATCTTTAAAAGTTCCCTTTTGTCTTTACATGCTTATTATGAACAAATCGTGATTTTGTTAAGAAATGAGATTCATTATACTGTTTCTGGCATAGAGAGGATGGCCATGTATAATTATCGTCGGTTGAATAAACTGACGTACCCACAGTTTTGTATGCAGGATAAATTACATGTAAAGAGGAATGGATGCATAAAGATCTCATTATGTTGTTGTTCATTTATGTAAATGTTGTATATTTTGCTTCCGCTGTGTAAATTTAAATGTAAGATGTTGTAACTCTGATGTAAAAAGAAAAGTTTGAATTTCCTTGTAAAATTGTACTCAAAGAAAGTGAAAAGATCCTGAAGAACATCTCGAATTCAGTGATTTGGAATTCGGGGCGTTACAGAGTGGTATCAGAGCCACGCTTTCTACACTTTCACACTTGTACAAATTTATAGGGAACGACACCCTAGATGTGGACATTAGAGTGTGTGTTTGAATCTAGAGATTTAAATGTAAGTGACTTACATTTGTGTTGCTCTAAGATTTATGCTTCTTCCTCTCTATTTCTAAGATGGCTAATCACTTCGACCCTGCTGGAGGCGACGACTGGCATATTATTGAGGAAGAGTACCATCCTGGACAGGCTGATTCTGAGGACGAGTATCACCCTGGGCAAGCAGATTTCGATGATGAGGAGTACTCTGAATCTCGAGAGATCACCCCACCGCCGGATTCATCTGACGATTCTTTTTCCGATGAAGAAAAGGGACCAGCTCTGAGTGGCACTGTGGCTTCTCTTCAGAGGCAAGTGGATACCCTGAAGTATAGAGTTGGAGCTTTGGAAGCTCAGCTGGCGCAGCGGAAGGCCGATTTCTCTGTTCTCAGTCACCGAGTATGGGAACTTGAGAAGAGAAAGAACCTAACTGATGTGTTGAAGGACCAAGTGGATGAACTGCAGGATGAACTTCGAGCAGTGAAGAGGACCCGTAGAGATTAGATTGTCCTAGCTTCTATTTTCTTCTATTTCTGATGTCAAAAATGTTTTAATTCGAATGTATAAACTTTGGAATTCAATGAAATGCAAGTTAGTTTAATTTCTTGTCTTATACTTCGAATTTAATGGATCTTTTGCATCAGAATATGTCGAGAAGGGGGGTAAGGAATGGTGAAGGTTTGGATCTGGAGACTGAACTTGCAAGGGTTTACCAGACGCTGAATGCAGTGGCTGCGAACCAAGGAAGGGGACCGGTGAATCCAGTACCCGAGGCAATTAAGCTAGTGGAATCGTTCAAGAGAATGAAACCACCTGTGTTCGAGGGAAAGTCAGACCCAGATGCGGCTGACAACTGGATTCGGCAAGTGGAGACAATCTTCGAGGTGTTGGAGACACCGGAAGGCAGCAAGGTCAAGTTGGCGACTTTGCAGTTGGAGAAGGATGCGGCTGTTTGGTGGCAGTCGATGAAGAGGACCATGGGTGGCTTGTTGCTTGGCTGGGAGGAATTTCTGGAAGAATTCCGCAGCCATTATTTCCCCTCCGACGTCCAGGAGAAGAAGGCCATGGAGTTTCTGTCACTCCAGCAAGGCAGCATGTCAGTAAGGGAGTATGAGACTAAGTTTACTCAGCTCTCCAGGTATGCTCCAGAACTGGTGATGGATGAGGCGAAGAAGGCTCGCAAGTTCGAGCATGGTCTGAGGCTAAGCTTGAAGTCTCGTATGATACCTCTTGGTATCAGGCGATTCGATAAGCTGGTCAAGAGGGCGGCAGCGACGGATGCGGATATGGAGCAGTTCCATGTTGCTCAGCACCAGAGGAACAACTGGCAGTCCGAGAAGAGGCCTGCACCATCGGGGAGTTTCAAGGGGCAACCATCTGCACAGAGGTTCAAACCGACAGGGGCGAACGCTGTCAGTGTAGCTGGAAAACCTGGAAACGATGTAGGGAGACCTTCTACAGTCACTTGCTTTAACTGTGGTGAAGTGGGACATTACCAATCTCGATGTCTCAAACCACGGACTGGCAATCACAATGTGTCAATACAACAGACTGGGAAGAGGCCGTACCAGTCAGGGCGAGTATTTGCTTTGACGGAAGCTGATGCTGAGGAAGCGGATCAGGTCATCTCTGGTACGAGGGCTGATATTTAGTGTGGTTTTGTCATTTCTCCTTCCCGTTCATATTGTGAAACTGTTATGTAATGGTGTGTATTATGTAACAGGAGAACTCTATCTTAATGGAAAGAAAGCTATTGTATTATTCGATACTGGATCCTCTCATACTTTTGTGTCTCCTAGATTTGCCAAAGTGTTGGGAGCTGAACCAAAGATTTTTCCAGGCAAGATCTTAGCAGTAGCTACTCCATCAGGGGAAACTTTAACCACTGATCGGTATTACGCTGATTGCGAGATTGTGATTGGAGATCGAATCTTTGGCATTGATCTGATCGAGCTGACTATCTTGGGAGTCGATGTTATCATTGGCATTGATTGGATGTCGGTGTACAGTGCAAGCATCGAGTGTAAGACCAAGACCGTAACAGTGAAAGCTCCAGGTGGACCTGAAGTCACTTTCCAAGGGAAGTTGAAGTGTTCTAAGCTGGTGGCAACTATCCGCAAGGAAGAGACTCCTGTGAAATTGCAAGGGATTCCGGTGGTTCGGGACTATCCGACAGTGTTCTTGGAAGATTTTCCTGGGTTACCTCCGCATCGTGATGTAGAGTTTAACATCACTGTTCAACCAGGAAGTGCACCCATTTCTAAGGCACCTTATAGGATGGCTCCAGTGGAACAGGATGAAGTGAAAAGGCAGATTGAGGAACTGATGGGAAAAGGCTTTATTCAACCTAGTGCGTCACCTTGGGGAGCACCAGTGCTTTTGGTAAAGAAGAAGGATGGATCGATGAGGATGTGTATCGATTACCGAGAGCTGAATAAGGTCACTGTTCAGAACAAGTATCCGATTCCTCGAATTGATGATTTGTTCGATCGTCTACAAGGAGCAGCTGTATTCTCCAAAATAGATCTTCGATCAGGTTACCACCAAGTTCGAGTGAAAGCTGAAGATGTGCACAAAACTGCATTTAGAACTCGGCATGGGCATTACGAATTCTTAGTTATGCCATTCGGAGTGACGAATGCACCTGCAATCTTCATGGATTTAATGAACAGAGTTCTGAGACCGTTCATTGATTCTTTCGTCGTGGTGTTTATCGACGATATTCTCGTGTACTCCAAGTCCGAGGAGGAGCACACTGAGCATCTGGCAGCAGTTTTGCAGAAGTTGGAAGAGCAGAAGTTTTATGCCAAGTTATCCAAGTGCGATTTCTGGAAATCGGAAGTGGCATTCCTAGGTCACATCCTTTCTAAGGAGGGAGTGGCAACTGACCCTCAGAAGATAGAGGCAGTGAGAGATTGGGCTAGGCCTACTACAGTGAAGGAAGTCAGAAGTTTCCTTGGGATGACTGGATACTACAGGAGATTCATTCAAGGTTATGCTCAGATAGCTGTGCCGCTTACTGAGTTGACCAAGAAGAATGTGAGCTTCAAGTGGACCGAGCAATGTGAGGCGAGTTTTCAGGAGTTGAAAGATAAGCTGACTACTGCACCTATCTTGGCTTTGCCTAGAGCTGGTGTTGAGTATGATGTTTATAGCGATGCTTCACATCGGGGGCTTGGTTGTGTCTTAATGCAAGAAGGAAAAGTAATCGCTTATGGGTCTAGGCAACTACGACCGCATGAGAAGAATTACCCGACTCATGATCTGGAGCTGGCGGCGATCATCTTTGCTTTGAAGCAATGGAGGCACTATGTGTACGGTGAGAAGTTGAATATGTACACAGATCACAAGAGCTTGAAGTATATATATCAGCAGAGGGATCTCAATCTGAGGCAGCGGAGATGGTTGGAAGTGCTCGAGGATATGCGACCTGAGATCAAGTATCATCCTGGAAAGGCTAATGTTGTGGCTGATGCACTTAGTCGCAAGAGCAGTTTGGCCAGTTTGATTACAACTCAGAAGCATCTGATTGAGGAGTTAGATCGAGCAGGTATTGAGGTTGTCTTGCAAGGATTGGGAGCGTCTTTATCTCAGTTAAAGCTTTAGCCTACTTTGAATGCAAGGATCATTGCAAGTCAGGAAGTTGATGCTGATATCTTGGAGATGAAGGAACAGGTTGGTGCTGGCAGGTTGCCCGGTTTTCAAACCAGGGATGGAGTGTTGTGGTTCGGAGATAGGCTGTGTGTTCCAGATCAGGCGGACCTGAAAGAGAGTATTCTTCAGGAGGCGCATGCTACTCTTTTGTCGGTACATCCTGGGAGTACTAAGATGTACAAGGACATCAAACAGCATTTCTGGTGGTCAGGTTTGAAGCGGGATGTGGCCGAATTTGTCGCGAGGTGTGAGGTTTGTCAACAAGTCAAGGCCGAAAATCAGGACCCGGAGGTCTATTACAACCGTTACCTATTCCGGAATGGAAGTGGGATAACATCAGTATGGATTTCATCACGGGATTGCCTAAGAGTTCTAAAGGCAATGATGCGATTTGGGTTATAGTCGATCGACTAACCAAGTCCGCTCACTTTTTGGCAATGAAACTCACTGCTTCGATGGACAAGTTGGCTGAGATGTATGTTGGTGAGATTGTCCGACTTCATGGTGTTCCCTCAACTATTGTGTCTGATCGAGATGCGCGGTTTACTTCGCATTTCTGGAGGAGTCTTCAGGCAGCTTTGGGTACCAAAACAGTTTTTAGCACTGCTTTTCATCCACAGACCGATGGGCAGACCGAGAGAGTCAATCGTATTCTTGAGGATATGCTTCGGTGTTCCATACTAGACTTCGGAGGCAGTTGGGAAAGGCATTTACCTTTGGTAGAGTTTGCCTACAACAACAGTTTTCAGGCTAGCATCGGAATGGCGCCGTATGAAGCTTTGTATGGCAGGAAGTGCATGACTCCTGTTTGCTGGTATGAGGTTGGGGAGCGTCAGTTGTTTGGTCCTGAGCTTGTGCAGCTGACTTCTGAGAAGATTGATCTGATCAGGAAAAGGTTGGTGGAAGCTCAGAGCAGGCAGAAAAGCTATGCAGACAACCGGAGAAGGGACCTTGAGTTTGAGGTTGGTGACTTCGTCTTTCTGAAGGTATCGCCCCGTAAAGGTGTGGTTCGATTTGGCAAAGGCGGGAAGTTAGCCCCGAGGTTTATAGGCCCGTATAAGATATTGAAAAGGATCGGGAAAACTGCTTACCGGCTTGAATTACCGGGAGAGTTGTCTCAGGTGCACAATGTCATTCATGTGTCTATGCTGAGAGGTTACATTCCAGATCCGAGTCATCATTTGCCTGAAGTGCCGGAAGGTTTGCAGTTAGACCTGAATTACATCGAGACTCCTGTTGAGATTGTTGACCGTAGGGAGAAAGTCTTGAGGAATAAGACGATACCGATGGTCAAGGTAGTCTGGAGAAACCACTTGGTTGAAGAGGCTACTTGGGAATCTGAGGAGAAGATGTTGAAGGACTATCCTGAGCTTTTTGCTTGATTGTATTTTTGTTTGATTGTATCTTTGTATCTTTTGTTGTTGTTGTGTTTTCTGTTTTCTCGCTCTTGGCTGTAGTTCCGGGGACGGAACTATTCTAAGGAGGGAGTGATGTAATACCCCGATTTTTCTTAATACATAAAGACTAGTTATTTTTCATATGGTATGCTTGTGTAGCATGTGACTATTATTTTCTCCACATGATAAATAAAGTGTATTATTTCCTATAAAGCATTTTCTTAAAGCCCAATGTTGATTTACTTATTTTCCTTTTTAAAAAAAAAATATTTATTTGGCCCAAATGAACTTAAGCCCATGAATTCAACCTTTTATTTTCCTACAACTTATTTTGTGTAACACTTTTTATATGAAATGAAACTTATTATATTTTTGTACAATTTTATTAGTGTGAGTTGTGCATGCACGTGCATTTTGCATACACGTGCATTGAGCACACTCTTTGGCCGGATTGAGGGTAGGGTAGTGGGATCATGGGCGGTTGGATTGTGTGAGTGTGGGTAGTTTCTCAACTCCCTAATGCATCTCAACCTTTGATCTTGTAACTCCCCAATAGATCTTAGCCCTCTATTATATTTATCTCCTAGTATAAATACCCCTCCCATCTCTCTATCTCTCTTACACTAAGATTTTCTAAGAGTAAGTGAGAGTATTTGTGAGTTGTGTGTGTGTGCCGTGCTGAGGAGGCCGAGTAGCATCTGAAGGTTCGGTGTGGAGCAAAGGAGCAAGGTACAAGGAGCAAGAAGGCGTTCACTATCTTGAGGAGCTTTTTGCGGGATTTTCGATTATTTCTTCATATAAGGTGGGTGTTTCTCAGGACTTCTAATGTAGGAATGATACCATAATTATTATGATTGCTATCATGTTATAAAAAGTAAATTGAATGTAGTAGAAATTGTTTGATCATGCTATTAATATTGAGAACGGAACTGTCGGTACAGTCGACTGCCATGTGAGCCAGCCGACTGGTACGAGACACTATTTTCATAATGTGTTGATAAACATGTGTGAAAATAGACTTGGTGGTGTGATTACTAAATTGATATTTTTCCCTATGACACATATGATGGAGGGAAGGTAAATGAATGAAAAGAGCTAGTGATGATTAATAACTTAGAATTGTCGGAGCAGTCGACTGATGTTGTGTTAAGTCGACTGGTACTTCAATCTGATTGTGACTATTTGGAAGTTCCATAAATTAAGATATTCCAGTATGTAGACCCAGCATGATGACTTGAAATTTATATCTTTATCTTCGTAAGGAAGTTATGAATACGTGTGAATGCATGTTTAAAAGATTTCCCTTGAGGAAGAGACAACATTCGTAACTTGAAGTTTCGTGATTTTAACATTACTGAACAAGAGAACTCTGTTTATGAAACATGAATTTATGTATACTGTAAATTGATACCATGATACAAGTACATGTAAGAACTGTAAGATAATTCTTTAATTTGAAAAGTGGATCTGTCCAGTCGACCGAATGCGTGTAGCAAGTCGACTGATCTGGACTTGAAATTGTGCTGTTGAAATCCCAGGACAGACGACTGGTGGATGAACAGTCGACTGTCATGTGGACAATATTGTGAATATGAAAGTTGCGGGACAGGCGACTGGTTGTGTACAACAGTCGACTATCCCGAGCATTTATGAAGAACCTGTATGTGACTGTATGAGTCGACTGGTGTTCTTCCAAGTCGACTGTACAGAGTGGACTTTGATATACTTGAATTCATGTTATTTACTGTTGGTAATTGTGAACTTTATGAATTAAGTCGATGGACTCTGTTTATGGCTATATGAATTATGTGAAATGAATCATAATTGAGAATTGAGAATTAAATGAAAATATAAAAAAAGCTAAGATCATGATGAGAAAGTCTGTGAGACTCTAAAATGAATTATGAGCTGATGATGCTCAATTGGATATTGTGAAGTTGAAATCGAACGAAAGAGTAGCTAAGTCTCCCCGGCAGTGAAATGAAATGATATTGAGAAATAGACCAGGTTGGTCATGTGAAATGAAATGATAAGTCCGGTTGATGGAGAGGCTAACTCTAGAGCTTGATTTTTATTCATGATTCTAATGTAACTTTAATACATAGTGTGGAGGTGATGAAGGTGAGAGAAAAATATGAGTATGAGAGCTAGGGTACGGTGCGGGTGTGTGAGCCGCAGAATGCATGCTTGATGAGTCAAGACATGGCGCGGGCACAACTCAGTAATGATCGGACTTTAGTCACGCTTATGGGATGTTTTGGTGACTGCAAGAGGATTGTGTTCAGGGAGGAGGCTGAATTGTCGCAGAATGCATGCTTGACGAGTCAAGACATGGCGCGAAATTCTACTCCAGGGGCCAGGATACATGCTTGTACTCATAGAATCATCTAGGATACTCACTGAAATTACAGAAGTAGAGTAAGTCATGGCGGGGGATTGAACCCTACAAAAATGAAGAACGATTAAGAGGCCTGCCCTCGAACCTATGTAGTATGGGATGCATAGAATTCGAACAAGTGCGCATTAGTGTCATGTTAATTAAATAAATTGCATTAAGGATTAAGTGCACAATCACGACACGACATCTTTAAAAGTTCCCTTTTGTCTTTACATGCTTATTATGAACAAATCGTGATTTTGTTAAGAAATGAGATTCATTATACTGTTTCTGGCATAGAGAGGATGGCCATGTATAATTATCGTCGATTGAATAAACTGACGTACCCACAGTTTTGTATGCAGGATAAATTACATGTAAAGAGGAATGGATGCATAAAGATCTCATTATGTTGTTGTTCATTTATGTAAATGTTGTATATTTTGCTTCCGCTGTGTAAATTTAAATGAAAGATGTTGTAACTCTGATGTAAAAAGAAAAGTTTGAATTTCCTTGTAAAATTGTACTCAAAGAAAGTGAAAAGATCCTGAAGAACATCTCGAATTCAGTGATTTGGAATTCGGGGCGTTACACTTTCGGATTCATCCCACCACCAGATGTGAGCGAGATCCACCAATTGGATGCGAACCACATCCACACGATCTGCCTCGACAACACGAGCAGCGATCAGCAGTTGCTCCGTCCGGATAAGCCATTGCTCAGCCTTCAACGGCAACTCGGTACCCGAAAACTTATCCGGGTGTAGCCTCATAAAATCCGCTACTGTACCAGGCCTAGGTAGCAGAGGCCCAGGTGCAGGTCCTGCGGCAGGTCCATTGGCCGCCAAAGTGGCTTTCATCAGCTCATTGTGCTCCTGCTGGAGAGCCATCATCTACTGAATCATTTGGAGAATAGCAGCGTTGTCTGGCTGCTCATCCCCCTCAGGCGAGAAGAAGAAGAATTCCCATGAGCCATAGCCTGAAACATGAGCAAAGATGGTCAGTACCCAGATGATATGTTGGTTATTATATGCATGCATTCATGTGATCATCGTGGTGTACACATTACTGAGTTAACCCGGCTAGAGCCAAACTTGACTAATATATCAATCAAAGTCAAACCTCATAAAGATGGTCATGTTTCACTGATATATTATCCAAAGTACTAGTTCAAGAAGAAAATTTCCTGATATTTAGTAGATTCGAATAAATAGAATAACGGGATAAGAATCCCGGGCGACGAACCAAAACATGGCGAGCCACACACAAAATTCGAACAGCAAAATAGCAAAACCCAAGACAGCACCCAAATAGCAAATCCAGGTAAAATAGCACACCGAATCCAAGCAAATAGCACACAGCCACTTCGGATCCGCTATGCCCAGAACACCAAACAGCGAATCCCACCACCCCGGTTTCTTCTTCCCCACTTCGTTAGATAAAGAAAAGGAGAGAGCGGGAGAACTTTGGCAACATGGCGGCAGTCGTGAAGCGACGGCAATGGCGACCACGCCACAGGCAGCGATGGCGGACGATGGTGGCGCTGCGGTCGGGAAGCGACGCAACGACCAAGCTTCGACGTCACGACTCTGTTTTCCACTCCGAAAATAGGGGAAATAAAGTGGCGACGTTCGGGACTTGGACGAAGACGACGACGAGGATATGGGTTCTCCGGTGGTTGCAGGGATGCACGGAGGGCAAAGACGAGATGGCGACGAGACTAGGGTGATAGGCGGCAATGGGTTTTGAGCGGGAGCGGTTACAATATTATATCATTGTTCTTGTGTTGATAATATTATAAAATCAAGAAGTCCTTATTTTTTTCATTATTTGCAAATTAGTCCTCAATTATATTCTTCTACTACTTCCAACAAAGTGGTATCAGAGCCACGTTTCTTCTATTGGATTCAATCTAAGAGGTGGTTCTGTACGATGACGAATATGTTCTAGCCACAAATTCTGAAGCTAACGAAGATGGACTTGATAAGGTTAACAGAGAGATTGAGAAATATTGAAATATTGTTAGATTGATAATAACTTACTACAATATCTCCTATATATATAGGAGGGAACCAAATACTAAACTAATACATAATCCGATATGGGAAATAATATCTAACACCCCCTCTCAAACTCACGGTGGGTCGAACAGTGTGGGTTTGTCCACCAACTATGAAAATCTCTGAATAGTGTAGGATTTGGTGAAGAAGTCTGCTGTTTGCTGTGTACTATGAGGAGGTAACAGAATGAAGTGAAATGGTCCCTACTTCAAAATGCTCATGAACATTGTGGCAATCAATCTTTTATGTGCTTTGTTCGCTCATGAAAGACCGGCTTGCTTGCAATGTGCAATGCACTTCGGTTATCACAGTGAAGAGAAGTAGCTCCTGTAAAAGTGACACATATATGATAACAGCTAACAAATATGAACAATCTCTCTAGTAGTAGTTTTCATTGCTCTGTACTCAGATTATGTGGAAGAACATGCAACAACTGTCTATTTCTTGCTTCGCCAAGAGATCATGGAATTACCAAGAAATAGACAGAAACATGCGGTAGACCATCTGGTAGTAAGGTCTCTTGCCAAATCTGAATCAGAATATGCACTAAGCTCCAGTTTCGATGTAGAGAGCATGAATAAGGAGCGAGTGATAGTGTCCCAGAGATATATGAGGACCTGAAGAAGAGCACTGTAATGAACCGATGTATGAGTGGAAACAAACTGACTAATAATATTAACAGCATGAGCAATATCGGGTCTGGTCATGCATAAGTAGACAAGCTATCCAACAATCTGTCTGTATCTCGTGGGATCAGGAAGGAGCTCACCATCTGTGGGATGAAGCTTCACATGAAGCTCTAAGGGAGTATCGGCTGATCGACTGTCAGAGAGGCATACTGCGGAGATAATATCTGATGTATATTTTTGTTGAGAAATAAGTATCCCCTGAGATCCATGGGCAATATCTAGACCCAGAAAGTAGCGTAATATGACAAGGTCTTTCATATGGAACTGCTGGTGAAGGTATTTTTGGGTGAGTGCAATGTCTGCGGAATCATCACCAGTAATAATCATGTCATCAACATATAACAATAGAAGGACACTCCTCCGCGGTAATGACCGCATAAACATAGAGTGGTTCTGTGAACTCTGATTGAAACTAGCCTAGGTGATGACACTGTGAAAATACTTAAACCAAGCTAGAGGAGCCTATTTCAAACCATATATTGCTCAACATAGACGACAGACATGACGAGGAGGAGTAGGAAGGACCGAACTGAAGCATACAGGACCGCAACATGTCTTTAAAAATCTAGATGGTCCTCTCTGGCTGTCCATCAGTCTGGGGATGAAAATCTGTACTGTACTTAATTTACTTCCCAAACTGTTCTGAAGACTCTCCCAAAACTGAGATCTGAATCTCGTATCCTTGTTGGATACAATACTAACTGGAACCCTATGAAGTCTGAAAATCTCTTGCATGTACCTTTCAGCTAGGCTCTCAGTAGACTGTTCGACACGAAAAGGAATGAAGTGAGTACTTTTCGTCAAACGGTCGACAATCACCTAAATAGCATTGTGACACCTAGGACTCCTCGGCAAAGCGGTCACAAAATTCATAGTGATATGTTCCCACTTCCACTCTGGAATAATAAGCAGTTGAAGAAGTCCAGTAGTCCTCTGATGCTCTACCTTAACCTGCTGGCAAATCAAACACTGAGCAACAAATCGATCCACAGTCCTCATCATACCATGCCACCAGAAATGATGCTTCAAATCCCGATAGATCTTAGTACCACTAGGATGGATAAAATACGAAGACTGGTGAGCTTCCTCAAGCAACCTCTGACGAACTTCACCCTTCGGGACACATAACCTGGACCCAAAATGAAGCGATCCATCAGCATGAATAACCATGTCCGTTCTGGACCCAGACTCAACCTCAGCTCGAAAACCCTGCAACTGTGCATCACCAGCCTGAGCCTCTTTGATCTGATCAAAAAGAGACGACTGAAGCTGGAGCGCCAAACAACTTCGACCAGAACTCGGCAACAAAACATCCAACTCCAACCTCCACATCTGCTCAATCAAATCCCTCTGCTCAGTCAAGAACATAACTGCCGGTCTCCTGTTCAAAGCATCAGGAACCAAGTTTACTTTACCAGAATGGTATTCCAAACTAATGTCATAATCGGCCATAAGTTCCAACCAAGGCCTTTGCCTCATGTTTAACTCCTTCTGGGTGAAGACGTACTTGAGACTTTTGTGGTCTGTAAAGATCTCCACTCGGTCTCCTAGTAAATAATGTCTTAACAGCTTCAAAGCATAGATCACTGCTGCTAACTCCAAGTCATGAGTCGGATAGTTCTTCTCATGCGGCCTCAACTGTCTCGATGCATATGCAACGACTCGACCCTTCTGCATCAGAACTGCTCTAAGACCCTTACCCAAAGCATCACAGTGAATTACAAATCCGCCTGAACCATCTGGAATAGTCAACACAGTTGCCGACGTCAATCTGTTCTTCAACTCAAAAAAAGCCTCACTGCAATCATCAGACCAATAAAACTTTTGATCCTTCCCAGTCAGCTTAGTCAACGGTCCTGCTGTCTTCAAAAAATCTTGGACAAATTTCCGATAATAGCCAGCTAAACTGAGAAAACTCCTGACCTCGGAAACTGATTTGGGAATAGGCCAATCCTTCATAGCCTCAACCTTGACCGGATCGACAGAAATACCATTGCCCGAGATAATGTGCCCCAAGAAAGAAACCCTGTCGAGTCAGAACTCACACTTGCTGAGTTTACCATAGAGCTGATTCTCTCTCAAAGTCTGCAGAACCACTCTAAGATGCTCAGCATGATCCTCTCGATTCCGAGAATATACCAAAATATCATCAATGAAGACCACCACAAATCTATCCAAAAACTGAGAAAAAACCCGGTCCATAACACTCATGAATACAGCAGGCACGTTCGTGACCCCGAACAGCATCACAAGATACTCATAGTGCCCATATCTGGTCCTGGAAGCAGTTTTCTGTACATCAATCGCCTTCACTTTGACTTGATGATACCCAGAACGAAGATCCAACTGCAAGAAAATAGCAGCTCCACTCAACTGGTCAAATGAATTATCGATCCTGGGCAACATATATCGGTTCTTCACAGTAACACTGTTTAGTTTCCGATAATCCACACACAGTCGACGACTACCATCCTTCTTGTTGACAAAAAGAAATGGAGCACCCCAAGGGAAACACTGGGTCTGATGAACCCAAAATCAAGCAACTCCTGAATCTGCACCTTAAGTTCTGCTAACTCAACCGGTGCCATCCTGTAGGGACTCTTCGATATAGGTGTTGTACCGAACTTGACATCCCTATCATGGGGTAAGCCAGGCAACTCCTCTGGAAAAACATCCAGGAAATCCCAAACTACTAGAGGCGCAACCTCACAGCCTGAATGCAATTCCATTGCACAAACCTCCTGCTCAACTATAGCTCGGCCAAGGGAAGACTCCCCAGCATGGAACTCAAATTCTGCGCGATCTGGAATCCGGAACATAGCTTTCTTGGCACCGCAATCAATAATGGCATGGGTTTCACCCAACCAATCCATACCCAGAATAACATCGAATCCTGAATTCCCAATTACAATCAAATTGGCTTTGAAATCCGCACTACCAATAATTACGGGATACTGCCTGCACTCCTGGGAACAAATGACAACTCCACCACCTATCACAATGTTCCAAGCCTCTGACATGTTGCTACACTCCAACTGATGGCGAGCCACAAATTGAGAGGAGACAAAAGAATGGGTTGCCCCAGAATCCAAAAGAACATGAGCAGGAAAAGAGCAAACAACGACGATACCTAAGAGAGAATCAAAAGATAATAGAATAAAGAATGGTTGAATAGGGGTGAGAAAAACAATGCAGAAAGATAAAATGGAAGAACAAATGCAAGAGAAATGAAAAGAAGCAAAAGAGAGACAATAAACAACAAAACAATAAAAGCACAATATACCTGCAACAACACCCTTAGCTGACTCAGCTTCTGCAGCAGTCAGGTTGAAAGCCTGATCTCTCCTAGAACAGCAGTCCTCTGATCGACAATCTAGTTCTGAGGAGGAAGCGGTGGCCTAACTGGACCACGAGCTGGGGCAACCTGCTGATCGGAACCCCTGGCTGGAAGAGCCAACTACTGCTGCGGCTGTGGACAATCTCGCACTGTATGATTAGTAGAGCCACACCTAAAGCATCGGTAATTGGCGCGCCTACATTCCCTGCGATCATGCCCAGCCAACTGACGAAGTCACAGAATCCACTCCTCTGGGAACCAGCAGAAGAGTAAGGAGCTTCCCTGACCAGAGGGATTGGGACAGGCCTCCAAATTGGCCCACTAGAAGGCCTAACAACAGCAGAGTGCAGAACAGTCTGCTGGGGAGGAGCCAATCCACCACGAGCCTGCTCCTGAGCTCAAGCTGCCTCGAGGGCTTTAGCATAAGTATGCAAGCGGAGAGAAATAAGTTGTACCTTGATATCACGAGCAAGTACCAAAATGAATCTACGAGCCATGTCCTTTTCGTTTGCCACAAGAACGACAGCGAAGCAGCTGAGTCTAGTAAATTCAACTACGTACTCATCTACAAACCTGGAGCCCTGTTTCAAGAAAAGTCTGATGTTACAACATTACATGGACAATATGTAACAAAATTCTATTACTAGAAATCTGTTTCAAGGCCAAGAATTGTTGCTCCATCTCCACTTTAGTGCTGCTAGGAAAGAACTTCTCCAAATATTTCCTAGTGAAAGTAGCCCAAGTGATCGGTCGTTTGAGCCTTTTGGACTTGGACCTCCATCAAATATGAGCCAAGTCCACCAGTTGAATGGCTACCACATCCACTCGATCAGCATCTGCAACCATAGCTACCAAAAGCAGTTGCTCTGTCCGAATCAACCACTGTTTAGCCTTCAAAGGCGTCTTAGTGTCTGAAAACCTGTCGGGATGCAGCTTCATGAAGTCTATGACTGTACCCGGATGGGGAGGAAGAGCTACCTGCATAGGCATAGCGAGTGGCAGAACCCGAGCGGCTTCCAAAGCAGCCATCACCAAATCACTATGGTTCTGCTGCATATTGATCAAGCGCTCAAGCACAGTGGTGACAACCTCGATCCCAGGCTGATCTCCCTGGGGACGAGATGTAACACCCTAGAATGAATTTATGTAGAGGTTGTGATTTTACGTGTTTTGTATGTATAATTTCATATGTATAATTTCTTTTATAAAAATATTTCTTTTTCTCTTTATTTTCCAAAAAGACTATTTTAAAAGCCTAATTAAATTATAGGCCTATTTGTCTCTATTAGCCCATTCTTATTTAATTAATTAATTTAATTAGGATAGCCCATAGTTAATTGGCCCATTAGTGAGCCCATTTAACTTAATTTCTCTTTTTATTAATCTAACTTGTAGTGTAGACAAGTTTAATGAACAATTAATTTTATTCAAATGAACAACTTGTAAAGGAGAGGTACTAGTTGGCACGTGCATGCACTAGAGTATGCATTGCACACTTTTGTACCTAGGCCGGATGGGATTGGGAGAGTGGGAGAGATGGGAGTGGTGGAGAGTTGGTTGCTTCATCATGGGTAGTTTCTATAACTCGCTAGTTCATCTAGACCCTTGATCCCTAACCATTTGATCTCATCCTAGCCCTCTATTCACCCTCAAAATATGTATAAATACCCCTCCCTACACTCTTCATTCTCACACTTAAAATTTTAAAAAGAAAAGAATAGAAAGATAGAAAGAGGGGCAATTTAGTGAGACAAAAGATTGAGTAGTTTGTCAGATTAAAAGATTGAGTGCTAATGTGTGTTTCTTCAACTCAAGGAGGAGAGGCCGGACTACACAAAGGAACAAGAAGGGGGGGGGGGGGCTCGGGTTCTATCTAGCACAAGGAGGAGGTGGCTTTTGGTGGCTCGATCTAGGAGGAGAAGGCTTCACTTGTTCGTTGTAGGAGATCCCTAGGAGTTTTGTTTGGTTTTCTCTCAATTAAAGGTGGGTGATTTTCTTAAACTTCTAATTAGATAGCATGCTAGGGTATGGTTGATAAAATTGAGAAGAAACTTTGGTTAATTTAGCCATATGTTGTGAAAATGAGACAAAATTGAAATGGTTGATTGTATGTGAAAAGAATGTAAATTAGTTGCAAATTCTGATTGTTAGTTTAGAATTGACCATGATACCATGCTTTAATTGACTGATTGTGCTAACTAAGGAGACATGATTGAATGTTTAGTTGGTCGAATTGATAACCATGCATAAAGGGGATTTTTGCTAATTCACTTTTTAATAATATGAAAAAGGGATGATTGTTACTGAAATGTTTGGTTAATAGTAATAAAAATAATAAAAGAGATCCATGAGAAGTTTGAATGCAAACTTATAAAAGAAACAACATTTGTATGTACATTTTCGAAATTGTAGACAAAATTTTATTCAAAGAGAAAAATTACACTTTTTATGTCCAAATTAAGTTTTAAGTTACTGATATATTAGAAATGTATGAAAGTTGTATTCTGGAAATTTTGAATGAAAGTGTAGAAGAAATGAATTTGAAAATAGTTATTTTTTTAAAAATTCGAATGAACCGAAACTCGAATCAAACCCCTAAACCCAACTTATATCGGATTAGCCACTATTTGGTTAGCGGGTGTGTTTGGGTGCGCTTATTGTAGCGTGGGTTTGGTCTTGGTCTCGGGTTCGAAACTGAACAAGAGGCTTTTGTTTTATATTTTTTTTTGGGAAAAATCCGAAATTTGGGAATGGGTTCATATGAGTTTGAGCCCTCCGTTTTGATGTGGTTGCGCCCTGTACTTTCTGGTTAGCACGTGCACCACAGTGCACTGCACTATAGCATTGGGCTTGGCTTTGGTCGCTGGTTCGATTCCCGAACTCGGCATTTTAAAACCCCTTTTTTGGTTTTAATATTTTTTTTGTGATTTTTGATTTTTTAAAATTCGGGAAAAAATATTGTAATTATTATAAAAATATATGGACTTCATGAAAAGTATTTGCACACTATTTTGATTTAAATTAAAGAGTGTGAGAAGTAAAAATTGAGTAGAACCCTATATAATTGATATTTGCATAAGTATAAAAAAAGGGATTTTTATCCATGAGGAGTTATACCAAAAGAGAATCTTGTATAAAAAGAACTTGTAATGTATTCGTTTATGGATTGTGTTCTTTATTTGGGTAATGTACGCATATGAAATATGATCTTGATTTTGGAGAAACAAAAATAATAGTACGGAAATTAAATGGAATTATTGAGACTTATTTGTTTGAATGAGAATGTTATAAATTGAAATTGAACTTATGTAAGAAGCTGAATTATAGAAAAGAGATGGAAATTTATTTGAACTATGAAAAAGACTATATGAGTATGAAAACTCAATTTTTGTGAGTATGAATCAAAATTGAGAACTAGAGTGTAGCTAAGCCTCATACCGGCATTGAAAAAGAGATTGTTGAAATGAGATTTGAAATGGGAGGACCAAGAATTGGGTCATGTTATATAAATGGTTAAGACCGGTATAGTGGAAGAGCTAACTCTAGAGAATTGATTTTGTTCATAATTCAAGTAACTAAGGACTAGATACATAGTGAAGATGTGACGAAAATAAAGAAAAACACGAGTATGAGGGTCTCGGAGCTACGGTGTGAGAGTATTCACAGGCTGTCTACACGATGCGCCGTGTCATGACGTGGATATATCTCCAGGAGTCCGTACTGTAGGCGATGCTTGTGGGGGTGTTTGGTGACTACAGGTGGTGTCATGTCCCAAGACGGAGCCTGAATTGTCCATAGGTTCTTCGCGATGTGTCGTGACATAACGTGGGATTCCCCTCCAGGCTGTCTGGACATGATCTTGTAACTCATAAAACATCTAGGATACTTATCGTAGTTATAGTAGTAGTTTAAGTCATGGCGAGGGATTGAACCCTACAAGATGAAGAACGGTTAAGGGCTTGCCCTCAGACCTATATAGTATGGGATGCATAGAATCTGAACAAGTGCGCATTAGTGTCATGTAACAAACGTAACTGCATTAAGGACTATGTGCACTGCACAATACGACATCAATAGGATAGTCTCTTGTAGATTTGTTTGTGATCAAGTTTGTGGTTTGTTTAAGTATTTGAAAATCGTTATATTGTTCGGCATAGAGAGGATAGCCGTGTATAATATTTTGTCGGTTGTAAGCAACTGACGTGCCCACAGTTTCTATGCAGGGTCAAGTGATTAACAAAACTAAAGTTTGCATGCTGCTTAAAGAATGATTCAAGTGTTATACATTTTTATTCATGTAATTTGTTGTAAATTACTTCCGCTGTAAATATATAATGTAAATGTAAACTCTGATGTAACAAAAGTTTTAATTCCTTGTAAAATTATACGAAGAGAAGTGTAAAGATCCTGTGGAACTCTAGATTCAGTCTATTTTGGAATTCGGGGTGTTACACGAGAAGAAGAACCTCCACGAGCCAGAGTCTGTACAAAACCAAAACAATTAGCATCCAGATCAAGGTTGATAATAATTAATTTATTTATGCATGCATGGTTGGTGAAATGTTGAACCGATCCCAGTTCGAGCCAAGCTTGTCTAATATATTAGGCAACTAATACATTATACAAACCTGGGCTCTGATACCACTAACAACCTTGTCACGCCCCGCTTGCCAAAAAGAAAATACGTAATACGGATACGTGACTATACCCAGTGAATGATTTTCATCATCCATAAGCTGTTCAGAATTTTTACAACATCTCACAGGAATAATCAGAGTCGGAAGCAAAAGAATCAACCAAGTATGCATAATCAAATTAAATAAACCAACAGAAATTTACTTGAAATCCAATGTATAATATAATCTCAAATAAATCAAGTCTAGACGAGTTAATAATATCCTGGATAACATTGCCCAATTATAAAAATATATCCAAGTATCAAATACAACTGTTCAAGCAATAACAGGAAATAATAATAATAAATGCAAACAAAACTCCAGCACATATCTCATATCACCGAACACCATCTTGTACCTGTTCTCCAAAATCTGCAATTTAACAATTGCAGGAATAAGAAAAAGAAAACAAACTCCTGTCAATGCAAGTTACGGGCCACTTGTAGTGCAGGATACAAGGACATGAGAAAAAATAACAAATATAAAATAACACCAGGAATAAACATGCATGGTATAAGTGTGTCAATAGAATAAATTATCTAACATGAATCAAGCAACAGAATCAAGTAGCATGGTATACTAACAGTTACAGGTAACATGTATCAGGTGTCAAGTAAGCAGGTAAACATGTATCAGGTAACAGGTAATTAGGTATACAGGTAAACAGGTAAACATGTATAGGTATAAGTATCATGTAACAGGTATCAGGTTATGTCAAGTCTTGTATTATTACTAACTAGGCAGCACTTCATGCATCCCGGTTTTTACTACATGATTACTACATTCAAACAAGTAATGTTTATATTTCGTAGTGGAGTCCATAGGGTGGTGTACTCAGGGATCAGGAAAATAGGAAAATAGGAACAGGTAAAATCTAGTGGTTCTCTTCCGAGTACACCTTCCTATAGGGAAGCATGCAGTCAGGTAGGGGAACAGGAAGAACCTAGTGGTTCTCTTCCGAGACATCTTTCTATAGGGAAGCATGCAGTCAGGTAATCAGGTAAACAAGATCGTGAATCATGTAGTCATGAACACGTAACAGGCAGGACACATGTCCTCTTCTCAGTACACATTTCTATATTTTCCACTACTAGATCTTTTCCTTAACCCTAACTTGATTATTTTGTTTTCATTAGCAAACAGGCATATATGTGTCTCAAAACAGAGCAAGAATAACATGATATAAACAAGTAACAGGTTCAGGATGAAGAATAAACCTGTTCAGGTGAAAGATAACTCGTAACAAGATAATACAACGAAAATTCTAGTTCAGGACGGCAAGACAGTGCTGCACTAAAACTGAGATTTTCGTTGCTACAAACATACAAATCTGAGTCCGTTAAAGAATATGGAAAATAGACTCCCGGCCGAATCCAGCAAACATATATAAGTCATATAGTATTTCACAAAATCAAGTCTCAAAACAGCTTTGAATCCAGAAAATACGTTCAGTCAGAAATCAAAAGATTGTATTCACAGTTAGGAAAACAACATGAAAACTCTTTAATTAAATCCATGAAAAATCTGGGGTATTCTCCTATATGTTTAGTATCAGAATATAAGGTCATAATTTTCCAATATAGATATTTCAGTCAACGAAAATCAGAAAACATCAAGATGTAGTAGTTTTGTAAATCTGGAATTATAAATACTGCAGTACTAAAACAGCAATAACTCACAAACCATAAATTGAAATCCAAATCCACCAAAAGGATAATAAAATAGATACTATAGGATAACTTTCATATTCAGAAATATTTTAGAAACAACAAGTAGAAATAGATCGAAAATCAGGTTCTTTACTGAACAGTAGTAAAATTCTGCATGTAAAATCTTTATTTGCGAGCAAGAAAAGGTTTGTAAAACTCCTCAAATAAATCCACCAAAATTCTGGGTAAGCCCCAATTAAGTCTAGAAGTACTGAGCAAAATTTCAGATCAAAATAATAATCTTAATACCAGAATAAAAATAGATTACTCTTCAGAATTTATAGAAAATAAAATCTGTAAACCACTCTACACCTCTGTAGTAAAATCGGCATAACTCACAACTCGTAAATTGAAACTGAGATCCGTCAAAAGGGTTAGAAAATAAATATAATTCTCTACAGTTCATGTTCAAAAGATATTTTCAAATACTGAACTTAACATGGTCTAAAATACTGAACGACATCAGGGTAACAGAAAAATACAGATTTGTTCTTCACACACCAAACAACGTAGATCATACAAAATTCATCCAAATCAACCCAAACATGAAATATGATGTACTAGATGTCCAAACAATATGGTATAGGGTATTTTGCAAGTATTCGACAAGTATATCACGAACAACACATCAAGCACAGATATCTCAAAATAGCATGATCATATGCATCAAAAGTGGTCAACCCTAGGTTAATTCATGTCATGTGTGTCGTGAGGCAACTATGGTCGAATCAACACTATAGAGACATTAATATAAATAAGGAGATTCACACATAAATTTTCTCTTGAACCCAGCTACACTATAGGTGGTATTTAGTACTTGTATTACACAAAGAAAAGAATACAAGTTACTACACTACAGGCAAGTAACTTGTATTCTTTTGTTTGTGTAATACAAGTACTAAATACAGCCTTTAGTGTAGTCGTATTCTAGAGAAAATTATTGTGTAAAACTCCTGTTATTTGTTGTCTCTATTGTGTTTTCCCGCCCATAGTTGCCTCATTACACGCATGACATGAAATAACTTAGGGATGACCACTTCTTGTTGTATGCATGCATGTTGTTCGTATGATATCGTGGGCTTGGTTGTGTTAGTTGTAGTATACTTGTTGTGGACTTGAAAAATACCCTATACTATGTTGCTTGGACATCTAGTAGACCATATTTCATAATTGGTTATGTTTTGGATGAGTTTCATATGAACTAGTTGATTTTGTGCATGAAAGATATTTTCTATTTTGTCGATTCCCTATTTTTTATCAGTATTTTAGACCCTATTAAGGTCAGTATATGAAAATTATTTGTGAATATGAATTATAGAGAATTCTGTCTACTTTCTAAATTTTCTAACAGATCTCAATTTCGGTTTATGAATTGCGAGTTATGACTATTTTACTACAGATGTGTTTAAAATTCCAGATCCACTTTTATATGAATTTTGTAGGGATAATTATTTTTCTACTGATGTTAAAGGTAATATTTTGAACCAATATTTTGATGGTTACAACTAGACTTGATTGGATTAACCCCTAATTTTTGTAGATTTAATTGATGATTTTTACAAAAAACTATTCTGTGCTTGCAAACAACTACTATACTTGCAGAATTTTCATACTGTTCAGTAAAGATACATAATTTTGACCTGATTCTATTTGCTGTATATAAAAAATTTGTGAATATAAAATAGAGCCTATTGTATCTATTTTATCACCTTTTTGACGGATCTGGATTTTGATTTATATTCTGTGAGATATTCCTATTTTATCACCTTTATGATTCCAGATTTACAAAACTACTGTATCTTGCTACGTTCTAATTTTACTTGACTATTCTATCTATGTTGAAAAATTATGAAAATTAACATAATAGGGAATACCCCAGAATTTTCTTTGATTTAATCAATAAGTTGTCATACTGTTTTCTTGTTGATGAATACAAGTTTCTAATTTCTAGCTGAACACGTTTTTCGGATACAAACCTGTTTTGAGACTTGTCTTTGTAAAATACCATATGACTTATATATAGTTGCTGGATTCGGTCGGGAGTCTATTTTCCAGATTTTCTGACAGATCTAGGTTTACATGTTTATAGCAACAGGAATTCCGGATTTAGTGCAGTACTGTCTTGCTGTCCTGAACTAGAATTTTCGTTGTTCTATCCTTTCATGAGTTGTCTTTCACTTGTGAATGTTTATCTTTCAACCTGAACTTGTTACTTGTTTATACCATGTTATTCTTGCCCTGTTTGTGACACATACATGCTTGTCTGATAATAATAACAAAATAACCAAGCCGGGGTTAAGGAAAAGATCTAGTAGTGGATAATATTGAAATATGTACTTGGAAGGGAGCTCGTGTTTCCCACAAGATTATCTGCTATGTGTTTATGACTACGTGATACACGAATCTGTCTGTCTGATTACCCTGACTGCACACTTCCCTATAGGATGGTGTATTCAGAAGAGAACCCGTACGTTCTACCTGTCTGGATCTGCATCTGATATCTTTCTGTCTGATACATGAGTACACGGCCCTATAGAATCCCCTACGAAATCTAAATGTAACTTGTTTGAATGTAGCAACCATGTAGTAAAAGTTTGGGACACATGAAGTGCTACCTAGATAGTAATAAATACAAGACTTGACATAACATGACATCCGTTACCTGTTTACCTGTATTTGTTATCTGATATCTGTTATCTGTATATCTGTCTGCATACCATCTGACACTTGACATCTGTTATCTGTTTACCTGTCTGTATGATATTTGACATCTGTTACACATCACCTGTACCTGTTGGTATACCATGTTACTTGATTCTATTTTCTGATTCATATTAGACATTCTGTTTTGCTCTGTCATATCTATTCCATGCTATGTTTGTTTCTGTTATTATTTATATTTGTTTTTCTTTCCCTGTACTTGTGCCTGCACTACAAGCGGTCCGTAACCTATATTGACGGGAGTCTTGTTTTATTTTTCCTCTTCCTGCAATTTGTTAAATTGCACATCATGGAGATCAGCTGCCCGATGGAGTAGGTGATCTCAGATACTAGTTCCTGGAGTTCTTTCCATTATTATTATTATTATTTCCTGTTGCTTATTTGAATAATGTATATGTTACTTGGATTATTTGTATTGGGCAATGTGACCCAGGATTATTGACTTGTTCAGATCTGGTTTATTTGAGATTATTAAATTTGGTTTTAAGTAAATTCTATTGGTATATTGATCCATATATGCATGTGTGGTTGACTTCTCTTGCTTCCTACTCTGATTTTTCCTGTGAAATTTTTTAAAGATCCTGACAGCTTATGGATGATGAAAATTATTCGCTGGGCTATCACATATCTGTATTCCGTATTCTCTTTTGGGAAGCGGGGCGTGAAAACTTTGTTTTCTGTATTCAAGTTTTTGATTGTCAAAGTTGAGATCGCTTTGTTATAGCATTGCATCAGTTGGATTCAACTGACGTGCCCACAGTTCTCAAGTGTTACAGGATTTGGATTAGCAAGAGACGTGGGTATGAGTTTGGACCTGACAGGCTTGTAGAAGCAACCCAAGGAGGAAGTTGGTGCCGACCTTGCTGTTTGAGTCCAGTAAGTTGGTAGAGGCAACTCGATGAGAGGGTTGTATACTGTACCCGTTGCTTGAAGGTAAATTAGTTGTGGGAGAAGCTCCATGGGCGAGCTTGAGTTGATGAGTTGTTTGTGGCTAGTTGGAGTGATCTATAGAGATAGTCTTGTGGAAGGGCTGCCTTCTAAGCTTGCTTATCGGTGATTTGACATGTTTTAGGGAGGATTCGAATGGTTGCCTCAATCTCCAAACCCGCATGCTCGCGTGCTTCTGACATTGCAGTGGTGTTACACCGATTCCCTGAGCTGTAGAGTTCAAATTGAGGCGGATGACCTTGATAAGGACTCAGAGGCCTACAAGTTCTATTTAGAAATAGATTGAAGATTCATCCATCTTAGGGGTCAAAACAGGTCTGCAATATCTCTGTCTCTTGAGGGCTTAAACATATGAGTTATGCCCTTGTAGTGTTGTTGAGAGGTTCAACAAGTTGTGGGAACAATTCCAAATGGTGAGCTACTCCACGCTTGCTTGTTTGCAAGCGACTAAAGTGGCATCGAACTAAGTATTGGACTCCAAACTTGTTGTTTCAGAGTTTCAATGAGTTGCAAGAGCAATTCTGATTGGTGAGCCACTCCGCACTTGCTTGTTTGCAAGTGACTAATGTAATGTTGAACCAAGTGTTGGACTCTGAACATGTTGTTTGAGGGGGTTAACGAGTTGTAGAAGCAACTCCGAAAGGTGAGTCACTCTGCACTTGCTTGTTCGCAAGCAACTAAAGCGGCGTCGAACAAAGTGTTGGATCCAAACTCATTATTTAATACTAGCAAGTTGTGGGAGCAACCCTTGGAGAGAAGCTGGACTCCAAACTTGCTGTTTAACGAGTCATAGATGTGACTCAGGGGATAGGTATGAGACCAGTGCAATGATATTTGTAAGAAAAAATGCTAAGTCTTATTAAAATAAACTAAGTTGCTGCCTTGAGGGGGGCTAGCCATTATTACATGCTTTGGCCGTATCGCAACTATCGACCTTAATGATAACTGAAAACCTACTTCTACAAGAGGGCATTAGGCACTCTCGTGGTTCTTTATTTGATGCTCTGTATTCTAGTTCCGCCTTCCTAGAAGAGGGGGATCTCCCTGAGTTCATCAACTGACTCAGAAAGGACTTGATTGTCCTGTTGGGGGAGCTCTGATGCTTCAAGTGGGAGGACCAAGCCCCCCATTGTGGTTGTGTTGCACCTCCAAGCTGTCTCTTGGTTTCCTTTGACTTCTCTTACTCCTGCTGAGGTCGGGAACTTCATTTTCATATGAAAGGCTAAGGGTATGACATGAAGTACTACTAGGCCTGATCAGCCAAGAATGAGATTGTAAGCAGCCTTCACATCGACAACCATGAAGTCCATTGCCTCTGTCTGGGTTATCGGAGGATTTCCTGTTGACACGTCAAAAGTGACTATTCGTTCGATTGGGACTGGAACCCTAGGAAACCCGTGGAGTGTGTATCCAGCAGGTCTAAGATGATCTCGATAAAGCTTAAGAACTTGGAAGGCTTTCGGGAAGAGGATATTGCGGAGCTACCACTGTCGACTGGGATTCGGCGCACCTTGTGGTTGGCCATGTGGAAACTAATTACGAGCGCGTCATAGTGGGGCATTTAGATGCCTTCTAGGTCTCTGTCTGAGAATGTCACTGGGACTCCGAAGCTCTTGGGTGGAGGGAGATTTTGTACCGAATTAACTTCTCGAATGAAGGCCTTTCGAGAGAATTTTGGTTCTCCCCCCATAGGCCCTCTGTGCATGGAATGGAGAACTGCTCCTAACTCTGAGTCTTGGGACTTAGAAGGCTTCTCGACCCGCTTGTTAGCTCCTCGGGGTGGTAGAGGATTAGCTCTATCCTTTCTAACTAACTTGTCAAGGTGCCCCCGCTGTATGAGTTCTTCGATCTCCTCCTTGAGAGCCCGACAATCATTTGTGTCATGGCAATGATCCCTGTGAAAGCGGCACCACCTATCTCTGTTTCTCTTCTTTGCTCAGGTATTCATTTTAGGGGGAGCACGGAGTAGCCCTTCCTTGTCCACCTACATGAAAACTGCAGATATACTGGCATTGAGGGGGTGAACTTCTCAAAATAAGGAGGAGGGTGACACAGACCATTATCTCATTTCTGGAATTTTTGAGATCCTTCTTCATTTGTACTCTTCTGTTTATTCTCGGGGGAGATCTCTTCTTGACCAGGGGGTTTGAAAGCCTTTTCAAGTTGATATACTTCTCACTCCTAAGCAGGAGTTTCGAGAAGTCCTGAGGAGGCTTCTTAGCAAGGGATGCCTTGAGGTCGGCGTTATTGACATTGTGTTTGAATGCGGCGGCTGCCACTGCTTGATCGAGGGAAGCGATAGATCGAGACTCGGCTATGAAATGCCGAACAAAGTCCCTGAGTCATTCCCTCCAGCAGTGATGCGCTTGTCTTCTCTGTTCGGCGGCTACTGACGAAATGGGTAAGGAAAAGTTATTCAAACTGATCGAATGAGAAGATGGAGGCTGGAGATAGGCAGGAGTACCACTCCCTTGCTGACCCCTTCAATGTGGTAGGGAAAGTTTTGCAGAGAAGCACATCTGAGGTTGATGGATCATCATGAGAGTTTTAAAACTCTCGATATGATTGATCGGATCAGACTCTCTGTTGTAGAAATCGAACTAAGGCAGCTTGACGGTCTCGGGGACTGGGGCTTCCATATTGACTTAGAGAAATAAGGCCCGCTTGGACGAAAAATCTTGGCCTATCGATCTTCCTCTCGGTTGATCTTAGATAGACGGTCCTCCATCTCTCAGGAAGATTAAAGGACTGAGTCGTCCCTCTGGTCAGATCTGGTCGACCCGCCTCATGCACAGTTGCAAGATGGCGACTATTTATTTGTCGTCCCCTGTTTAGGGCGACGTTGAGGGCTAGGAGGATTTCATCTTTGAAATTCTGGAACTCTGCTTTGGTGACGAGTGCCTCTTCATCTCTGTTGGCCATGTGAACTTGTCGACTGGCTACTATTTGGCTTCTTCATTGCCAAGAGGGAAGGGACCTTCTTCGTACGCTAGGAGAGGGAGATCTTCTTCGTCCCCTTGGAGAGGGTGATCTTCTAGAACTTAGTCTTCGAGGGGAGAGGCTCCTCTTGCTTCCTTGTTGTTCTGGATGAGGAGCTTCGTCATGAGCCCGCCTCTCGTTTAGGCTGTAACGCCCCGAATTCCAAATAAGACCGAATTCGAGATTTCACAGGACCTTTATACTTCACTTCGTATAATTTTACAAGGAAATTAAAACTTTTTCAACATACATCAGAGTTCTATACATTTGTTTACACAGCGGAAGAATAACAGAAATACAACATTGAAAATGAAATACAACTTATATAACTTCATCAATGTAAGTCATCAACTGCATCATAACATCTTTACTTCTTCATAAAAATGTCCATTACCTACATATTAAGCTGTGGGCACGTCAGTCACTTACAACTGATGAAAATGTTATACTCGGCCATCCTCTCTATGCCGTACATATAACGATCTCCATACTTTATCAACCACAAATTTGAATGAACAATAAAGTGTTAAAAGTGATTATTCTAAATATGTAAGTTTATGTGATGACTTAATGCTTAATGCACACATTTTATACTACGATGACACTATTGCATACTTGTTCGGATTCTATGCATCCCATACTACATAGGTCCGAGCGCAAGTACCTACGTACTCCACAATAAAGGGTTTGATTTCTCGCCATGACCATTAACTAGTAATAAGACAAAGTTAAGACGTTCCACGAGTACAGATCCCATTTCCGGAGAACCGCCGCAACAAATCCCCTGCCCGACTGTTATACAGACTCCTCGTCATACGAACCTCCCGTAAGTGCCCCTCTAGCCCTAGTTTACGTATATACATGGAGTACGACAAACTATCTGCCCGACTATGCATAGTCCTGGATTTAAAATAAAAGCTCATCTCCCACGAGGCAACCACAGTCCCGAAGTACACCGTCCGAATGAGTCTATAGTCCCGATGAACCGCCGCAACAAGCCCACCGCCCAACAATATAGAGTGCCCTACTTACGTTTGCCTAGGTCTTACTACATCTTCACTTATGTGCCTAGTTCTTAAATTCAAGACATGAACAAATTATCAAACCTAGAGTTAGTATTACCCCCTACCAGACTTAATCACAATTACCGAGATAGCTCCATGGCCATATCTCAAAATAACTCAATTCTTTTATCTCAACAATGGCAGTACCCGAGGTCTTACTAAACTCTAAATCACAACCTTTTCATGTACAAGAAATCATGGGCATTCATACCCTTCATCATGTCTTAAACTCAATTTATTCTTATCTTTAACTTATTCACAAATGTGATCAAAGTCACACCATTCATGTTTCATTTATCCATTCTAAATTCTTTCCAAACAATAATTTTTCTCATGAATTCATCTTATTTAAAACTTCCTTATCAATTTAAACACATATAGTAATCAAGTATTCAACATAAATGTATAATCCCATCAAGACAATTAATTCTCATATCAACATTTTATTTTTCTTCTAAGGATATAAATCATGCTCTTAAATAATTTATTTTGAAGACAATATCTCATTCTATCTCAATGTCTCTTTTTACTTCTAAAAAATATACAAAGATTTTAAAACTATTTTTAATAAATTCCACATCAATTTATAGGTATATTAGATTTTTTTCTCCAATTTTTGTTGCTTTTAAAAACTCATTAAAATCCTTTAAAACCCAAAATAAATAAAAGGTCAGCACTGGGTTTCGAACCCGTGACCAAACAGACAGTGCCCAAAGCACACACCAAACGCCAAAGAGTCCAAGTGGACTTGGTGTCCAAAACCCACATCGAAACCCCTTTATACCCACTCTCGGGCTCTGAGTTAATTTAAAACAAAACAGAAAAAAATTTTTGGGCTTCACAGGATTCGAACCCAGGCCGAACAGGAAGATAGCGCAATGCCAGACCACAAGTGCAGAGGTGCCCAACGATACTAAGTCTTCTCTTCGACTTTTGTTCAACTCTCTGTGTTATCCCATTATTTCATAAAACTCGATTACCCATTGATCTAATCTCTTTTTAGACTGAAATTGGTTCATATAAACTGAGTTTACTCTCTAACAGCAACTCATAGATTTCTAATTAATATTTTAGAAGATAAAACTAACTTTCAAATTGTTTCTTCTTATTAATAACATGAATTTGTATTTGTTCAATTTAATCAAAAGTAGCACACTATATATTTTATAAACAATCAAATGAGTTCATTGGCATCAAATTTACTTTACAAAATTCATTTGCTTATCAAAAGAAGAATTCCCAACAATTTCATACAATAAATTTTTTTCTTCATTCATGTATACTAGTGCATGGCAAAATAACCAATTAATTCTTTTTCTCATTAACCACTAACATGATGTAATTTGATTTACTAATCATACATGATTTACTATCATTCTTACTTCATACAATAGTATGGATCACATCAAAATTTCCATACTACTCATTTATTATTACTTAGCATGCATTGTTCTATAATTAGAAAGTATAGGAACACCCACATCACATAAAATTGATCTATATTAATACTATCATATTCTAGCATGATCAACCTATGGATTGGAAAATATAGAGATCACCCACTTCTTATGAAGATTGAACAAATGAGGAAGTTGGAACACCACTCCTAGCTCCTAGAAATTCCTTCTCCTCCTAGCAAGTACTCCTCCTAGCAAGAATTTCACCAAAGCACAAGAACTCTCTTTCTCTCTTTCTTTTTCTTTCTCTTATTTCTTTTGTTTTTGGTGTGTGAAATGAGAAGAGAAGGGATGTATTTATAGGACAATGTTAGGGTCTAAATTGCAAACTCTTCCACCTATTTACTCTTCATTTAAAATCTCCACCCCTTCACTTACCTAACTCCTCCCCTAAACTCTCCAAAACCCTAACTCCCAAACTCCCAACTCTTCCCCTCCCCACTATGCCAAAAACCGGCCTACCCATCTAGTCCAAACCGGCCAACCCCTATGTGTGCAAATGCACACATACACATACAAAATAAATACAATTTTTATAGTTCTAAATGTGTACTAAAAATTGTAACTTGTCATGTATTAGTCCATGCTCAACTTAAATTAGGTTTTAATCAATGGGCTTGATTCATGGGCTTTCTTTTTAATCAACTAATTAATTTGTTTAGTGAGCTAGAATTCACTTTTAGGTCTATGGGTTAAAAGAAGGCTAAATAAACTTATGCATGCTAAAAAATAGATAAATGAGAATAATAAAATGAAGATGGAAAGTATCACATGCATTATATGTGCAAAAGTTGAAAAATATATTTCTAAAAATACGGGATGTTACATAGGCGGATTCGGAGGTCGGACCCCTACTGGCAGTTGATGATGACCTGCCGGAGATCTGGTTGCGGTGGGGGCACTGTTGAAGGGGTCGTAGTATGAACTGAACCTCTGTATTCGACGAACGGCCATGCAGGTGGTTGTTCGGGACGGCTTTGGTGGGAGCCCCCAGTGTGCTCCTCTTAACGGAGGTTGGATCTGTTGAAGAGGGGGTTGCTCGAGTCAAGGTTGTTGATCTGCTTGAGATTGCTGAACTTGTTGAAGTTGTTGAGGTGAGTCCTCCGTGAGGGGAGGAAGTGAAGGAAGATGGTTGGCTCATCGGCTGGTAGAGCTCGTCGGCTGGTAGCCATTGTCCTCGCCTTCCTTCTTTGAGGCATGGTTAAGAAGGTAGTTTCGTATCGACGAAGTTGGATCAGTGATCTTTTTTGTTCCCACAGATAGTGTCAATCTACTGTTTCTTATTCTGTGTGGGAGCAAACAGATACGTGAATTCTTATAAATAAAAACATTAAAGATCAAATCTTCACTATTTTTCGATGTTGACCGCAAAAAAATGCAGTTGACCCCGATATCTGATCATCAGGAACGGCTGAAATTGCCTGAGTCGAGGTTGTTGATCTGCTTGAGATCATTGAACTTGTTGAAGTTGTTAAGGTGGGTCCTCCGTGAGGGCAGGAGGTGAAGGAAGATGGCTGGCTCGTTGGCTGGTAGCCATCATCCTTGCCTTCTTGGAGGCATGATTGAGAAGGTAGTTTCGTATCAACGAAGTTGGATCGATGATCTTTCTTGTTCCCACAGATAGTGTCAATCTATTGTTGCTTATTCCGTGTGGGAGCAAATAGATACGTGAATTTTTATAAATAAAAATAGTTAAGATTGAGTCTTCGCTACTCGTCGATGTTGACTGCCAAAAAATGCACTTAACTTCGAGATCTGAACATCGGGAACAGCTGAAATCGCTCCTCTTGACCTGCAAACAAGTCTGAAACATAGGGGGTGTCCATGGCTAGAGACCGTCCAATGCCCAAGTCAGAAACTCAAAGATATGGTGGGTTTTGAGAGCGAAGTTGTCAGATACCTGGTTTCTGAGGAGGTCTCGAGGTATATATAGTCTCCAAGGGGACTTGTTTCAAGATATTCATTTATCTCTACTTCACGGTGTTTGGATAGAGTCGGTTATGTCATCCATATGAAGAGATCGAGTCTGGACTCTTCTCTTGATGAAGAGATCGAGTCCGGACTCTTCTCTTGATGAAGAGATAGAGTGTTCAAACTCTCTCATGTATGGATGGACAGAATCGGTTCCCCCATAAAAATAGGGGGTTTAAACTGAGTTCGACGAATATGGACTCTTCATGCTAGGGTTGTTGTAACAGTCTCTGTTACAGGCTGGATTGGATCGATGGGCCTTAAAATGGCCCAGCTCATCTCATCGGGTCTGTATCTGCCGAAATTACCATTTTACCTCTGAGAACTTTAAGATTCGTGCTTGATTTGAACAGTCCCAATTTTTTTCTTTTTTTTACCCATATCACACTTTTTCTGCCGGCTACTTCTCTTCAACTGCCAAGAAAATATTATAATACTTCACCTTAATGATTATCGCTCCATAGATCACCTATGGTTGATCCCTACGCAATTGACCCACTAGTTCCAAATTCATTAGAGGAACTTTTTCTTTTTTCTTTTGTACTTATGATATGGCTAAAAGTAGAACCAAATCGGGACCATTCAAACCGGGCACAAATCTTAAAGCTCTCAGGGGTAAAACGGTAATTTTCAATACAAACGAGTCTGAAATGGGAATTGGGTCTTTCTTGAAAGCCCAATAACCCAAAAACTGATCTGTCCTATTGGGTATGGGTAGCACCCCGTCACAAACCAGCCCAGGTCATTTAAAGAGTAATTCAAATTCATGGTTATCCCTAAGAGATAGTTAAAACCAAATCTCTTACCATGAAACGATTTAAACTGTACATCTTATCCAAAAATACCGAGATATAGGGATAAATGATTATCTCTAAACTGTCTTTAAAGACGACTATAAATACCCCTTTCCCCCACTATAAAAAGGTAATCAATATTTTTCCACAAATAGCTCTTTCATAATCTTCCTGATTAATGACATGAGCGTCGAAGGGTTCGTCGCCGGGATCCATCCCAGTGTATCGAATTTTCTGCAGGTTAACAACAGCGATAAGAAATAGTCAAACGCCGGTGAAAAGTCAACAGGTTTGCCTTTATTGTTTCCGAAAGAATCCACAAATACATCTATTTGCTCTTACACCAAAACTAGTAGCAACAGATTGGCGCTGTCTGTAGGAAACGAAAAAAGCAATCCAACCCTACTTCGCCAGCAAAAGTAGTTCTAGCCATGCCTCCGAAAGGGAAAGGAAAAGTAGCGGCCTCCAACCGCAGAGCCACTCCTCTTCCTCTTCCTCCTTCACTCCATGATGTTCCTCTTCAACTCGACCAGCAAGTTTAGCTACCGCAGCCTGAACAACACCTTTCTCAACAACTTCCTCCTCAGTTGGCCCCTCCAGGGTCTCGGGGGGCTGCCCCGGGGGCTTTCGTCGAAGTCGTCCAAAGCAACACCCTCTTCATGACCATGTCTCGTGTTGGATCCTGTAGCCAAGGCAAGAAACAAACCACAGAGTACACACGATGTATCCTGGTTTGGTCCTCCCAACCTACATCCAGTCCCCAAGCAACCCACTTGAGATTTTCCACTATTCTTGAAAAAAAGACACAATAATATCCTATGGCGTTTAGACAACAGCCTTGTCCAATCCGTAGACCTCTCTCACCACTAGAGAGAGCAAACCCACTCTTCCACCAAGAGTGAAAACCTGACTCTACAACCTAGAGCCCTACTCTCCAACCAAGAGGACCACTCTTACAAACCCGAGAGTGAAGAACAACAACAAAAGAGTTACAATCAACCTATAGCCTTGTTTTGTGATTGTGATTTTTGTAAGTGGCTAATCGGTCAACTTCTGAATTCAGTCCAAAACGAATTCAATATTATATTGGACTGAAAATCAGAGAACCAAGACTTAGAAGATTAGAGTGCTAGTTTGAATACTTGTTCTTTTGAAAGCAATAAACTTAAACTTTTTATCAAATGCTTAGAACCTTTCAATGGTGATTCCTAGGCTCTATTTATAGAGAGGAATCCCTTGAACATTGTAAATCAGTTTATAAAACAGATTTAAAATGGATATAATCTTTTGAAATTCAAAAAACAAGTTTTGAAATCAGAAAACTGTTGAAACGACTTGAACAGTCGACTGAGTTGCCATGATGAGTCGACTGGCCAGAGTTTGAAAGAGTTCATACAGTTTCGTACTGGTACAGTCGAATGGTGCCACAAGGCGGTCGACTGGTACTCAACAGCTGATCTAATTCAAACTGTTTTGACCTTTAATCTTTTGAAAAAGACTCAATTATAAAGATGTGTAAGTGTGTGTGTGTGTACAAGGCTATTACATCAATCTAAGACTCAAAAAAAGGAAAATTACAATTATTTTACAAGACATGTAATATAACACATTGAAGCATAGGTCTTGTCTTGAGTCTTGAGTTTTGAGATGGAGCTTTAGCCTTTGTCTTCATCTTTGAAGCTTTCTTGATCAATCTTGAGCTTTAGAACCTTTTAGTTTTCTTGATCAATTTGCTTTGAGAGCTTCGTTTGAACACTTTGCCTTTGTGTATACATGGTATTGATACAACCTGCAATATATAAGAGGTAACACAACAACTTTGCTGTAATATCCCGGACGGATATTTTCTCGTATAAATCACTATTTTATTATTATTTTATTATTATTTTATTTTAATTCCAAAATCAAATTATTTTGGTGATTTTTCGCCGGTCCGCTCACAAACATTGTCTACCCGCATATATCGGTCGGTGTACATCCGAAGTACATCAAATTGGTAGCGCGATCCTCTGAATTAATAATAAACCTTATTTTATTATTATTTTCAAATTAAACTATTTTATGAGGATTATATAAGGAGTTTTGGTATACACATACATGTACACATACATACATTGTATTATACTTAGTACATTACACAAAATATGTAGCTTGTACTCTTGGACAATGTGCTCATCTTGTCATGACAACTTAATTAGATGGTTAGGGTTTGATTAGGAGGCTTAATCTAGGGTTGTATGCATGAGAAGATTAAAACCCCTTCTAGAAATCTTATCCCTTTCTACCATACTTCCAACTCATACCTAGCACCATACCCTACACCTTATCCCTACCCTCCTACATGGTATGGCCGGTTGGCTTCTTCTTGGGGTTTTTGTGCATATTGTGAGTGCAATTTTGCACTATCCACCCTTCTCTCCTCCTATAAATACCCCCTCCTTCTCCACCTTGTCTCATTTTAGAAAACACAAAGAAAGAAAGGAAAGGAAAAGAAAGAGAGAAGACTAACAAGAGAGTTTTTCTTGTAGGTTTTCCATAGAAGTTCTAGGAGCTAGGGGAAGGAGAAGTTTAAGCTAGCTAGTCCTTCCTACAAGTAGAACAAGGTGGGGGTTTCTCTTTGTTTGTTTGTTTGTTTGTTTGTATTGTTGTTTTGATGTTCTTCTTCTTCTTACCTTCTTGTTTTGTTTTCTTTGGTTCTTTTTGGGATGGTTGTTGTGATAGTATTGTTGTATATGGTTCTTGTTTGTATGTTTGTAAATGTTAAAGATAATAACCACATGAAAAGAAAAGAATGAATAGTAGTAGTAATAAACATAAAGATCAAATCTTTATGGTTGTAGTTGTTGTTTTGTGTTATGAAATTGGACTAAAATGAACACATACACATGGACTTGGCATATACAACCATTTTTGATTGTAGGACTTGAATGTGGACTCACACATAAAGCATATGAACTTGTATACAACCATTTGGGTTGTAGGACTTGTATTGAACTTGGACTAAAAAGATAAGCATATGTTGGTTGAACCAAATGAAGGTTCTTACCTTATTTTTATTATTGTTGTTCTCTTTTATAATCTTAAGTAAAAAGAACATAAATTAGATGTTAGTTCCAATTATGAAAAAAAAAGAAATCACTAGTTGTAGAATGAATAAAAAGATCTTTTTTTTATGATCACTAGTAATAATAAGAAATAAATGCTAATAAAGATTTAGTAGATATCTAAGTAGTAGATGCTTCATGATTAAAAGAAGTAGTGTAGATGTTTATGTTCATGTTAAAATAAAATGGTAGTAGTATGTTTAAATAAAATAGTAGTAGTATGTTTAATAAAGTAGTAGTATTATGGTTAAATAAAGTAGTAGTAGTAGATATTAAAATGAAGTAGTTATAGATGTTATGTGAATTTTGGTAGACACTTATGGTTAAATAAAGTAGTGGTAGTAGATGTGTATGTTCCAAATAAAATGGTCATAGTACATGTCTACATAAATTATAGAAAAGGTTTATGTTTTTATGAAAGTGGTAGTAAATGTTATGTTATAGTAGATGTTGTGTTTTATTAAATTATAGTAGATGCATATGAGCATTAAATGGATGTTTTGAAGTAAGTATCATGCCTAGATAGTTGTAGGAAAAATCATGCACCATGTTAGATTGTTGTTCATGCTTGGTTAGTAGACATACATGCTTAGAATGTTGTAGGACTTATTCTAAAATTATCTACCATGTTTAGAAATGATATTTATGCTTAGAATGTTGTAGGATTCATTCTAAAATTTCCTATCATGTTTAGGAAGGATATTTATGCTTAGAATGTTGTAGGATTCATTCTAAAATTTCCTATCATGTTAGATTAATTTATTTATGCTTAGAATGTTGTAGGATTCATTCTAAAATTTCCTATCATATTTAGGAAGGATATTTATGCTTAGAATGTTGTAGGATTCATTCTAAAATTTCCTATCATGTTTAGGAAGGATATTTATGCTTAGAATGTTGTAGGATTCATTCTAAAATTTCCTATCATGTTAGATTAATTTATTCATGCTTAATATGTTGTAGGATTTATTCTAAAATTTCCTATCATGTTTAGGAATGATCTACATGTTGTAGGATAAATGCTAAAATTTCTTATCATATTTAGAAGTATATATCTATATACTTAGGAATGTTGCATGTCCATACTAGTAGTTATCCATGCTTAGTAAGATATTCATGCTAGTAGTTATCCATGCTTAGTAAGATATTCATGCTAGTAGTTATTCATGCTTAATAAGATTCATGTTTAGATGATAGTAGGAAAGTAGTATACCATGCTAGCTAAATTTGTCTATGCTTAGATGATTGTAAGAACGTAGTATACCAGGCTAGTTTAATTTATCTGTGCTTAGATAGTTGTGGAAAAGTGGTATATCATGCTAGATTAACTTATCCATACTCACATGCTTATAGGTAAGTTGTATACCATGCTAGATTAATGGTAGGGAAGTTGTATGCCATGCTAGTTTAATTATAGGTAAGTTGTATACCATGCTAGATTAATGGTAGGGAAGTTGTATGCCATGCTAGTTTAATTGTAGGTAAGTTGTATACCATGCTAGATTAAATAAATATTCATGCTTACATGATACCCATGCTTAGATAAGTATATGTTCATGCTATGTTAGTAGATGATCATGCTTAATCACTATTCATGCTAAGTAAATAGGGTCATGCTAATTATTGTTTATGTTAAGTTAATGGTATCTATGCTAATGATATTCATGCTTAAAATATAGTAGATACTTATGCTTAAATTAAGGGAACTATCCATGGTTAATTGTAGTGATTTTTATGTTATATTCTATCCATGCTAGAATTGTTGTAGAAACTCATGCTATGTTGTAGGTTGATACTTAATTAGTATACATGACTACAATGTTACTAAAATGCACACCGTGCTATATGTTAATGTGAAAGTAGCATACCATGTCTAGGAATGAGGTATACCATGCTAAAGTTTAAATACATGCTTAGAATGTTGTAAGATTAATGTTAGAATACCTACCATGCCTTGGAATGTTGTATGTTCAAACTAGTTATATATCCATGCTTGGGTTGTGGTGATTAGTCATGATAAGTAGTAAGCATTCACGCTCAATTTATAACCTATGCTTGACTATAGTAAAATTCATGTTTAGACCA
Organism: Hemerocallis citrina; assembly: GCA_017893485.1. Classification (NCBI taxonomy): domain Eukaryota; kingdom Viridiplantae; phylum Streptophyta; class Magnoliopsida; order Asparagales; family Asphodelaceae; genus Hemerocallis; species Hemerocallis citrina. Next base: position 83,811,001 of record CM030366.1, read on the forward strand.
TAGTGATAATTCATGCTTAAGCTTGATATAAGCACATGCTTAAATCATATTCGTACTTAGGAGTATTGTGGTGAGTGGTTATGTTATGTACCATAATTAGATTGTCGTGGATAGATGCTTGCAATTGTATGCCATGCTTAAAGTACTATAGGTTAAAGTAATAAGGATTTGGAAGACCACTAGTAATAGTTAGTTTGATAAAGATTGTTATGTCCCCTTTGGTTTTTCGTTGGTAGAATACCGATCATAGACTATTAGTAGATTCTTCTGTTGCTTCTAATAATAGAAGATCAAGTTTTCTAGTAAGCACGTTTGGTTGCTTCTAGGATTGATTACCTGTATGGTTGTTTGCATATGGTTGTGCTCGTACGTGGCTCGACTGGCCCGTATGTAGCTGTGGGTCTTATACATAGTTTATTTGGCTCGTATGTAGGTTGTTGTCTCGTACGCGGTTCGACCGGCCCGTGCATAGCTGTTGGTCTCATACGCGGCTTATTTGGCTGGTATGTACGTTGTTATCTCCTACGAGGCCCGCCTGGCTCGTAGGTAGCTATTGTTTCATACGTAGCTTATTAGCTCGTATGTGGTTGTTACTCATATATAGCTTGTTAGCTAGTACACAGTTGTTGTGCTCGTCTAGGGTGATATTACCACCCTAAGGGCTATCGACCATCAAGACATATGTTTTCTTACCCTAAGGAACTGTGGAGGAGTCACTCCTTGTGTGCCGTCGAATCTTAACCAGGGTAGGTTGATCGAGGACCAGAGTATAGACGGAATCCAAGTTTAGGGTAGCGGCATGCATGTATATTCGCACAGCCGAGGTCTTGGATCGATGGGCCAGGAACCGGATCCCGAAGGATTCTGGTGAGTCTAGGTTGAGCAGCCTAGTAGAGTTGTCTTGCGAAGCCTAATTTAAGGCCTAGCATGTTATGTTTATAATATTATCGTCTCTAGGATTGTCGAGTCAGGGACATCATTAAGGTAGTGATTTATAAAGATCATTTTGCTCAGACCCTTGCCGAAAAGAGAGGAGTTGGTTGTAGGGGGCGCCTTACGACCAACTTATTCCTTGAGGCAGGCCTTAGGTGGTGATAGTAGGTTGTACCTTCCCGTCAAAGGGATACGTACGGTGCCGTCTCACGAGTTGAGGACACGGGTTGCGTATCTTGCGCTGTTAATTTCTGAAGTGCCGTGGCTGAGGGTGCCACAGGGTAGGCTTCGCGCTACCCTGCACTTGCGAGACCCCAGAGGGTGCCACAGGGTAGGCTTCGCGCTACCCTGCATTTGCGAAACCCTATGATTTGGATTTTGGAATGACGATCGTCTGTTTTTTTGAGTGAGGTCCGGTTAGCTGGGTAGCAGTGGCGAACATAGACACCACTGGCGTACTACATCAGTAGGACATGACCACGTCTGCAACCTCATCAGTCACGTGTAGGTGTCAGGAACAGGTTGTGTACAATTAGAAGTTCATAACGCGGGTTCAAATCCCTATATATGGAGAAACAGCTTGAGATGGGGTCGCATGTAGTATGGGCTGCATGTTGCTTCGGAGACTTGCTGACATTAGAATAGGAAGCATCCTAGTTCTATTTAAATATCGCATTAGAGTCTAGTCATAGCACTCACGAACACTTAAACTACACCAACACCATTGCCATGTTTTGTATGTTGTTTGGGAGATTCGCTGCTTTGATATCAGCCTTTAAGCATCAGTGAATACTGACGTCCCCACTTCCATAGGTACTGGATCGCCGAAGTACAAGGGCGAGACTCAGGAGGACTCAAGGCAGGAAAAGCAAGGAGTCAATGTCATATTTAGTTCCGCTGTAAAATGTGTGTTGATTATCCATTAGTTGAAAAGTACTCTGATGTAAGATGTTGAAGGTTGTAATACTTGGAATGTAAAGGTAATATTGTAACTCTATTGTAATGCATTGCAGTTGTATAATGTTCAGACTTGTAATGTATTGAGTGTTGAATAAAAAGTTTTAAATTCTCCTGTTTTTCTGTGTATTGTGACTAATTGAAGAAAAGATCTTGGCTCGTGTCTCGGTTTTTCCAGTATTGGAAATCAGGGCGCTACATTTGCATTGTGTTGTAATCATCAAAACCAAGAATCAACATTCTTCCCCTTTTTGATGATGACAACACAATAGCTTAGAATGATAGAAATATTACACATGCTCAATGCTCCCCCTAACTAATGTACAATATGCATATGTTGAAAAACATGCACCAAATACGCAAACATGCACCAAATACACAAACATACACATATAGCTATTTTTCTCCCCCTTTGTCATCAACAAAAAATAGGAGGAAAAAATAGTAAACACAAAGGAGCATTTGGAACATAATAAACACATAGCAAAAGCAAATTTGTACATAGAAATTTGAAATACATTGTTCAAACGACTACATACAAACAGAAAATACAAAATAAGTAGAAAAATACAAAAAATTAAAATGCAGCTAATCGGTCTTTTTCATCGTCATCTTGGGCACTTTGAGAAGGAGGAGGAAACTGAGAGGTGAACAAGTGAGTGAGATGGGAAAGACTGGCATCTTGACGATCCATGATATAATTGACAGAAGGGTAAAGACTCCTAGGGTCATCAAAATCAGCACTAGGGCAAGATGAACTAGAAGCAGAAGACCGACGAGCTAAAGTGGATAAGGGGATAGGAGGTGTATTCCTACGAGGTAAAGGGGTGAGAAGTTTCATACGTGCTAGACTTGCACGATCAAATAACTCATAGTGTTCTACAACACTCGTCTCCGAATCGAGATCAACTTCATAAGCGGAGAAGATGTGACTAAGTAAAGCATCAAAAGGAAGAAATGAAGAATGAGTCTTATGAAGACGATTAAAGATGACTTGACCCCAACTTATTTTTATATTGCCAAAAATTGCATAAACGGCTAGTTGCAACTCATGGGAATACTGGTCATAACTCCTTGTTTTGGGAATAATGTTATATGACAGTATGCATGCAACTAACTTAGCAATTAGAGTAATTGATTGATTGGTCATAGGAGGACCTCGAGTTGGCAAATAAATTCTTGACAATATGGTGTCATCATTCATCTCAACATCTCCTAAATCAATCCCTTCATCAGACAGACCCAAAATAAGACTTAATCTAGCAGGGGTGATTTTCATGCGGATTTTTTTTACTGAAGATAGTATAAATATCTCGCTACCATCCTCCGATGTGACAACCTTCATATTTGTGTAAAACAAATATATAAGGTGAGGGTAGTAAGAGGGTTGGTTCACTAAAGACAATAAATCAAATAACCCACATTGTTCAAACAATGAGGCTAGAGGAAACCTATCGAGATCCGGAAAGTTTACAAATCTACCCAAAAAAATGATTATTGAACAAATAATGTACCATTTATCAATAAGACTAGGGCTTCTTAAGTACTGAAGATAGCCTCTTGAGGATTGTCCCTCCTCTACATTAGAGGTACGAGATCTTTTAGGAGCCATTACGCAAAAACTCTAGAAATAAAGAGATGGAGGATTTATACTGTAATACCCTGATTTTTCAATTAATGAAAAATTATTTATTTTGCACGTGTTGTGCAAGTGCAATATTTTGTTTGAATTATTTTATCATAATGTGTATAATTATTTAATATATTTTTCTCAAATTATTTTAGTACAAAAGCCTTTCTTTAAAAGCCTTCTTTGATTTAATTAAAAAGCCTTTTCTTTAAAAGCCCAAAAGTATTTTATTATTTTTATTTTTTATAAACTAGTTTTGGCCCACAAAGAAAGCCCATGAATTAAGTTGTTTTAATTAAACTTGTCATGTAGAAGATTTTTTTTAACAAATCTATTTTTATACAAATTAAGAATGTACAAATTTGGCCTAGTTGCATGCACGTGCACTACACGTACACGTGCATTGCACACTTCATTTTTTGGGGCCGGGTAGCATTCTTTTGGAGGAAAATTTGGATTTTGGGTGTGGAGAACATGGGGGTAGTTTCAAGGTGGGTAGTTCTTCTAACTCCTACTTTGATCTAAGCCCTTCATTTTACAACCACCAAGACAATCTTGGCCCTCCATTTCACTCATCTTTGAGTATAAATACCCCCCTTCTCATGGCTAATTTTTCATATGCAAAGTATAATTTCTAAAACTATAGTATTACAATTGTGTGAGTTATAAAAGATAAGAGAGTGTGTGGTTTCTTTTGGTTGCTTGGAGTGGCCGGCATCAAGGAAGGGAGCATTCGGCTAGGACTTGAGAAGCTTTCGGCATTGACTTGGAAGCTTGGAGTGGTGCACTCTTTTGGCTAGGAGGAGGTGTTCTCATCTACTAGGACTTGTTGCCTTTTTGTGTTCTCTCCATTAAGGTGGGTAAAATATTTCATATTTCTAATGTAGGATCCATGCTAATTTTATTGTCAACACTATACATGGAAAATACTAATAAGAGTCCACTCTAATTAAAAAGTTAGTATACGAATGGATTGGAATGATGTGATTAATTTTGTATGTGAAATTCTAGCATGAAATTAAACTATATGTAGCACTTTCTATGATTGTTAGTTTAATTGAATAATGATGCAATATGGCTAGTATGATGTGTGAAAATCTCCATTAATTGCTTGTAAATTGTATGGTTGAAACATGACAATTGATTAAGATAATGACACACTATGAAATTTGAATAGAAAGTATATTGAATGCTTGAGTGATGAGTATGTTAAATTCATGAGTAGAAGTGGCATAAATGAACCAATGAAATTGCTTGTTGTCATCAAAATAGAAATACCCAAAACTTAGTATTTTTGGAGTTTTACCTATTCATGTGCTACATGAATCCTTTTGCTAATATGAGTATGGGAAAATCCAAAGATGTATGTGATGTGAATATAGATAGGAAACTTGGGAATAAAAGAGATTAGAAGACCAATTGATTTTTCAATGTCGAAAATAAAAGATATGGTAGTCTTAATGAACAAATTATTAGTTTGGGTGGAAAAATTATGTTTTTAGTACAAAAAAAATTATTTTATACTTACTGTTATGAAGATCAGTCAATTGAGATTAAATCTGGAATTTTTCAGTGGTTTGTATAAAGGCAATATGAACCAAATTGATTTGAACATCGAGTTGTTTTCTAAAACAGTGCGAATATGAAACATATAGATTTTAACTTAGTACTGTGACAACCTGAGCCAGTGGCTCAGGCGGTCTTTGACTGCGTTTGGGTTCTCTGAGCGGTGCGGTTCGAAACCCGGCCTTCACCATCTTTTTACCAACTGTGTATATATGTATATATAACTGCGAACTGATAGCACATACCCCCATTTCGCCCTTTACTAACTGCTAGCACATGTTGGCCTGTTGGCGGGTGCTCTGGGCTCTTTCTCTACCGTGCTGGGTTCGATTCCTCCCTTTAGCACTTTATAAAAAATATTTTTTTTGAGATTGTGATGTCCAAAAAATGTGAGAAAAATATGGTAATTTTCATAAAAATACAAGGAATTTTATGGGATTGGGTTGGGTATTATTTGAAGAAAATATAATGTAGTTTGTGAACAAATGGTATAATTAAAGCTATGGTTCTAAGACATATACTTATGGAAATTTTCAGTTTATAAAGATATATTGAAATGGATTTATTAGAAAGTAATTGACAAAAAGAATTTTGTGGTGTGACATGATGTTATTAATTCTCACTTGAGGATATTGTGTAAAATGTGAAGTATGAGTGTTTAATTATGAAGTGCATGAGTCCATTGTATGATATTGGAATTTAGAAATCATGTTGATGAAATTGTTGGCCATGAATATGAATTTTTATGAGTTATAAGTATTCACTATGGACTTGTGAACAAAGTGTAATCATGAATAAGAAAGAGTATGAAAATGTGACATGGAAGTGGTCATGAGTTAAAGATTGTGAAATGAAATTTGAAATAGAGTAGCTAAGTCTCCCCGGCACCGAGAAATACAATAAAATGAAATTAGGCCAAGGTTGGTCGTGATGAAATGAATGAATAAGTCCGGTTGATGGAGAGGCTAACTCTAGAGATTAATTTTGTTCATGATTTTTAATAAAACTAAGGACTAGTGCATAGTGAAGATGTGATGAAAGTAAGAGAAAAACACTGAGTATGAGGGCCCTGGGTAGCGGCGAGAGCGTATCCCAGGAATTCCCATGACGAGTCTGGGTGAGGATACTATTCCAGAGTACCGTCCCAGTGGCGACGCTCGTGGGATGTTTGAAGACTACGGGTGGTGTCATGTTTATGGTGAGAGCGTATCCCAGGAATTCCCATGATGCGTCTGGGTGAGGATACTACTCCAGAGTGCCTAAACATGAGTTCGTAGGTCAGATAACATCTAGGATACTTACCGTAATTACAGTAGTAGATTAGATCATAACGGGGGATTGAACCCTATAAAGATGAAGAACGAATAAGGGCTTGCCCTCGGACCTATGTAGTATGGGATGCATAGAATCCGAACAAGTGTGCATTAGTGTCATGTAACATAATTAACTGCATTAAGGACTAAGTGCACAATCACAACACGACATCAATAGGGTAGTCCCTTTAGTTTAAAATGTGACAAGTTTGTGGTTGCTAAATATGAAATGTTAAGTTATACTATTTCCGGCATAGAGAGGATGGCCGTGTATAATGATCGTCGGTTGAATAAACTGACGTACCCACAGTCTGACATGCAGGTGAATGTTATGCTAAAGATTAAAGAGGATTTGGATGCTTAAAGATTTTATCAAGCTGTTGTACTTGTATTTAATTGTTGTATTTTACTTCCGCTGTGCAAAAGAAAGATGTAATTATGATGTAATCTCTGATGTATGATGAAAAGTTTTAATTTCCCTGTAAAATTGTACTAAAGAAAGTGAAAAGATCCTGTAGAACATCTCGAATTCAGTGTATTTGGGATTCGGGGCGTTACAGAGTGGTATCAGAGCCACGCTTTCTACACTTTCACACTTGTACAAATTTATAGGGAACGACACCCTAGAAGTGGACATTAGAGTGTGTGTTTGAATCTAGAGATTTAAATGTAAGTGACTTACATTTGTGTTGCTCTAAGATTTATGCTTTCTCCTCTCTATTTCTAAGATGGCTGATCACTTCGACCCTGCTAGAGGCGACGACTGGCACATCATTGAGGAAGAGTACCATCCTGGACAGGCAGATTCCGAGGACGAGTACTACCCTGGACAAGCTGATTCTGATGATGAGGAGTACCCTGAATCCCGAGAGATCACCCCACCTCCGGATTCATCTGATGATTCTTCTTCCGACGAAGAAGAAGTACCAGTTCCCAGTGGTCTTGTGACTTCTCTTCAGAGGCAAGTGGAAACCCTGAAGGAGAGAGTTGGATTGTTGGAGGCTCAGCTGGAGAAGCGGAAGGCTGACTATTCTGTTCTTAGCCATCGGATTTGGGAACTTGAGAAGAAAAAGAACCTAACTGATGTGCTGAAGGATGAGGTTGATGAACTGCGGGAAGAACTTCGAGCAGCGAAGAGGACCCGTAGGAGTTAGAGTGTTGTAGCTTCTGTTTCTTTCCGTTCTGATGTCAAAAAATGTTTTTAAATTCGAATGTATAAACTTTTGGAATTCAATGAAATGGAAGTTGGTTTAAATTCTTGTTTTATACTTCGAATTTGACGGATCTTTTGCATCAGAATATGTCGAGAAGAGGAGCAAGGAATGGGGAAGGTTTGGATCTGGAGACTGAACTTGCTAGGGTCTACCAGACGCTGAATGCAGTGGCTCAGAACCAAGCTAGGGGGCCGGCAAATCCAGTGCCCGAGGCAATAAAGCTGGTGGAATCGTTCAAGAGAATGAAACCACCCGTATTCGAGGGAAAGTCAGACCCAGATACGGCTGACAACTGGATACGGCAAGTGGAGACAATCTTTGAGGTATTGGAGACCCCTGAGGGTAGCAAGGTCAAGTTGGCAACCTTGCAGCTGGAGAAGGAAGCAGCGGTTTGGTGGCAATCCGTGAAGAGGACCATGGGAGGTCTGTTGTTTGGTTGGGAGGAATTTCTGGAGGAGTTCTGCAGCCATTATTTCCCCTCCGACGTCCAGGAGAAGAAGGCGATGGAGTTCCTGTCGCTTCAGCAAGGCAGTATGTCGGTGAGAGCCTATGAGACCAAGTTCACTCAGCTCTCCAGGTATGCTCCAGAACTGGTGGCGGATGAGGCCAAGAAAGCTCGCAAATTCGAGCATGGTCTGAGGCCTAGTTTGAGATCTCGTATGATACCCCTTGGTATCAGGAGATTCGATAAGCTAGTCAAGAGGGCGGCAGCGACGGAGGCAGATATGGAGCAGTTCCACGTGGCCCAGAACAGGAGGAACAACTGGCAGTCCGGGAAGAGGCCTGCACATTCGGGGAGTTTCAGGGGGCAACCATCTGCGCAGAGGTTCAAACCGACAGGGGCGAACGCTGTGAGTGTGGCTGGGGGGCCTGGAAACAATGTGGTGAGACCTTCTGCGGTGACTTGCTACAACTGTGGTGAAACGGGACACTACAAATCTCACTGTCCCAAACTACAGGGTGGAAACAGCAACGCACCAACGCAGCAGGCTGGGAAGAGGCCGTACCAATCAGGGCGAGTATTTGCCTTGACAGAAGCTGATGCTGAGGAGGCAGATCAGGTCATCTCTGGTACGAGGGCTGGTGTTTAGAGTCTTTGTCATTTCTTTTCCCTTTGTTTAGTGAGGCTGTTATGTAATGATGTATACTATGTAACAGGCGAACTCTATCTTAATGGAATGAAAGCTGTCGTATTGTTTGATACTGGATCCTCTCATACTTTTGTGTCTCCAAAGTTTGCTAAAGTGTTGGGAGTTGAACCGAAGATTTTCCCAGGCAAGATCTTATCAGTAGCTACTCCGTCAGGGGAAACTTTAACCACTGATCGGTATTATGCTGATTGCGAGATTGTGATTGGGGATAGAATCTTTGGCATTGATCTGATCGAACTGACTATCTTGGGAGTCGATGTTATCATTGGCATTGATTGGATGTCGGTGTACAGTGCAAGCATCGAGTGTAAGGCCAAGACGGTGACAGTGAAGGCTCCAGGTGGACCTGAAGTCGTGTTCCAAGGGAAGCGGAAATGTTCTAAGCTGGTGGCAACTATCCGCAAGGAAGAGACTCCTGTGGAAGTGCAAGGGATTCCTGTGGTTCGGGACTATCCGACAGTGTTCTTGGAAGATTTTCCTGGGTTACCCCCGCATCGTGATGTAGAGTTCAGCATCACTGTTCAACCGGGAAGTGCACCCATTTCTAAGGCACCTTATAGGATGGCTCCAGTGGAACAGGATGAGGTGAAACGGCAAATTGAGGAACTGTTGGGAAAAGGCTTTATTCAACCTAGTGCGTCACCTTGGGGAGCACCAGTGCTTTTGGTAAAGAAGAAGGATGGATCGATGAGAATGTGCATCGATTACCGGGAGCTGAATAAGGTCACTGTTCAGAATAAGTATTCGATTCCTCGAATTGATGACTTGTTCGATCGTCTGCAAGGAGCAGCTGTATTCTCCAAAATAGATCTTCGATCAGGTTACCACTAAGTTCGAGTGAAAGCTGAAGATGTGCATAAGACTGCATTTAGAACTCGGCATGGGCATTACGAATTCTTAGTTATGCCATTCGGGGTGACGAATGCACCTGCAATCTTCATGGACTTGATGAACAGAGTTCTGAGGCCGTTTATTGATTCTTTCGTCGTGGTGTTTATTGACGATATTCTCGTGTACTCCAAGTCAGAGGAGGAGCACACTGAGCATCTGACAGCGGTGTTGCAGAACCTGTCAGAGCAGCAGTTGTATGCCAAGTTATCCAAGTGTGATTTCTGGAAATCTGAAGTGGCATTCCTAGGTCACATCCTTTCTAAGGAGGGAGTGGCAACTGATCCTCAGAAGATAGAGGCAGTGAGAGATTGGGCGAGGCCTACTACAGTGAAGGAAGTCAGAAGTTTCCTTGGGATGACTGGATATTATCGGAGATTCATTCAAGGTTATGCTCAGATAGCTGTACCGCTTACAGGGCTGACCAAGAAAAATGTGAGCTTCAAGTGGACCGAGCAATGTGAGGCGAGCTTTCAGGAGTTGAAAGATAGGCTGACTACTGCACCTATCTTGGCTTTGCCTAGAGCTGGTGTTGAGTATGACGTTTATAGCGATGCTTCACATCGGGGGCTTGGTTGTGTCTTAATGCAAGAAGGAAGAGTAATCGCTTATGGGTCCAGGCAACTACGACCACATGAGAAGAATTACCCGACTCATGATCTGGAGTTGGCTGCGATTATCTTTGCCTTGAAGCAATGGAGACACTACGTGTACGGTGAGAAGTTGAATATGTACACGGATCATAAGAGCTTGAAGTATATATATCAGCAGAGGGATCTCAATCTGAGACAGCGGAGATGGTTGGAAGTGCTCGAGGATATGCGACCTGAGATCAAGTATCATCCCGGAAAGGCTAATGTTGTTGCTGATGCACTTAGCTGCAAGAGCAGTTTGGCCTGTTTGATTACAACTCAGAGGCATCTGATTGAAGAGTTGGACCGAGCTGGTATTGAGGTTGTCTTGCAAGGATTGGGAGCATCTTTGGCTCAGTTGAGGCTTCAGCCTACTTTGAATGCAAGGATCATTGCAAGTCAGGAGGTTGATGCTGATACTTTGGAGATGAAGGAGCAAGTTGGTGCTGGCAGGTTGCCCGGATTTCAAATCAGGGATGGAGTGTTGTGGTTCGGAGACAGGCTGTGCGTTCCAAATCAGGTGGACCTGAAAGAGAGTATTCTTCAGGAGGCGCATGCTACTCTTCTGTCCGTACATCCTGGGAGTACTAAGATGTACAAGGACATCAAGCAGCATTTCTGGTGGTCAGGTTTGAAGCAGGATGTGGCTGAATTTGTCGCGAAGTGTGAGGTTTGTCAGCAAGTCAAAGCCGAAAATCAGAGACCCGGAGGTCTATTACAGCCGTTACCTATTCCGGAATGAAAGTGGGATAACATCAGTATGGATTTCATCACGGGATTGCCTAAGAGTTCTAAAGGCAATGATGCAATTTGGGTTATAGTCGATCGACTTACCAAGTCCGCTCACTTTTTGGCGATGAAACTCACTGCTTCGATGGACAAGTTGGCTGAGATGTATGTTGGTGAGATTGTCCGACTTCATGGCGTTCCTTCGACCATTGTGTCTGATCGAGATGCTCGGTTTACTTCGCATTTCTGGAGGAGTCTTCAGACGGCTTTGGGTACCAAGACAGATTTCAGCACTGCTTTTCATCCGCAAACCGATGGGCAGACCGAGAGAGTCAATCGTATTCTGGAGGATATGCTGCGGTGTTGTATACTAGACTTTGGAGGCAGTTGGGAAAGGCATTTACCCTTGGTAGAGTTTGCCTACAACAACAGTTTCCAGGCCAGTATTGGGATGGCGCCGTACGAGGCTCTGTATGGCAGGAAGTGCAGGACTCCTGTTTGTTGGTATGAAGTGGGGGAGCGTCAGTTGTTTGGTCCTGAGCTTGTACAGCTAACCTCTGAGAAGATTGATCTGATCAGGAAAAGGTTGGTGGAAGCTCAGAGCAGGCAGAAAAGCTATGCAGACAACCGGAGAAGGGACCTTGAGTTTGAGATTGGTGACTTCGTCTTTCTGAAGGTATCACCCAGCAAAGGTGTGGTTCGTTTTGGCAAAGGCGGAAAGTTAGCCCCGAGGTTTATAGGCCCGTATAAGATATTGAAAAGGATCGGGAAAACTGCTTACCGGCTTGAATTACCGGAAGAGTTGTCTCAGGTGCACAATGTCTTTCATGTGTCTATGCTGAGAGGTTATATTCCGGACCCGAGTCATCATTTGCCTGAAGTGCCGGAAGGTTTGCAGTTAGACCTGAATTACATCGAGTCTCCTGTTGAGATTGTTGACCGTAGGGAGAAAGTCTTGAGGAATAAGACGATACCGATGGTCAAGGTAGTCTGGAGAAACCACTTGGTTGAAGAGGCTACTTGGGAATCTGAGGAGAGGATGTTGAAGGACTATCCTGAGCTTTTTGCTTGATTGTATTTTTGTATCTTTGTTTCTTGTTGAGTGTGTTGTATTTTGTTTGTTCTCTCGCTCTTGATTGTAGTTCCGGGGACGGAACTATTCTAAGGAGGGAGTGCTGTAATACCCTGATTTTTCAATTAATGAAAAATTATTTATTTTGCACGTGTTGTGCACGTGCAATATTTTGTTTGAATTATTTTATCATAATGTGTATAATTATTTAATATATTTTTCTCAAATTATTTTAGTACAAAAGCCTTTCTTTAAAAGCCTTCTTTGATTTAATTAAAAAGCCTTTTCTTTAAAAGCCCAAAAGTATTTTATTATTTTTATTTTTTATAAACTAGTTTTGGCCCACAAAGAATGCCCATGAATTAAGTTGTTTTAATTAAACTTGTCATGTAGAAGATTTTTTTTAACAAATCTATTTTTATACAAATTAAGAATGTACAAATTTGGCCTAGTTGCATGCACGTGCACTACACGTACACGTGCATTGCACACTTCATTTTTTGGGGCCGGGTAGCATTCTTTTGGAGGGAAATTTGGATTTTGGGTGTGGAGAACATGGGGGTAGTTTCAAGGAGGTGGGTAGTTCTTCTAACTCCTACTTTGATCTAAGCCCTTCATTTTACAACCACCAAGACAATCTTGGCCCTCCATTTCACTCATCTTTGAGTATAAATACCCCCCTTCTCATGGCTAATTTTTCATATGCAAAGTATAATTTCTAAAACTATAGTATTACAATTGTGTGAGTTATAAAAGATATGAGAGTGTGTGGTTTCTTTTGGTTGCTTGGAGTGGCCGGCATCAAGGAAGGGAGCATTCGGCTAGGACTTGAGAAGCTTTCGGCATTGACTTGGAAGCTTGGAGTGGTGCACTCTTTTGGCTAGGAGGAGGTGTTCTCATCTACTAGGACTTGTTGCCTTTTTGTGTTCTCTCCATTAAGGTGGGTAAAATATTTCATATTTCTAATGTAGGATCCATGCTAATTTTATTGTCAACACTATACATGGAAAATACTAATAAGAGTCCACTCTAATTAAAAAGTTAGTATACGAATGGATTGGAATGATGTGATTAATTTTGTATGTGAAATTCTAGCATGAAATTAAACTATATGTAGCACTTTCTATGATTGTTAGTTTAATTGAATAATGATGCAATATGGCTAGTATGATGTGTGAAAATCTCCATTAATTGCTTGTAAATTGTATGGTTGAAACATGACAATTGATTAAGATAATGACACACTATGAAATTTGAATAGAAAGTATATTGAATGCTTGAGTGATGAGTATGTTAAATTCATGAGTAGAAGTGGCATAAATGAACCAATGAAATTGCTTGTTGTCATCAAAATAGAAATACCCAAAACTTAGTATTTTTGGAGTTTTACCTATTCATGTGCTACATGAATCCTTTTGCTAATATGAGTATGGGAAAATCCAAAGATGTATGTGATGTGAATATAGATAGGAAACTTGGGAATAAAAGAGATTAGAAGACCAATTGATTTTTCAATGTCGAAAATAAAAGATATGGTAGTCTTAATGAACAAATTATTAGTTTGGGTGGAAAAATTATGTTTTTAGTACAAAAAAAATTATTTTATACTTACTGTTATGAAGATCAGTCAATTGAGATTAAATCTGGAATTTTTCAGTGGTTTGTATAAAGGCAATATGAACCAAATTGATTTGAACATCGAGTTGTTTTCTAAAACAGTGCGAATATGAAACATATAGATTTTAACTTAGTACTGTGACAACCTGAGCCAGTGGCTCAGGCGGTCTTTGACTGCGTTTGGGTTCTCTGAGCGGTGCGGTTCGAAACCCGGCCTTCACCATCTTTTTACCAACTGTGTATATATGTATATATAACTGCGAACTGATAGCACATACCCCCATTTCGCCCTTTACTAACCGCTAGCACATGTTGGCCTGTTGGCGGGTGCTCTGGGCTCTTTCTCTACCGTGCTGGGTTCGATTCCTCCCTTTAGCACTTTATAAAAAATATTTTTTTTGAGATTGTGATGTCCAAAAAATGTGAGAAAAATATGGTAATTTTCATAAAAATACAAGGAATTTTATGGGATTGGGTTGGGTATTATTTGAAGAAAATATAATGTAGTTTGTGAACAAATGGTATAATTAAAGCTATGGTTCTAAGACATATACTTATGGAAATTTTCAGTTTATAAAGATATATTGAAATGGATTTATTAGAAAGTAATTGACAAAAAGAATTTTGTGGTGTGACATGATGTTATTAATTCTCACTTGAGGATATTGTGTAAAATGTGAAGTATGAGTGTTTAATTATGAAGTGCATGAGTCCATTGTATGATATTGGAATTTAGAAATCATGTTGATGAAATTGTTGGCCATGAATATGAATTTTTATGAGTTATAAGTATTCACTATGGACTTGTGAACAAAGTGTAATCATGAATAAGAAAGAGTATGAAAATGTGACATGGAAGTGGTCATGAGTTAAAGATTGTGAAATGAAATTTGAAATAGAGTAGCTAAGTCTCCCCGGCACCGAGAAATACAATAAAATGAAATTAGGCCAAGGTTGGTCGTGATGAAATGAATGAATAAGTCCGGTTGATGGAGAGGCTAACTCTAGAGATTAATTTTGTTCATGATTTTTAATAAAACTAAGGACTAGTGCATAGTGAAGACGTGATGAAAGTAAGAGAAAAACACTGAGTATGAGGGCCCTGGGTAGCGGCGAGAGCGTATCCCAGGAATTCCCATGACGAGTCTGGGTGAGAATACTGTTCCAGAGTACCGTCCCAGTGGCGACGCTCGTGGGATGTTTGAAGACTACGGGTGGTGTCATGTTTATGGTGAGAGCGTATCCCAGGAATTCCCATGATGCGTCTGGGTGAGGATACTACTCCAGAGTGCCTAAACATGAGTTCGTAGGTCAGATAACATCTAGGATACTTACCGTAATTACAGTAGTAGATTAGATCATAACGGGGGATTGAACCCTATAAAGATGAAGAACGAATAAGGGCTTGCCCTCGGACCTATGTAGTATGGGATGCATAGAATCCGAACAAGTGTGCATTAGTGTCATGTAACATAATTAACTGCATTAAGGACTAAGTGCACAATCACAACATGACATCAATAGGGTAGTCCCTTTAGTTTAAAATGTGACAAGTTTGTGGTTGCTAAATATGAAATGTTAAGTTATACTATTTCCGGCATAGAGAGGATGGCCGTGTATAATGATCGTCGGTTGAATAAACTGACGTACCCACAGTCTGACATGCAGGTGAATGTTATGCTAAAGATTAAAGAGGATTTGGATGCTTAAAGATTTTATCAAGCTGTTGTACTTGTATTTAATTGTTGTATTTTACTTCTGCTGTGCAAAAGAAAGATGTAATTATGATGTAATCTCTGATGTATGATGAAAAGTTTTACTTTCCCTGTAAAATTGTACTAAAGAAAGTGAAAAGATCCTGTAGAACATCTCGAATTCAGTGTATTTGGGATTCGGGGCGTTACACATACCAACAAAGAGACACAAAGAGAGGCACAAAACTTCGGGGATCTTTGAGAGGACTTTGGCAACAAAATTTTCTGGATCAAGGGTTGAATCTTGGGGCTCCAAAAAATTCTGGAATCTCCAAGCAGCAACAGCAGCCGACTGGAAGACCTCGGAAGGGAGAGAGACAGTGAAGAGTAAAGTGAAAAAGAGAGAGGTAGAAGTTAGGGTTTTTACTCAAGGGTAAAGAGCTAGGATCAGATCTGGAGAACATCGAGGGACGAGATTGGTCAAAGGTGAAAACAGGGTGAAAGAGTCGCCTAAAAAAGAAATGCCAAATTTCGAATCTGAAGACAACTGATTCGCGACAATTGACTGTATGGTTAGGGCAGTCGACTTAGTCGAGAACAAAATAAATAAACGAAAATAGCAATAATACAACTGGCAGTCGACTTAGTACAGTTTCACAATCGACTTTCCAGAGCATAAATTTCAGATATAGATAAGTATCGAAAAATACTTGGTCAGTCGACCAAAAAGAATTTTTAAGTCGACTTACTAGAGTTAAAAATTCAAGAAACAACATGAAAACTACAAATTCCTAGTTCTCTTCTTAAAGTGATAAAAGTGTCTTCCTTAAGTGGTTTTGTAAAGATATCTGCTACTTGTTTATCAGTAGAAATAAAGTCTAAAGAAATATCTCCCTTTAAAACATGATCACGTAGAAAATGATGTCTAATATTAATGTATTTCGTACGTGAATGTTGAACCGGATTTTTAGAAAAGTTAATGGCACTGGTATTATCATACATTATAACAGGTTTTGAAAATGAAATACCATAGTCTAATAGGATCTGTTTCATCCACAAAATTTGGGCACAAGCCAAACTTGCAGCGATATATGCAGCTTCTGTAGTAGATAGGGATACCGAATTTTGCTTTTTACTGCACCAAGATACTAGGGAGTGTCTCGAAAAGTGACACATTCCACTAGTACTTTTTCGGTCAGTTTTACTATCGGCAAAATCCGCATCGCTATATGACAAAAGTTAAAAATTATCGGTGCGTGGATAAAATAAACCATACTCAGACGTGCTTTTAATATATCTTAAAATACGTTTCCCAGCTTTTAAGTGAGGTTTTTTAGGACTTGACTGATATCTAGCACACAAACATATACTAAACATAGTATCTGGTCTACTAGCAGTTATATATAAGAGTGAGCCAATCATACCTTGATAGAATTTTTGATCGACACTCTTACCTAATTCATCTTTGTCAAGGGTAGTCATAGTAGCCATAGGTGTGGTCTTATTACTCGTGCTATCCATGCCAAATAGTTTGAGTAATTCCTTAGCATATTAATAAATATGTCATTTGGTGACTGTTTAATTTCAGTCCGAGGAAAAAATTGAGTTCACCCATGTGACTCATCTCAAACTCATTTTTCATGGTATTAGCAAACTCTTGACATAGATTACTATCAGTAGAACAAAAAATTATGTCATCTACATATATTTGTATGATCAAAATATCGGTCTCAACTCTTCTAATAAACAAAGTAGTATCTACTTTACCTATTTCAAAATCCGTTTAAAAGAAAAGTATTCAATCGATCATACCAAGCACGAGGTGCTTGTTTAAGACCATATAAAGCCTTTTTCAATTTAAAAACATGGTTTGGGAATTGTTTATGTTCGAAACTAGGTGGTTGCTTAACATAAACATCTTCCTTTATAACCCATTAAGGAAAGCACTTTTAACATCCATTTGGAAAAGTGTAAAGTTCATAAAACAAGCAAAAAAGATAATAGAATACGGATTGATTCTAGTCTTGCAACAGGAGCATATGTTTCATCAAAATCTATGCCTTCTTCTTGATTATACCCTTGAGCAACTAGTCTAGTTTTGTTCCTAACGACTTGTCCTGATTCATCTAACTTATTCTTGAATATCCATTTGGTACCAGTTATAGTATGATCAGGAGGTTGTGGAACTAAATCCCATACATTATTCTTTATAAATTGTTTTAACTTATCTTGCATGAAATTCATTCAAAACTCATTCTCACAAGTTTCTTGTATATTCTTCTGTTCAAAATCCGACAAGAAAGCCATGTGAGAAATCATGTTAACATGAGATCTTGTCTGAATACCATGTGAAATGTCACCAATTATTAAGTCATGAGGATGATCTCTAACTTCAATAAAAGATTTTGGTAAAGTTGGAGACATCATAATAGGATCAGTCGACTTGACTAGTCCATCAGTCGAGTTGACTTCCTTATCAGTCGACCTATTCGCAAGGCTAGTTTGCTCTAAAGATGTAATAACCTTATTTAAAGGTGATGAATCAGTTTCATCATCTTCAATTAAAGTTGATGAAGGCAAAAATTCATCAAATGCAACATACATGGATTCTTCAATAGTCAATATTGACTTGTTGAAGATCCTATATGCCTTACTCCTATTTGAGTATCCTATAAAGATACCCTCATTAGATCTAGGATCAAACTTATCTAAATTATTTTTAGTGTTTAAAATGAAACACTTACATCCAAATATTTTGAAGTAAGATACTTTAGGAATTCTATCAAAAAATAGCTCATAATATGTTTTTTTAAGCATATGCCTAATCAATATTCTATTTAAAACATAACAAGCTATAGCAACGGCTTCAGCTCAAAAATACTTAGGTAAATTGCTTTCAACAAGCATGGTACGTGCACATTCTTTCAAAGTCCTATTCTTTTTTTCGACCACTCCATTTTGTGGTGAAGCTCTAGGAAATGCAAATGAATGAGTTATACCATTCTTGTTGCAATATTCTGCAAACGTTTCATTCTCAAATTCTTCACCATGATCACTTCTAATAGTGAGTATGGTTAGAGACTTTTGATTTTGAATTCGTTTACAAAAATTAGAAAATTCAACGAAAGCATCATTCTTATGTTTTAAAAAGAAAGTCCAAGTGAATCGTAAAAAATCATCTACTAAAACAAATACATACCTACTTTTATTTAAAGAAGCAACTCTAGTAGGGCCAAATAAATCCATGTGGATTAATTCAAGAGGCCTACTAGTAGAAATTACCTCTTTTGTTTTAAAAGTAGATTTAATTTGTTTACCTAGTTGACATGCATCACATAACTTATCCTTTTTATAGGATAGTCTTGGCAGCCCTTTAACTAGGTTGTACTTAGACAATTTAGCAAGAGTTTTTATATTCACATGGCCAAATCGTTTATGCCATAGCCAAGAATCATTATTAGAAGCTACTAAGCACAAATCATTCGAAAAATCATATGACTTTAAACACAATTCATAAATGTTATTTTTCCTAAATCCTTGAAAATTTATATTTTGTATGGTAGAGTCGTAAATTAAACAAACATCTTTTCCAAAAACTATTTTATATCCCTTATCACACAATTGGCTAATACTCAACAAATTATTCTTAAGTCCACTAACTAGAAAATCATCTTCTATTGAAGGGTTAGTGTGCTTACCGACCATGCCTATTCCAATAACCTTCCCTTTGTTGTTGTCACCGAATGTGACTATACCTCTATTAATTTCTTGTATGGAAGATAGGAGGTTGGCATGACCAGTCATGTGCTTTGAGCATCCGCTGTCAAGTATCCATCGATCTCTTTTAGGTACCTATAAAATTTTCAATGTGAATATGGTACTCTTTTCGTTGGGTCCAAAAGAGATTAGTTTATGGAAAACCAAACCCAAAGAGAGTTTGATTTTCCACCAAATGCAGAAATATAATTAACAGAATTACATACAGAAGGAATGTATGAATTAATGTAAGTAATTCTATCTTTCGGACTCCGATTGACTGGAACCCATATATTTTTGCTCTGTCCAGTCGACTTTATCAAACCTTTCAGTCGACTGTTACTGAAATCCAGTCGACTGGGAGGTAGAATAGGTCGACTTATCTGAGGTTTTCGTTTCTTTGAAGGAAACTCAGAACCTCTGGACAGGCGACTGATACTTGGGTTCAGTCGACTGGTCTGAACTATAGATTTACCTTTATCATTAAAACTTACAGTTTTAGGCTTTTCAAAAAACTCATACAGTTTATTCTTAACACTAGAAATAGATACAGATTTATTTACACTAGTGTTCTTAGAGACATGAGGTTTTTCAAAAAACTTTTGAAAACCAAGTCCAAACCTTTTATTGGATTGCACTTGATTTTGGAGAACATCTTTTAAATTCTCCTTTCCTTTATTAAATTTAGATACATTTTTGGATATCTCTTCATAATTTCTCTTTAGAAATACAAGATCTATATCTAAACTAGAAAGACGAGAATTTAAAGATTTCACCTCTTTATCAAGGTCAAGATTCTCTTGGGAAAGTGTTTGATTTACTTTCTCCAAGTTCTTGACTTTAATTTTTTCTTTCTTAAGCTCTAGAAAAATCTCGTTGAAAGCATCAAGTAAATCATTAGAATCATAATCATCACTTACTTGATTTTGAGACGCCATAAAGAAAACGTTAGCAACCTCGTTTGTCTCTTCATTTTCTTCTTCCGATGAAGAGTCGTTATCATCCCAAGTTGCTTGGTATGCCTTTTTATTGTTTGTGAACTTGTTCTTTGTGTACTTGTCATTCTTGAAGTTGGAAGCCTTTCCTTTAGATTTAGCATTCTCTAGTGGGCAATCCTTCTTCATATGACCTGTTTTGTTACACCTGAAATAAGTTGGAAGTTCAGTAGTATTCTTAGATTTTGAATTAAACTTAACTTTCCTTAGGAACTTTTTGAACTTTCTCGTAAACATGGCTAGCTCTTCCTCATCTTCTTCTTCATCCTCAGAGTCCGACATGGCTTTGAATGCTAGTGTCTTCTTCTTTGATTGTTGAGGTTCTAGATCCTTCTTCCGTTCTTCAAGTTGTACCTCATACGCTATAAGATTTCCCACAAGATTCTCAAGAGAAAATTGTGTGAAATCGTTGGCCTCTTCTATAGTGGTGGTCTTCTTCTCCTATTCGGGGGTTAGTTCATGAAGAACCTTCCTCACCATTTCGGCTTGAGTGTACATCTTTCCAAACGCCACAAGTGAATTTGTAATGACCGTGAACCTTGTAATCATCTCAAACACATTCTCATTTTCCTTCATGCGGAACATCTCAAACCTGTGAAGAAGAACAAATATTTTAGATTCTTTTACTTTTTTAGTTCCTTCATGAGTTATCTCGAGTGTGTGCCAAATTTGATGTGTGGTTGTTGCATTGGACACACGATTGAATTCCTCCTTGGTAAGAGCACAAAATAGTGCGTTCATTACCTTTGCATTGTTCATTGTTTGGCACTTCATGTCATTGTTCCATTGTGCATATGGAATGGTAGGAGCGGTGTACTCGATCTTCGTCATATTCCATATCTCATAATTGATGGACTGAAGGTAGATCTTCATTCTACACTTCTAATAGTTGTAACTGGTTCCATAGAAAAGGGGTGGCCTTTGTGTGGATTGGCCTTCATGGTATTGATTTGCATTAGAAGTAGTTGCCATTGCACTCAACCAGGCTCTGATACCAAGTGTTGGATCCTGTAGGCAAGGCAAGAAACAAACCATAGAGTACACATGATGTATCCTGGTTTGGTCCTCCCGACCTACATCCAGTCCCCAAGCAACCCACTTGAGATTTTCCACTATTCTTAAAAAAATACAAGAATACCCTACGGCATTTAGAAAACAACCTTGTCCAACTTGTAGACCTCTCTCACCACCAGAGAGAGCAAACCCACTCTTCCACCAAGAGTGAAAATCAGACTTTACAACCTGGAGCCCTACTCTCCAACCGAGAGGACCACTCTCACAACCCGAGAGTGAAGAACAACAACAAAAGAGTTACAATCAACCTATAGCCTTGTTTTGTGATTGTGATTTTTGTAAGTGGCTAATCGGTCAACTTCTGAATTCAGTCCAAAACGAATTCAATGTTATATTGGACTGAAAATCAGAGAATCAAGACTTAGAAGATTAGAGTGCTAGTTTGAATACTAGTTCTTTTGAAAGCAATAACTTAAACTTTTTATCAAATGCTTGGAACCTTTCAATGGTGATTCCTATGCTCTATTTATAGAGAGAAATCCCTTGAACGTTGTAAATCAGTTTATAAAACTGATTTAAAATGGATATGATCTTTTGAAATTCGAAAAACAAGTTTTGAAATTAGAAAACTGTTGAAACGAATTGAACAGTCGACTGGGTTGCCATGATGAGTCGACTGGCCAGAGTTTGAAAGAGTTCAGACAGTTTCATACTGGTACAGTCGACTGGTGCCATGAGGCAGTTGACTGGTACTCAACATCTGATCTAATTCAAACTGTTTCGACCTTTAATCTTTTGAAAAATAATCAATTATAAAGATGTGTGAGTGTGTGTGTGTGACAAGGCTGTTACATCAATCTAAGACTCAAAAAAGAAAAATTACAATTGTTTTACAAGACATGTAATATAACACATTGAAGCATAGGTCTAGTCTTGAGTCTTGAGTCTTGAGTCTTGAGATGGAGCTTTAGCCTTTGTCTTTGTCTTTGAAGCTTGCTTGATCAATTTTGAGCTTTAGAACCTTGTAGCTTTCTTGATCAATTTGCTTTGAGAGCTTTGTTTAAACACTTTGCCTTTGTGTATACATGGTATTGATACAACCTGCAATATATAAGAGGTAGCACAACAACTTTGCATTGTGTTGTAATCATCAAAACCAAGAATCAACATCTCGGTCCACAACCCTTCAACTGACTCTAGGGCTTCTCAAAGCCCTCCTGGGCAGGATCTCTGACAAATAATCATTAACCGTCAGCATGGGGTCGACCTCCGAACTCGCTTGAATGAAAGGCGAGCCCTTGAGAAAGTCTCTCAACCCGAGCGCCCAGGGGCCCTGAGAGTCCGGACCCCCCGCAGGCCGAGGACCAGAAGATCCCCTCCCCGGAGGAGGCAAAGAGAGTCCCCTCCACATCGTCAGCGGAGAAGTCATACTCCAATGAGCCAAGCCAAACCAGGGGAACACCAAGCTGGAGGGGCACCAGTGACTCGGGCAGAGTTCCATAACTTTAAAGAAGATATCCTGTGAGCTCTTAATATTACCACAAGTCAGGATCAGCGTGTGCCTGGCCATCCCCGTGCCCCGAGTCATGATCAACGTATACTTAGCCTTCACCATACCGCCACTCATGAAGGAGAGTCCCAAGGGTCGACTAGATCCGACTGGAGGGATGACTCGGTCCACCGCCGTCTCCACGAGATGGAGAGGCGCCTCAACAAGATCAATCCCGAAGAAGAACAACTGACCAATAGCTTCCGTTCAAGCAGGCACCCCTTCTCTAGGGCCATCATGGAAGCTCCGGTCACCGAGACCTTTAAACCGCCCCGCTTTGAATCCTACAATGGAGAGTCAGATCCGGTAGATCATATCGAGAGTTTTAAAACTCTCATGATGATTTATCAAGCCCCAGATGCGCTCCTCTGCAAGGCCTTCCTAGCGACGTTGAGGGGACCAACACAAGAATGGTACTCCTGTCTATCCCCAGCCTCTATCTTCTCATTCGAATAGTTTGATGAGCTCTTCCTCACCCACTTTGTGAGCTGTCTCCGAGCTAGGAAAAAAGTGCTTCTTTGCTAGCCCTCAGCCAAAAAAAGGGTAAACGCCCGAGAGATTATGTTCAGCTCTTTACTACCGAAACCCAATATATTGCCTCCCTCAACCAATCAGTAGCCTCTGCGGCATTCAGGCACAACGTCACTAACGCCGACCTCAAGGCGTCCCTTGCCAAAAAGCCTCCTCGGGACTTCTCGAAACTCCTTCTTAGGAGCGAGAAGTACATCCGAGCGGAAGAGGCTCTCAACCCCTCAGTCAAGAGGATTCATCCTTCGGGAACAAACGGAAGAACACAAGCGAAGAAGGGTCCCAGAAATTCCAGAAGGATGACAATGGCCAGTGCTGCCCAGCTCCTCATTTTGAGAAGTTCACCCCCCTAAATGCTAGGATATCAGCAGTTCTTATGGAGGTGGACAAGGAAGGACTACTCCGCGGTTCTCCTAGAATGAATACCCCTGGTAAGAAAGGAACAGGGATAAGTGGTGCCGTTTTTATAGGGACCACAACCACGACACGAACGATTGTCGGGCTCTAAAAGACGAGATTGAAGAACTCATATAGCGGGGACACCTGGCCAAGTTCGTCAGAAATGACGGGGCCGATCCTCCACCCCGAGGAGCAAACAAGCAAACAGAGAGGCCCGCCGAGTTCCAAGACTCCGAACCTGGGGCCGTCCTCCACCTTATCCATGGAGGTCCAATGGGGGAGAGTTAAACTCCTCCCGAAAGGCTCACCCTATTAAAGTAGATTTTCAGTTTTCAATAAGGCTGATGCTTGTAGCACGGCCAAAAGCAAGTAATAATGGCTCGCCCCATCGAAGCAGCCACTTAGTTTATTTCAATAGAACTTAGCTTTTTTCTATTGAAAATTATTGCATTTGCCTCAATTCTATCTCTCCGAGTCACATCTACGACTCGTTAAATGGTAAATTTGCAGTCAAGCTTGTCCTACAGGGCTGCTCCCACAACTTACTAAGCTCAAAAGAGGGGTTTGGAGTCCAACACTTGGTTCGACACCACTTTAGCCGCTTGTAAATAAGCAAATGCGGAGCAGCTCACCATTCAGAATTGCTCCTACCACTCGTTAACCCCCTCAAACAACAAGTTTGAAGTCCAACACTTGGTTCGACGCCGCTTTAGCTGCTTGCAAAAAAGCAAGTGCAGAGCAGCTCATCATTCAGAATTGCTCCTACAATTCGTTGAAATTCTTAAAACAACAAGTTCAGAGTCCAACACTTGGTTCGACGCCTCCTTAGCCGCTTGCAAACAAGCAAGTGCGGAGCAGTTCACCATTCGGAATTGCTCCTACAACTCGTTGATAACCCTGTAACAACTAGTTTGAAGTTCACAATCATGGTTCGAAATTTCCCTCATAGCTTGCAAGTATGCGGTTTCGGGGCTCAAAACGAACATTTATACTATTCCCACTACTTGTTAAATTCTGCAACAAGCAAGTTCGGAGCTCAACTCCCCCTAGGGTTGCTCTTCAAACTCGCCACCCGAACGGCTCTCTCCTAGAGCCCTGTGAAGCTCTTCGCTCCGCTCACCTCCCGAGTGGCCTTCTTCTCAACGAGTTCGGAGTTCAACTCTCCCTTAGAGTTGCTCCTTAAACTCATCTCCTAAACGGTTCTCTCCTAGATCCTGGCGATGCTCCTCCCACTCACCTCCTAAGCAGCCTTTTTTCAAGAGAGTTCGGAGCCTAACTCATCTAGAGACGCTCCCTTAACTCACCTCAAAGAATGGATCCTCCCAAGAGTCATACAAAACTCTTCTCAACCTCATGAAGAAAAAGATGTTACAGGACTATTTTGATCATGAAGAATGATGATTCTTCAACTAACTTCTAAAGAGAAATTGTAGATCTTCAGGTCAGCTTGGAAACAAGGAGTCAAACGCCCCGATCGGACATCCGTGGCACCGGGAAAGTAGGTTTCAACACAGCTACGCTGAATGTAAAAGTGAGGAAAAAAACTTCGCCTCAAGATACGCATATGATCCAGATCAACGACTCAGATCTTGTCGAGTTCCTTGGATCCAAAATCCGAGCAAACGTGTTTTCGAACGTGAAAATGGGAAAAAACTTTGCCTCAAGATACACGTCTGATCCAGATCAACGGCTCAGATCTTGCCACGTCCCTTGGATCCAAAATCCGAGCAAACGTGTCCCCAAATGTGAAAATGGAGAAATACTTTGCCCCAAGATGCGAGCTTGATCCTGATCGATGGCTCAGATCTTGCCACGTCCTTCGGATCCAAAATTCGATTAAATTTGCCTCCAAATGCGAGCTTGATCTTGATCGATGGCTCAGATCTTGCCAGGTCGCTCGGATCCAAAATCCAAGCAAACATGTCCCCAAATTGGATAATGGAGGAAAACTCCACCTCCCGATTCGCACTCGATCAAGATCAACGGCTCAGATTTGCCAAAAAAAGGAAATTTATAAAGGGGTTAACGGGTTGGGTTCGGACCCATTATAAACCCAAACCCGTAACCCACTTCAAACCCCCTTCGTCTTTATCTCCTGCAAAACTGAGCACCAAAATAAAAACCCATCATACCCCTACTTCAGAGCCATTGCGAGCTCCCCTCCTCCGGTGTCGACCTCATCGTCAAGCTCCTCTCCTCGCTGCCCACATACGAAGTTGTCGAACTCCAAAAAAGAGCTCTGTCGAGCTCGAGCTTCTCTCCTCCACACCGACCTCACCATCAACTTTGCTAACTCCCTAAGCCAGCAACGAGCTCAAAGCCCCTCGCCGAGCTCTTCCAATGGCCGTACTCCAAGCTCCAATCAACTGAGCTTCAAATCCATCAGAGCTTCACCCTAAAAAAACCCTTACTTCCGAGCTCTGCCTCCACCACCTCCGCCGAGCTCCAATAAAGAGCTCCATCACCACCATCGTCGAGCTCCACGCCGGCGCGGTCGAGCTCCACCACCTCCATCGTCGAAGCTCCTCGCCGAGCTCCAATTCTTCCGCATCGAAGCTTTGTCGAACTCCGAGCTCAACCTCCTCTCCTCGCCGCCATACACCAACTCGTCGAGCTCCCCTTCAATGTCGCCGAGCTCGTCGAAGCTTTGTCGAACTCTGAGCTTGAGCTCCCCTCCTCGCCATGCCCCTTCCTCATCGAAGCTTCGTCAAACCCCGAGTTCGAGCTGCCTCGAACGAGCTCCGCCGAGCTGTCATCTTCACTGTTGCCAAGCCCTCTACGTTGAGCTCCAGTGCTCCCCTCTTCGAGCTTTGGTGGACATCCACAATTCGAAGACAAAGGTCGAAAGTCAGAGACGGGAAAAAAGAAGAAGAAAAAAAGGTCCACGTAGCACTATCTTGTTCGTTCACAGCAATCCGTTCGGCAAGAACCGAACAAAGCGTGTTCCGAGCGTGAAAACGCAAGAAAACACCCCGCCTCTTGATGCGCGCTCGCTTGATCATGATCAATGCACATGATTGCGCCACGTGTACAGGTTAATATTAATTTATTTATTTAATTATTAATTTGAATTAATTATTGTAACACCTCGAATTTGTAAAATACCGAAAATACTTGTTTTTATATATTTGGAGTGATGAAAAATTATTTTTGATATATTTTATTTAAATATTGACATCGGTGTGGATATTTGTGGTAGATGGGTATTATTGATATATTAGGAGTCATGAGTGGAGTGGGGTTTATTTGAAATATATTGGAGATTAGGGGTATATGTATAAATATACCTTATTGATTATTATAATTATAATTATATTTATTTTCAAAAACACCCCCCCCCCCCCATTCCCTTTCTTCTCCTTCCCTTCTTTTTCTTTTTCCCGAACGATCAGTTCCCAGCCGAACCCAATCGGCCAGAAGCTTCCCCGGCCAAATCCCCTTCTTTTCTTCGTCTTCTTCAAATTAATTCGGAGGGTAGGCTAATTGAAGGGTGCTCTAGCTCATGGCGGAGTCGATTTGGAGAAAGGAATTAGTGGAGGTATATCCCTTTGAATTTATTTGTGTATTTTTATGTGCTTTTAATTTATTTTGCTTAGTAATGGAATATGAAGTTGGTTAGTAGTCTATTTTGATGTTAGGGTTAAGAAATGGGGAAATTATTGGGGATTTTGCAAATTGCTAAAAATTAAGGTTTTGGGTTTGGAAATGAGCATTATATATATATCTATATTATCTATTTTATAGTTGTTGAATTTTAGTAGAACTATTATAATAAGTTGGGGGTGGTTTTGGTAATTATTTAGGGAAAAACATTACGTACAATGCACGTGTGCATCCCAGACGTTCGATAAAATGCCTGAGTGATATTAGAAATAGTGTTATTATTTTCTGTGATTGATTTGAATGATTTGAGCCTTAATTGTGTTGAAATTTGATAATAGGCTATGTTAGCAAATTTGGATGTGGAACGGCATGCTGGCGCATCGGGTCTTCACGGGATGCTATGTGAGTATGATCTTTTATTTTATATGCATAATGTGCTATGATTGATTTTAAAATATGGTTTGGTGTGTGATGTGTGAAGTGTATTGAGTATGGAAAAGTTTATAAGTAGAATACGGAGTAAATTATGAGGTGTAAGAAATAAGTATATATATGTATGGGAGTGTGTTGTTGCTTGCAGATAAATATTTATATGCTTCGGGTTGTAATGAGTAGATTTATGTACGTGAATGTATGGGGATGTGTGATGTGTGATCTCATGATTGATGTGATGAGGTGGAATGCATGGCGTATATGATATGAGTCATATGGTGTATGTGTGATATGCGGGTGATAAATTGGGAATTTTATGTGATATTGTGATGTGAAATGAATATGGTGTGTGTGATGGGTGAGTGGGAAATGAACAGTTTATATGATAGCAGTGAGATTAATGGCTTGTGCATGTTTATGAATTTCATGGAATTTATATGCTTTCATGTTATGTTATAACGGTGAAATTAGATTATAAAGGAGTTATATTGTAAATGAGTTATTTGATAAAGGAGCTATACTGTAAAGGAGATATACCGTGATATGTTATAAAGGAGAGATATATGTATGGAGAAATATTATAAAGGAGATTTATTATAAATGAATATATGGAGATATTTTATTAAAGGAGTTATTCTATTAAAGGAGTTATATTAAATGAGTTGCTATGTTATAAAGGAGTTATTATAAAGGAGTCTTATAAAGGAGTTATATTAAAGGAGTTAATGTATTAAAGGAGTTATTTTATAAAGGAGTTATATTTATTGCCCCAAATTATATTTGGGGAACAGGAGTTATATATATATATATATATAATGATATTGCCCCAAATTATATTTGGGGAACAGGAGTTATATATATATTAATATTGCCCTAAATTTTATATTTGGGGATCAGGAGTTATATATTGCCCCAAACTATGTTTGGGGATCAGGAGTTTCCCTCGCTGGTATAGGGCCAGGAGGAAGACGTAGCCTCGGACGTGTAAGACTCTGTGTGAGCATCGATCCGCATGTTATATATTACTTTTGACTAGCCTTTTGGCTTTAGTCTTGGTTGGACAAGCGCGCAACCGTACTTTCAATCCAGCCCACAAATGGTAGATGCTTAGGACACCTGGATCTGGGTGATGTGGTGGGTTTGCGGGATTGAAATGTACGGGATGGGAGGCACAGAGATCCCTGTGTTGTACGGGGAGGTCAGTTGTGTGGGCACTGAAAAGGAGGAATTATGAATGTGAATGTGTATTGAAAGAATATATGTATATGCAAAGATACGGATGATATGATATTTTGCGGAAATTACTTATATTATGGGAGATATGAATATACTACGAGGGAGATATATATATAAATATATATATGTGTGTGTGGGGGGGGGGGGGGGGGTGGGCATATATTAGCATATGGCTATACTTATGATGCGATATTGGCAAATGAATGAACATGAGTAGAGGAGAGTGAGAAAGTAAAGAAAAGAAATGAATAGTATATAGAGTATGTATGTGAATGAATGTTAGAAATAAAAAGAGGAGTCATGCAATCATGAATGAAAGGTAAGGTGAGATATAATATGAGAATGAAGAGTTAAAGTAAGCGGTATTATGAGTTGTGAATGGAGATTTAAGTAAAATACAGTATGATATAAGTGGTTCCACCTTGGAATTGTGTCAAGGAACTACCTGCCCGCTGTTTCTGTGGAAATGGTGGGAACTACCTGCCTTGACATAATTCGTTGGGTGAGTGGATATAATAGTGGTAATGATTGATAGAAATGAGAAATAAAGTGAAGTGAAGATGATAAGTGATTGAAGTGATTGATAATCAAGCTATCGGCTTGAGATGTGATGTGATATTACCCAAACTGTGTGTTTGAGGTACAGTGATTATTACCCAAGCTATCGGCTATGGGATGTGATATGTTGTGGCCCCAGATTGTGTTTGGGGATTAAGTGAAAATGATAATAAGATATATTACTTATAAGAATGAGAATTACTAAAGTGATGTAATGAGATGTTAATGAGCTATAAAACATGGTTTTGATGCAATGAGTATAAGTATTCTTATTATTGAGGTGTTGATGATGTGATGAAATGTGAGTAAATCGCATGGGCAATGAGATGTGGTAATTATGTCCTAAGATATGAAGGAAGGCGGTATTATGAGAATAGATGCATATGTTTATGATGCGATACTTTTTATAACCTAATAAAATAAATACTTGTATTATGAGATTGGGTATGAAAATGGTTATTAAAGAAAGTATGTTGTGATATGAGTTTGTGTACCTGGGAAGTGTGTCGGGGAACTACTCGCCTGCTATTTCCGTGGAAATGGTGGGAACTACCTGCCTTGGCACAACTTCCAGGATGAATGTGTGTGTTGACGACATAATATAAGTAAATGAAACGCATGGCTAAATAGAGTTGGAGAAATGATGTAATAACATCATGTAGTTATATTAATATAAATAGTGAGATGCTGATATGACGATAAGTGTGGAAAGATGAATATTCGTATTATGCGAATGTAAAATAAGTATATATATACGAGGTTGATGTGAAGTGTATTATGAAATGTGGGAAGTTATGGATAATTAAATAGTTGAATGCAGGTTTGGCAGAGTATTTGATATGTCATTGTAGTGACGATGTTGTTGTATTCAAGATTCAGGTTGCCTTATTTTAATTTGGCATTCGTAAGTTTAATTTATTTTCTTTATACTATTTTAATTTGTTATTTGATTAATAACTATACTCACACCAGAAATGGATAACCCCTTAGTGTTTGGGGGGTTAGGGAGTCTGAGGACTACCCTAGGTCCCCCACTGTTGTAGGTTCTCATCAGTGCAGAGGTGAGGCGTGGAGTGGTAGTATAACTTTTTATTTTAAAAATTTGTATTATTTAGTTATAGGAATAGTGAAATTTATGATTTAAATTGTATTATGAGTGTATAAGCCTGTATATGACGATGATGAGTATAGTGTGAGGTGGTGTGGTATGTTTGTGACCCGTACCCATCTCGTCGTGGAGTACCAGGCTCTGTGGTAAGTTTTACAATGATTTTTCTAAGATTTTACCTCGTTTTTCAAAGAAATTCATAGTTTTTAATTGATATTTGATAATCCGTTATGAGTTTGGCCCCCAGAGCATTATATTATATTGCCTGTGTGTATCTGCTCATTTTGGCCTGGGGAGCCCATGAAAATATTATGTGGTTTGTGAGCTACGGAATTTTGAGCAGAATTCCGTAAGCTTTTTGTGTTTCGGGGCAAAATTTACAGGGGAGACTCTGTCAAAACTTTTCTTGGAATATAAATTTCGTAGTTTATGATCAAAGTGATATAGAAATTGAAGGAATTGAGTTTGGAGTCAAAAAAAAAAAATTTAGGGGCGTTACAGTTTGTTATCAGAGCTTAGGTTAACTAGGATAGAGTTTGTGATGGTTTGTATCCTAGTGATCCTGTCATGTGAGTATGGGTTCATTATTGCTAAGTCGTGGAGATGAAGTTGTTTTATGTGTTGTGGGTGTTTTGCATTATAGCATTGCCATGTTTTCCTTAGAAGCCCCGAGCGAGAAATTGTACACCATTGTACAGTTTTGTTATATGGGTTGTTGTATGCCAAGTGTGGCTATTTTTCTTGGAGTCTTGTGTATGACACATAGGTGTATATCCTATAGATTGTGAGGTGATGTGTTGTTGTGGTCATTATACTTTGCCGGGAGATGGGTTAGTAGTGAAGGCTATATGTATGGTTGATGTATGGTTGAAGTGTGATGCAAGGAGGGTTCGGGTGAGAAAGCCCGATAAAACCCGGTTTCTGATGGAATGTAATGCCTTGGACGATGAAAGTATGTCCATTGGGTTGATGGTAATACCCAAGGAGAAGATTAAAGAGGTGGCTGGTAAACTCCTGGATATATGAGATGATGGTTCCCTGAGGTTGAGTATTGAATATCGGGAGTTGAATAAGGTGACCATTAAAAATAGGGTGACAGATGTCTGAAGTAGAAGAAGAATATTGGTATTTATTATGTCCCAAGAGTGGACGGTACTAGAATTATTTAGTCAATTTGATTTTTCTTTGGTAGCAGAGGGCGACATGACCCTGTATGTGGGCAGTTTATTAGTACAGCTGCTTATTCTGCAGCTGATCAGTTGAGTGAGGATTCGAAATTTTTGCTAGTTGTAGAGGGTGCATGACCTCATTCTGGATGAGATTAATGGATAAGCTTCTTTTGAGGTGTGTAGTCGACAAGGGAGTTATGCAGATTAGCGGCGATCAAGACATTAAGTTGTTTAGTTATTGAAAGTTAGTGGGGGGAAAGTATCCGTAATTGTTTGAACAGTTTGTTTTCTATCTCGGTAGCTCGAGGACGAGCTTCTTTTGAGGTGTGTAGAATGTAACACCTCGAATTTGTAAAATACCGAAAATACTTGTTTTTATATATTTGGAGTGATGAAAAATTATTTTTGATATATTTTATTTAAATATTGACATCGGTGTGGATATTTGTGGTAGATGGGTATTATTGATATATTAGGAGTCATGAGTGGAGTGGGGTTTATTTGAAATATATTGGAGATTGGGGGTACATGTATAAATATACCTTATTGATTATTACAATTATAATTATATTTATTTTCAAAAACACCCCCCCCCCCCCATTCCCTTTCTTCTCCTTCCCTTCTTTTTCTTTTTCCCGAACGATCAGTTCCCAGCCGAACCCAATCGGCCGGAAGCTTCCCCGGCCAAATCCCCTTCTTTTCTTCGTCTTCTTCAAATTAATTCGGAGGGTAGGCTAATTGAAGGGTGCTCTAGCTCATGGCGGAGTCGATTTGGAGAAAGAAATTAGTGGAGGTATATCCCTTTGAATTTATTTGTGTATTTTTATGTGCTTTTAATTTATTTTGCTTAGTAATGGAATATGAAGTTGGTTAGTAGTCTATTTTGATGTTAGGGTTAAGAAATGGGGAAATTATTGGGGATTTTGCAAATTGCTAAAAATTAAGGTTTTGGGTTTGGAAATGAGCATTATATATATATCTATATTATCTCTTTTATAGTAGTAGAATTTTAGTAGAACTATTATAATAAGTTGGGGGTGGTTTTGGTAATTGTTTAGGGAAAAACATTACGTGCAATGCACGTGTGCATCCCAGACGTTCGATAAAATGCCTGAGTGATATTAGAAATAGTGTTATTATTTTCTGTGATTGATTTGAATGATTTGAGCCTTAATTGTGTTGAAATTTGATAATAGGCTATGTTAGCAAATTTGGATGTGGAACGGTATGCTGGCGCATCGGGTCTTCACGGGATGCTATGTGAGTATGATCTTTTATTTTATATGCATAATGTGCTATGATTGATTTTAAAATATGGTTTGGTGTGTGATGTGTGATGTGTATTGAGTATGGAAAAGTTTATAAGTAGAATACGGAGTAAATTATGAGGTGTAAGAAATAAGTATATATATGTATGGGAGTGTGTTGTTGCTTGCAGATAAATATTTATATGCTTCGGGTTGTAATGAGTAGATTTATGTACGTGAATGTATGGGGATGTGTGATGTGTGATCTCATGATTGATGTGATGAGGTGGAATGCATGGCGTATATGATATGAGTCATATGGTGTATGTGTGATATGCGGGTGATAAATTGGGAATTTTATGTGATATTGTGATGTGAAATGAATATGGTGTGTGTGATGGGTGAGTGGGAAATGAACAGTTTATATGATAGCAGTGAGATTAATGGCTTGTGCATGTTTATGAATTTCATGGAATTTATATGCTTTCATGTTATGTTATAACGGTGAAATTAGATTATAAAGGAGTTATATTGTAAATGAGTTATTTGATAAAGGAGCTATACTGTAAAGGAGATATACCGTGATATGTTATAAAGGAGAGATATATGTATGGAGAAATATTATAAATGAGATTTATTATAAATGAATATATGGAGATATTTTATTAAAGGAGTTATTCTATTAAAGGAGTTATATTAAATGAGTTGCTATGTTATAAAGGAGTTATTATAAAGGAGTCTTGTAAAGGAGTTATATTAAAGGAGTTATTGTATTAAAGGAGTTATTTTATAAAGGAGTTATATTTATTGCCCCAAATTATATTTGGGGAACAGGAGTTATATATATATATATAATGATATTGCCCCAAATTATATTTGGGGAACAGGAGTTATATATATATTAATATTGCCCTAAATTTTATATTTGGGGATCAGGAGTTATATATTGCCCCAAACTATGTTTGGGGATCAGGAGTTTCCCTCGCTGGTATAGGGCCAGGAGGAAGACGTGGCCTCGGACGTGTAAGACTCTGTGTGAGCATCGATCCGCATGTTATATATTACTTTTGACTAGCCTTTTGGCTTTAGTCTTGGTTGGACAAGCGCGCAACCGTACTTTCAATCCAGCTCACAAATGGTAGATGCTTAGGACACCTGGATCTGGGTGATGTGGTGGGTTTGCGGGATTGAAATGTACGGGATGGGAGGCACAGAGATCCCTGTGTTGTACGGGGAGGTCAGTTGTGTGGGCACTGAAAAGGAGGAATTATGAATGTGAATGTGTATTGAAAGAATATATGTATATGCAAAGATACGGATGATATGATATTTTGCGGAAATTACTTATATTATGGGAGATATGAATATACTACGAGGGAGATATATCTATATATATATATATATATATATATATATATATATATATATGTGTGTGTGTGTGTGTGGGGGGGGGGGGGGGGGGGGGGGGGGGGGGGCGGGGTGGGTATATATTGGCATATGGCTATACTTATGATGCGATATTGGCAAATGAATGAACATGAGTAGAGGGGAGTGAGAAAGTAAAGAAAAGAAATGAATAGTATATAGAGTATGTATGTGAATGAATGTTAGAAATAAAAAGAGGAGTCATGCAATCATGAATGAAAGGTAAGGTGAGATATAATATGAGAATGAAGAGTTAAAGTAAGCGGTATTATGAGTTGTGAATGGAGATTTAAGTAAAATACAGTATGATATAAGTGGTTCCACCTTGGAATTGTGTCAAGGAACTACCTGCCCGCTGTTTCTGTGGAAATTGTGGGAACTACCTGCCTTGACATAATTCGTTGGGTGAGTGGATATAATAGTGGTAATGATTGATAGAAATGAGAAATAAAGTGAAGTGAAGATGATAAGTGATTGAAGTGATTGATAATCAAGCTATCGGCTTGAGATGTGATGTGATATTACCCAAACTGTGTGTTTGAGGTACAGTGATTATTACCCAAGCTATCGGCTATGGGATGTGATATGTTGTGGCCCCAGATTGTGTTTGGGGATTAAGTGAAAATGATAATAAGATATATTACTTATAAGAATGAGAATTACTAAAGTGATGTAATGAGATGTTAATGAGCTATAAAACATGGTTTTGATGCAATGAGTATAAGTATTCTTATTATTGAGGTGTTGATGATGTGATGAAATGTGAGTAAATCGCATGGGCAATGAGATGTGGTAATTATGTCCTAAGATATGAAGGAAGGCGGTATTATGAGAATAGATGCATATGTTTATGATGCGATACTTTTTATAACCTAATAAAATAAATACTTGTATTATGAGATTGGGTATGAAAATGGTTATTAAAGAAAGTATGTTGTGATATGAGTTTGTGTACCTGGGAAGTGTGTCGGGGAACTACTCGCCTGCTATTTCCGTGGAAATGGTGGGAACTACCTGCCTTGGCACAACTTCCAGGATGAATGTGTGTGTTGACGACATAATATAAGTAAATGAAACGCATGGCTAAATAGAGTTGGAGAAATGATGTAATAACATCATGTAGTTATATTAATATAAATAGTGAGATGCTGATATGACGATAAGTGTGGAAAGATGAATATTCGTATTATGCGAATGTAAAATAAGTATATATATACGAGGTTGATGTGAAGTGTATTATGAAATGTGGGAAGTTATGGATAATTAAATAGTTGAATGCAGGTTTGGCAGAGTATTTGATATGTCATTGTAGTGACGATGTTGTTGTATTCAAGATTCAGGTTGCCTTATTTTAATTTGGCATTCGTAAGTTTAATTTATTTTCTTTATACTATTTTAATTTGTTATTTGATTAATAACTATACTCACACCAGAATGGCTAACCCCTTAGTGTTTGGGGGGTTAGGGAGTCTGAGGACTACCCTAGGTCCCCCACTGTTGCAGGTTCTCATCAGTGCAGAGGTGAGGCGTGGAGTGGTAGTATAACTTTTTATTTTAAAAATTTAAATTATTTAGTTATAGGAATAGTGAAATTTATGATTTAAATTGTATCATGAGTGTATAAGCCTGTATATGACGATGATGAGTATAGTGTGAGGTGGTGTGGTATGTTTGTGACCCGTACCCATCTCGTCGTGGAGTACCAGGCTCTGTGGTAAGTTTTACAATGATTTTTCTAAGATTTTACCTCGTTTTTCAAAGAAATTCATAGTTTTTAATTGATATTTGATAATCCGTTATGAGTTTGGCCCCCAGAGCATTATATTATATTGCCTGTGTGTATCTGCTCATTTTGGCCAGGGGAGCCCATGAAAATATTATGTGGTTTGTGAGCTACGGAATTTTGAGCAGAATTCCGTAAGCTTTTTGTGTTTCGGGGCAAAATTTACAGGGGAGACTCTGTCAAAATTTTTCCTGGAATATAACTTTCTTAGTTTATGATCAAAGTGATATAGAAATTGAAGGAATTGAGTTTGGCGTAAAAAAAAAAAAAATTAGGGGCGTTACAATTATCTAAAAAATCCAAAAAAATTAATTAAAAATCCGAAAAAATTAATAAAAAATTCTAAAAAAAATTATTAATTCAGAAAAATAATTTTTAATTCTCTAAAAATAATTATTAATTAGAATAATTAATTAAAATTTTCAAAAATTAGTTATTTAAATTTGGAAATTGAAAAAAATAAAAAATGATTAAAATTTGGAAAAGAAATTCAAAAAAATTCAGGAAAAAATCACAAAAAATCTAGAAAATTCAAAAAAAATAATTTTGGACATTTTACAAGCTTAGAATAACACTGTTACACCTCGAACAAGATCCAATCCCTCGAGAACTCCGATAAATTCCATAAGTCATTGAAAACGGGTGAACTACTCCTCGAAGGCTGTAACACTCAATCTTCATGAGTGGGAGGCTTGTAATATGGCTAAAAATAGAACCAAATCTGGACAGTTCAAATTAGGCACGAATCTTAAAGCTTTTAGTGGTAAAACGATAATTTCCACCACAAACGAGTCTGAAATGAGAATTGGGTCTTTCTTCAAAACCCAATAACCTAAAAATGGATCTGTCATATTGGGTATGGGTGGCAGCCCGTCACAAACCAGCCCATGTCATTTAAAGAGTAATTCAAATTCATGGTTATCCCTAAGAGACGGTTAAAACCAAATCTCTTAACTGTCTCTAAAGGCGACTATAAATACCCCTCTCCCCCACCATAAAAAAGGTAATCAATATTTTTTCACAAATTGCTCTTTCATAATCTTCCTGATTACTGACTTGAGCGTCGGAGGGTTCGTCGTCGGGATCTATCCCGATGTATCGAAAGGGTTCGTCGCCGAATCCTAGTGTATCGAACTTTTTGAAGGTTAACGTCAGTGGCAAGAAACAATCAAACTCCAGTGAAAAGTCAACATGTTTGCCTTTATTGTTTCCGAAAGAATCCACAAATTCATCTGTTTGCTCCCACACCAAAATCAGCAGCAACAACTTATATAAATATTTAACTCAATACCTCAATGCATTTCAACTATTATTTTCAAAAATCTTTCCAAATCTAACAGGTCCCTCCTTAGTCGTTAGGTAAAAAGTAAATGTCCATTAATTCCAAATTGCCTGCAAATATATCTTTTATGAGTAATGCTACATCCACTACTAATTTCACTATATTTCTCTTCACTACCTTAGGTGGCACACTCCAATAGGTAGGAGAAGATAGAGTAGGTGGGGGAACTCTCCAATAGGAGTATGCCACCCAAGATAGTAAAGAGAATGGTAGTGAAATTGGTAGTGGCTAAAGCATTACTCATCTTTTAGGGTCTGTTTGGTTCAAAGGAGGGGGGGGAGGGGAGGGATTTTAATGGAGGGGAGGGGAAGGGGAGGGAAGGGGAGGGGAGGGATTTAATGAAAACTCTGTTTGGTTCAAAGGAGGGGAGGGGAGGGAAAATAATAATTTTCTTGTTTGGTTCACAAGGGGAGGGAATGGATTTTATAATAAAATTACTTTTATACCCTTTTGCATATAATAAGAAATTCATACAACCACTTCATAATAAGACTAGTGGAAAAATTGATATTCATTGTGTACTTTAGGGGAGAACTCAGAACACACTCGCAATAAGTGAGAAAAATATAATGTAATAGCCCATTTATGCTGGCTAGATTTTGTCTGATTTAGAAAAATTTAATTGAACTCCCACATAAAATCTTTTACTCAGTTATATACCTTTCAATTTTTCTAATGCAACTTATATGATGCAAGGAGGAAGTACTTCTGTACGAAAGATATGTTTATAATAAACCTTCAACAACCAAAGTTTCTGTGAAAGAATAATTCTGTTACTCCTAATTTCGGTGTATCTAATTTGAGATTGATACAAAATTCATGTTTCTAACAATATCAACCTCAGTCTCTTAAGTTGCAGTTTTTAGCAGCTTGCAACTAATCACATGAACCAAGGTACAAACAAACACCAGAGTATTGCATGGGCTACAAAACTCAAAAGTACATTGCAAGATATTGGTTAATGTTTTCTATGATCAATATGAAGCCATTCAATATATTTTGACTCTGAGAAAAAAAACTCGGTTGAAGAAACCACAGTCAGGCTGATGAAAGAGAGAGGTTTTTTTATTAGATTAGGATTTAGATTTTAGAGGGCAATTTAGTCTAGTCACTTTAAAAAATTAGTCCTATTTTCTCTTTCCTCCAAATCCCCCCACTTTTGGAGGGGAGTCAAAATTGGCTCAGGAAGGGTGTTGCACCCCCCATTTCCCTCCCCTCCCCTCCTAAAAATTGAACCAAACAAGAAAAATAATAAAAAATCCCTTCCCTCCCCTCCCCTCCCCTTCCCTCCATTCTCCTCCAACCAAACAGTGCCTTATATTCTATAGTTACATTGAATTTTTTGGCCTTATTTAATTTTGTCGATCACCGAAGATATGACGGGCTGGAGGCCGAAGATATGACGAGCTGGAGGAGGCGTGCGAATGGATCTGAAAACATTATGTGGGAAATGAAGAGGTAATGGAGGCGGCTTCCGAACGGGTCCTAAACCAGTGTGCGCATTTCCCGCACGCGGCTGTGGATGACGTTCATTTCCCCTTCCACCTAGCCAATTTTGGATGCAGGGATCCTCTTTCCCTAATAATAAATATATCTATGCACCGTGCTTCTCTCGATGTACCTGAGATGGAACCAGTCATAGGTAGTTGTCTGGAGTTAGATAAATTATATAGCTTGCAAGCAAGCGCACAACCGA
Organism: Hemerocallis citrina; assembly: GCA_017893485.1. Lineage (NCBI taxonomy): Eukaryota > Viridiplantae > Streptophyta > Magnoliopsida > Asparagales > Asphodelaceae > Hemerocallis > Hemerocallis citrina. The sequence continues at coordinate 83,850,237 of CM030366.1, forward strand.
AATATAGGTTCTCTCAACTGAAATATCAATAAGCCATGTTTTGAAAAAATATATTCTCAGATTACTGATTGAAAAATAAACACTATTAAGTAGTTTCATTCCGAATCCTAATTAGTTAAATGTTAAAATAATATATATATACACAGTATGAAATTGGTACTCTCCCCACTCTCCATGAACTATTTGCTTTAAAATATTCTACTTTTTGAAACAATTATTTCGTAGTACAGTGATAAATCATTTCGGTGGTGGCAAGAGGTTTGAGATTCAACGTATACTTACTAGTAATTTACACGTGTGATGCACATTTTAATAATTTCAAAAAATAAAAGTTCTGATGTAGGAAGGATTCGAACCGGAAATATCCTTTATATTAGTTATGTACGTGCGTTGCACATGTTGGTAGAATGACAAAATGACAAATGACAAATGACAAATAACACTAAGGCCTTCTCCCATTATAATATTAGAGATTAAGACCTATTTACCATATTTTTATTATTTTAAGACCTATTCTTAAGTAAAGAAAAAGAAACCAGACCTACACTAATTAGACTTGAAACTAATTAGGCTAGTTTCGAATTAGAGTGCAAAATGTTGGTGAAGGATTCAACATGCAAGCAAACAGAAGAGTAGATGTTGGAGAAGCAAGAGAAGGTAGACAGCTTATAGAAGGGCGTTAAGTTTTGCCATTGAATTGGATACTGTGCCAACCTTTAATACATCAATTAGATCTCTCAAGGCTATCTCACAAATATAGGTGGTGGGAAATCTATATCTATGTGTACACAATGTTGCCGTTCTACTGGTGGAAATACATGCGTGAATCTATCTTATCCATTTATCTCCAAAATTTCTTCCAGCCAGCGTTTCCAGCAGACAGTCCATTCAACCGAATCATAAGCTTTCTCGAAATTCAGCTTCAGGAGGTAGCTCTTATTATTCGCTATGTGACAATGGTGTATAGTTTCTTCGGCCGTAGCTATGCTGTCCTGAATACATTGTCCCTTAATAAACTCCGTTTGATCGTGACTAATGAGGCTGTCCATTACCATTCCCAGTCTATTAGTGAGTGTCTTGGTAATGATCTTGACTGAGCAGTTAAGGAGACTAATAGGGCGGTAGTCTCCTACTCGCCGGGAGTCTTCTTTCTTAGGGATCAGCACGAGCTCCGCATAATTAATTCTCCATAGTTTGCGTTTATGGTCGCAGAAATAAGCGAACACCTTCAGCACATCTCCTTTGATTTCCTCCTAGAAGGTTTGGTAGAAGATCATCGGAAAACCATCAAGACCCGAGGCTTTGTCTTTTCCAAGTTGTTGAACTGTCTCCCAGACTTCCTTCTCAGTGAATGGTGCCTCTAGGGCCCACATACGGTCAGAGTGGGCGGCCCCCCCCCCCCCCCCGGTCCTCCCAGAATTCGTGTTGTAAAAGGACTCTCAAATCCGCTTTGTGACCAAAGAGGAGCTTGAAGTGTGATTGGAATGCCATTCTGATATCCTCCTCGCCATGGATTATTCCAGAGTCTGATTGGATCGAGTGAATGAGGTTAGATCTACGCCGGGCACTGGCCACTCTCTGGAAGAATGTTGTGTTCGTGTTTCCCTCTTTAAGCCACGAGATTCTGGATCGCTGTTGCCATTTGATTTCTTCCAAACTATAGAGTTGGTCAATTTCCTGTCTGAGTTGGAGTAACCTATTCTGCTCGTCCTGACGCAGATCTCTAGTTTCTTCATTCTTCTCAAGTTCATCGATGCTTTCAAGAAGGGAATCTTTAGCCCTCCAGATCAGCGCAAATATGCTCCGGTTCCATTTCCTGAGCTTACCCTTAAGTCTTCTAACTTTTTCGCACCATATTGCCGTCGCTTCGATTCCCTCAGTTGGCCGAGACCAACTCTCGTAGACCATGTGATGGAAACCTTGGATTTCTAGCCATGCTCTCTCAAATCTAAATTTTGGTGTTTTCTGGGTAGATCTTCCCCGAAAGACAAAAAATAGGCACATGATCCAAGGTGAATTTAGGGAGTGATTTAGCTGCAGATAGTGGGAACTTGGTCTCCCATTCAGTGGAGATCAATATCCTGTCGAGTTAAGCTAGAATGGGCGACACTTGCATATTTGACCAGGTGAGAAGTCTATCGGAAATGGTAATGTCAACCAGTTCCAGGTCCGTGATAACCTCATTAAAAGCTTCCCTATCAGAATCACTGGAGCCTCTACCTCTGTGTTCTGATGCGAATCTAGTGATATTGAAATCACCCCCCACCACCCATGGGTGTAGCCAATGAGTATGGATCGCTCTTAATTCTGCCCAGAAGGCAATTCTAGCGGCAGTTGTGTACGGACCGTACATCACCGTGAATGATTGTGTCCACAGGTCGGTTTTATGTTGGAGCAAGACCGACATTAAAAATTGCCCGAAGAGCTCGCCTAGACAGAGGAAAGTTTCAGGGTTAAAACCTAGCGCGATACCCCCAGATGCCCCAACAGATGGAGACAATTTTCATTGAGAGATTTGGTTTCTCCCTAACCTACTAAGTCCAGAAATATGTGTAAGTTTGGTCTCTTGCAGCCCGACAGTGTTAGCTTTCGACGTAGCGATGACCTCCTTAACCATTTCTCGCTTACCTTGCCTTGCCAGTCCTCTAACGTTCCAGAATAGGGCTTCCATTAACACTGGGGATGTATGGGAATGTGACTCGACTTGGACTTCGAGTTCGAATTAAAGGTGATCCTATCGATCTCCCACCCCCTAATCTTATTAAGGAGATACATATTTCGATCGGTATCGCCTACCGCAAGACTACAAGTTTTGGCTAGACTAAAAATCTCATTATCAGACATGAAATTGAAAATAGATGCTAAGAATGAGTGTGTACCTCCGTCGCTAGTCTTAGATGATTTAGCAGCCGCCGTGATTTCCAGATAGTCGTCCAGGGACTCCTCATTAGTCCTCTTGGCCACTTTCTATACTTTGAAACCCTGGTCTGAGCGGCTCGAGCCCGGTGCAGTGATTTGAGAGGTTGGGTATGTTGAAGGTACAAACTCTGGAGAAATAGCTCGGAAGTCAACATTAAAATCATAATCCACTGACTTCACTGATTCCCCTTCAGAGTAGACATAGTCATCTTCAAGATTCAGCATGTCCTCACGATCGTCTTCATCACTGTGATGTGGTTAATGGGGCGTCAAGCCATCCATTTTCGTGCAAATAGGGCCTCAGACAAGGAGATCCGCTCTCACCCCTTCTCTTCACCATTATGGCAGACGTGCTACGGTCCATGATGGCTAATTGCAGCAGAGCAGGTTGGATCGCTCCGGTGGATAGGGGAATCAATCGCCAAGGGTGCTCAATCCTCCAATATGCAGATGATACTCTTCTATTTGGTAATGGCAACCTCGGGAAAACAACTGCCTTTAAAGGTATCCTATATAGCTTCGAAGCTTGGTCTGGCCTTAGGGTTAACTTTCACAAAAGTGCCCTCATCCCCATTGCCCTGACAACAGAGGAGGCCATAATTCTTAATTGCTCCACTGATAGCTTCCCCATCCAGTATCTAGGATTGCTACTGTTGCCGCTAAATTCGGTGTGGGGGCAAACAGATGAATTTGTGAGTTCTTTGGGGAAACTGAATAGGAGAACCTGTATACCTGTTCCGTTGAACTCTGATCGTCGCTCCCGCCGTGCACCTGCAAAAAGTGCGAGACACCGGGGTTGTTCCCGGCGACGCACCCTCCGACGCTCAGGTCAGTAACCAGAAATGATTATGAAAGAGCGTTTAACTAGAGAAAGATTGATTACCTCTTAATGGAGATGGGTGGGGGGTATTTATAGGCGTCTTAGAGAACAATTTAGGAATGTAATCCGCGTAGTCTGATATAGAACAATCTCCTTGTAAACAGATTGGGAAAGTAATCTGATAAGGTATATTCTGGTAATCAGATAAGGAATTTTAATCCCTAAATCCCAGTGTAAAGATTGACGTGAATCATGGCCGTTGATTTAGATCTAATCAGGGACCTTGATTGTGTCTTGCTGGATCGAGTTGGCAGCGGGTTGAAACCCGTGCCCAGCTGTGGTGGATCCGTTTGCGGGTTATTGGATCTGTGAGAAGGAGACCCAGTACCCGCTTCGGACCCGTTTGCATGTGAAATTACCGTCTCGTCCCTGAGCTGTAGGATTCGTGCCCCATTTGGACGGTCTCGATTGAACCCCTTGTTTTGACCATATCACGAGCCCCCCACTCCTAAAGACTGAGGGTGGTCAGTCTTTGAGGAGTAGTTTGACTAACTCAGTGGTCGGTGGAACTGTATCGCAGTCCGAATGGGTGATTTTTGAATCTTGGAGCACGGGGGTAGGCTAGTTCCTCCTTCTTTGATGCACCGAAGCTGTGTCGAGTTTTTATCTATTTTTCCAGATGATTTATTTAATTTTGCGATGTGTTGGCTAATTGTTCGGGGGCTTTAACCGCGTATTCTAGGTAATAATTGCTCGTTCGGTGGCTTAGAAATATTCCCCGAATTTTTAATTATTTCCTGGAATTTTTAGCTAATTTTCCCGAATTTTTAGCGATTTTTCGCAATTTTTTAAATAAATAAACCGATTTAAATAAATAAAAACCAATTTTTAATACCTATTTATGGCGTGGCATCATCTGGGCCTTCGATCAAGATGGAGCGCGAATTTCGGAACGATCGGACGCCTCCTGCTCCTCGGAAGGATTTTTTCCCAAAAACGAGGGTCGGCACTCCGTCACCCCGGCCCGGATGCGTTGCGCCGCGGTTCGAGGGGTCGGCGAGTTGGTTCGAATGGTCGGTACCTCGGCTCGGATCATCCGAGGTACGTGGCACCATCTAGACCGTCCATCTTTAGCGGGGATCCCAATAGAATGCTATCTTGTCGTTTTGTGGACGTGGCAAGATCTGGGACGTCCATCATGACGAGCGCGCTTTCCTACGAGATCCAACGGCTCCTGAGGGTCGGAAGGATTTTTTCCCAAAAACGAGGGTCGGTACCTCGGCACCGCGGCCCGGATGCGTAGCACCGCGGCTAGGGGGGTCGGCGACTCGGTTGGAAGGGTCGGTACCCCAGCACCACGGCCCGGATGCGTAGCGCCGCGGCTAGGGGGGTCGGCGACCCGGTTGGAAGGGTCGGTACCCCAGCACCACGGCCCGGATGCGTAGTGCCGCGGCTTGGGGGGTCGGCGACCTGGTTGGAAGGGTCGGTGCCTCGGTTCAAAGCATCCGAGGTACGTGGCATCATCTAGGCCGTCCATCTTTGGCGTGGATCCCCATAAAACGCTATCTTGTCGTTTTGTGGACGTGGCAAGATCTGGGACGTCCATCATGACGAGCGCGCTTTCCTACGAGATCCAACGGCTCCTGAGGGTCGGAAGGATTTTTTCCCAAAAACGAGGGTCGGTACCTCGGCACCGCGGCCCGGATGCGTAGCACCGCGGCTAGGGGGGTCGGCGACTCGGTTGGAAGGGTCGGTGCCCCAGCACCACGGCCCGGATGCGTAGCGCCGCGGCTAGGGGGGTCGGCGACCCGGTTGGAAGGGTCGGTAGCCCAGCACCACGGCCCGGATGCGTAGTGCCGCGGCTTGGGGGGTCGGCGACCCGGTTGGAAGGGTCGGTACCCCAACACCACGGCCCGGATGCGTAGTGCCGCGGCTAGGGGGGTCGACGACTCGGTTGGAAGGGTCGGTCCCTCGGTTCGGATCATCCGAGGTACGTGGCATCATCTAGGCCGCCCATCTCTGGCGTGGATCCCCATAAAACGCTATCTTGTCGTTTTGTCGACGTGGCAAGATCTGGGCCGTTTATCTGGGCACGCATCACGAGGATGGGGTTCAGATCACGAGAAAACGCTATCTTGTCGTTTTGTGGGCGTGGCGCAATCTGAACCGTTCATCAGATCCTGACGCGAATTTTGGAGAGATCCGACGGTGATTTTGATTCGGGAGGATTTTTTGCCAAAAACGAGGGTCGGTATCTCGTCACCTCGGTCCGCATACCTCGCGCTATTTGCCGGGCGCGGAGTTGGGTATTTTTGGGCGAACTTGGTGGCTCGGCTCGGTGGGCCGGAGGCCGAGTCGTTTACTTGTCTTCTTGATGGTTCCGCCATTCCGTATTAAGTGGCTCGGTTGCTCGGCTGAGCTGTTCGGTAGCTCGACCGACCAAGCCGATGGCAAGCGGTTTGGAACGTCTGCGTGGACGGATCTGGGCCGTTCATTTTGGCACGCATCACGAGGATGGGGTTCAGATCGCGAGAAAACGCTATCTTGTCGTTTTGTGGGCGTGGCGCAATCTGAACCGTTCATCAGATCCTGACGCGAATTTTGGAGAGATCCGATGGTGATTTTGATTCGGGAGGATTTTTTGCCAAAAACGAGGGTCGGTATCTCGTCACCTCGGTCCGCGTACCTCGCGCTGTTTGCCGGGCGCGGATTTGGGTATTTTTGGGCGAACTCGGTGGCTCGGTCACTGAGCGTTTCGTTCGATAGCTCGGCTCATTAGACCGGTGGCCGAGTCGCAACTTGTGTTTTTTGGGGAGTTCCGCCATCCCTCTCATACCGCCGCCTCTCTCTTGTAGGGCGTTTGGGATTCTTAGTGGGCCTTTGGGATTCCCAAGGAGGCCCGTTATCAGTTGAGGTTATAAGTTACCATTCCTTCACCCCTGAGCTCATTTCTCACTTTTCACTCTACGAATTTACTTTTGTTCTCTAAGTCTTCTGCTAGCGGCGCTCTTGCTCCACGGTGTTGTCGTTAGCTGTCGCGTGGGCCAGGCGATTTCCGGCGAGCATTCTCCGACCGTGAACGTCACTTCAAAGGTTAGTTTGTCCTTGCCTTAGCTTTTTCAAGAGATGTCAAGGGTAAGCTCGGGTAGTGGTGCCTCGTCCTCGGGCGGTGATGGCGCCGGGGAGAGGAGTAGGGCGGAAGCTCGCAGGAAGGGGAAGCAGATGGCCGAACCGCTGGCTGTCGAGTCGAGGATCGGGAAGAAGAAGAGGACAGGGGAGACCCCGCCCCCCATAGTGGGGGTGATTGTGGAGAACCCGAAACGAGCTCCCGAGATAGGACAATATCCTTCCGTCCTGTCCGGGCATTCGGGAGTCAGGCAGTACGAGGGTGATCTTCTGGAGAAAGCGATCTACGGAAAGTCGAAGATCGTCGAGGAGCCTAATCCGTTCCATCCCTCCGAAGCTGACGAGCTCATTTCGTCGTTGACCGAGAAGGATCTTCTTCGGATCAGGAAGGCTTTCGCTATCCCGTCGGAGTACAAGCTGATGGTCGCTGGCCCCGGGGTGCGAGCAAACACTAAGTTGCCTTCGTCGGACATGTGCATGTTTGACGTCGACTCCTTGAACGCGGGACTGCGTTTTCCGCTGCACCCTTTCATACTTCAGATCCTCGGTTGGTATTGTCTCGCCCCTACTCAGTTCAGTCCAAACACTTGGCGTCATGTGAACGCATTCTTGCTTCAGTGTCACCGAGCCGAGGTAGCGCCGGATCTGTCAGTTTTCCGGGGCCTCTATCGGATAAACAAGCAACACGGCTCGGAGTACCGGTACTATTTGGGGCCGAGGAGAGGTGTTAAGATTGTAGAGAATCCCGACTCTCTTAAGGGTTGGAGGGAGAAGTATTTTATCGTAAGGGGCGAAGCGATTTGGCACATTCCGTCCCGGTGGAAGGTGGAAGTGCCGAAATTTGCGCGGGGCGACCCCGCACTATCCGAGGCCGAGGAGGAGGTAGCGAGGAGGATCACGGCCCTTCCGGTACTGAGTTGGAGGGAGTTGACCGAGGAGGTGTTGTTCGGGTCCGGACTAAGCCCCATCGACCCGAGTACGCTCTTGACATCTCATTCATTTTTTTTTTTCTAAGTCTTCAATTCGTCTGTTTTGATTCGGTTTTCTCCCCCTCTTTTTTTGTCGATGCAGAGTCGATGAAGATTGACTTTAAAGCTATGATGGCCGATAGGTCCAAGCTGACCGGGACCAGAAAAAGGAAGAGGGCGGCCGAGGGTGCGTCTTCGGGTGTTCAGCCCACGGTCGCCACTAACGTTGCTCCGCCTCCCCCGGCTACCGAGGTGCCTTCGGAGGTAGTGGTGGTGGAGGAGACCTCGGCCCCTGTCGCCCCGTCCGTGAACGAGGGTGTCTTTGATGTCAATGCGGCGCTGGCGCTCGAGCTTCCCCCATTGACTCAGAATGCCGAGGAAATCCTGACCGAGCAGCACAAGCAGTTGTTTGTGCCGAACTGGCTGGTGAGGAATCATGATGGTTTCCTCGGCAACTCGCAGATGTCAATGCAGGTCGTCAAACACTTGGCGACCCCGAAGGATAAGGCCGCGCTGAATGCGGGGAGGGTCGGCGACGACACTTACGAAGTCGCCCGGGGGCTTGTTTCGGTAAGTGTTCGCAAATTTCTTCAAGTTTGTTACTCGGTGCGTACTTCGTACTTATCGTTGTCTTCGTAGGCCACCGTTCACTTCGGCCATCTCATGGAGGCGTTCGCCGCACAGGAGAAGGAGCTGAAGTCCGCCAGCGAGAAAGACAGGCTGGCGAAGGTCCGGGCGGTCAAGGATCTCGAGGCCGAGCAGAGGCGGGCCGAGGCTCTGGACGTTCGGGTGGCCGACCTTACTGCCGACCTGAAGAAAGCGAAGGAGGGCCTCGAAGCGGAGTCCGCCAAAGCTGCCAAGGCCGCCCAAGATCTCGCCGCGGCATTGAAGTCCTTGGCCGACGAGAAGGCGGAGAGGGAAGCGCAGGCCGCGAGGATCCGGGCGGAGGTCGAAGCCGAGATTGAGGCAGAGGCGAAGAAACATATGGCTGAGAACATGGAGCGATCCTACCAGACGGCCCTGGACCACGTCCAGGCTCGTGTCCCCGGCTTCGAGCGAGTCGGCTATCAACTGTGGCCCGGGTCGCCCGCGGACGACGAGGAGGGGGATGCCGAGGACGAGGTCGAAGGCGAAGACGGAGGGGAAGAGGATGACCCGGCTAAGGGAGAGATCGAGGGACCGCCCGTCGATGCGTCCGGGGTGGGAGCGGAGACGCAGGTGGACCCTTGATTCTTTCGTTAATCTTTTTGTAGTTTCTGTTCTGCTTTTTCTTCCGAGCTTTGTAACGCCTTTTGCGGACTGGCCACCGCTTTTTGATAAATGAAAAAACGTTTTGTCTTTGAAATTGTCTAAGTGTTTGGTTCGGTCGTAGGGTAGGCCCCCGTCACTACGATGGCTCGGCGACAAGTAGAGCTGTTCCATCTATCTCTCGTGAAACGCCTTGAGGGCGAGATCAACCTGACGAGGAGGATGCTGTACAATATGGAGATGAAGAACGGGGATCTGTTGGCCGAAGTGTACCACTTGCGGATAGCCGAAGCCGAGCTATTTGCTAAGGAAGAAGAATTGGCTTCTGTTTTGGCCGAACGAGATGAGCTCGTGAAGAAGGTCGAGCATTTGCAAAGGGTGACAGTCGACAAGAGTATCGAGGTGACCCATCTGCGTCGTGTCATATCTGACAGCGCCGAATACCCTGGATCGGCGAAGCTTCCTCGGTTCAAAATTGTCGTGAAGGACGAGGCACTGAAGGACCGGATCGTCGAATTGGAGGAGGAGGTCGCTCGGCTCAAGCCTCAGCCGGTGAGGGCCAACGTCCGGAGCACCTCGTGTACCCGCGAAGAGATCGAGCGAGGTATCACGTTCTACCAAGCGGCGTCCCGGACTCCTATCATCGGGGCGTCAGCCGCCGATGCACAAAGTGGTGTGGCGGTGTCTTCAAGTGGCGCTTCGGTTGGGGCGACTGTGAGGCTCAGCGGCGAAGGGGCGTCCCGGTTCGTCGGCCTGGAGACGAGCTCGGAGGCTAAGAAGCGCCGACCCAAAGTGTCGTTGAACCGGAGTGTCCCCCTTCCTCGGAGGAAATGAGCGGGTCATGCCTTCTAATATTTTGTTGAACTCGCTGTAGTAATCTTTTTGTAAACTCGTCCAAGTCATTAATAAAATTGGGGTTGATTTATCCGAAGTGTCTTCTATTGGCTGTTCGTCGAGTCTTTTGTCGCAATTCTGATCCTGTCGCTCGGCTATTGACGCCGGTCGACGTGGGGTGTCTACAATCGTTGGATGGTGGCGTGAATCCAGAGGCAGGCACAAGTCCCAAGAGAACGTTATCTTGTCGTTTTGTGGGCACGTGGCACTACTGGATCCACTCATCACGCTTTGGCGCACAATTTGAGAGGATCTAACGGCGAGTTGGCCTCGGGGTGATTTTTTCCCAAAACGAGGGTCGGTACCTCGTCAGCTCGGCACAATTGATGGCCGAAACGAATTCTCCAACAATGTGTTGTTCTGACTCCGCCGTTCGGCTCTTGGTGCCGATCTACGTGGGGTGTCCATAACCGTCGGATGGGGGCACGAATCCAGAGGCAGGCACGAGTACCAAGAAAACGTTATCTTGTCGTTTTGTGGGCACGTGGCACTACTGGATCCACTCATCACGCTTTGGCACACAATTTGAGAGGATCTAACGGCGAGTTGACCTCGGGGTGATTTTTTCCCAAAACGAGGGTCGGTACCTCGTCAGCTCGGCACGGTCTACGGTCGGGACGGGTTCCGGACCGTTTAAGGACGAGTCGGAGAGATAGAGTCGAGCCGGAGGAAGGATCCGGTCGTTAGATTAGTTTAAGGGATGTAGGAGCAGTTTCGAATGGCGAGCTACTTCTAGTCCGCTTAGGAGCGGACTTGCGAAGCCAAATCGAGCCAAGTGTTGGACTCCGATCCATTCAACGGCTGCAGGAGCAATTTCGAACGGCGATCTGCCCCCGGCCCGTCTGAAGACGGACCGAGTAGGAAGAGTCGAGCCGAGTGCTGGACTCCGAACCATTGTGTGATAAGTTTGAGAGATGCAGGAGCAGTTTCGAATGGCGAGCTACTTCTAGTCCGCTTAGGAGCGGATTTGCGAAGCAAAATCGAGCCAAGTGTTGGACTCCGATCCATTCAACGGCTGCAGGAGCAATTTCGAACGGCGATCTGCCCCCGGCCCGTCTGAAGACGGGCCGAGTAGGAAGAGTCGAGCCGAGTGCTGGACTCCGAACCATTGTGTGATAAGTTTGAGAGATGCAGGAGCAGTTTCGAATGGCGAGCTACTTCTAGTCCGCTTAGGAGCGGATTTGCGAAGCAAAATCGAGCCAAGTGTTGGACTCCGATCCATTCAACGGCTGCAGGAGCAATTTCGAACGGCGATCTGCCCCCGGCCCGTCTGAAGACGGGCCGAGTAGGAAGAGTCGAGCCGAGTGCTGGACTCCGAACCATTGTGTGATAAGGGAATTAGAGGCGGAAGTACGCGACAATGTAAAGAAAAACTTTATTTATTTATTAATATCTAATGGTCGGCTGCTTCTAAAGTTGCTAGCCGTTTATTACAATGAAAAAGAACAAAGGAAAAATTACTAGTAGCAGGAGTGGTTGCCCGACATCTCGAGTTACTTAGATAGGCGGGGTTGCCTTCTCTAGGTATTTCAAAAGATGGTCGGCGTTCCAAGTCCTGGGAATTTCTCTACCCTCAAGGTCTTCTAGCTTGTACGCACCGGGGCGGATTACTTTGGATACCTTGTACGGTCCCTCCCAATTTGGGGCCAATTTGCTCTTCTGTCCGGGGAACGAAATGGCCAGCTTTCGGAGGACCAGGTCCCCCTCTTTCAAGTCGGTTGGGCGGACCCGTTTGTTGTAGGCGAGTTCGATTCTTCTTCGGTAACCTTGCTGCCGTATGGCGGCTCTTTCCCGAATCTCGTCTACCAAATCTAGGCTCGTTCTGAGCTCCCTGGCATTCTGTTCTTCTTCGAAGGCAATCAGGCGAGGAGAGGGTATTCCAACTTCTAGTGGGATGAGGGCCTCGGACCCATAGGTGAGGTTGAACGGACTCTCGCCCGTCGGGATCCGCTTCGTGGTTCGGTAATTCCACAACACATTGGGCAGCTGATCGACCCACAATCCCTTGGAGCATTTGTCGAGTCTCTTCTTGATGCCGGAGAGGATCTGTCGGTTGGCATTCTCGGCTTGGCCATTTGACTGGGGATGAGAGACTGAGGAGAAGCGGTGCTGTATAGCTAGGTCTTGACATAAGGCTCGGAAGGCAGCTCCAGCGAACTGCGTACCGTTATCCGTAACTACGACTCGGGGAACACCGAAACGACAGATTACACTTTTCCAGAAGAATTGGACGACTCTATGTTCGGTAATTGTAGCCAGGGGCTCGGCCTCGACCCATTTCGAGAAATAGTCGACTGCCACGACTAGAAACTTCAACTGTCCGGGGGCCGGTGGAAATGGCCCGAGTAGATCCATCCCCCACATTGCAAAGGGGATCGGACTCGACAAGGAGGAGAGTGGTGCTTGTGGAAGGCGTCGGATGTCGGAATACTTCTGACAGGATGTGCATTGTCGAACGTGTCGTTCGGCGTCCCGTAGGAGAGTGGGCCAGTAATACCCGTAGTTTAACACTTTACGTGCCAAGGCTCTGGAGCCGGAGTGGGCTCCGCCGATGCCCTCATGGAGCTCTTGCAGGGCGTAATCGGCTTGTCCGGGGGAGAGGCATCTTAGGTAGGGTCGACCATCCACCTGGGTGAAGGAGCGCTTATACAGAACGCCTTCGACCATTATGTAACGCTCGGCCCGGGTCCTTATCCTTCGGGCTTCCTTCGGATCCCTTGGTAGGAGTCCGTCTCTTAAAAACTCGACGAGGGGCTTCATCCAATTGTCTTCGAGGGGGAGCGGCAGTGTTTCGACGGAGTTGAAAGCCTCGTCCTCTATGCTGGGCTTGAGGAGGACTTCTATCAGAACGGTTTGTTCGAGGCCTTGCAGGGATGAGGAAGCTAGTTTGGACAGGGCGTCGGCCTGGGCATTTTCCTCTCTGGGGATTCTTCGGATGAGGGCCTCGTCGAAGAGCGCCATGAGGCTCTTCACTTTGGCCAAGTACTTTACCATTCTGTCATCGCGGGCTTCATATTCGCCGAGGACCTGGTTGACGACCAATTGAGAGTCGCTGAAGATCTGCAGGCGTCGCGCCCCTGCGTTTCGGGCCATCCCGAGGCCGGCTATGAGTGCCTCGTATTCGGCTTCGTTATTCGAGGCTTTAAAGTTTATCCGGAGGGAATATTGAAGGACAAAGTCGTCTGGGCCCGCCAGGATGACTCCAGCCCCGCTCCCCTCGTTGCAAGAGGATCCATCGACAAATACAGACCAGACAGGCGGTCCCTTCGTCGTCTGCTCGGAGTCGGGGATAGTCGTCTCAACTATGAATTCGGCCAGCGCCTGCGCCTTGATTGCGGTCCGAGGCTGATAAGTAATATCATGTTGGCTCAGCTCGATCGACCACTTCATGAGGCGGCCGGAAGTCTCTGGCTTGTGAAGGATCTGTTTCAACGGCTGGTCGGTAAGGACGACCACGGAATGAGACTGGAAGTATGGCCGAAGCTTTCTTGCAGCCATTATCAGGGCGTAGGCTACTTTCTCAATTTTCGGGTACCGGAGCTCGGCGTCCCGGAGCACTTTGCTGACGTAGTAAATGGGCTTTTGAGTTCTTTCTTCTTCCCTGACTAAGACCGCACTTAGTGTCTGTTCCGAGGCTGCCAAGTAGAGGTAGAGGGGCTCGCCCGGTATGGGTTTGCTGAGCAGAGGCGGGTTGACGAGGTAAGCTTTAAGCTGGTCGAAGGAATCTTGTTGCGGCTGCCCCCACTCGAACCCCTTAGTCCCCCTCAGGGCTTTGAAGAACGGGAGGCATTTCTCTCCGGACTTCGACAAAAAGCGCCCAATGGCGGCTAAACGACCTGTCAGTTTCTGAACTTCTTTGACGTTTCTGGGCGGGGCCATGTCTAGTATGGCCCTGATCTTCTCCGGATTTGCCTCTATTCCTCGTTGGCTGACCATAAAGCCGAGGAACTTGCCCGATGAGACGCCGAACGCACACTTGTTCGGGTTGAGTCTCATATTGTGCCTTCTCAAAACATCGAACGCTTCTTGGAGGTCGGTCTCATGATCAACGCCTCGGATGCTTTTCACAAGCATGTCGTCCACGTAGACTTCCATGTTCCGACCAATCTGGGCCTGGAATACCTTGTTGACGAGACGTTGGTACGTTGCCCCTGCGTTCTTCAGGCCGAACGGCATGACTCGGTAACAATAGAGTCCTTGGTCCGTTACAAAAGACGTCTTCGGAATATCCGGGGGGAACATCCTTATCTGATTGTAACCCGAGAAAGCATCCATGAAGCTGAGGAGCTCATGTCCCGAGGTTGCGTCAATCAGAGTGTCGATGCTCGGCAGAGGGAAGGGATCTTTAGGGCAGGCCTTGTTGAGGTCAGTGAAATCAATACAGATTCTCCATGTCCCATTGGATTTCTTCACCATGACTACGTTGGACAACCACTCCGGATAATTCACTTCCTGTATGAATCGGGCTTTCAACAGTTTGTCTACCTCCTCTTTGATGGCGAGCTGGCGCTCGGGGGCGAACTTGCGCCTCTTCTGCTGGACCGGTTTGGACCCCGGATCAACGCTGAGGCGATGGACCAAGAGTTCTTCGGAGATACCGGGCATGTCCGCTGCTGACCATGCGAAGAGGTCCCGGTTGGCTCGGATGCATTTCACAATATTTGAATGTAGGGCGGACGGGAGTGCCTTGCTGACATAGAACTTACGGGTCGGCTCCTGCTCCGAGAAGAGTATTTCCTCCAGCTCATCGACTGGCTCGGGAGTCGGCCGAGCAGCATCTTGTGGAATCTCGAGTGTTTCTAAGGAGAGGACGGGTCCGAGCGTGGAGGTCATGTAACACTTGCGGGCCTGTTCCTGATTGCCCCTAACTTCTCCCACTCCAGCCCGAGTGGGGAATTTCATTTTGAGATGATAGGCAGAAGGGACGGCTTCAAGGGCGGCTAGGCCGGGCCGACCCAAAATGACGTTGTAGGCCGCGGGGACATCTACAACCATGAAATCCATTGACTCCGTGCGGGTAGTAGGAGTTTTGCCTGCTGTGACATCGAGGGTGATCACCCCTTCGATCGTCACCGGCACTCCCGTGAACCCATGGAGCGTATACCCGGCGGGCTTCAGTCTGTCTCGGGAGAGCTTCAGCCCCTTAAAAGCATCGAGGAATAGGATGTTAACGGAGGAGCCGTTATCCACTAGGATTCTTTCGACTTTGAAATTGGCCATGTGAAGGTTGATGACGAGTGCGTCGCAATGAGGGGTGCGGACGTCCTCGAGATCGTCGTCAGAGAAGGTGACGGGCACTCCGAGTCCTTTGGGGGGAGGGGTGGCCCGGACAGAATTTACTTCCCTAATAAAAGCTTTCCGAGAAGAGTTCGAGGAGCCCCCCATTGGACCCCCATGGATAAGGTGGAGGACTCGCTCTTCCTCGAATTCTGGCGTCTCTTCCCGTTCCGGACGTTTGTTAGCCCCCCGAGGCTGGGGAGGAAGTTCGGCCCCGTCCTTTCTTACAAACTTCGCCAGCTGCCCCCTCTGGATGAGGGCTTCGATCTCGTTTCTCAGAGCCCGGCAGTCGTTGGTGTCATGCCCATGGTCCCGGTGATAACGGCACCATTTGTCTTTATCCCTCCTTTTGGCTGGGGTGTTCATCTTTGGAGCTGGAGGCAGGACCCCTTCTTTTTCGACTTCCATGAAAATGGCGGAGATGTTTGTGGTGAGGGGAGTGAATTTTTCAAATCTAGGGGGAGGCCGGCGCTGGCCAGCATTATCCTTCTGAAACTTTTTGGGTCCCTCTTCTTCCGTTCCCTTCCTCTTAGACCCGGAGGCGGTTGCTTCCCAGTTGGGCGGTTCCTCGGCCTCTTCAGCTCGGATGTACTTTTCAGTACGGAGGAGGAGGTCAGAAAAGTCATGTGGCGGTTTTTTGGCGAGGGAGGAGCGGAGGTTAGAATTTAGGATGTTGGATTGGAACGCCGCGGTAGCAACGGATTGGTCGAGGGATGCGATAGTTCTGGCCTCGGCTGTGAACCTCTTCACGTAGTCCCTCAATCTCTCCCCCTTCTGCTGACGGAGGTGCAACAGGGAAATGCTGGTCTTCTCGGCCCTTCGGCTGCTGACGAAGTGGGTGATGAACAGGGTCTCGAACTGTTCAAAGGAGAATATTGACGCCGGGGCAAGGCGAGAGTACCATTCTCGAGCTGGGCCCTTCAGAGTTGCAGGGAATGTTTTGCAGAGGAGGGCGTCGGACGCTTGATGGAGGAGCATCAAAGTCTTAAAGCCTTCGATGTGGTCAACCGGATCGGTCTCTCCCGTATAGTTCTCGAACTGGGGAGGTTTGAAACCGAAGGGAACAGGAGTATCCACTATGGTCCGGGAGAACGGGGGTTGGCTAGGACGGAGGGTCCTCCCCCTGAGTTCTTCTTCCCGGTTTATCCGTCCCAAGAGTTTTTCCACCTCGTTCAGGCGGCGGTTCATGGTGTTATCTCTCCGGCGGTGATCTGCCGAGCCACGGGACTCGTCTTCGTAGGATGGGGAGCGAGGACTGCGGCGATGGTAGCTTCGGGAACGACGAGGACTTGGGGTGCGTCTGGAATTGGTAGGAGCGGGTCGAGGAGAAGGGGAACGTTGGCGAGGGCTCCGGACCGGACGAGGGGAGGGGGCCCTTGGCTCATTGGGATTTTGACGGAGATTGAGGGCCTGTTGTACCATAGCTTGGAATTGCTGGAACTCGGCACGGGTGATGGGTGCCTCATTGTTCCGATGCTGCTGCCGACCTGCTGGTGAGTGCCTCCTTCGGTAGTGATCGGGGGAGTCTCTTCTCCCTCTTCGGGCGGGGGACCCCCTGTGTCCCCGGTGTCGGGGGGATCGTTCTTGGTGGGAGGCTTCTCCCCGAGCCCGCTTTTCGTCCAGATGGTGACGAAGGTCCTTATCTTCCGGGCGTCTGGGATGGGCATCGTGGCGACCAGAGGCTCGGGGATGATGGGAGGCCATGGAGGCGCTGGAGGCAGTGTGGTTGGGTATGTTCTCTGGATGAAGAGGCTGTTTCTGGGGGTTAGGCCCCTTCGGATCAGGATGTGGAAGGTTCCGCTGGAGCGGCTCTTCCACAGTAGGAGGGAGCTGCCCTTGTTGCTGAGTGGGATCAGGAAGGACTTCTTGCTGGTCAAGGATGGGCGCTCGATTGGAGCCCCTAGATCTGACTTTGCGAGGCGGCATGGCTGGAGAAAACCTGTTCACCGGGAAGAGGAGAGGTCTCTACTCGTTAGTTTCCCACAGACGGCGCCAATCTGTTGCCGCTAAATTCGGTGTGGGGGCAAACAGATGAATTTGTGAGTTCTTTGGGGAAACTGAATAGGAGAACCTGTATACCTGTTCCGTTGAACTCTGATCGTCGCTCCCGCCGTGCACCTGCAAAAAGTGCGAGACACCGGGGTTGTTCCCGGCGACGCACCCTCCGACGCTCAGGTCAGTAACCAGAAATGATTATGAAAGAGCGTTTAACTAGAGAAAGATTGATTACCTCTTAATGGAGATGGGTGGGGGGTATTTATAGGCGTCTTAGAGAACAATTTAGGAATGTAATCCGCGTAGTCTGATATAGAACAATCTCCTTGTAAACAGATTGGGAAAGTAATCTGATAAGGTATATTCTGGTAATCAGATAAGGAATTTTAATCCCTAAATCCCAGTGTAAAGATTGACGTGAATCATGGCCGTTGATTTAGATCTAATCAGGGACCTTGATTGTGTCTTGCTGGATCGAGTTGGCAGCGGGTTGAAACCCGTGCCCAGCTGTGGTGGATCCGTTTGCGGGTTATTGGATCTGTGAGAAGGAGACCCAGTACCCGCTTCGGACCCGTTTGCATGTGAAATTACCGTCTCGTCCCTGAGCTGTAGGATTCGTGCCCCATTTGGACGGTCTCGATTGAACCCCTTGTTTTGACCATATCAGCTACTAAGATCCGGGAAACTCAAAAATGCCGATTGGCTACCCATCATTGATCGGATTGAGAACCGGCTGACATGTTGGAAAGGTAAAGCCTTATCATTGGGTGGGAGAGTCACACTTATTAATGCTGCCCTTTCAAATCTCCCAACTTACTATCTATCCTTCTTTGAAATGCCATGATGGGTAATTCAGAGAATCGACCGGACTCGTAAACGGTTTTTATGGAAAGGGGACGATCCAGATCGAGGTGGCTATCATCTTATCAGATGGGAAAAGGCACGCATGAAAAAGACGCATGGAGGACTCGGCATTATTAATCTGCAAGATATGAATCTTGCCATTTTAGGTAAATGGTGGTGGAAAGTTTTCCACCTGAATGGAGAAGGGTGGCAAGGTTCTATCTAGGGATATCTGTATGGAAATGGAACGAGAAATTTGGGCTTCAAGATAGGCCCACGTGTCTCCTGGTTCTGGAAAGGCATTACCAAGGCCTATGAGCCATTCATTAGCTATGTTACATCAGTGATCGATAATGGCAGACTCACCAGATTCTGGTGGGATAAGTGGTGTGGGGACCACACTCTCTGAGCTATGTTCCCCGATCTATATGAATATGCGTCACAACCACATTGCACGGTCGCCGCTACCTGGAAAAGAGGCGCCTGGAAACATTCCTTCAAACAAACGCTCGACATGAGATCTCAAGATAGACTCATGGAACTCCAGACCTACATCACAAACATTGAAATTAGCTGTTCTTAGGGCCCAGATAAGAAATCTTGGGGATTGGAAAAGAACGGCACATTCACCGTTAATGTAATACCCCGCAAAATAGCATACGGCTATTTTGCACTGTAACCCGTGCATTGACTAAGTATTGCACACGATTACATTTTCTCCTAGAAATTATCAGTTAAATTGAGGAATTTCGGACATACGAGCTGTTCTGAACCCGATGAGATAAACTCGGGATATCTTCTCAATTAAACTGTAGTTTCGTCCCGATTGTTTCGACCAGACAATTATCAGGAGGAAGCTATAATTTCTACAAAACCTATATTTTATAGATTTTAATATATGGGTTACTTTCAATTAAGGCTAGTGTTTGGATTAAATGTGGATTGTATTTGTGCACTAGGGTTAGAATGGGAATATGATGACCTAGGGTTCCTTGACCTAACCTAGGGTTAGGAACCCTAGCATCACATCATGGCTTAGATCTTGATGAGATCCAATTGTGGGATTAATTCACCATGTGTAGGTTGACTATGAGAATGGGAAGCTTCTATGAAGTTTCCAAGGAAGCTTCCATGAAGCTTCCACATGATGTGTTGGCACTCAATCCACCCTTCATTCCTCCACCCATCCCACCCTCCATCTCATCCCTACACCTCACCACACTCCAACCCACACCCACCCCTCCAAGGCCGGCCATATAACCTCCCCTCCCATCTCACTTCACTCCATTTTTCCTAAAGCTCCATTCACACTCCTCCTTAGCTTCTCCATTCCTCCTTGTTCAAAATATATATATATATATATATATATATATATATATATATATATATATGTATATGTAGGAAAAAGGAAGAAGTCTACTAGAATAGAAGGAGTAGTAGAGAAGGAGAAGAAGAAGTGTAGGCTAAGGTACACAAGCAAGCAAGGAGCAAGGAAAAGAGAAAAGCAGGCTAAGCCTACAAGAGTGTTCTTGCAACTTCAAGTGGGTGATCTCTTAAACTCTTTTGTATTTATTTTGTTTTGGTATGAATGGATGTGTACTAGTGGTAGATATGATTTGGTTACCATGATTGAGTATGAGTAGTGCTAGGAAAAGATAAATTGTATGGTAGAGAATTACTCTTTTTTGAGTTTTGATTAAATAGCATGATTGTGAGGATATGTTGGAGAATTTCTTACGCCCAAACGGTTTGGTATCTTGAGCTAAAATTTTAGAAAGTTGTTCTTCTATATATGTAGAGTATCCATGATTTTTTCCATAATATTTGGATGCATTTTAGTAGCCCAAACTGCGGGTCCAAGTCCGGACAGTAAGCAGCTAGAATGGCTGCTGGCTGTGATGACTTTTGTGTGTCTTTCCGATTTTATATCTCAGAAATGACAGAGCATTTTGAGCTGGAAATTTTTTTGGACGCCCTTGTATGTGTCTACAACCATATTCTTAAATTTTGTAATTTTCTGAGGTCGTTTGATGCCCCGAAAAAATAGTATAATGCGACTGGTCCGTAGGTGTCGGCTGAAGCTGACTGTGCTTTGGGCTGAAGTTCAAAAATCCATAACTTCGTGTACGTTTATTATTTTGCTACAAAATTTTGGGAGTAGCTTGGGGTATGAGCCTATTTGATGAATCTCAAATTTTATAATTTTTAGAAGTCATTTGATGAGGTTTCAAAGGTAAATTAGTGAGGGGCAGTAAACACCCTGCTGGAAATGAACAGCTGAAATGTAGCTATGTTTGAGGAGTCGTAGATCATTGTGTGAAATGAATTTGAATGTGAATTTTGGACAAGATGAAATGGTATATGTGTAGATAGAGAATCTCAAATTTCATGATCGTTGGACTTAGGGATGATTTACTATTGAATTTTAAAGTAGGGTACGTTCAGCCTAGTACGAGTTGTCTAGTTCGTAGAGATAGATATTCCTAGACTTATCTGTTAAGAATTTGGGCGACTGGCCAACTAGAGATTGGCAATAGGGAATCATAGCCTTCTAACCCAACTGGGATTTTGAAATTCCGAGTTGTAGGTTGGAAGTTATGATTTTTCAAAGTGGGACAAATTTGGCCTTGTCGAGAAAATGTTTACTAGAGAAATAAATTTTTCCCTTGTCATGCTCCCAATGGAAATTGGTTTCTTTGAGAACATTAAGAATTGAATCTGAGGACGTGTCCAAATAGAAAGTTAAGGTAGACAATCCCACCTTTCCATAGGACCCGGAATCGAGTAATTTCGATAACTAAGTGAACTCTTATGATATCGGACAAATGCAGCAAGTGTGAAAAGGAACGTACTACTAAGAGTATATAAAGGTTATTGGATGACAAAACGATTGAATTTGAGAAAATAGTCAACTGAAAAGTTATAGACTAGGGTCTTACCTTTCCAGAATGGAAGATACCAAGCAATTCTGACTTGTGTGCTGGAAATTATGGACATTATGAGTTTAGCAACCTATTGTCTAGACTAACTTCAAGCTTTGAGTTAACTCGGGGACTTGAGTCCTTTAAAAGAAATTGAGGGAATCATCGACTAGGAGATGGCAATGGATCTCCTCACCCTTCTAGGAAATTCTGAGTGTATTGGTTTTCGATGAGTGTAGCTTGGGTCACAGCTACTGGTATTTCTTGATTGTTCCATCGGACAGTTGATGAGGAACCCTCTGCCTACCGCAATATGGTGATCGTGAGCTATCAGATTTAAAAGATGAGTTTTTAGCATTTTATTCGGAACTTGGGCAAGTTCCTGTGCATGTACTCATGATGGACATGAGTGAGTTGGGATATAGCTCTGTTGGATTGTATTGGGTGTCTCGATTCCTGAGTCTGTCAATAGTCAAGAATGGATAATTATGTGCGTGCTTACCTTCACTAAATTGTATTACACCATCAGGGCGCCGTTAGACCACTCGCTGAGGGTCACGGGCCGGGATCATTGTGGGTCGCTGACCTATGAAGGTATTGGGAATCAGTGGATGTGATTCCGGGATGGTTGTTACCTTGACAGACCAGTCAGGCTCGACTTTATTGATTGACACCGAGTATGATTGAGTAACAACTTGTTTCAGTGAACTGCATTGATTAGTTTTTCTTTTATTGTTTCACTTGAAGACCGAATTGGTGTTAGGGGTGATTCCCTATAATCCAACTTGTTCTAAGAGTTAGCACTAAGTGGTGATACTGGTTGTCTCTTCCTGTCATTAGGGATACGCACTGCGGTGCATATCTTGCACTGTTAATTCCTGAAGTACCATGGTAAGAACAGGATGCTGATATCCTGGCGGATCGGGGGTACCGAGGTCGTCATGTTCTATGTTGGTGGACATGAACGGATCATAAAGGATCTTTGCGCAATGGATATACTGCAGTATATCTGTAAGTTCGTCACAGCTTTCGAGGATGGTTCGACGCAGTAATTATTGGTGGCTTCAGGGTAGCGCCCCGCATTATTTCTTTTATTTTATTTTCACCTCCTCAACCATGTCATACTATCATGAACAGGAACTAGACCAAATTAGAATGCATTGCATAGCGAGGGTTCAAATCCCTGAACTAGAGAAACGGCTTGATCTGGGGCACATGTAGTATGGGATGCATGTGTGTCCAGAGTCTTTCTGACATTAGATTAGGTGCATCTGTTCTGTACCTTGTGTTTGAATAGACTTTAGGTCATGGCATACACGAACACTAGGAAATCAGGATGCACGTTGAATTTTCCATTCAAGATGAATTTGTGAGTGTGATAGTTTGAGGATCGCTGTTTCCTTATCAGCATTGCGTCAGTAGAATTACTGACGTACCCCACCTTTTAGGTACATGGATATCAGGTCACGAGTATAGGAGAGCCCAAGATCAGCAGGGCATCCAAGTAGTGGCAATATGCACATCTACCCTTCGAGCGGGTGCAGAATTATCAGGGTCGCGTAGCAGAAGGCTCAAGCCGAGGGGCAAGTCCCAGAGGGGGCAGATAGACCACTCAACGGAGTTTCGGCAGTTACCAAGGGATTGCCGATCTGAAAGACAACTAATGGCTTCACAAGAAATGTTTAAGTATTCTTGTAGTCAGTTGTAATAAAGTATGTAATTTGTATTCCTTGTTCAAGAACAATTTGATATTTGTAATTATTATTGTAACAACTCTGATGGCAATAAAAATGTTTAAATTTCCACGTTATTTACTGTGTTGAGATGCATTTGAAGGCAATGATCTTGGCGATGTCACGGATGTCCGATAACGGGGATCCGGGGCGTTACAGTTAAGTCCCTGTATAACCGAATACACTTTAGGGGATGTACCCCAAAGTGGTCGTGCATCATTTGGAGGACGAAAGCCCCGTTGAAAGTCAGAGTTTTCCTTTGGCTGGTGCTGAACAATGCCATTTTGACTAGGGAAAATCTCGCTAAACGCCAACTGAATGTTGATTCTTGTTCCGGGTTCTGCCACACCACAATAGAATCTAGAGACCACCTGTTCTTGTAGTGCCCCAGGAGTAAAGCGGTACTTTTTGAGGTATTCAGTGCTCTGGGGACAAATCAGTACCCCTGTGTGTACGAGGATCTGTCGGTAGGTTTAACTTTTGCCTCTGAGAGAAGGATTATGAGAGAAGCGTGGTATATCGCTATCGCCGCAACGACTTGGGTTCTTTGGCTAGACAAAAACAATTTTAATTTCCGCAATACTCATATTAGTATTTCTGGTAATTTGACCCACATTATGCATCTTATTTTATTTTGGGCTAATGTGGCAGCAGCAGATCCCAGGGGGAGGATAGCGAGCATTTTCCAGGTCGAGGACTTCGATGATGAGGAGGTTCAGATCGGTCCGACGATCGATTGACAGACAGCGTGGCCTTACTGTAGATAGATACCAACCGCCCCAGGGTTTGTTGGGGGGACATGATGTATTTTGGTTTTTACGCATATTTGCTGCGGCCATTATGGTATTTTGGACCCACTTCCCTTGCTTGGGGTGGAGATTATGTACTTTTGTTTATGCACTTTTATTTTTATTTTTTCGTAGGATCTTGTAACTGGCTCAGTACTCTGAGTTTATTTTATTAATCTCTTATTAATGAAACAGAGTGGCTATACTCCACCTTTTCCTAAAAAAAAGTATATACATATATATATATAGTAGAGGATTAAATGGGATGATATATTGATCAATATACCAGATATCACCAAAATCTATATAATAAAACACAATAAAAGCTATCAAGTGGCTCTCCTTCAATTCCCCAAGAATCAAAGACCCAAATCTAACCTCACAAAACATATTCCCCCCCCCCCCTCCCCTCCCCCCCCCCCCCAAGTTTCCCCCCAAAACTCAAATTCAAATCCCAAAAAACAACTCCTTTATTTATTTAATTATATATATATATATATATATATATATATATATATATATATATATATATATATATATATATATATATATATATATATATACACTAGTTGAAATTTACCGTGCACCAAGTGCACGTGGCTTGGTGCACATAAATATTGAAATTTTTATCTAAACACACTTGCATTTAGTACACCCATATCCTTTAAACTACAAATTCGACTTAGTCAATTATCTTAATAAACAAACCATGATTTTCAAAATTACTCCAACGACAACAAGCTCATCGAAATCAGATTTGAAGAAAACATCAAGAACCCAAAGCTAGACAACAACATAAAGATTCAACATTATAATCAACATTACAATAGATTCATCTAAAACATAAAGATATAATCATTGTATTTTTAATAAGATTAATCATTGAACTTAAAACTGATATTAAAAAAGATATTTAAAAAAACAAACTAATAAATTCTAAACTGATATCATCATATTTTTCATAAAATCAATTATTACTTTCGACTTTAACTTTCTTAAACTTAAAACTGCTTGTAACTTCTTGTTCATCCTTTTTAATTTTGCATTCAGTCAATATTCTTGTAGTTGTTCTTCCATATGTGATATCTTGTGATTTGATCAAAAAAGTATACTCATCTCCAATGCATTTCTTGGTCCTTCTACCAAATTTTTCGCCATTTTTTTCCTACATATAGAAATAAGAAATTAGCTCTTAATTATTTTTTACACTATGAGAAAAATATATTATACCTTATTCTTAATATGTTCCAGGTCATTTGCGGAACAGCCGATGATGCATCTTGCTTAGTGTTGTTTGTTGATGTGAGAGAGAATCCTCTTTAAAAAAACCAATAATAAATAAATTAAATATATAATAAACAACATTATTAATTTTTGTTGTATATAATTACCTTCAAAGTTTGAGGTTTTTATAGATGTAATTGTAATAATTGGCATGTTGGGTGATAATTCTTTCAAAGCTTTTCGTTCCTTGATTGGTAGTTCTCCCCATAATGTAAGTAAGATTGGTTTTGACCTTAAATTAAGACAAAGCGTATGAATTCCAAAATAATTTTGTAAATTATTATATAATTTAATTAATTGATATTACATGTATCCTATAACTGTAAGATTTCACTTTTCTACTTCATTACCATAATTTGAGTCTACCTTATCTACATCTCATGCATTAATTACTGCTAAACATAGATTTGTAGTTCAATGTAATTAGTATTTGATATCATGTATCAGTAATAGGCAATTATATATATACATATATATATATATATATATATATATATATATATATATATATATATATATATATATATATATATATATATGAGTAACCTAAATTTTTTACCTTTAAAGACAGTAGAAAATGTACTTTGAAATTCGTCTTGTATCTACAAGTAATTAGCCATTAATAACCCATCATCTCTCCTAATTCAATCTCAAAGAAGAAGCATACAATAACCACAAGAAAAGTTTCGAATTTTTCATCAAGAAATAACAACAACAACAACAACACAAATAATAATAATAATATCATAACACAATTTGCGCTAGTAATGAGAGAGGGTTGAAGGAAGAGTAAACTGAGATAGAGGCGTCGGGGGCTTCGACAGCGCAGAGGGGCGTCGGGCACCGGGGAAGAGGGGCGTCGGGCGTCAATTTAGTAATAATAATTATTTATGTATGTATATGTATGAATATTTTAACAATATTTAAAATATCTAACCTCATCATCCATAAGTGCCACTTTTGAGATTTTTCCTGTGACTTTATTATTTTTGTATTCTTTCACACCATAAAGTTTCATAACAAAAACTTTAATAGTCCATAATTGTTGATTTTCTTGCAATGAATTGATAGAGGATTATTCTTGCAGATTGTCCATTGATATAGATAATCTGCAAAAAATATAATTATTGATAAGATTATTTTTGTTAAATAAAATTTATTAATAAGTCATCAGTTGAAGTTTTAGTTTCAGCATAATCAGAAATCATATGAATAAAAAATTTCAGAAACAATTTAATGATGATGAATAAAAGTTGGGATCGAGAAGCAATGATTTCATTATGTGTAATAAAACCTTCGACATTTTGATTTGAACAACAATGAATATTGAAAGCCGCCATATAAAACAAGATAGTCATAGCTTGCTTGAATAAACTTCTTAGAGCATCCACACTCGTTTGCTATTTTAGCAAAATGGCCAAAAAAAATAGCAAACGAGTACTGCACTCGTTTGCTATTCTGCCAAAAATTGAAAATGACGCTACAGTCACTTCTCATATTTGAAAAACGATTTGAGAATTCTCAAAATATAGGCACCGGAATATGTTGTTCCGTCTTTATTTTATATATATATATATGATTGGACGGAACGAGTTGTCCTCTTCATAATTTTTTAAAAATATTTTTCATATTTTAGTTTATGCCACAGAAAAATGCTTATTACAACTTCCATCTTTTTGGATTTTGAAGAATCTCCGGTTATCCTATTCCATTGATACATAAGTTTATGAAAAAAAATGCATGTAGCATAAAAACTGAAAAATAAACAAAGAACAAACAAAGCTAAAGAAGAGGTAAGAGAATTGGTCCCTAGTCTCCACACTTTACACTCCAGTAATACAAACCCTCCAGTCTCATAGCCTCACCACACTCAACTCAGATGAGAGAAAGCCCTAGCTCACCCTAGCTTTCAACCATCCTTGACCTGAAAGGGAACAATGCGCCACTCCATTGTGGAAATTTGACCTGAGCCTTGTTGTCCAAGAAAAGATTAGTCCAAACACATTGAACATAAAAGAACTGCAAGAAGTAGCAATATTTCTTAAACATCTGTTATTTCTATCAATCCAAGTTGACCAATTTAAAGAAGTACACTCAAATCCCACCATTTCTTATATTCATTTGAAATGTACATTCTCTCCACACTCTCCATACCCAAAGCAGAATTGGAAATAGACAATAAACCGAAAACTCTACAAATTATTCCCCATGCATCTCTAACAGTCTCACGCTGACTAAAGGGTGGGAAGTTGTTTCCACTTCCAACCCACATCTACAACAAAGTTCATTAACCACAATTTTGGAAATTTCCAAATTAGACTTCGTTATATTCCATCTTGTTGTCCTCTGTTAACATCTTCAATGCTCAAATGGGCATATGATCTTTTCTTCCTTTGATCATCACGAATGATTAGGTCCACTTGGCCTCATCAAATTGTTTACCATTACAATAACGTCGCTCACTTCTTATTCCATCATGATTCTCTCTTCTCAACTCACAAATAGACCGGTACCTAGTGAACCAAAGTAATTTCTTAATCAGATCCATGAGCTTGGATAGAGTTAAGCAAACAAATGCAGAAAAACTATCCATTAAATCACAACTTAATTGGATTTTGCAGGATAAAAGACAAATAGTTTCAGTAATTTAAAAAATAAAAAATAAATTAAGATTCTCCAATAAACTGTCTAAGATGGGTATATAAACAAGTGACCATGATTATCCAAATATTAACAAATGATCATGACATCAAACAGTTTAAAGTTATTTTCATTCTAAGAAGAATATAAATTATATTTTGAACGTCATGGTGACAATGTCTGGATCCAGCTTCAACATACACCTTCATTCTATTGGTTAGATTATCTTCTATTATGCGATCAACCAAATCAGATATCTTATAAAGCTACCGCCTTCTAAATGTACCTGCACACAAAGGAATAGTCATATTACATGCCTTGTAATATAAAAACCTGAAAATATTTTCACACTTATCTTTCATAAGAGCATATGTAGTCGTCTAAACCCAAGATATAGGTATTTGGCATATAACAACAAAAAATATAGAAATAAGTTATAGTCGTTTAAACCCAAAATTTGGCTTTTAAACGATGGACGGAAGATAATTTCCTGCGTGAGGATTTTTTTTTTTTCAAAAAATATCGGAAGGGATTTGATATCCCGTCCGATAAGAAAATTTCTGAATGAATTGAGTAAATGTACCCATAAAGATAAACTAAAGGTGAGATATATAGGATTAAAAAAAATTTAGAAAGAATTGGCTGGGAGGGATATGATTTGGTTTCTTTGGCTTTTTTTGTTTTTTTTATAAAAAATTCAATCGGACGGAATATTTGGCCAATGTCTGCAGCTGATTTTTGGCCAAATTTTTCATTTTTTGGATATTTGGCCAACGACTGCAAATGCTCTAAGGAACTCTTACCCAAACTCTAAATTGATAATGACATAATGGAAGAAAAAAATGATTTTGTGACACTAGGGAAAGTTATGAACAACAACGGGCCACACCTCAAAACCTTGAATACCAAATTACACAATTGACTTGTCTCTTCGATTATACCAACACATTCTCTTACAGGATGAAACAACTAAATTGTTCTCGCCAAATTGTAAAGTAATAGGGTCACATTACGGTCAATTTTTTCTCTAGGCTTAACCCTGCATAATTTTCTCTGTAGGTTTCTCCCAAGTAAATTTGATCAGATTGCCAACATAATTGGTCTCTTACAAATATGGTATAATAAATCTGTTACTTCCATATAATAATTATCACTCTCGTAATACCAGATATATTATATGCTTATCTAGTTATTCATCAGTCTCTTCTATTTTTCTTCTTTCAATATATTATTCTCAAACAACTAAAATGTGAAGGGTAAAGCCATACCATGAGAGCTTTACCTTTTATAATAATCTCAACTGAAATGTTATATGCTTATTTTGATTAAATCCACTATTTTTTATTCTCAAGGTATGCTTATATTCTTAAGAATAATCTAAAGTGAAATGTTATCCCTAGCCATACCCTGAAAGCTTTACATCGTGAAGACAATCTTGAGAGAATATAAGCAAATTGTTTTAAAATATAGTGATATATCAGAGATTTGAAGGTAATTTTAATCCACCTATCTAATCAGATGTACAAGGATGCTCCATGAGTTCTTTATATATATGCGATTATGCAAACCATAAAGTACTGAGGAAGTTGTCTTGAGAAGGTTTGCGTTCATGATGATTAGATATGTTTATAATGACAGGCATTCCTCTTCTCGGTATTTATAATGCTTGGAGAAAATTTAGTGATCCGGAGGAGTGAAAATCAAAATACATTTTTACTTGTTCTGCTCACAGGCTCATCATGTGCCTACTTTGAATGGGTTCCAAGAATATATTGCAAAAAGGTCCTTACAACAATAAAATGCATTTTGAAAAGCCAACTAAAATGACAATAAGAACCTACTGCACTCATGAAAAAATGGGTCTACATTGAACTGACTGATCATATATGAAGTTGACACGTGACTTGTCGTTTGCAAGACACATGTATTGGGAGGAAGACTTTTTAATTATTGGTTTCTAAAGAATGAATTTGAGTTGGTGTACCATGTCCATTTCGATATGTCCATATATGAGCTTTTCGGATATGAGCTAGTGTATAAAGTCTAACTAAATAAATTATATATATATATATATATATATATATATATATATATATATATATATATATATATATATATA
Organism: Hemerocallis citrina; assembly: GCA_017893485.1. NCBI lineage: Eukaryota > Viridiplantae > Streptophyta > Magnoliopsida > Asparagales > Asphodelaceae > Hemerocallis > Hemerocallis citrina. The sequence goes on from CM030366.1 coordinate 83,879,812, forward strand.
TATATATATCATGTCAACACTTGTTTGTAAGTTTCCTTCTTTCTTCTTCTTTTTTTTCTTTTCTCTGTCATCTCTTCTAGCTACAACAAATAACTTTAACACAAACATGGAAAATGGGTTTGCTTGCAGATAACAACTCCAAAGGCCAGTAAAAATCTGACCAATTTTCATTAGTTGGTTACATATGTGATGTCAAACTTTTCTCAGTGTTAGTTTAACTCATGCAAAAGGAAAATTATGCACAAGAGAGGGTCTTTCCTTAAGATCTAGAAGTAAAGGCTATGGATAAATAGATGAATTGTTTTAGTAATGGATTTTATGCACAAGTCAGTAGAGTGCAACCCTCCAAATTACACTACACAAGGAAAGATGATAGAGAAAGAGGTAGGATGATAAAGCACATTCATATATGAGGCACATTAAAAGCAAAACAACAAACACAAAACATTCTTTGGGTGACAAATAACACAAGGGGCATAAAAATCAGCGAATATTCCATCGTTTGGATGGGAATCTTCTAATTTTCTGTATAATTACACAAAAGATACATCTATTACACAATTCTTGTTCCCAGTAAAGCTTGTATTCCAATCAAAGAAAATATATAGTAAAGATTCTCATAAGTGGATTATTCATTATCATGCAACTTGAAGATGATTAGAGAAGCAACAATTAAAAATGCATAATAGAATATAATATTCACCTAGCTCCTGACGATAACCAACAAGAAATTGATGTGCCATATCGACCAGCTCCTCAAACTTTGCAATCCTACACAACAAAATCACAACACCTAAAAAAGAAACAGACATCTACCTTAATATAAACTCTGGAACTATAAAAGATGCCTTATCCTGCAAGTCCACGGAGAGAAAATTAGAGGTTAAACAAAACTTTATGCAAACACATATCCAAGCACTTGAATGTTGCAACATTGTATATGTGTTTTGAGTTTATCTTCAGAAATTGTGGCAAGGAATAAATATTAGGGGAACAAAACTCATTTAACGGACAAGCTAGGGGTTTGGGCCAGCCATACTTCATTGAGGAGTTTAATCAAACATGTTGTAATCGTTGGGGAAACAAGAAGCTAGTGAAAAGGGCTAACCTTGCTGCTGATGGAAGCAGTGCAGCGGTGGTAGGCGGCGACTGCACAAGTCGGAGGAGAAGAACTCGTTGGGTTCCGGCAGTGGAGGAGAAGGAGGAGGAGGATATGGGAGTGGGGAGAGTTTGATTAGTTGGACGGGAGAATACTTACACATAATACTATCATATGTATTTCTAGTAACAACCTGCAAATTGTTACTATAAAATATATGTATTGGATATATGATCCGTATATGGAACTCTTTGGAGCACTCCAAAAAACTCGCATGTTTAAGGCAAAGGTATTATGTTCAAATTAAGTGATCTGGAGAAGCATACTCCTAACGTGCAACACTTTAGTAGGTAGGTGGAATTGGAGGAATTGGGTTGAGAAGGATTGAAGTTGTTAGGGTTTGGGTTTTGAGAAAGATGGAAGAAGGCGTACATGATCTAGGGAGAGGGAGGAAGACGGCGGTGGCGGCGGCGGCGGGGGAGGAGGAGGATGGACGAGATAGGGGTTAGAGTTGGTGGAATTGGAGGGATTGGGTTCAGAGGGATTGGATATATATCGGGAGAGGGAGGAAGAAAACTCAGGAGAGGGACTAAAGATATATATTTAGTTTTTAGATATAAAAACTTAATAAACGAACTCAAATTAATAATAGCCTTTGATCGGTTTGATCAACAAAATGAACGAAGGGTTAGGATTGGGTGTGGACAGATTTTTTTTCTTCTTATTCTTGCTTTTATAATAGAAAATAGAGATATATATATATATATATATATATATATATATATATATATATATATATATATATATAGGGTAAAAGGTATATATATAGGGAAAAAGGGGTATGAGCAACTTGCTCATTTAGTAAATAAGAAAATGATAATGTGGCATGCATGTGATTGGAAAATACTTAAAAGGGTTAGTTGTCCATTGTATCACATGGTTGCCACATAATCAATTGCTCATTTACTAAATGAGCAAGTTGCTCATATCCCTTTTATCCTATATATATATATATATATATAGGAGTGATCCAATGAGAAACACTCTTAAATGAGAAAATGAGAAGCAATAATTTTGACCATTGGATATGAAGAGATTGAAATGAGTGGTTCTCATTCATTTGGATTACTTAATTGAGAACCCGGTTTTTTTTAATAGATCGGTAGAAAAATTATACCATTTCAGAGTATAATAGTTAATTAACAACGCTTCTCATTACGCCCATCTCCATCTTACGTTCACGCACCAACTGTGCTGATGCTCTTGTACCCCAAGTATGGTGCACCACTGATTTTCCGTTCCTTGCGTGAATCAGACAGAACGGAACGATCTCTGTGACAGGGGAGTTACTGTAATTCTTTCAGATATAGACTACTAAATTATGGCCTTAGAGATTGAACAGATCTGACCCAAATCCAAATCTAAACCCACTTATAAGAACGGAAGAACCCCCATTTTAGTTACTGCCAACAGCTTCCTCTTAAGTCGTCACTTGTATAGTTCTTAAGTTAGCAAATAAACCATGTACACCCTTCTTCTTTTCAATTTTTTTTTTGCGTTCATTTTTCTTGTTGGCTTCTTTTAGATACAATGAAATACCTTTTGATTTGTTTTATTAAAGATGTTGCAGACTGCAATTTTGTTGAGAAAGAAGTTAAAACAATGATGACAGGAACAGGAGAAGGATCAATATGAACAACTGTTTGGCTGACTTAAGTTACTTAAATTATCATCACAACGAATCAAAATTTGCAAAAGAAAATGGTGTGATTCTGTGAACTTCACTTCATAATTTAGTCTAACGTACAGATTTACAGCTCCATATGTCAAAAGGAAAATCTACTAATTTTTCACCGCAACCATGATACTGATTGCAATGGTAGCTAGAAGTGACTGAAAGTATATGGACCACGAAGGAAATTTATGGATGAACTGAAACGAACCTATGAGTACCAGTAATTTTAATCTAGCAAATCAAGAACATGGGACCCGTTTTGATACCAATTGAAACGAATCCAAATGATCGGTAGAAAAAAAAAATGGGGTTCTCAATTAACTAATCCAAATGAATGAGAGCCACTCATATCAATCTCTTCATATCCAATGGTCAGAATTATTGTTTCTCATTTTCTCATTTAAGAGTATTTCTTATTGGATCACTCCTCATATATATATATATATATATATATATATGGAAACATGGATTTTTATACCCCAATTTATAATTATTTGTCAACATATACTAATGAAAACATGGACTTTTATTTACAACTAATTATTGTCATATTATTCAAACTTGAGCTATATAATTGTTGATTTACTGTTTGCAAGGCTTTTACTGTTTGCAAGGCTTTTCTCTGTAGACGTGTCGTAGACACGTGCCCAAGGGCAAATCTAGTCAGTTGATAAAGACTATCATTTTTATACCAGATATCACCAAAATAATGATCTTAGGTTCTCAAACCAGAGTAGACAAAAACCTTCTGCGCTAACTATGACAATTAAAAACAATACTACTTTTTTTTGACGAAAATATTATTAATCAAAACTGATTCTCAAGCAGCATCATAACCAAATCTAAAATTGATTCATTTTTAAATTACCAAAATATGTCTAGAAGGAAAAGCCATTCGTTATATATGGCATTCAAATCTGACTGTTTCGATGAAAATATTCATCATCAAAGTGAATATGTTACATACATGAGCCCCACAAACATCACGTAAAATCATACAAGAAATCGAAATTGACTCAACAAATTAAATGACAGTAATACACATTCGATCTCAATCCCATCATAAAACTTAAACCAACATCTGAAAGACATACGCGGATTGATAGCGACCAATAGCACTGTCATTCTCCCAAATATGCTATAACCTGAATACCATCTTCCACTTCCATTTTCTCTGACTCTCCCGCAATTACAGAAGTAGTAGGAGCCAACTTTGCCAGATCATAAGAAGAATGCAACCCCCACAGTAAGTAGTAGACCAACAGCCCGACTGTCCAAACCCCGAACCTCACAAACGACTTGCTATCGATAGACCCCATCAAGAACATGTTCATCCCAATTGACGCTGATGGAAGCCATGGCACCATCGGCACTCCCCACTTCTTCGGCTTCCTTGCCTTCGGCACCAACCTCCACAACCCCAACGTCGACAAAAACCACACCAACAATATCACCATATATCCCACCAAACTATGACCATTACCATTACCATCCCTCCCAATAGCCCAATAGATAGCCATTGCTATAGACGATGCCATTATCATAACCAAGAACAAAATAAACTTGTTACGGTCGGATTTAGTTGTCTCGCCGCTAACATAGTACCGGCGCACTAGAATTGCTACCGCGACTAGTGTGAATATGGAGAGGACTGAGATTGAGAAGAAATTGGACAGAACGCTGAGGCTAGTAAAGAAACCAACGATTGACGAAACAACCACCATGAGTAGCGTCGCATTTACAGGGGTGCCGGTCTTCTTGTTTACATAGGCAAGCCTCAACGGTACCATCCCTGTGCGTGCTATGTGCGTCATGTACCGTGCCATCCCAACTACGGAAGCAAGTAGAGATGTCGTCATCCCCTCTATTGCGCCGAGTGCAACAATGTACTTGGCCCACCCCATTCCTAATCTCCCAAATGCCACCGCAAATGGAGCATCGGGATCGAGCTGATAATATGGCTGCATCAAACATAGTGTCAAGGCTAAGAGGCAATAGATGAGTGTGGCGATCAACATTGAGACAACGAGTCCAACAGGGACATCCTTTGCTGGGTTCTTGGTCTCTTCTGCCATTGTAGCTACTGCGTCAAAGCCCGTGTATGCAAAGAAGAGCACCGCGGCCGAGCTGAAAATGCCACGCAATCCAAAGGGAGTGAAAGGGGAAAGGTTTTTAGGGTTGGAGTGGGCGAGACCTGCGACGATGATGAGGAGGATAATGAAGATGTGAATGATTGAAGCAATATTGTTTAAGCGAGAAGTGCATTTGATGCTAAGGATGGTGATGACACCAACAATGGCGATGACGGCAACGGCGATGGGGTCGAGGTGGCTGTAGTCGCGAGAGAAGGAAGCGACATGGATGCGGAGGTCGTTGGGGTCGAGGTTGATGAGGGTGGCAAAGTAAGAGGTCCAGGAGCGGGCAATGGCAGCGCAGCCAATAACAGTGTCGAACAGAAGGTTGCCTCCCGCAATGAAGGCAGTGAAGTCGCCTAGCTCGACTCGGAGGTAAGCAAAGGATCCGCCTAGATTCAGTGGTAATATTGGAGAGAAATTTAGATAAATCAATGACAGTGTAATGGTTGGAAAATACTTGGTGTACTATTTTCCAAGAATATTTTCAGAATGTAGAGCCCATGAACATATTTTCATTAATGATTGTCGTCCATAACAATACACCTGTTTTCTTGAAAGAAAAAGAAAAACAGATACATCTCTTGGTAATATTAAAGTAGTACTCATGTGTAGAATAATTCCTTGAAACAAAATCTCTAACCTCTAATAATCTCTAATATTATAATAAGAAAAGGCCTTAGTGTCAATTGTAAATCTATCAACCCGTGTACATAATTATTATAAAGAAGGTTTTAAGTTCTAGCTCTATCTGAATTTTCACTTTAAAAAAACTATATTTATTAATACGTGCATCGTACGTGTAAATTACTAGTATAGTATAATCTCTAATATTATAATGAGAGAAGATCTTAGTGTCATTTCTAAATCTAACAACGCGTACACCACACGTGCGTAGCTATTATAAAGGAGGTCTTAGGTTCAAGTTTAGACGAAGTCTGAATTTTTACTTTAAAAAAAATAATATTAAGACGTGCATCGCACGTGTAAATTAGTAGTTAGATTAACTAATGTAAATAGCACGTGTCTATCTGTGCCGATCATATGAACCATGTAAAATACAGTTTATATAAGCTCCCCAGTAGAAGAGCTCTACTGAACAAGACTTTTTCATTGTCGAATAATTAGTTTGGCTAATGGCAAAAGATGTGTTTAAATGGAATTCATATAATGAATAGGTTATATAGGCAGCATTTTGCTTGGTTCATATAATCTGCATGCATCCATGTCAACGTTCCTAAATGACACAACACTTGTAAGTTAAAAAGTAAATTTCAGTGAACCCCAATAAAGGGTTCGATACTTTTAGGGTTGTTAATCGAAGCCGAACGAGCCGAGCTTTGCTAAGCTCCTGTATATAAATATCTTGTTCAAACTTGCCTCATGTTTGTTAAGCAAAATGCTTATTCCAGTATGGCCCGTTCATAAGTTTATTTGAAGTTTTATTCATTTGAAATTGCGAGCTTGGTTTTTAAGCTATAAATTGTTGGATATATTGGTATATTCTCTTTATATAAATATTACATGTGCATATGAGTAACACGTGTATTAAATGTACTAATTGTATGGATATCAGAACATGGGTTGAGTGGGTTGAGAACCCAGTACCCAAACCAGTATTTAGAAATAAATACTGGCTTGTAATAGCAGTCTAAGTATTCCAATCTTGATACCTAGGATGAATATCTCAAGCAACTTAGATCTAGAGATAAACCCTAATTTCCAATTGTTAATTTCTCACAAAACCTAACAATCTTTAGATATTATTAATCAATTTGTGAGATCAATAAAATCACCGTTCGTCGGGATTCGATCGACGCCATCGGTGCCGCCACTGCCGTGTGCCGTCGTCACCATCGTGGTCGATTCGAGACGAAGTCGCCATCGTGGTCTTCTTCTTGCTTTTGGTTGGGTCTGTTTGTTAGCCCGGTAGCCAATCACGTCGACACCTGCACGGGCGCCGGCACCGCCCAGGACAGCCACCGGCTTCTTCGCTGTCCAACGTTCCACCCCACCGCGCCGCTGGACACAGCCTCTGGCGCCGCGCCGCTGGACACAGCCTCTGGCGCCGACGTCGCTGGCCACCTCCGCTGCCTCAGTGCCGGAGTTGCCGGATGCCACCACGAGCGATCTCTCTCTCCATCGATCTGTGATCTTCGTGAAATCAAGTCAGTGGACTCAGATCTAAAAAATCTAATTTTTTTGATTGGTGGATTTTGATGTTGCATGTTCAGGCAAGAGACCAGATCTCTGTGTGAGAGAAAGATCTGATTTTTGATAGGGAATCTCATTGGTTGAGATATGGTGTTGTATGTTCGGGTTATTGGAGCAGATCCAGATTCAGATCCAGTCCAACAGTTGCTCTATTGGTTGGAGATTGATGTTTGGTGTTTAGACTGTTGGATCAGATCCAGATCCAGTCAAAAGGAATCAGATCTGGATCTAACTAGTGGAGACAATCCATTGTGTATTATTTTGTATTCCGTGTTTGGGGAGAAGACTGGATCTACTGCAGTATACTTCCAATTCAGATCTAAATTAAAGATAAGTTCCTCACCCAATTTAAACTGTTACTTAATTATTTGTTTGAATTTTGTTGCTGAGTGCTAAAGTTCAAACCGTATTAAGCATTGTTTAATTAAATACAAATCTGAATAACTGTTTTGGCTACGTGCTAGGGATCAAATATTTATTTTGATAAATCATAGGCTTTGACTATAAAATTGAATCTCCAATTAAATTGTTGCGAATTAGATTGTGCTAATAATTTGTTTATTGGCTAATCTTTAATGATTTGATGAATGTAGCAACTTCAAAGTTACTTACAAACTGTGTGTATTGGAGACGATAGATTTACATCACGGTATGATAAGTCTGCACCACGCAGGCTTCTCCATCTAATTTGGAAAATACTTCTAACTTGAAGTGTCGGTATGATCTACTCTAATTTTCTTAGTATTTTTCATGTGATGAATGTGTTAACGTTTTGTGTGTTTGATCATATGATTGAGAGTTTTAGATCATAGTTATTCTCGCTTTGGAAAACTAGCATGTTTAGGGTTGTTAAGTATTTTATCATACTATGTGTATAGATATTTTGACAAATCCATTTGTTTGCAGTTTGTGTGAGACTACATATTTGCTTATCTAAAAATTTAAAATAAAATAAAAATTGTATAAGATGTATAACAAATGTCTGTAACTTAATGTAGAATATGACTCTACTAGTTACGTTTTGTTCCTTCTTGATCATTGTACTGTGTGTGCAAAATTGAATTATAATATGTTAGTCATTATCTCATTTAGCGTTATGAAGATGATGAAGAACGAATAAAGGAAAGAACTCTTCGCTCAATGTGTTTGAGCAAGTGGACATTGTTAGAACCATTAGAGAAAGCAAATAATTCTTGTAAAATGTGATAGAGTAATTTTGTATTAACTCTTATAAAGTGCATATATTGTCAATTGCATGTATAAGTTGAGTTTAACAAATAAGACAATTAATAATAATAGTTCTAATTGTGTTCTTGAACATAGCATAATTGGCTAGGTTATGAGAACTATATATTCAATTGTCTGTGAGGAAATGTGATCTAATTATCAAAACTGTGGGAAAAATGGAGTTAAAAGCTATTGAGTAAAAAGCTTTAACATCCAAGTTGTTTTAAAATTTAGAATCACTATGAACTATATATTAAATTGTTTGTTCTTGTTAAAACTCATAACTCTACTAAATGACACTCCATTAAATATGACAAATATGAAAGTTGTGCTCAAATTATGATCACTAGAAAATTATTTAGTATGGTCACTAGGAGCACACAACTTCTTAAGTCAATACATTCTGATATTTGTGATCTCAGCAGCTTTGTGACTAGATAAGACGATTGTTGGTCAGAATTATTTAATTGCTTTTGTAGATGATTAATATAAGTCTGTCATATATATGAAGAATGAAGCACTTTTTATTCTTAATGAATTAAAAATTATAGTTAAATGCTAAAAATCAAGGGTTCAGATTTGATAGAGGTGGTGAATATATTTTAACAATTTAAGAGAAGTTTGCATTTGGCATAATCTCTACTGCACTCTACTTACAACTGTTAAACGATATTGATAAAAGTTAGAATCAAACACTGAGTGAAATGTTGAATTCTATATTATTGACTGTTGTTTGTCTTGTGTAATTATGAATGATGTTGTGTTGTTAATCATATCTCTAATGTGTTACTACACTCTAAATTGAATACACCTTGTAAATCATGGCATGAAAACACAAATAATTTTGTTAAAAAAAGAATTTGTATTGTGATACATTTGTTAGAGTACATGACCCTAGAAGGCCTAAAGTAGGACCTACAACAAATATTTGTGTGTGTTTAGAAAGTGCAGAATGTAGTTCTGTGGACAGATGTTGGATCTATCTAATTTGTGTTAGAAGAATCTAGACTTACAGAGTTCTTTGAGGATGTGTTCATCAAAGATAAATATTTGAAATAATCTAGTCCTACAGACACGTTCAATGATTCACAGTTGGAATCAAGAATCAGCCTTACTGACACTTAAAATCCTGAATGACAAATGAGCAAAGAAGAGTCTTTAGTAGACAATGAGATGATTTTGTGTCAGACAATAATACTTTAATTTAGTTGATCTATCGAAAGGGACTAAAACTATAGTAAATAAGTGGGGTTCTTGTAGAAGAAACTTAATTTTGATTGTTCAGTAGCAATTTTAATGCTTTTTAGTAGCCAACAGATTGACTGAGAAAAATAAGGTAGATTTATTTGATGTCTACTCACATGTTTGTCATATTGCTACATTAAGTATTCTTCTTACCTTTACATCTATTAAAAATTTTGTCATTCATAAAGGATATTTAAAAAGTTTTGTACTTGATAGTTTGTACTGAACAGTATTGTACTGGAAAGTTTTGAACTAATATGTTTAGTGAACATGATTTACAATTTAGTAAAATCATTGTATGTTCTTAAAATATGTATAGCCGACGAATAAATAATTTGACAAATTTTTGAAAGAGCCTAGTATATGTATCAAGTAATTCATATCAGTGCCTTCAACTTTGTGGTGTGTCAAATATAGTGGCTATTATTTACTTGTTCTATTGACATGCATGTTCTTGGAAGTGACCACTCTATTATAAATGAAGTTAAAATTGTGCTATCCAAAGAATTCAACCTGAAAACCTAGGTACTGTGGACACCATAGGTATAAGGGTGAGTTTCAGTTGGCAAGAGATAACTTTTAGTCAAACTCATCAAATCAAAATATGTTTCAAAAGTGGGGATATAGTGATTGAAAGTGTGTTTTGAAACACCTTATAATTATGATAAAAGATTGACACCTAATAATGGTGCAACTATGAGACAGGTAGATTATTCTAAAGGAATTGACAGTCTCATGTATACAAAGATCTGCACTAGAATAGACATAGCCTTTGAGGTAGGTATGATCTGCCGATTTACTAATAATCTCATACACATTTGAATGCCCTTAAGAGGCTAATGAAATACCTGAGTGGCATTCAAGAGTTTGCTTTGTGCTACTCTAGTCATTCTTCGAATGAATGGCTGATCTGATGCATTACGATGCTCAGAATTTAGTGAAAGTAGATAACTAGTAGATATGTGTTTATGCTAGGAGAAACAAAAATGTTATAGAAATAAAAGCAAACAGGCACTATGCTATCATCCATGAAATCAGACCTCAATGTGTTATCCTCTGCCGAAAAAAGACTGAGTGGATTGAAGAAATTGTTGCTAGTTATCTGTTAAGAAGTTTAAGTAACTCTCTAATTCTGTTATGCGACTATCAAGCTACAATGCACTGTAGCTCATAACTCACTCTATAATAGTAAGAGGAGTGTATTAAAGCTGAAAGAAGCCTAGTTGAACTTTCTCATTGATAAAGTGCAATTGCGACAAGTATGGCTAATGCTCTTGCTAAGAGATTTGAAAGTGATCTAATTATCAAAACTGTGTGGGAAATGAAGTTGAAAGCTATTGAGTCAAAGCTTTAACATCCTAATGGTTTTGAAATTTAGAATCCAATTGGAGCCATAGAGAAGTTCAAACTTAAGCATCAATTTTAGGCAGTTGACATGTTTTAGATAATTTTGATGATTCCACCTAAATTCCACAAATATATAATGTCATTCCAATTTTGATGGTATTATATATCTAGAGAATTTACTTAGAATAATCATATTATTCCAATACGAAATATGAACACTTGTTGATATATTTTCGATGATTAAATTGTCCTAAATATCATTCCAACTTGATGATATGTCTTTTATGGATACATGTTTCATTCCAATTTTGATGATTCAATGTTAAACAATGATTGAAACGACAGTCTTTTCATTTCAATATGAAACATAGTATGGTTCTTGTGTAGAAACTATAAAAGTTCATGTTCTTTATTTAGTTAAAGAAACTTGATTGTGATGTCTGCGTTACATTTTTGCTAAGTTAATTATAAATTGTACTAAATTCTTTTGTGAAACTAGATACTTTGTGAAATTCGTTGGAATTCTTAGAGATGTGTCTCTTGATATTCTTGTTTTCTATAAGATAGTAAAGATGGAGGAGTTGAATCTGTCAACATAGATTTTAAAAATAATGATTTGCTCAAAATGGAGGAGTAAACATAAAGCTGTGTGCAAGGATAGAGTTTCAATTTATTTCTTTCGAGAATAAATTAGTCACTTGCTTGGTTAAACTTCTATTGAGTTTAAGACTCTTGTGCTCATGAGCTTAAAACTCATATTTTGTTCTTGAAGTTTATTTGCTTTGCTTGATTTTGAAACTATGACAGATTATTCCAGTTGGTTTAGTCTTTGTGAATTATTCTGAATTGGATATAGTTTGGAACTATTTAATTATATTGATTTAGTCTTGATTGAACTATTCAGATTTATAATTGTATTAGTTCTTATGAAACTATACCTTTATGATGCTTTTTTTATAGACTGCTATCAGCCAGTCAGTTTTATACTGAACTGATGAGATAATCCAGTACTTTATATATTGAGAATATAGGAGGAGATTGTTGGATATATTGGTATATTCTCTCTATATAAATATTGCATGTGCATATGAGTAACACATGTATTGAATGTACTAATTGTATGGATATCAGAACGCGGGTTGAGTGGGTTGAGAACCCAGTATCCAAATCCGTATTTAGAAATAAATACTGGCTTGTGATAGCAGTGTAGGTATTCCAATCTTGATACCTAGGTGAATATCTCAAGCAACTTAGATCTAGAGATAAACCCTAATTTCCATTTGTTAATTTCTCATAAAACCTAACATAAATAAAATCAAACAATTCCTAAACAAGCTCAATCCACACTCAAAATTATGATCTGTTTGAGATCATTTAGAGCTTAATTATACCGTGTGTTTAGATTAATATTATTGAATAATTAATCATCTACGTTTTTTGGTATACATATAGTTGCAAATTAAAGCAAAAAATATAAGCTCAAGGATATAATGGCACACTACCGTAACTAAATTAATAGGTATAACCTTTTCTATCAGGAAGTATAAAATCTTAGTAATTGATTACTTATAGTACAAAATAATGGACTCTAAAAATCAATGTGCACACAAGATTAAATCAACAACTATCATTAAAATCAATGTGCATAGAGAATTATACCCACTTATATCAAGTATGTGCACGCCTAACCAAAAACTTGACTAACGAGACTAATTGAGCCGAGCTCGAGTCTCAGCCGAGCTGGTACAAGCTTTCACCAAGCCAATTGCCACAACTTAAACAAGGTTTGTTCATATTCATTCATTTATTTAAACAAGGTTCGTTCATCTCTAATATTATAATGGGAGAATGCCTTAGTGTCATTTGTAAATATTTTGTCATTCTACCAACCCGTGCAACGCATGTGCATAACTATTATAAAGGATGTCCTAGGTTTAAATCAAGACCGAGTCTAAATTTTTATTTTAAAAAATTATATTTATTAAAACGTGCTGTTTAAGTTGTTCATTTATATTTATTATAAAGGAGGTCCTACGTGTAAACTACTAGTTTATTTAAATGAACATATGATTTTTATTTAAGTTGTTCATTTATTAACAAAACCAGTTTGAACGTGCTGTTTTATTGAGGCAAACCCGACCCATGCTTTGAGCTCACGACTTTTTTACAGCCTTAAATACTTTGGAAAGTAATTCCAAAATTCTTTAAAATGACTAATTCACCCTTTCGAGGGTTTTTCTATTTTTTTCTTTTTTGCAAATACTTTCATTGACGCTAATAAAATGGGGTTTCCCCATTTTGGCTAGCTAGAGTGGTTACTGCCCATTCATATCTCCATGCAAATTTGCTGAGAGTTGAGAGATACTTTGCAGAAAAGTGGTTTTGTGTTATTTTTTGTCAAAATGAACCGTTTTAGGCCAAACTATATCATTCTAATATACACAATATTTTTTGTTTCGTGCATGTCTATTGCTTTCATGCATATATCAAATAAGAGGAAAGCAGATCGACCAAAGTCACGCAAAGAATTTCTAAGAGTGGTTTTTTTTTCTCTATGTACGGATTGCTTAATGATGGGGGAATCAGAAACAGTGCAGCGGAGGTCATATGGAAGTCCAAGGTTCCGAGCAAGGTGAAAGCATTCACCTGGCTAGTACTACACGATACGGTTCTGACCAAGTCTAATCTTAGGAAGCGTAATATCATGATAGACATTACTTGCCAACAGTGCAACCGGGAGGAGGAGGATAGTATCCACCTTTTCCTACTGTGCCCGAGATCCGCTTTGGTTTGGAAAATCTTTGGGTTGGGTTTTAACACGGTAGTGATTCCGAAGAGTATACAAGATATATGGGGACCCTGGAGAAACACTTATATTAGGAAAGAACACAGGACATTATGGGACATCACCGCGGGGGCGATATTTTGGGCTATTTGGAGGGATAGAAATGATTTATGCTTTCACAATATTAAATGCCCATTTCATATTTTACTGCGTAGAATTGTAGTCCTTATACATGAATGAGCAGGTAATACAGCGGCCAGGAAGAGGAGTAGGCTGGATGGGAATGAATGAGCGGACTAGGGTGGGCATCAGTTATCACATCTTTTGAGACAAAGCAGGGAGGAGATAGCTGTTTTGGGGACATACGGCTTGGTTATCATCTTTTCGTTGCTTTTTCTGTCATGTAATGATGTAATAGATTAGTTTCTTTTGTGCCGCAGAGCACAGTTTGATGCTTTGGTATCTATAGGACTTTTATTGTAATCCCGTTAATATTTTATTAATGAGATCGTTGACTTCGGTCACTTTAACTTAAAAATAAAGAGTGGTTTTTTTTCCTTTTCTTTCTTTCTTTCAAAAAGGCTCCACTAAATGTTATAATTCCAAATAAATCACCTACAAATTCATATTTCTATATACAACACCACATTATGGGACTCACCCTAAAGAGGGTTTATGTGCTGTCAGATTAGTGAAGAACATTTTCGTTATCACTAGCGGGATGCAGATAAGACTACAAATTATAGTGTGAAAAGGTAATGGAATGCGGGGTGGAGGCAAGGAAAGCAGTGCATCACGAGGAAAGGGAAGCAAGGGGGGTTTTAGGGTGCAACAAGCGGATGAGAGAGAATAGGAGAGCACCACTGTGTATACTTTTTGTCTCTGCGTCTGATTTATTAGAAATTTTGGTTTAGTAAGTATTTAACTAGGATTTTAGGTTGGATCTGACAAGGGTTTCCGGTTATAGTAAGGTTTATGGTTTAAAAGGAGATCCAGCAAAAGGATAAGAAAGAAATATTGCAACCATGATTTGGGTTAGCTAGAGTTAAACTAATAAAACCCAACAGTGGTGGCCTTTAGGTGGTGAGTCCCATAATGTGGGTGGTGTGTTTGGAAATAACAATTTTTGGATGTGACAAGTAGGGCTACAAACGAATCGAGCTATTCGCGAGCTATTCTGCTCGAGCTCGGTCAAAGCTCGGCTCGAACTGAGCTCGAGCCGAGCTTGAGCTCAAATCCGAGCTCGTTTCGTAAACGAGTCGAGCTCGAGTTTGATTTTTTTTTTTTAAGGCTAAGCTCGCGAGCTATTCGGCTCGAATATGATCAAAGCTCGGTCAAAGCTCGGCTTGAACCGAGCTCGAGCCGAGCTCGAGCTCAAAATTGAGCTCGTTTCGTAAACGAACCGAGCTCGAGCCTAAAGGTATTCGGCTCGATTGCAGCCCTAGTGACAAGTGGCCTTTCTGGAAATAAAGTTACCATTTTTTAATACCTAAATTACCATTTTTTCTCTTTGTGATTAATATACAAAGTTAAAATATCTCCAAATTCTATTCGATTTTCTTTTCTTTTTGGTATTTATTTTATATAATATTAAATTGATGTCCAAATTTGTATACATATTTAATATACTGTATCTGATTTGCATTGGTATCCGAAATTTGCGAATACGGATATGATTATTTTCCCAGTTATATCTGCATCTGTATATGAATCCGTCTTTAAAAAATGGATACTAATGTTGGTATTGTAGAGAATCATCACCAAATTTCTAGACTACAATCTAGAAAGTTCAACATTTTTTCTAGACTACACTCTAGAAAGTTCAACATTTAGACTTATCTCATAGCTTCATCAAGAAGCTTCCAATTTAGTTTACTCTTCTAGAGAATTCCTCTAGAGAATTCTTCCACCAACCTAACCCAACTATAAATATCCTTTAGATGTTGGCTATTTGAATCAAGCTCCTATGAAGAGGAATAAAGTGAGTAGTAAAGAGAGTAGAGTGTGATAGTGAGGTAAATTATAGGTGTTGAAACACCTAAAGAGAGATAGAGAGCATACTGGTGTGTGATAGATTTGTGAGTCTATTGTATCATTGTTCCTGTATTGATAATATTATAAAATCACGAAGTCATCTTTTTTGTCATTGTTCGCGTATAAGTCCTCCACTATATTATTCTATTACTTCCAAAAAAGTAGTATCAGAACCGCATTTCTTCTAGTTGGTTCAATCTAAAAGGAGGATCTGCAGATGGGAAATATGTTTCAGCCACAAATTCCGAAGCTGATGAAGATGAACTACGATCATTGGAGCATTCAAATGAAAGTTCTGCTCGGATCATAGGAGTTATGGGAGATTGTAGTGAGCGGCTACAATGAACCGGAGTCGCCTGCTGCTGAAGCAGCTTTGACCAAAGCGCAGAAGAGCAAGGAAGAAGGATAAGAATGTGTTGGTTATTATCCATCAAGGTGTCAATGAATCAGCCTTTGAGATGCAAATTCTTCAAAGAAAGCAAGGGATATTCTGCAGAATACTTACCAAGGAGTAGTCAAAGCAAATAAGGTACGCCTTCGAGTTTTACGAGTTGAGTTTGAAAATCTTAAAATGAGAGTTGGTTAAACAATTTTGGATTGCTTTGATCGAGTACAAGCTATAACAAACTAAACGAAAACAAATATGACTCTAGATGAAGTTACAACAATGGAGAAAGTATTGAGATCTTTAACTCCAAAGTTTGAACATGTAGTAGTCATCGAAGAGTCTAGAGATCTCTCTACTATATCTATAGATGAGTTACAAAGATCTCTCCATGCTCATGAACAAAGGATAAACCAAAATCAAAATAATGGACAAAATTTGGGGCAAGTTCTCCAAAGTAAGCTGAGAATTTAAGAAGATGTACAAAGATGACGTGGCCGAGGCAACAGAGGCAGAAGCAGTTACAAAGGAGGCTCAAACTCTCAAAGAGGACGTGTAAGGCAATCTTACCAACACCATTATGAAGAAGATGATCATGAACGGTCAACTGTTCGAGAACAAGGACGAGGAAGAGGATCAGGTGCACATGGTCGAGGTCGTGGAAGATACTACCAGACTCATAGAGCTCAATACCAGTAGTACAACTGTAAAGGCTGTGGTCACTTCAGCTATGACTTTCTAAGCCAAACAGAAAACAGAGTTACAAAAAAGAGCAACTTCATCAAAGAAGACGAAAGTGATGAATTAGCAATACTCTAGTATGCCAGAATCAGGAATATAAGAATTGAGAGATGTTTAGTACCTGGATTCAGGAGCCAACAACCATATGTGTGGAATCAAAAGAGTACTTCACCGAGCTAAATGAGTCTGTTGGAGGCGAAGTATCGTTCGGAGATCGGTCAAAGATTCCAGTCAAAAGCAAGGGTGACATCATGAACCAGACCAAAGCTGGTGACCATAAGTATATCTCTGATGTTTACTATCTTCCCACATTACAGAACAATATCCTTAGTCTAGCTTAGCTACAAAAAAGATGATATGATATTCAACTGAAGGACTTTACTCACATCATTAAGAATAAATGAGAAGCAATTGCTAAGGTGGACATGTCCAAAAATAGACTATTCACTTTAAACATTAATGCTGCTAGTGTTAAATGCATGAAGTCAATAATCAAAGATGAATCTTGGCTATGACATCTGTTCTATGGGCATTTAGCATTTAGTGGAAATAATCTACTATTGAAGGGAAAGATGGTGAGAGGCTGACCACAGATTGAGCATCCAAATCAGCTATGCGAAAGGTTTTATGAGGGGAAAGCAACACAAAAGAAGCTTTGAAGTGAGAAAATTCCATTGCAGCTGGTGCACACAGATATTACGGGACCATTTGAAATCGTTTCACTTGGAGGTAACATATACTTTCTCACATTTATTGATGACTATAGTAGAAAGGCTTATATCTATTTTTTGAAGGAGAAATCTGAAGCACTAGAGAAATTCAAGGGGCTCAAAGTGGGTTACCACATCAAAGTACTCAGATCCGACCGTGGAAGAGAATACAACTCGACAATGCTCGATGAGTTTTACAAGAATCTTATGATCATTCACCAACGCACTGCGGCATACACTACACAACAAAATGGAGTAGCAGAAAAGAAGAATCGCATGATTCTCAACATGGCAAGGAGCATGATGAAGAGCAAGTACATGCTAAAAACATTCTGGGCCGACGTCATAGATTGTGTTGTATATCTTCTAAATAGGTGTCCGACTTGAAGTGTAAGGTTCAAGACACCACTAGAGAGTTGGAGCAACCTGAAGCCAAGTGTCAATCACTTGAAGATGTTCGGATGCATCAGATATACACATTCCAGAGCAAGAAAGGAAGCAGCTTGACGAACGAGGAGAAAAATGCATCTTCATCGGCTATGACAAAAGAACCAAGGCTTACAAGCTATACAACCGAGTCACAAAGAAGGTGATCATTTCAATAGATGTGGAGCTCGACGAAGAAGATTACTGGCGGTAGACTGATAAAAAGAAGAAAGCGAAAGGAATATGGATCAAAGCAAAATATGATGATCATGAAGAAGAAGAAGAAGGTCCAAATCTAAGTCCTCATATTAGTCCGGCTCTATCTACACTAAGACCATCAGCATCAGGATCATTACTTTCCAACCCTAATACAAACAACTATTCAGGGGGAGCATCTAGAAGAGTAAGAAGTCCTAATGACTTGTATGACAATACAGAGCCTATGGAACTGACAGATAACTATAGTCTGTTCTGCCTACTTGCAGAATGCGATCCCCTCACCTACCAGGAAGCTTCACAAGAAGCAAAATGGAGAAAAGCAATGGACGAAGAGGCCGAGGCGATCCAAATGAATGACACATGGGAGCTGACAACACTACTTGAAGGTCATAAAGCAAGTGTAGTAAAATGGGTCTATAAAACAAATACCAACTAAAAAGGCAAGGTGCAAAAGTACAAGGCAAGGCTAGTAGCTAAAGGCTACAGTCAAAGGGAAGGTGTTGACTACGAAGATGTTTTTGTCCCAGTAGCAAGGATGGACACCATCAGACTGCTCAATGCACTAGTCGCTCAGAACAGATGGAAGATCTATCAGATGGATGTCAAGTCTGTATTCTTGAATGGCTACTTAGAGGAAGAAGTATACATCGAGCAACCACCAGGCTATGAGAAGAAATATCAAGAAGATAAAGTCTACATGTTGAAGGAGGCATTATATGGATTGAAACAAGCGCCCAGAGCATGGAACACAAGGATCGATGACTACTTGCATAGGAATGGCTTCAATAGAAGTCCTTATGAGCATTCTCTCTACACCAAGTAACAAGGCAATGACATTCTGATCATTTGCCTATATGTTGATGATATGATCTTTACAGGGAATAATCCGAAGATGTTCGAGGAGTTCAAAAATGTGATGACCAAGGAGTTTGACATGACAGACATAGGATAGATATCATATTTTCTTGGTGTGGAGGTAACTCAATCAGAGAAAGAGATATGTATTTCCCAAAACAAGTATGCAAGTCAGATACTTGAAAGGTTCAACATGACAGACTGCAATCCAATCAGTATTCCAACTGAAACTGTACTCAAGCTCAGGCACGACTTGCTAGGAAATTTAGTTGATCCTACACTGTTCAAGAGCCTAGTTGGAAGTCTAAGATATTTAACCATTACGAGGTCAGACATCATGTATGCAGTGGGGCTAGTAAGTAGATACATGGAGAAGTCAAAGCAGGGGCTCTTCAAGGCCGCCAAGAGAATACTATGGTACGTTAAAGGAACTATTGCAGATGGATTGTTGTACATACACTCAGAAGAGTCCAGGTTGGTTGGCTACACTGACAGTTACTACGGAGGAGATTTAGATAAAAGGAAAAGCACGTCCGGGTATGCATTCAACATTGGATCAGTTGCATTTTCAATGACTTCGAACAAGCAGTCAGTAGTTGCTCTATCAACATGAGAAGCCGAGTACATAGCAACAACAACATCTGCATGCCAGGCAATATGGCTCAGAAATCTCATGCAAGATTTAAATCATCAATAGTAGGAATCTACAGTATTTTATGTGGATAATCATTCTGCGATCGAACTGGCTAAAAATTCAGTTGCGCATGAGAAGAGAAAGCACATTAAGATAAGGTTCCACTTTCTACGCTACCAATCTAAGTTGAAGAGAGTAAAGCTCAATTACTGCAGGATAGAAGAACAAGCTGCTGACATCTTTACTAAGTCATTAAAGACCGAAGTATTTGAGAAGTTGAAGATCAAGCTCGGGATGATCAAATTTGGTGATGAGGGGGTGTGTTGAGAATCATCACTAAACTTTTAGACCACACTCTAGAAAGTTCAACATCATTTCATGACTACATTCTAGAAAGTTCAACATCTAGATTTATCTCACACTACAAACCGCAACATCTATTCCGACGTTTTTTTTCCAAGCATTTATAGAAAACACGTAGTCTTATTTTTAGCCCATTCTATCCTGAAATTTTTACCAGCACTTGTATAAAACATCGGTATATGATGGGTTTATACCGGTGTTTTTACAAAAAATGTTGGTATAGGACCAAAAAAGAAAATCCCTCCCGATCCCCGTTCCCCTCCCTAAGGGTCTGTTTGGTTCAAAGTAGGGGAGGGGAGGGGAGGGATTTTAATGGAGGGGAGGGAAGGGGAGGGAAAGGGAGGGGAGGGATTTAATGAAAACTCTGTTTGGTTCAAAGGAGGGGAGGGGAGGGAAAATAATAATTTTCTTGTTTGGTTCACAAGAGGAGGGAATGGATTTTATAATAAAATTACTTTTATACCCTTTTGCATATAATAAGAAATTCATACATTGACATTTGCTTCTTAATGCAATAATAACAATTTAGATATAAAACTTACATAATTGACTCAATAACATATAAACTTACATTAACACTAGCAGCAGTTGAACATTTCTTCATTTCTATGTACAATAACAGATTTGGATGCACAAGGTGTATAGTCCCATACATTTTTATGTACGTGATGGTGTTATATTCATCTCATTTCATTGCATACGCATTAATTGTACCAATATTGCAGTCAATTTTTTTGACTCAACCAATGTTACAGTCATCGTTGTATGTATTTCTCAGTTCAGGAAAATTGCTGCTTGTCAAGCTTCTTTCATAAAAATGATTTGAGAAAAAAAGGAAAAAGGAAAATGTACTGAATAGTGAGAACTTGTTGGAATGTTGAGTTCTCTTGTCTCATTTACGAAATGAATGGCCATCTGCTTGTTTAGGATTTAGATTTTTTAAAAAATGGTTTTTTTAGGATTTAGATTTTTTTAAAAGGGAAATTTGGTCATACAACTTTAAAAAATTAGCCCTATTTTCTCTCCCCTCCAAATCCCCCCACTTTTGGAGGGGAGCCAAAATTGGCTCAGGAGGGGTGTTGCACCCCCCCCATTTCCCTCCCCTCCCCTCCTAAAAATTGAACCAAACAAGAAAAATAATAAAAAACCCCTTACCTCCCCTCCCCTCCCCTCCCCTCCCAAACCCTCGAACCAAACAGACCCTAAATATTTCATTTTCCTCTCTCACCCTCAATTATTTCATTTCTTCTCTAAAACTCCTCTCCCCGTCTCTCACCAAACCCGATCTCCAAATCCCCCACCTCCCTCCATCATCTCCCCCTCCTCCTGCCACTGTGCCTACCTCCCCGCTGCCATTAGCCATTTCTCAAACCCTAGCTTGATCCCCATCGTCTTCCTCCCTCTCTCAAACCTTAGCTTTGATCTAGATCTCTCTCTCTCTCTCTCTCTATGCAGGGTGGTTCATTGGTTGGATTTTGTCATCGTTGGTGTTTTTTTGATAGTTTGGGTGTGTCAGGGATGCCGGCTATAGCCCTTCCATCAACGGAAGTGAAGCTTATGATCAGCATCGTCATCAATGGTTGCCATGGGTTCAGCTGTAGAGTAGTTGTGGTTGTATTGGTGTCTGAGTCTGTAGTGTGTGTTTGTTGTTTGTTTTTACGTGCATTGTGCACTTAATTGAATAGGTAGTAATAGTGTGCTTTGCACGTGTCTTGTAATTGGATTGTCCTATAAATCCCAACCTGTAATATGTTTTTGGACAATTAATAAAAAATCAATCTAGTTCTTCCCCAATCTCTAATTTCTTTCCCAAATCTTCTTCTTCTCAACCCTAGTTCTTCTAACCTTCTCTCTAATGGCAACTTCAATTTCAGTCAGGAAGCTAATCCCTGACAGGGTGGGGGGAGGGATTCGGGTTGAAATGGAGTAGTGGTGGGGTTTGAAGGGGAGGCGCCGGGTGGGAGGTTGAAGAGGTAGTTGTCTTTCTCAGTGGTAATGACTAATAGTTCAGATTAGACTTTAATTGTTCAATGTATCTCTTTAATTTTATATCTTTAGTGTCGTTCTCTTAGCTATTGCTCTGGAAGCATTTGAAGATGCCATTTTAAGGATGATCCACATCTCAGATAGTTTAGGTATAAAAGATTTTAGTGGTATTAAAACTTCCTTTTATGTATATAGTGATTTTATAATTCTTTTTATTGACATTTAATTGATGAGATAATCATAGGTATAACTTTCTATACCATTTGATTATGTAGATTAAGTTGTCTCGGATCATGTATAAATTGACCTACTGCTCCGACAAGAGCATATCTTGATATGTAACCAAATGTTTCAGACGAAAGGATAAACAGAGGGGATCTTCGAAATGGATGGTGAGATTTTCTACTATTACCTTAGAAATGAAAATTTATAGAAATTATTGGTTATTTTATTGCCATTATCTACCTTTCTTGCTACATTGTTTAAGTTTCCTATACAAGAACATTATAAAGATTCATCAAGCTAGAGGTCATTCTAAAAAGCTAAAGCATATAATAATCAGGGATTCCAGTTGACTTCAAACATATATACGTAATGAGATGGCCTTTAGAACAAGGAATATTGAAGGTAGACCAACAAGTATGTGACAAGTTTGGGGCTTGTTTTGTAATGGTTTGATAGTGCACTCTTTTATTACATTGGTAGTCATATAATATGCTCTTTAAGCACATCTATTTGTACTATAGAGTAGGGTAGTTTCTGACACAACATGGAATTAACCTCATGGGGTTTTGACAACACTTCTTCAATCTGTCCACGTTTCTATTGGTATTATTAAGTAGGCTAATTTGTGCCTAATGCTTTTGTCTATTTTGGTAACTGCATGTTCACAGTTGTTCATGGCAAGTGATGATAAATGAGCAATGTTGCTTTCAGTACGACAGATGCCAACAGTTGAGGATGCAGTTAATCCTCAATATGCAATTTTTATTGAATGTTCACTTCTTCAATACAATAGATTCAAAACTGTGTTTTTGCATCAGATTATCACATGTTATGTAATTTCTCAAAATCTATGATTCTATATTATATATGTATTTGTCTTTATAGCTAATTATATTATAGTTTGAATGAGAAACTTAGTTTTTTTGAAGACATTGACGATTAAGATAATCACTATTTTATTTGGATTGAATGAGCTTCATAATTCAGAATTCTTACCACAATGTCTGGTTTTACGACTGAAACTCAAACCGTGTTATGCCATATCCAGCTTAGCTAGTTTGGGTCATGTATGTTCTTGACAATTTTGTTTGTTTAAGAGGTAAGACTCAATGATTATGGTTGTGGAGTCAATGATCTCCTTCTTAAGTTGTAAAAAAACCAGTTTTATTAATCAAAAAGTTCTTTCTGGAGAGTCCCCCATTTTGATATGGTTGATTTGATAGTAAGATGTACTAGTATATGTTTTGGTTTGAGTAACAATTCTGACTCTCTAGATCCGGAGACAAAATAATATCGAAATTGGGTCAACTTTTAATTGTAAAAAATGATGTATTTTGCTCAATCTATTATGTTATTCTCCTAACTACATGTTAATGTGCATGTCTGTTAGATAGTCGTTTATTACTTGTCATGCAATTTCTCAGTCTTCGTGTTTTTTTGTGTGTTTAGTTGTTTGTTATGTGTTGTCATGCTTTTTAATTTTATTCCTACTTATTGATTGTTCATTCCAGTTCGATGTACTCGAATATTATTTGCTTGTTTTGTAAATATTTTTTTAATGAAAAACAGGTTGTGTAGTTACAAAAATGGGGCAATCACTCGGTTGCATTCAAGTTGACCAGTCGGAAGTTGCTATTTCAGACTTTTGGAAAGTTCAGCAATGTGCTTGAGCCTGGATGCCACTTCATGCCATGGTGTTTGGGAAGACAGATCGCTGGTTACCTCTCACT
Organism: Hemerocallis citrina; assembly: GCA_017893485.1. NCBI lineage: Eukaryota > Viridiplantae > Streptophyta > Magnoliopsida > Asparagales > Asphodelaceae > Hemerocallis > Hemerocallis citrina. The sequence continues at coordinate 83,903,904 of CM030366.1, forward strand.
GCGTGTGCAACAACTTGATGTTCGTTGCGAGACTAAGACAAAGGTATGCATTTTTATTAGTAGAAGTTGGATTTGTTTTATTTGGAACATAGCCTGTATGTGATCGAAGAGTAATTGCTTCTTTTGGCTGTATGGAAGATTAAAGTCTCAACATACCAGTAAAATTCTTAGTGGTAATGACTTTAATTGTTCAAATTAGACTAGCAAATTGTATATGTAAAACAGAAACCTATGATTTAAATGCTTGATACTTTCGAAGTCCATCTAGGAAGCTTTATATGAACTCGAAAGGTTTAGGACTCAAGATGCCTTCTATCTTACCCAGGGTTTTAATAAATAAAAAAACCTTCTATCATGAAATTGATGATTCTTTTAGAAAAAAGATCATGAAAATTGTTTATGTTTGCATGACCAAAACTTTTATGATCTAACTGTTGCAGAATGCAAATAAGTCTATAGTTTCCTTCGCATTTTGCTGATAATCAAAATCTGACATGCATCAATGATTATGGTCAACTGAAGTATCATACTTATTATGTTTTTCAGAGTTTCATGATGTAGCTTTGTGGATGGAGGAGTTAATAAAGGTTGTGGGTGCCCTCTCCTTCCTCTAACAACCCATATCAAGGGTCTTGCTCCAATTGCTGATCAGGTATTCTATTTTCTCTTCTTAACAAATTATTCTTGATGAAGAATGACATTGTTCCTATTTCATTTTCCATCCATCTAGAAAAGCACGACATTGTTGATGAAGAATTCTCTTTCTTTTGAGCAAGCGTCTTCTTTGGAAACTTTTTTAGAAATTTTGACATTAAAAGCTCGGCTGACAAGCTCCTTGTTTATTGATGAGAAGTTTGAGTTTGAAGGATTCCTCCGGGTGTTAAATAGTTTTCAATCATTGTATTTTATCTACATCTGGTGTATAGAAATAAGAGTAATGAATTTGGTAGGCACAATTTATATTTTGTGATATTTTTTCTGAGACTGAAGTTGGTATTTGGTACTGTATAGAAAAAAGTAAGACGGATGAATTTTTATGGCACAATTTATATTTTGTGATATTTTGTATGAGACCGAGGTTGGTGTTTTTAATTTATTTGTGAAAATGTGTTTATATTTTACATTTATTTGTGAAAATGAAAGGGAAGTTCAGTTTAGTTTTGATTTGATCTCTCTCGTCCCAAAAAAAAATAAAGAAAAAAAATAAAAAGTAAATTGAAGCATTCCTCTTGGTATTAAACAGTTTTCAATTATTGTATTATATCTACATTTGGTGTATAAAAATAAGATGTATAAAAATAAGACTAATGAATTTGGCAGGCATAATTTATATTTTGTCATATTTTTTCTGAGACGGAAGTTGGTATTTTGTGTATAGAAATAAGTAAGACTGATGAATTTGTCTGGCACAATTTATATTTTGTGATATTTTGTATGAGACTAAGGTTGGTATTTTTAATTTATTTGTCAAAATGTGTTTATATTTTACATTTATTTGTGAAAATGAAAGGGAAGTTTAGTTTAGTTTTGATTTGATCTCCCCCCCCCCCCCCCCCCCCCCCCCCCCCTCCCCAAAAAAAAAAAAACAACTCGGGATAGGGTAGCTTTATCTCGACATTTTTTAAGAAAATGTTGGGATAGATATATTAAATTACACAAACCAATATGGCACAATCACATCGTTTTCTTTAAAAACACCCGGATAGACAATTGTCTTTAACAGCGTTTTTTGACGAAACGCCGGGATAGAGTGGCCTATAGCGACATTTCGTAAAAACGCTAGGATAGGCCATTTGTCTTATTAGGATTGTGTCTTGAATACTCGTCGTTCAGATTGGAAGAAGGTAAGATGAAGCACGGATGTCGAAGCATCGAAGAGAGTAGAAGAGAAAACAACAATAACAGCAGTCAGAGAAGGGGAAGGTCGACCGGTCTTGGGGACAATCGACCGTGCCCCCCGACCGCTCGAAGTACAGGGAATGTTAGAGAGTGGTATGGTCGATCGGTCTTGTTGGACGGTCGACCGACCGCAGCGTTGTATTCGTTTTGGGCCCCGATTTGTTAGGTCGTTTCAGCCCAATCTTCAACTCCAAGTTAAATCGTGCGGCTCCTATCAGTTATTTCTTTTCCAGGTTATATCGGACGATTGAGAATCAAGATTAGACATAGGTTTTCTCTCTATTCTTCTATATATATTGTAAACTCCTCCTTTATGAGAGTAGAGTACTTTATAGATTCTTTTCTCCACTGCAAAGAGAGGCTCGAGAGAGATAGTTTTTGGTAGGTGAGTTTAATTCCTTGTATCAAGTAAATCAGTAACTCCTTGTAATCTCTTCTAGTTGAATATCAGATCTCCCTATATTTTCCCTCGGATTAAGTAAAAGCTAACCGGGATAAGTCATCGGTGTGTTTGTGTTAGTTTTGTGGATCTATTTGCTTGCTCAATTTATTCGTCTCGTCTACTTCGACTTCCTCATTGCTCTATTAGTTCTGTTACGACAACGGGTGTTGGTTGACGCCCCAATCCCAAAAACTGGTATCAGAGCTTTAGGTTGTTGAGTCCCTTGGTTAAGATGACAGGCCACAATATTTTGAAGATCAAGCAGTTCGATGGAAAGATCAATTTCAATCTTTGGAAGACTGACATGTATGATGTTCTTGTTCAAGAACGGTTGTAGTTAGCCATTAAGAAGAAAGAAAAGCCAACTGATATGAAGGATGACGGTTGGGAAGATATTCGTGAAAGAGCCATAAGTCTGATCCGACTATAATCGGCGGATGAGGTTAAGTGCAGATTTCTTGAAGAAACTGATGCGGCGAGTTTGTGGGAAAAACTCATAGCTGACTACTCCGGTTCGTCGTTATTAGATCGAATGCATTGGAAGAGGAAGTTATTCCATTTATCTATGAAGGAATGTACCGATCTCCAAGACCACATTGCAGAGTTCAATAAGGTATTATCTGAACTTAAGGTGATCAATGCAGATGTGTGTGAGGAAGATAAAGCTTTCAACCTGATATATTCACTGCCGGATTCGTACGAGCCTTTGATCACTACCATGTTACATGGTAGATCTTTCACGGAGAATATTTCGGTAGATGGTGTAATCAAAGCATTGAAGGAAAATCAACTTAGGCACCATCGTCTATTCCTACAAGTTGTCTAGCTATGGCTGGTCCTTCAAGGGGAAGACAAAGTGCTTTGCAAAAGGATTCGATCTGTTACCGATATTGCAAGAGGCCAAGATATATCAAGAAAGAATGTTGGAAGTTGCAGAATCAGGAGAGCGCAAAGAATTGGAATTCAGCCGCTAATATGGTTAGTGCATTTAATTCAGGCAATTCGTGTCTTCTTGTTTCAAATTCTTTAGAAGTGGATTCTAGTTGGTTTCTTGACTCAGGGAGTTCTTCTCATATTTGCTCCAAGAGAGAGTTGTTTTCTACTTATAAGTCTACTACGGGGCATTGTGTGACAACGGAAACTTGGGAGATTTGTGATGTTGTGGGTGAGGGGACAGTTGAGTTGAAGATGTCAGGTCTAAATATGTTCACTTTAAGAAAAGTTTTGCATATTCCTCTGCTGAAACGGAATCTGATTTCCTTGGAAACTCTTGATGCACGGGGTTGCAAGTACACAGCTCGAGGTGGAGTTCTGTCTGTTTTTCAAGGTCATCGTGAAGTGATTAGAGGTATGAGAGTGGTTGGGCCAAGCCAACACAATCTCTACAAGCTTTGGGAAATTCGAAAATCCTGTGCAGAGGTTGTTAGTTCTTTTTCCATTATTCCCGCAAGCTCAGCTAGTTTGTCGCAAATAGAATCATCGAGATGAGACCACGACGTTCGAATACGTCGAGAGGTGGAGAAAGCCTAACAGTAGGTGGAGTTCGTGCGTTTAGCAACTTCGTGAGTACATCTACGGAGGTGTATCCTTGAAGGGGTATACTGGATTTGGTGAGATTGGGTAGAGATCATTTCAATTAGAAGAAGAAGCTATTGTTCTAAGTTATCTTTGCAAGTGGAATTTGTTAGAGTTTGGAGATGAGTAACACATCATGTGATAGCACTCGTATGCAATCCAACTTGGAGTTTATTAGGATTGTGTCTTGAATACTCGTCGTTCAGATTGGAAGAAGGTAAGATGAAGCACGGAGGTCGAAGCGTCGAAGAGAGTGGAAGAGAAAACAACAACAACAGCAGTAGAGAAGGGGACGGTCGACCGGTCTTGGGGACAGTCGACCTCACCCCCCGACCGCTCGAAGTACAGGGAATGTCAGAGAGTGGTACGATCGACCGGTCTTGTTGGACGGTCGACCGACCGCAGCGTTGTGTTCGTTTTGGGCTCCGATTTGTTAGGTCGTTTCAGCCCAATCTTCAAGTCCAAGTTAGAACGTGCGACTCCTATTCAGTTACTTCTTTTCTAGGTTATATCGGACGAATGAGAATCAAGATTAGACCTAGGTTTTCTCTCTATTCTTCTATATATATTGTAAACTTTTCCTTTATGAGAGTAAAGTACTTCATAGATTCTTTTTTTCATTGCAAAGAAAGGCTTGACAGAGAGATAGTTCTTGGTGGGTGAGTTTAATTCCTTGTATCAAGTGAATCAGTAACAGATTTCCCTATATTTTCCCCTCGATTGAGCAAAAGCTAACCGGGATAAGTCATCAGTGTGTTTGTATTAGTTTGGTGGATCTACTTGCTTGTTCAATTTATTCGTCTCGTCTACTTCGACTTCCTCATTGCTCCATTAGTTCCACTGCGACAACGAGCGAGCGGTCGCATGGCACGATCGGAGGGTGCGATCGACTGTCACCAAGACCGGCAGACTGCAACTAGCCTGCACCCTTCTGAAATTGGGGCGTCAACCAACATGTCTATCCCGACGCAATTTCTTGCAGCGATATTTGCGGCGGTTTAGAAAATGCCGCTACGAGCTATCCCGACGTTTAAAAATGTCAGGATAGGCAAAAAGAAACGCCACGATAGGTGTTTCGTTTTGTAGTGTCATATCTTCATCAAGAAACTTCCTATTTAATGAACTTTTCTAGAGAATTCCTCTAGAGAATTCTTCCACCAACCTAACCCAACTATACATACCCCTTAGAGGTTGGCTATTTGAATCAAGTTCCTGTGAAGAGGAATAAAGTGAGTTGTAAAGAGAGTAAGGTGTGAAAGTGAGGTAAATTATAGATGTTGAAACACCTAAAGAGAGAAATAGTACATAGTGGTATGTGATAGATTTGTGAGTGTATTGTATCATTGTTCTTGTATTGATAATATTATAAAATGTAGAAATTCTCATATTGTCATTGTTCGCATATAAGTCCTTCATGATATTCTTCTACTCCTTCTAACAAGTGTAGCTGATATCCGATCCGTATCAGATCATGTCCCAAGATTTAAGTGCCCTAAGAAAAATTTACTCTATATAATATTGCTAATTTTTTTTAACCATCCACCTTTTGGCCCCAGCTTTCTGTGAATGTCATTGTTCTTCGTGACTCAGCACGGTTCTGTGTTGGATGCTTTTCCCTTTTCCTTAGCTTTGGATTGGATCCGATTAAGTATCTTCACGATAATGCTTTGTTCTTGTTTGTGACCTAGCTGCAATTTTGTTTTTTGTGTGGTGACGTGTATATATATATATAACTTAATCATACCTGTCTTGCATACCGGTGGGGGTACGTCAGGGTCCTCGACCCATCTAATGCATTTTGGGTATGCTTTTGGTTTCTATTCTTCACCTGTATGATTTTTATTTTATGTTTCAGCAGCTCGATGTTCCTTTTTTATTACTGATTCAAATTTTGGGAGGTAGGATTTGTTGATAATTATGAGAATTAATAAGAACAAAAGAAAAATTATTGTTAGAGTTTAATATTCTATTGCTTAAGATATTATATATTGATTATCAAAATTGGGATGATTTCAGACACTAACACAAGGCCATTATATATGTGATACGACTAAGTTTTGAATATTGGGCTTTATGCCCACTCAACTTTGTTCAATAACTAATAGATAACATATGTAAACATATGTTGCCATATACAGTATTATACACAATAATATTCTATTTATATTGAGAATATACCTCTATATATCTAATAATGATTTTCCCTAACTTCTCCTTCAACTTTTTTTTTTTACCGGTATGAAATATATTTTTTTGGAAGACACATCAAATATTGTTATAATTAGTTATAATTAATTATTAAAGGGCTTGTGCCACCACCACCACCCCCCGCGGCGCCCGCACGTTATACCTCCATTTATAATATCTATCAAGCTGGCTATGAGTAATATCAGGTAGCTCCTGTGCAAACGTGGAGCATGGAGCCGTGGGTGGACGGCCTGTTTCCATCGATAGCAAGGTTGCTTTCTACTTATTGGGTGAGAAAGAGATATATTTATAATATGAGATGACAATTTCGGTGGAAATAAAAACATTAGATTATTAATATTGCTTGGCATACCACATAAAGTACAACTTGAATCATATCTCTGCTATTTTAATAGAATAGTTTGTCATCAAATAAACACGTACGTTTTAACTAAAAAATACGTACAATGTACATGCATAATTAATATAAAAAAGTTCTTAGGTTTGATGTTAGACAACATTAGAATTTTCTTTTTAAAATATATATATTTATAAAAACGTACATTGCACGTGTAAATTACTGTATATATAAATAGTGCTAGGTATACATTCTAGGATGACTCTTCATTTCACATGCATACACTAATTATTTGGGATTAACAAAATGTTCTTTACTCTTGATTATAAATATTAAAAAGACTCTTGACTCTTGACTCTTGACTATAATCAATCAAGTGTTCCCTATAAACTTTCAAACTATTGAATTTGTTTAGGTATCGACGACTACTTAATTAGCTTCGTTCGAGGTTTATAGATATTAGTAATTTACGCTTGCAAAGCACGTTTTAATAATTTCAAAAAATAAAAATAAAACTCTGACGTAAAGAGAACTTGAATCGGAAATATTTTTTATATTAGTTATATACGTGCATTGCACATATTGGTAGAATGACAAAATGACAAATAACACTAAGACCTTCTCCCAGTAATTTTCACGTGCGATGCACGTTTTTGATAAAAAATTGGAGTTGAACATGTGATACATAAGTCGGTAGTAATCAACACTTGTGATGAATGCCTTAAACTTTAAAAAAACTAGTATCAGACACGTGCACACGTGCACGTGGAAAAAATTGAAGGATAATGAAAAGGGTAAGAAGAAAATAATTTCCAAACCGATCCACTCTCGAAAATATTTACAAAACAGGTCCACTTTCTAAAATATTTACCAAGTTAGTCCATAATTAAAAAGAAAATAATTTCCAAACTGATTCACTTTCGAAAATATTTACCAAACAGATCCATTTTCGAAAATATTTACCAAAGTAACCCAACCCGTGTGCTGCACGGGTTGGGTTACTGACTAAGGGGTTCTCCCATTATAGTATTAGAGATGAGTAATGCTAGAGCCACTACCAATTTCACTACCATTTTGTTCACTACCTTAGGTGGCATACTCCTATTGGAGAGTTCTTCCACCTACTCTATCATTCCCTACCTATTGAAGTATGCCACCTAAGGTAGTGAAGAAAATGGTAGTAAAATTGGTAGTGGCTCTAGCATTACTCATTAGAGATTAGAGATTAGAGATAGTATTTGGTTTTTACCGGAAATGTCAGATCCCTCCATTTACCGTTTTTGTGTTTAGAGTCTATTTGTTGGTATTTGGTCATTTTACTTCTTTGCTTTTATAAACTGCAGGAAAATAAAAAATAGGTTGAAGACATTTTTCTTATATTCTCTCTCAGTCTCTAGAGCACCATGCAGGGCTGACTCTGAGTTGACGGGAGGCCCGAGGCAAACTCCAGAAATGGGACTTTCATGGACAATTTTTTTTTAAAATGGTAAAAATATAATTTTGGAATTTTTTTTGCTACAATTCTTAAAACCGGATACATATCTCTAATCTCTAATCTCTAATTATCCAATCTCTAATATTATAATGGGAGAAGGCCTTAGTGTCATTTGTCATTTTGTCATTCTACCAACATGTGCAATACACGTACATAACTAATATAAATGATGTTTCCAGTTCAAATCCTCCTTACGTCAGAGTTTTAATTTTTATTTTTTGAAATTATTAAAACATGCATCACACGTGTAAATTACTAGTAAAGAAATAGATGGAGATTAAGAGATTTGAAAAAAAAAAATCTTCATACAAACTCAAGCTTAACTAAAATAAGTCAACACAAGTACTAATTTAAAAAAAAGTTAAATTTCGGCACAAAAAAATATTATGCTCAAAATATCTCTATAATAAAACACAAAGAAATGTATCAAGTGGCTCTCCTTCAATCCCCCAAAATCAAAGGCCAGATCTAACGACACAAACCCCCCCTCCCCCCCCCCCCCAACGACACAACCCCCCCCCCCCCCCCAACTACACACACACACAAAAGTTTTCCCCCCAAACTCAAATTCAAATTTTCCCACCCAAAAACAACTCATTTATTTATTTAATTACCCCCCCCCCCCCCCCCCCCACAAAAAAATTACGAAAATTAAATTTTAAAAATTTTTAGAAAAATTAAAAATTTAATAACTAAAAAACTTAAAAAAATAAAAATATAAAAACTTTAATTTTTTTTAAAAAAAGCTGATAAAAATTTAGAAAAATTCAAAAAAAAAATTACAAATTTAAAAAATTACAATAAAGATTAAAATAAAATTTTTTAAATGTACACTTTTTAAAATTTTTAAAATTTTGAAATAAAAAAAATTAAAATTTTAGAAAATTTGAAAATCTTAAAGCAAATCCAAATCCAATGTCGAACCCCAATCAAGAGGTCGTCACCGATATCTGATCCGCTGCTGATTCCGTATCGGTGACTCCCCTCTACCAAATCGAGCGCGAATATCAAGCGACTCCGTATCAGCGACTCTCCTCTATCAAATTGAGAGCCTCTATATGCGATGCAACGACTATAATTTCATCTCATTAACCGAATTCTCATTCTAATTTTTAATTTTGTGTGTGTAGGGGATTACTTAGTTTTTTGCTGACTCGAATTTTGTGTGTGTATGGGATCTATGTTCAGAGAGTTATGATTGTTTTATTTTTTGGTTTAAATTTTTTTAATTTGGTGATTTATTTGATGAGTTTTATATTGGTTTTGATTTAAGGTGTACGCAAATGAGAGATAGATTATTTGGTGGCCTCAATTTGGGCTTCCAAACTATAGCAGGACAGGTAAGCTGACCAGCAACCTAAAATAACTTGGCAAATATGCAACATTAATTTCTTTACTACAAGAAAAAATACTATCGTGAAGTGTTCCCTTCACTGGTTATTTGAAAACATGGATAACATAACATATAAGAACTTTTAGTGTATGTTTGGATATATAGGATTGGGATGACTAGAGTTTATCAGTGTAGGGTGCAAACTCTCCACTCAAGAAAGACAACTAAAGTAAATTTGTTATTTATCCATTTTGTATTCTTTTTTTATAAAGGAGTAATGGGAAGACAAAGTAGAGCTAAAAAAAATGATTAGCTTGGATTAGAGTTTTGAGAACTTCATGTATTTTATTTTGGTTGAAATAACAATAAGAGGCATTTTAATTGCAAACTGAGTCTTAGACAAACAAATGTTTAGATTATTGATATTGTAGATACCTTCACACCTGCACTTGCGTTACCATTGAATTTAGACATGCTCATAGTGGTTATGGGATTAAAGTAAGCTCTATAAAATATATATGATAATGTTCTTGCATAACTATTACAAGTATCTAAAAGTGATGCTAAAGTTAAAAAAAACTCTATGCAGTGTTTCTAACAAACTATATGCATTTCAGGTAAGTTCAAATTAACGATCAAGAAGACGATGGTTGAGCTTAAAGGTCGATATACTGATTCCTCATATAATATGTTTGCTACTTTAACTAAATTGCTAGAACTCCAAAACTATTTTATATAATCAAACCGGGTGCACCGTTCCGAAGACGTACCATAGGCACGTGTCAACGGGCAAACTTAGTGTATATATAAAATACAAAGAAAAGTTTTTGGGTACTACTCAAAATGCGTAAAATTTGGAGGTCCGAGGCGGCCGCCTCCCCTGCCTCAAGGTAGGGGCCGGCTCTGGGACCACGTCATGTACCCTAGACGTGCTAAAAAAATTACAACCTAGAGGACTTACATGCATGTCGTGAAACCAAACGAAGAAACACACAAAATATATAGACTCACCCGCAACTGGAATTTCGACAGCAAACTCTGCATAACAAAGAACAGAAAGCATTGCAGTAAGCCCAGAGAACGCAAACGACAAGATGACAGAAGGACCCGTAACACTATGCGCTTCAAGTCCTGTCAGCACGAAGACTGCAGCCCCGATGATGGTCCCTAACCCGAACAAGACCAAGTCCCACCACGAGAGGCTCCTCCTCATCTCATTACCACTTCTTGCCCTCATATCATTTGTCTCTATGCAAGGCTGTGATCGGGAGGTAACCCGATCTTTCAGTCTCGACCTTGTTTCCTTCAACGCTCTCCGGTAACTGGCCCAGCTCCCGAACGAGGATTCTGAGATTTCCCCTTTGCTGCACTCTTTCATCGCTGATCTTGTATTATTTGGTATACTACATCCATTCATTTATAGTATGGAACAAGTGGGGTTAGCACTCAAACGTCCAACAGGCTTCAGTTATGGAGCGTGCATTTGATGGTAAAAGGAGGCTTAAGCACTATATATATAATTGGCAGAAAAAATTAATGAATGATATGATTTGACTTTATTATCAATCAAAAAGCAGAGATGAAATATATATAGCACCCACCTACATATGCATGCATCAATATTGGAAACCTGAGCCCACATTGAAAGTGCCCCCCTAAGATCAAGTAAGGGCTGTGGAAAGCTTTTACGAATGGCCATAGTTTTGATTTATGTCTTGCATACTAGGTTTAGAAAAAAAAGATAATGAAGTAAGAACAGGTTTGAAGCGAAGGTAGAGCTGAAACTGTTTCGGGCTGTTTGACGGTGACGGCCGACAACTATTAATAGCATACTGCAACCTAGTCTGCTGTGCTCGACTTGCGGGTGCAGTCAACTGCTCTGGGAGTAGTTGACCGACAGCGGTGCAACAACTATTGGGTTTGGTCCTGGGTGGATCTGTTAGAGCGTAGTTTCTTCTTCAAGTCAAATCGTACTGCTCATATCGTGTGACTTTCTTTTCAGGGTATACTGAACGATGATTGTATAAATACTACAACCTATTATTTCTCTAAATCTCTGTATAATATTGTAATGGTCTCCATTGAGATGTGTACCCAGAATATCGAGTATTTCATCTTAGAGTTTTTATTATAAACAACAGAGTATCTTCTAGTAAGGCTTGAGAGATAGATATGTTCTTGATGAGAGTGATTATAACACTTGTATATTCTCTAGTTCTATAATATCTCAATTATTTTTTCCTCGGATTAGGCAAAGCCAAACCAGAACAAAATTGTGTCTTTGTATGTTTGGTTTGGTCTACTATTGTATGGTAGTTTATTGATCGATTGTCGCATAACTCAGCAAATCCCTAACAAGTGGTATCAGAGCTTCTGGTGGTAAAGTTTTCTGCAGTTCATGGTTGCTCTAGTTCCTTGGAGAAGTTGATAGATCGGAGTTTCATGAAAATCAGCAGTTCGACGGTAAGATCAACTTTAATCTTTGGAAGGTGGTTCATATCAGATGGCTTCCCTTATCTTCTTCTAAGGCAAGATGCAACCCTTGTTGAACTAATGTGTCTTACCATCTGATATGAAGTATGAGAAGTGGGAGGAGATTTGATCAAAAGCATTGAGTTTAATCCAGCTATCACTGACGAACGACGTCAAGTGCAACTTCCTTGAGTAATGAAGTGCGACAAGTCTGTGGACGAGACTCAAATTTGACAACTCGGAATCGTTATTACAGGATCAGATGTGCCGGAAGAGAAAAATAATTCATTTCTAAATGAAGGAATGTATTGTTGTTCAAAATCATTTAGTAGATTTCAATAAGGTATTATCTGAATTCAGGACCATAAACACATATGATTATAGCAAAGAGGATATAAATTTCAACTTGATATATTCACTGCAAAATTTGTACAAGCATCTGATAACCATTATGCTACACAGGAAATCTACCAAGGAGAAGCTTTCGGTACTTGGTGTGATCTACGGCTTCAAGAATGATGAGCTTAGGAATGAGACTCAGAGATCGGCGTCTACTTCTATGAGTTACATAGAGGTGAATGAATCTTCAATTGGAAGGGATAGTGCACATAAGAGTGAGATCTGTTGCCACAATTGCAAAGGAATTAGGAATTACAAGAAGAATTGTCGCAAGTTGTTGAATCAGAGGGGTACCAATAGTACCGCTGAATTGGGTGATAACTTAAACTGTTTTCTTATTTCAGGTTCTATAAATGTGGACTTTGGCAGATTTCTTGATTTGAATTTCTTCTCAGCTTTGATCCAAAATGGAGATATTTTCTACTTACAAGTTTACAACAGGTCGTTGGTGAGAACATGGATTGATGAGATTTATGACGTAGTAGGTGAGAGAACAGTTAAGTTGGAGATGCCAGATGGAAAGGAGTTTACATTAGAGAATATCATGCATATTCCTTTGATGAAAAAGAAATCCTTGAGAACTCAGGAAGCACGGGACTGCAGGTACACAGCTCGAGGTACAATTTTATTGTTTGGGAAGGTCGTCGTAAGGTGTGAGGGAAAGGAGGGGTGTTCAGCACAACCAATACAAGCTTTGTGGGAACAGAAAGATTTGGCCGAGTATTTTGAAGCCCATTGTTCCTAAAACATTATCTAGTTCGCAGCCATTAGAATCACCCAAGCAAGATCACGACTTTTGAATATCATTGGGAGGCGGAGCATGCCTCGGGGTTCGTGTGGAGGGTGGCGTGTTCGTGTTGACACCTACTGGTATGCACTTTAGGGGGAATATGATTGGAGAAATAATGGTGGAGGTAAATTTAACTAGCAGAAAAGTCACTAAATTGGGTTGTTTGCTAGAGGAAAAAGTAAAGAGTCTAGAGACAATTAATCACATAGGTGTGGAAGCATAAGTATGCAATCCAATGTGGAAATTGTTAGGTTTATGTCCTGAATACTAGGTTCTATGTGTAGAGAAGACAGTGAAGCAGGAAAAGGTTCAAAGTGAAGGTGTAGCAAAAAAGAGGTTGTTGTTTTGGGTTGTCTGAAGGTGACAATCGACAACTATTAATATCTATCGACGACAACCTGGTCTGCTATGCTCGACTTGAGGGTGCAGTCGACCATAGCGGCGCAACAACCATTGGGCTTGATCTTGGGTGGATCTGTTGGAGCCCAGCTTCTTCTCTAAGTCAAATCGAATAGCTCCTATCATGTGATTTTCTCTTCATAGTATATCGAACGGTGGTTGTATCAAGACTATAACCTATAGTTTCTCTAGATCTCTATATAATATTGTAATGGCCTCATTGAGATGTGTGCTAAAAGCATCGAGTACTTCATCTAAGAGTTCTCATTGCCAATAACATAGTATCTTCTAGTGAGGCTTGAAAGATAGATAGGTTCTTGGTGAAATTGATTGTAGCCTTTGTATCTTATCTAGTTGATTAATATCTCAGTTATTTTTCCTTTGGATTAGGCGAAGCCGAACCAGGATAAAAATATGTGCTCATGTGTTTGGTGTGGTCTACTATTGCTTGGTTGTTCATTGGATCGGTTTTCGCATAACTGAACAAATCCTAATACTTTAGTACAAAGGATTTTCTTATCAAAAGAGATATGGCCCAATGTGATCAATTTCCTAGATGCTCCAGTGGCATAGAGGACATTGATCACTTATTATTTCAATGCCAGTTTGCGTCTTGCGTGTGGCATGAATTACATATAGTTATCTCCAAGAGTGATTGGAGTTCATACAAAGTCTTAGCTTGGGAGGAGGTAAGGGATTATTGCTGCTATTGTGTGGTATATTTGGAAAGCACACTGCACAAACATATTTGAAGGTAGCTGTCATACTCCCTTCTTCACACTTCTATTAGCAATAGGTAATGTTGTTGAGTTCAGGATGGCCCATGGTAGGCATTAAACGTACCATGAGCCAATATGAACCAAAAATAGATCCAAATAAGAATGAGATGATAGATCCAAATAAGAATGAGATGATAGATTTGAGTTCAGAATAGGGTAGAATAGATCCAAATAAGAATGAGATGATAGGGCACGAACGAATAAAATAAAGAGGATCAACAATAATAGCTCGATCAAACAGAGACGACACAAAAAGAGACAATATGATCAAGAAGATTAAATAAAAGACGACAAATCAAATAAATGATTATATATTGAAAAAGAATATCCAATATACGGTCCAAAAAGAGATACAATGAGAAAAATACAAAAAAAAAAATACATCCAAAAATACATAAAATGGAAAACAGAGGTTACGGGTCATAAAGGCACTCACACCGAAGACAATAGAGCCCCCACAGAGTTCACTCACAGAGCATTCTTTAAGTCTCCTGCCGCATTAAACGTACCTAGGATTCGGCTAGGCGTGAAGACGTCACGTGTCCCCCTGGCAGGGGAACACAACACCCACTAGTGCCTGTCCTTACATTCAATCATGACTCGAGCTAATCCTACAACACCACAACTCAAAGTATTAGTGCTAACGCACTCTAGGACCAAGATTAAGAATGAGGTTAATTATATGATTACTAGCCTTTTTTACCTGATCATCTGATTATCTGAATTCCAAAACTTTAATCAATCTCTAATCCTTTTTCATTGTCTCATTATGAATTATTAGGCGAGTCTAGATCTAACTCATTTTAGTCAATATTCTTAGTTAGGTGATCTATCAACTATCATGTCCTAACGTAGAACAACTTTGTTTATTATGAACACCTAGTTAAGTTGTACATGTAGACTCTTTTCTAGTTAATTACCTTTTTCATTATTAGGACACTACAAAAGAAACTAGCTTTCCCGGCGCTTTTTGACGTCTTTACAGGCGTTTTTTTACGCCGGTGAAACCTTCACCGGCGTTTATAATAGCGCCGGTCCAAATGCCGCCGAAGCGGGCGTCGCGGAAACGAAGGGGTCTACACCGGCGGTTTTGATGGACGCCGGTAAATGTTACAACTACACCGGCGGCCGTAAAACGCCGGTGTATGTCGGTCTCTGAGTGCCGTTCTTTTGCACCTATATACATTCACCGGTGGTCGTAAACCGCCGGTATATATAAATTCACCGGCGTTTATGAAAACGCCGGTGTAGAACGAAAGTATACCGGCGGTCAAGGAGCGCCGGTGTATGTGCGTTTATGAGTGCCTGGTTTCCCTATTTACAAACACCGGCGCGACCAAAAAACACCGGTGTAGTTATATACGTCGGCGTTTATAAAACGCCGGTGTACGTCTGTGCCGTTACAGCTGACAACATTCACCGGCGTGCGTTGGAACGCCGGTGTATCACACACTCCAATAATTAGATTAGATAGACCGGCGTTTTTTAAAACGCAGGTCTGGCTATGCCCGTTTATTTTCGATACTCCGCTTTTCTGTTCGATTTCAATTCACAGTTTCATTTACAAAACCTGTAAACTAATTCTCACAACTGATTCAATCAATTTCGTTGCATATTACTGCGCAAATCACAACCAAACACAAGAATAATTAAAGATAATCAAGTTTCACACGTGTCATATCAACGTCCAAATTCATTGATTAATTAACAGTGTCATAATTAACAAATTAATATAGGGACTAACATCCCAAATATCCAAACAAACCAGTTTGACAAATATCCAAAATATCCCAAATTAAAAGTCTGACATAACTCTCATAAAAAAAAACCAGTCTGACATAACAACAGCAAGGAGGAGGACATAAGAACAACAACCATACAGCAAGGAGGACATAAGAACAGCAAGGAGGACCGCAGATTCATACCCCTCGAGTAGCTTCAGCTCTGATCATCAGAATTTCCTTCATCTGGACGATCGCTCTGTGAAAAAAAAAAACAATAGTTTAATTGAACAGTAGACCACAATACAGAATATACATATTTTTTGAACTTGCAAAAAGAACTACCTGTATCTTAAATTATAAGATCAAAGTGCCAACTGCAAATAGAATTGTTGATGATATATATAGGGGTAAAATAATTACATTGCAATGCTAAAAATCTAGTACTTAATTTTGTTTTTAAATATATCTAAAATAACAAAACAAATGAAAATTCAGTATCTAACTTGAAACCTTTATATTCTCCTCTGATTGGGAATATCCACTATCTAAAACAGTAAAACAAATGAAAATTCAGTATCTAAGCATGTCCTTCATGGATTGTTCAGACAATCCATGAAACTGTCATCGTGGACGGAAACCAAATATAAGAAAAATAAGAAAAATAAGATAGGGCTCATATCAAGTGTATTTTTAGGGAACTGTCATCGTCGAAGGAAACCAAATATATATAGAAGCCAGAAATGGAAACAGAAAGAAGAAAGGTAGAGACTTTGGATACACCAGGCTAACATAGCGGTATTTTCCTCATCTCTTTCTCATCCCTTGTTTCCCTTCAGCACACGAACACAAAGAGACATCAGCAACAACAGCAAGAGCGACAAGAACAACAATAATAATAAATTATTATGAACAAGATGTCTCTATATGGGTTTCCAGATCTCCACTCGAGCCCACTCTTTCTAATCACAGCCCAATTAAGAACATAGACAACATCTACTAAACAATCCAATCATAGCCCTATCAAAATTTACCATCCTGGATCTTAATGAAATAAGCTTCATTAACAGTGAATGAAAATGAGGATGCTAGCAGCATACTTAGTTTGGAAGTGAACCCATTTTTTGTTAAAAAATCATGCCAAAGATGGCAATCAGCTTCATTAACAGTATCTGAAAATGAAAATTTCCATTATCTGAGCTTATATGTTCCTCTACTAATTCACTGTGCCCAACTAAATCTAAAACCCAATTGTTGTGCGTATTCGGAGGATTTTGGCATACGTACCTATAGCATCCTCAGTTCACAGGGAACCCGTTTTGGTCAAAAAAACATGCTAAGATCACAATCAGATGCATGAAAATAAGCTTCACTAACAACAAAAGAAGAAACTGGGGGATGCTATGCAACATACTTAGTTTGGAAGTGAACCCATTTTGTGTTAAAAAACCAAGCCAAAGATTGCAATCAGGTTACTTTAACAGTATCTGAAAATGAAAAAATTTCCATTATCTGAGCTTATATGTTGCTCTACTACATCTTTAGCCCAACTATATCTAAAACCCAATTGTTGTGCATATCCGGCTGGAGGCTTTTGGCATACGTACCTATACCATCCTCAGTTCACAGTGAACCCATTTTGGGTAAAAAAACAAACATGCCAAGAAGACAATCAGATGCATGAAATCAGCTTCATTAACAGTTAAGTGAAAATGGGACCAAAAAACATGCCAAGAAGACCATCAGGTGCATGAAATAAGCTTCACTAACAGTGAAAGAAAATGGGGATGCTATGCAGCATACTTAGTTTGGAAGTGAACCCATTTTGTGTTAAAAAAACCATGCCAAAGATTGCAATCAGGTTACTTTAACAGTACCTGAAAATGAAAAATTTTCCATTATCGGAGCTTATATGTTGCTCTACTACTTCTTTAGCCCAACTATATCTAAAACCCAATTGTTGTGCATATCCGGCCGGAGAATTTTGGCATACGTACCTATACACCATCCTCAGTTCACAGTGAACCCATTTTGGGTAAAAAAACAAACATGCCAAGAAGACAATCAGGTGCATGAAATCAGCTTCACTAACAGTTAAGTGAAAATGGGACCAAAAAACATGCCAAGAAAACCATCAGGTGCATGAAATAAGCTTTACTAACAGTGAAAGAAACTGGGGATGCTATGCAGCATACTTAGTTTGGAAGTGAACCCATTTTGTGTTAAAAAACCATGCCAAAGATTGCAATCAGGTTACTTTAACAGTACCTGAAAATGAAAAATTTTCCATTATCGGAGCTTATATGTTGCTCTACTACTTCTTTAGCCCAACTATATCTAAAACCCAATTGTTGTGCATATCCGGCCGGAGAATTTTGGCATACGTACCTATACACCATCCTCAGT